>CM069164.1:1523438-2123438 GCA_035221665.1 Okamejei kenojei
CGACAATTCTTCAATAATTCTAGTTCTCCTATCTTTATTTCCTTATCTTCTGGATTTTTGGGTCTTTCTACTCGATGACTCTCTCTTAGATCCCCCCCTTTTCCTTACCTAACAGTCTGCCACCCACACCCTTATAGCCCCAAATTACCTGAAGCCATGGGCACATCTGAAACCCTTCCTTACTTAACACTAATTAATTCTACTCAAATATAGTCCTACTACTAATGAAAGAAATGGGGAAAAAAATACATCCATCCCCTAACTCTGCTCTGTGTAGCGTGCCGGCAAACTACCACTGCTCCGGATGATATTTTGATAATTGGGTCAAACATAAAGAAGTAGCTTGAAACGATCCAGTGGAAATTTGTCAAATAACACATTTGAAAGGTTTGGGGTTTATCATTCATTTGTTGGGTAAATCTAAATAAACACCAATTACCACCAATTGGATTTTTTGTTGCGGTTTCAAATTGACTCAATTAAAATGGTAATTGCTTTGCAGACAGGGGAAAAAGGGTAAAAGAGGCTTAATGAGGATTTGTTCAAAGCTTTTAAAAACCATCATAAACCTTCAATCAGACAAGTGGTGAGGGCTGCTGGGGAAGATGGTAGCAGCTTTTCCAGGCAGTCCAATTTGGGCCTTTGCATTATCAGTAATTACAAAGAGCAAAGGAACAGGCATCAAGGTACATTTGGGGCATCATGATTTTTGGCTCCATGCAATTTAGCAGGAAGCAATTATGATATTTATGGTGGGTCCTCCAACATGTCTCCAGTAGCTTCAGCACAGTTGTGCAAGAATAAAACCTTACAATGGTCTTACGGATGTATGTCAGTACAACTTTGGGTGGGGTGCCACAGACCACAAATTTCAAGTTATGGAGGAAGTTGCGAGTATGGAAGAAGGTTGTTGCTTCTGCAGACATGGGGAAATTAACCATTTAGAGCTTTTAGGAGCATTTTATGGGCTCAAAGCTTATTGTTCTAACAAAAAGCAGTCTGCATGTTCAGCTCCAAATTGATAAACACCACAGCGTGTCGCAATATGTATGTTAATCACTATGGGTGGTATCAAGTCAGTATTTTACTGATCTAGACTGAAAACCAAATCTGGAATCTGGTGTATTGACTAACAATTGGTTCTCAGCTATTTCACTGCAGGGAAATGCAATACTGTGGCAGACACCAGGTCACGAAAGTTTTCCTTGACAACTTGACGTGGTGTGTTGAATTCGAGATGTGTTTCAAAGAGATCATTGTCTAAGTATGGAACGGCAGATGTTGACTTTGTTCTGCCATCTAGACTAAACCACCATTCCCCAAATATGTATAATGGGAACCAGATTCCTGGCGCCTTGGTACCCTTTGATTCCCTAAAGCTGATGACAAACCCATGATGGCTGTTTCCCAAAACAAATGGATTTATCATGGTGACATACGGTAACAGGTTGAAATGAGGCCATCCGTTGTATGGACCGTATTGATTTGTTAATTTGACAGATTCTTAGAAGGCCATATTCTGGGGCATGGATTGTCGGTATGCGAATCCGCGCGAACATGCTTACTCTGCATCTTGGTAACCGAGTACTTCAAAAGGCAGTATTTTGTTATTTGTAAAAATAAGGGAAGCTTATTGTTTTAAAAATTATTAGTCTAACACTATTGTACTGCATGTGTTTCACATGTTCTGGAGTTTCTGTTCAACCCTCTTACTGTGATTAAAGACTAAGTTATAGTGCAATCAATACAGCAAGAAGTGCTTTTGTCATCCAGTATTTAGGGGATGAAGTCCAGACTCAAACATTTGATTGGGTCTTCGCCCTCTTGTTGTTTTTGTTTGATTGGATGAAGGGCATTTTTATTTCCAGACCACCCAAATCTAGATATATGGTATTTGGGATGTGGAGTATGGTCCTTAGTGAGTTGGTTTCCGTATCTTCATCTTGTTCTTTGACCGAAATCACCACGAAAGGGGCCATGCTTATGGCGTTTCGTTGGTTTCAGAAAAAGGGTACAGTCATTACAAAATTTACAGTTAAGATAGAAGGAAACTGCTTGCAGACAACCAATTACGTTTTACATTTATGACCTTCACAAGCACAGCAGGCCAGGTGTCACTGGGTTTTTAAAATAGTATATTTCGCCATATCACACGGTTCACATCTTGTGCGGCGTAAAAACACATTTGATGCAATACATTGCAGCTACAGAGGGTTTATGTAACAGGGAGATGGGATTGTTTATCAGTTATAAAAAAAACACATAAGAGAGTGTCAGTTAACACTATTTCAAGATGGCTGAAACAAGTTTTGATTGATGCAGGTATTAACACAGATAACCATATAACCATATATATAACCATATAACAATTACAGCACGGAGACAGGCCCTCTCGGCCCTTCCAGTCCGTGCCGACCATTTGTTTTCCCCTAGTCCCATCTACCTGCACTCAGACCATACCCCTCCATTCCCTTCACGTCCATATACCTATCCACTTTACTTTTAAATGTTAAAATCGATCCTGCCTCCACCACCTCTGCTGGAAGCTCATTCCACACAGCCAGCACCTCTGAGTAAAGAGGTTTCCCTCACGTTACCCCCTATAACTTCTGTCCTCTTAATTCTCATGTCATGCCCTCTTGTTTGAATCTTCCCTACCCTCAATGGGGAAAAGGCATTATCCACGTCATCTCTGTCTATCCCTTTCATCATTTTAAAGACCTCAATCAAGTCCCCCCTTAACCTTCTGCGCTCCCAAAGAATAAAGACCTAACTTGTTCAACCTTTCTCTGTACGTACATAGTTGCTGGACCACCTGGCAACATTCTAGTTAAATCTCCTCTGTACTCTCTCTATTTTGTTGAATTCTTCCTATAACTAGGCGACCAAAATTGTACACCATACTCCAGAATTGGTATTTACCTATGCCTTGTACAATTTTTATACATTACTTCCAACTCCTATATTTCAATGCTCTGATTTATTAAAGGCCAGCACACCAAAGGCTTTCTTTCCCACCCTATCTACATGCGATTCCACCTTCAAGGGAAACTATGCACAGTTATTCCTAGATCCCTCTGTTCCACAGCATTCCTCAATTCCCTACCATTTACCAATGTACGTCCTATTTTGATTTGTTCCTGCCAAGATGTAAGCACTTCACACTTATCAGCATAAATCCATCTGCCATCTTTTCAGCCAACTTTTCAAAATGGCCCACCCAAATCTCTCTTGATAGACTTTGAGAATCTACTTTCATTATCCACAATACACCTATATGCTTAGTATCATCTGCATACTTACTTATCCAATTTTCCACCCCATCATCCAGATATTATCATTTGATGTACATGACAAACAAACAGTGGGGGTGGGGGGGGACCCAACACAGTTCCCTGAGGCACCCCACTGGTCACCGGCTTCTATCAACTGACAAACAGCCATCCACCATTACTCTCTGACATCTACCATTCAGCCACTGTTGTATCCATCTTGTACTCCGCCATTAACACCCAAAGATTGAAACCTTCTTGAACCAACCTTCCATGGGGAACCCCCTTGTCAAAGGCCTTACTGAAAATCCATATACGACAACACTCCAGCTTTACCTCATCAATTTCCCTATGTTACGCTTCAAAAAATTCAAGAAGGTTTGTCAATCTAACATGACCGTCCAAGGCACAAATCCATGTTTGGACTGTTCCTGATCAGACCCTGTTATCCAGATGCTTAATTATATATTTATTCTCTAAGTATCCTCCTTCCATTAATTTACCCACCACTGATGTCAAATTAAATAGGTCTATAATTTGCTAGGTTTATTCTTTGAACCTTTTTTAAACAATGGAAACAACAATATGCGCATGTACGCCATATCCAATCCTCCGGCCACTATTTCCCCCCCCCCCCCCCCCTCCCCCCCCCCCGTTTTCTAATGACATTTGAAATCTATTTCTGTCATAGCTCCTGCTATTTCTACACTAACTTCCCTCAATGTCCTAGGGAATATCCTGTCAGGACCTGGAGACTTATCCACCTTTATATTTTTCAAAAGTGTCAGTACTTCCTCCTCTTTGAATCTCATAGTTTCCATAGCTACTCTACTTTCTCATCAAGGACCCCTCCCACCCTAACCATGGACTGTTTGCCCTCCTACCATCGGGGAGGCGGTACCGGAGCCTCAGGTCCCGCACCAGCAGGATGAGGAGTAGCTTCTACAATAACACCATCGCACTGCTGAACTCGGAGTCCCGCCGATAGATTCCCACATCTGTATTTATCTGTATTTATCTAAACATTGCTATCACTACGTACTGACACTAAACTGCATTTCGTTGTACCCATACTTGTATCTGTGCAATGACATTAAATTTGAATTGAATTGAATTGAATTGAATTGAATTTTTCCCTTACCTCACAGAGTTCAATATCCTTCTCCTTGGTGAATACCGAAGAAAATAAATTGTTCAATATCTCCCCCATCTCTTTTGGCTCTGCAGATAGCTGTCCATTCTGGTTCTCTAATGGTCCAATTTTATCCCTCGTTATCCTTTTGCTATTAATATAGCTGTAGAAACCCTTTGGATTTACTTTCACCTTTCTTGCCAAAGCAACCTCATATCTTCTTTTAGCCTTCCTAATTTCTTTCGTATTAAGATTCTTTTTACATTCTTTATACTCCTCTAGCACCTCATTTACTCCATGCCTCCTTATAATTATTGTAGATTATCTCTCTTTTTTCGAAACAAGTGTTTAATTTCCCTTGAAAACCATGGCTCTTTCCAATTTTTACTATTTCCTTTCAACCTAACGGGAACACTTAAAGATTCTGTACTCTTACAATTTCCCTGTTAAATGTCCTCCATTTCTCTTCTAATCCTTCCCCATGAAACAAAGTGTCCCAATTCACTCCTTTAAAATCCTCACGCATTCCCCTCAAAGTTAGCCTTTCTCCAATCAAAAAATCTCCACTCTAGGTCTGTTCTGACTCGCTCCCATAATTATTTTGTATTGAAAACTAATGTATTGTAGATCACTGGTCCCGAAGTGCTCACCAACGGCTTACCTCCGTCACCTGTCCTGCCTCATTTCCTAAACAGGAGGTCCAGCACTGCCCTTCTCTGGTCGGTACCTCTATGTACTGCTGCAAAAAAACTATCTGCACACATTTTACAAACTCCAACATCCAGCCCATTTTACAGAATGTGTTTCCCAGTCTATTTTTGGGAAATTGAAATCTCCCACAATCATCTACCTTGTGCTTACTACTAATATCTGCTATCTCCTTTACATATTTGCTCATCCAATTCTCGCTCCCATTTTGGCGGTCTATAGTACAACCCCTAAAAAGTGTTGCTACACCGTTCCCACTTCTCAGTTCCACCCAAATAGCCTCCCTAGACTAACCTCTAATCTATCCTGCCAAAGCATGCTGTAATATCCTCTCTGGACAAGCAATGAAACACCTCCACCTCTGGTTCCCTCCAATTCTATCACCCCGGAAGCACCGAAATCCTGGAATATTTAGTTTCCAATCACAGCCTTCCTGCAACCATGTTTCCACTGATTGCCCACAACATCATATTTCCAGGTGTCAATCCAGGCTCTAAGTTCATCCACCTAACTTACAATGCTCCTAGCATTAAATATGCACTTTTTATAAAACCCACCATCCGTTATTCTCTATCTATTATCTTTTTCATCTTTCTCGCCTACATTTTGGGTCAGAGTGCTTCCCTTATCTGCCTCTTGCCCCACACCCTGTCCCCTAGCCCCCTCTACCCGTTAGTCCCTCCCCCCAGCCTTTCTAGTTTAAAGTCTCCTTTACATCTCATTCCACTAGGGCAGCAGCTACGTCGGCGGCCAAAGCGAAGGACGTGCCCATTGACCATATTATGGCGGCCGCGTGGATGGGCAAATGAGCTGATGTTTCAGAATTTTTTATCATCGGCCGATTGTCAATCCAGGACTGTTTGCCAATGCCATTTTAAGTTCTGTTTAAGTACCTAAATTTAAGGGGTACTGTTGTTTGTTTACATTGTTAAATAAACCCTATTACTACATTGAGTGCAATGTTACTACTAATGTATTTATTTCTCTTTCGAGTCAATCAATGCAGTGGAATGCTGAGATTTGTAGTCTGCGGCATGAAATCACAAAGCTTTGAAATCTTCACGTAGTCACTCACGTGATTCCGAAGTAAAATAGTAAGATTAAATGAGAACTTACCAGTTTGAAGTTTGTTCTTGATTTTATGAGCAGTTACGTTGGTGAATACGTGCCCGCCACACCCAACCCTCTCTCATAAAGGATCATATGGTAGTTCTCGAGTCACTGATCTTAATATGTACTTCGGTGTTGTTTATTTGTGATTTCATACCGCTGCTTTGAAGTTTGGTGCGCATGCGGCCTGGCGGGGTCTTCTTCACATAATCACCAATGTTGTTAGCGCTCATAAATCAAGATTCAAACTTCAAAACTGGTAAGTTCTCATTTAATCTTACTATTAGATGCAGTTGTGTAGCCTAGATTTACAATTTGTTTTGTTAGGTCTACATTTGTGTCTGCTAATGTTCGATTTCAAATGGTTTATTACTGCAAAGGGTATTGCGTTCGCGCGGTGTTACAACTGATACGGGACTCGCATGAAGTCGCATTTTGCGCTAAAATAAGTTTGACGCCCCTGGTTTTTTAAAATGAGAGAGTGGAACAATAGAATAGGAACCTGAGGGACAACATTTACACATAGAGGATGGTGGGAATGTGGAACGAGCTGCCAGGGGAAGTAGGCAGGTAAAATGACAGCATTTAAAAGGCATTTGGACAGATACGTGGACAGGAAAGGTTTAAAGGGATATGGACCAAATACAGATAAATGGGACTAGTTTAGATGGGGAATCTTGATCTGCATGACCAAGTTGGGATGAAGGGCCAGTTTCCATGCTGTAAGACTATGACACATTGTAGAAAAAGTGCAATTGCTCTGGAGAGAATACAGGGGTGATTTATGAAAATGTTGGCAGGACTGGAATAATTTTTTCACTTTGAAGAAAGATTTGATAACTGGGATTGTATTCTCTGCAGCAATGGAGGTGAAGAAAACACTTAATTAAGGTGAATAATATTATGAGAATAGGACCTGTTTTGCTGAACAAAGAGTAGGAAGAAACTGCACATGCTGGTTAAACTTAAGATAGACAGAACAAGCTGGAATAACTCAGCGGGACAGGCAGCATTTCTGGAGAGAAAGCATGGGTGATGTTTCAGGTCGAGACCTTCAGACTGAAGTGGCTGAAAACCAGCCATATAGATGTAAAACACAATGACTGGATATGTGTGTTATCCAACCAAGGGCAGAAATCAGAATCATGTGTTCATCTGTATTCACGTGACACCATAATATTACAGAAAAAATAATTTGATGGGGTGGCGTGGTGGCGCAGTGGTTGACTACAGTCCCAGATTTGATTCTGACTACTGGTGCTGTCTGTGCAGAATTTGTATATTCTCTCTATGACCACATGGGTTTTCTCCAGATATTCCGGTTTCTCCCACATCCGAAAGATGTTTAGGTTTGTAGGTTGAATGGCTGTTGTATATTGTCCCTGGCGTTGTAGGATAGAATATGGTAAATTGCTGGTCAGTGTGGACTTGGTGGGCTGAAGTAACATATATTATGTTACATATATATCTTAGTTTAATTGAACCATATATTTGGTTGAAAATGTGGCATTACTTTTGTCTTGAAGGCAGAAGAGGAGCTCCGGCTCAACACTGCAGGCCGCAGGAATACCGCGGACTGACGGCAACGCTACCCGGTAGGGGTAGCGAAGACAGAGCCGGGGCCCCGACTCACAACATAGGCAGGAGACTTGCCGTAAGCAGCAGCCTATATTCCGCATGAGAGCCTGGTCACCGTGGAAAGCTGGGGGGGGGGGGGGGGGGGGGGGGGGGGGGGGGGGGGGGGGGCGGGGGGGGGGGGGGGGGGGGGGGGGGGAAGGAAGTGCGCTCATCCACAGGCAGCTTCAAAAAGACTCTCAGGTAAGTTGTACTAACCTTGAGTTGCTTAGCTTCTGTAGTACTTGTTTGCTTACAGAAACGATGGACAGGAGACTAGAAAGAAGGCATCAAGGCATGCCTCCATGGGCCACGGGACTTCGGACGGGAGTCAACGGCCGCAATCCCTGGAGCTGCTCGCAACACCGGCAGCACCCGCTCCGCGGGCCGGGAAAAGAAAGCGGAAGTTGGGGAGCCCTGTTCAGTTGGCAGGGCCCGACTCCACCACAGCAGGCCAGGGAGCTGCACGTTGGTCAGAGCACCGCGCGGGTGCAGGGTAGGCAAGACCCTGACTCCATGCCGCTATCGCCCAAACATCACCAGGCCAGCGGTAAACAGGTGCGTAAACATGTGCCTCGTTCAACGGCACGTTCTGTTTCCCCTCTGTTACAGGTCTCCAGAGGATGGACCGGGGGGGGGGGGGGGGGGGGGAAAGCCACACCGAGGTTGAGAAGCCCCACTGCAGCGGCTGGCATCGACATGTAACCAGAGAAGTCTGCCAGATCGCGGATTGGTGACGTACCTGCTGGGAAGTCAGGGAGCCCCGCAGGAGCAGGAGGTACCGGCTCACCAAAGGGGCAGGCTGCCAGAGCGCAGGCCGGTGGCAGTGTATTTTGATCGTGTGGCCCCGCTGAGGCAGCTGGCTGCGACTATGCACTGTCTCAGTCCCGTATAACCAGGACTGGCAGTAAGCCCGCGCGGATGTTTGGGAGCCCCGCTGCGGCGGCCGGCATCGACTCGTCTCCGATTCTGTCATACCAGATAGGCGGACCGCTACAGTCCAGAAGATGGCGCACTAGCGGCATGTCCGTGCGCGAGTCATCTAACAGCTGACTTTAGGCACTCCCTATTGATGAGCCCCGCAGGAGCGGCAGGCAGCGACTACCTGCCAACGTACCCTAGACATCACCTTGACGAGGTGCGGTCCATTGGCAGAAGCCCCATTAGTTCTGCAGAACCTGGGCAAGTCGACTTGTCGTCCACAGATGCGGCGGCGGTCACATGGCTTGTATGGAGCAAATGGTCAAGCAGCTGCTCGAACGGGCTTCTCCATCAAGAGCGTGTGTCCCTAGGATCTAGGAGACACACAGCGGAACCACCAAATATCTCTCCCTCATCAATAGGGAGTGCCTAAAGTCAGCCGTTAGATGACTTTGAAGAGGGGTTGGCGCGATGTTGCCAGAGATGTCTGAAGAGGAACTACTGGAAGGAGTGTCAAAATTCAACCAACCAGCAATCAGGGCAACCTCTTCACCCCAAACTTGCAGCCAGCATCAATTACTCAACCACACACCAGCTGCAGGAACAGGTGCTCACGGAGGCTACAAACAAGTACAAAGCTCCGGGTAATTGTGTGTCGCTCAATGTCCCGACCGTCAACACACCCATCTGGGGCAGTCACGGGATCAGGGCTCAGGATTTAAAAATACAGAAAATCCTGAATTGTTGACCTCGGGCATTACTGCCTTTGCCAGGTCCATTGACGGGATGGACATGACGGAGGAGCAGCAGGATGCACTAGCGTTGCTGTGCAATACACATTAAGAAATAAACTGCTTTCGCGAAAGGTCCATCCGCCCAACTCACAACCCAAAATACGCTGGTTTGTGCAAAAGCCTCTGCTGCGCAGCCACCGAGACAACTGTTCAGTGAAGACCTGCCAAATCAGGCCTGGACGAGGAGGTTGAGAAACCACCATCCTCGAGCAGGCCACCGGCGTGTCGTTTACAGCATCCTTACGCTACATCTAACAGGCTTCGGGTTCAACCCGACATGGCAATTAGAACCTATCCACCGGTCACACCCTATCAACAAAAGCCTTTTTTAAGACAGGGCCCACAGCGACCTGCGTGGAAGATGCTTCAACCCCACATCCCAGCACCACAACGAGCACAAAAGCCCAGACCATTAAGCCCACCGGTAACCTGGAGAGGTGTACATTCTGGGATGCATGGGGTATTGATTGTCATTATCCCAGGGAACAAGCAACAGACATAATAGAGGCATGTAACAGCCTTGCTTGCGCCAGGAAACCGACTATTAGACATGCTGCTAAGGTGATTGGGAAGCTTATAGCTATATTCCAGCTGCACAATTTGGGCCGTTACACTATCAAAACTTGCAAAGAGCAAAATTTCAGCTTTAAAAAGCGAATGCTGGACATTTTGACAGGCCTATGCAGCTGCCAAACAAGGCAAAAATTGAGCTACAATGGTGGATTAGCAATGTTTGTGATTGTTTTAATCCCATCATTATTTCAAACTGATCAGTCGTGTTACAAACCGACGCAAGCACCCAGGGCTGGGGAGCTACCGACACCACTTCCAGTTGTGGCGGCAGATGGGATTTGCACGCGTCTACTCTTCTTCAATCACAAGGTATAAACTATTTGGAAATGCTGGGAGCATGTCACGGGCTGCGGGCTTACTGCACTAATCTGCATCATACGCATGTCCGTCTTCAAATAAATAATACCACTGAGGTGGCGTATTTAAACCATATAGGTGGTATCAAGTCAATATATTGTGATGACATTTAATTTGGCTCTGGTGTATTGAAAGAAATATTTGGATATCAGCAATGTACCTTCCGGGTAAGCTCAATACAGTGGCGGACACCAGGTCACGAGTATTTAATAACGACATTGAGTCGATGTTGAACCCCCAAATATTGCTAAAATTATAGCCAAATATGGAACACCAGATATCGACCTTTTTGCGTCCGGGTTGAACCATCAGATACCAACATATGTCTCTTGGGAACCAGGTCCTGGGGCAGTGGTGATGGACGCGTTCTCGCTACGTTGGGGGAAATGGGTTTTCTATGCTTTTCCACCATTCTGCCTCATTAGTCGGGTATTGCAGAAAAATCAACTAGATTCTGCAACAGGTATGCTGATCATACTCGACTGGCCCACACAATCAATATAGAGGCCACTACTGGAATTTGGGCTGTCATCAAAAACCTACAACTCTGCTACGATCTCCAATGTGCTGGAATTCCTCACGGGCCTTCAATATGATGAGGCCCTCAGTTACAGTGCCATAAACAGTGCCAGGAGTGCACTGTCATCCCATCTCAACATTGGAGTGGGATCTCACCAGCTGGTATCCAAACTATGCGTGGTATATTCAATTCCAATCCTCCCCACCCATGATATAATATTACCTGGAATATAGGGGTGGTGTTGACCCTTCTCAGGAGCTGGTCGCCTATGACGGATTTACCACTGGACTAACTCGCCTTCAAAGTGGTGATGTTAATGGCACTGACCACAGCACAACAGGTCCAGACTATACAGAAACTAAAACTGATAGAATGGTCTTGACCCCCAATAAAGTGACTTTCTTTATAGATGAGTTGATTAAACAACACAGACCTGGGACTACAGGACTGAAAATGGAATCCTAGCATATCTTGTTGATGTAAGACTCTGTGAAGCCACATATATCTGACATTATATTGATGTCACACACACTATCAGGAATATGGGGATGAGTCTGTTTTTCAGCCATGAAAACCCACATCACAGGGTGATGGTGCAGACTATCTCCAGGTGGCTCAGGGTGGCATACGGTGCAGCAGGTAAGACACTAACATTTTAAATCTCATTCTACCAGGGCTGCATCCACATCAGCGGCGAGGACCATGGAGGTACCCATGGATCATGTCCTCGCAATAGCGGGCTGGGCCAGTGAAACTACATTTCAGCGTTTTTATAACAAACCTGTGGCCACTCCCGCAACGTTTGTGGAGTCAGTTTAAGTGCTGTTCCCGAAGCGTTTGTCCCCGAGTTCAGGGGTTTATTGTTTGTATTAACAAATATGTTATTATTTTTCAGCTTGTTCAAGCCTGAAATACGTTAACATACTTCCTCCATCAGTAATTACGGCAATGTGTGAGCATGGACGTGGTCCAGGGCATGGAATCACAGAGCTTTGAAATCTTCACGAAGTCACTCACATGACTCCGAAGTAAAATAGTAAGATTAAACGAAAACTTACCAGTTTGAAGTTTGATCTTTGTTTCATGAGGAGTTGCGATGAGGGATTTCGTGCCCTCCGCTCCCAACCCTCTATCATAAGGTCAACTGGTATATTAGAGTCTCTTAAATCTTACTATCTTCAGTCATTGGTGTTATCTGTGACTCCACACCGCTGCTTTGATGAATGTCGCGCATGCGTGCTGGCGGGGTCCTCACAAAATCCCTCATCGCAACTCCTCATAAAATAAAGATCAAACTTCAAACTGGTAAGTTCTCATTTAAACTTATTAATTTATTTGTGCAGAACAGTGATAGGAGTCTGACATCTATCTCTATCTCTATCTCTATCTCTATCTCGCCGAAAGTCGGAGGACAACTTGTTCTATTTGAATGTGCACGCCAGGTTGATTGCATTCGTCGAAACAGGTCGGACCACATGAAGGTTGCAATCACCCATCCCACTCACACACACTCACAGATGCATACACACTCACAGACTCCTGCACACATACACACACACGCACATGCTCATACACATACACACACTCAGATACTCACACACACACATTCACACACACACACACTCACTGACTCGCACTCCATATATATTACAATAAACTTTCTTGAATCTACTCACATGGCTGAGCATGGCATCTTCACTATGGGATATCAGTCAGCAGCACTTCCGCAATCAGCATGACCTCTGTCCTCACTGGAAATTATGCAATCAGGCAACTGAATGAGCGGGAACTTTGGACTAAACACGGTCGGACCTAATAAAGCATTTATTCCTTCCAAACACAGTTAGACCTAATAAAGCATTTATTCCTTCCAAACACAGTGGGACCTAATAAAGCATTTATTCCTTCCAAACACAGTCGGACCTAATAAAGCATTTATTTCTTCCAAACAGTCAGACCTAATAAAGCATTGCACTTTAAAGCACAGGCAGGGCATCAAGCCAAACAACTCATGGCATTGTCATGAAGGGCTAACAAATCATTTATTGCAAGCACATTAAGGGTTCACAAATCATCATTCATTGCAAGCACATTACTGGCTAACAAATTTTTATTTTTCATCGATGGGAAAAATCCTCGGGACCTGCTCAGCGGAGGATTGTGAGTAAGATGGCCAATAATCACAGCAATCCAGGGTAGCGTTTTTTCTAAAATCAATAAACAGCACAGACAGGGAATGGTCAAGATGACGCTTTTAATTATATAGATATTATAGCTGTGTGCTAAGCCCCCTCCTATACTGTCTCTACACCCACGACTGTAGTCCGGTCCACAACAACAACCGCATCGTCAAATTTGCTGACGACACTACAGTAGTCGGACTCATCTCAAGGGGAGACGAGGCAGCCTACAGAGAGGAAGTCCTGAAGTTGACAACCTGGTGCTCAGAAAACAACCTGGTTCTGAACACCAAGAAAACCAAAGAGCTCATTGTCGACTTCAGGAGG
This sequence comes from Okamejei kenojei, assembly GCA_035221665.1. Classification (NCBI taxonomy): domain Eukaryota; kingdom Metazoa; phylum Chordata; class Chondrichthyes; order Rajiformes; family Rajidae; genus Okamejei; species Okamejei kenojei. The sequence continues at coordinate 1,536,947 of CM069164.1, forward strand.
CACAGCACCGACTTAGCTCCCTTATACATCAACAGTGAATGTGTGGAGAGGGTCTACACCCTCCGGTTTCTCGGCGTCCTTATCTCCGCTGACATCTCCTGGACAGATAACATCACAGCGGTCATCAAGAAGGCTCAGCAGCAGCTGCACTTCCTGAGGGTCCTCAGGAAGCACAACCTGGACTCCAACCTGCTGCTGACCTTCTACTGCTCGTCCATTGAGAGCCTGTTGACATACTGCATTACAGCATGGTACGGCAGCTGCACCATGGCAGACAGGGAGAGGCTTCAGAGAGTAGTTAGGGCAGCACAGAAGATTATCGGCTGCCCTCTCCCCTCTCTGATGGACATTTACACCTTCCGCTGCCTCAGCAGGGTGAAAAACATTATCAAGGACAGCTCCCATCCTGCATTTGGCCTGTTCAACCTGCTGCCCTCAGGGAGGCGCTATAGGTGCATCAGCACAAGGACAAATAGACTCAAGAACAGTTTCTTTCCAAAATCCATTATCTCCCTGAACTCACACATGCACTGACTTCACAGCCTAACCCCCGGACCTTCATCTATCCACCTACTGTAATTTGTACTGTAACTGTAATTCTATTTATCCATTGTCTTTTATAGATATGTACATAGCGTCGCAGAAACTGTGCACCTTATTCCCCCTCCCCTAGAGAGATAGATGGATGGATGGATGGACGGACGGACAGACAGACATCTCCCTGTATGACGATACAGACTAACGTCTTTCCATGTTGTCATCAGAGAATAGGAGGGAGGGGGTGATTGTTGGAAGAACTGAGCTGTTGTCGTGAACTTGGGAAGCACTTAATTCTGTGGAAATTGCACTTTACTCCAGTAAAGTTGCCCTTCTGCTCTGTTAAAAATTATTCGTCACTTGTGTTGTGATGTTTTTTAGGAGAAAATTTCAAAATGCTGGATCATAATAGCTAACTTTGTAAACAAGTGTACATGACTGACCTTACATTTATGCTATCAAAAATGATATCAAAATGTTTCATGCTTTGGGTCTGTAGAACAGTCTCTTGATTGACTTTTCTCATCTGGTGAGTTATTGCTTGCTTGTTATTGCAGATGAAGTAGAAGTTACTTGTCGCTCATTTCTAGTGTTATTATTCTGAGAGTGATATATGTTTTTCAATGACCTACACATAAATATAAATGGTTTGGTAGGCTTGCTCATGACACCAAAATTGGTGGAGTTGCAGTCTGTGTCAAAAGATATAGTGGAATATCGGCACAAAGACATAGATAGAGACACAAAAAGATGGAGGAACACAGCGGGACAGGCAGCATCTCTGGAGAGAAGAAATGGTGGCATTTTAGGACATGACCCTTCTTCAGAACTGAAGACCAGGTCTGAAGAAGGGTCTTGACCGAAATGTTAGTCTGAAGAAAGGTCTTGACCCAAAACATCACGTATTTCTTCTCACCAGAGATGTTGCATGGGCCGCTGAGTTACTCCAGCTTTTTGTCTCTATCTTCGGTTTAAACTAGCATCTGCAGTTCCTTCCAACACATAGCGGGTTATAGATCAGCTGCAGAAATGGGCAGAGAAATGGCAGATGGAGTTTAACCTGAGCAAGTGTGAGGTGTTGCACTTTAGGAGGTTGAATGTATGGAGAAAGTATATATATTTAACAGCATTGATGTGCAGAGGGATATTGGAGTCCAAGTTCATAGCTCACTGAATGTAACAGCACAAGTAGATAGGGTGGTAAAGAAGGCTTATTATATGCTTGCCTTCACTGGTAGGGGCATTGAATATAAGAGGAAGTCATGATGTAGCTCTATAAGACTTTGGTTAGGTCACATTTGGAGTATTGTGTGCAGGTATGGTCTCCCCATTACAGGAAAGATACGGAAGCTTTGGAGAGATTTACCACAATGCCGCCTGGATCAGAGAGTTTTAGCTACAGAGAGAGGTTGGATAGATTTGGATTGTTTTCTCTGGAATGTCAGAGGTTTAGGGGAATCATGATTCAAGTATATAAAATTATGTGAAGCAGAGATAGGGCAGAGAGTCAGAACCTTTTTCCCAGGGCGGAAATGTCCAACACTAGTGGCCATAGGGAAATTGTGAGAGGGGGAAGGGTTAATGGGGATGTGCAGAGAAAACCGTCGTACACAGATAGTAGTGGGGGCGTGGAACGCATCACCCTGGAGTGGTGGTGCAGATACAATTGCAACATTTTAAGAGGCATTTAGATAAGCGCATGGAAGTGCAGGGAATAGAGTGATATGGATAATGTGCAGGCAAATCAGCTCAAATCGTTATTATGTTCAGTGCAAACAATGTCGGATCAAGGGCCCTTCCTGTGCTGTGTTTATTCTATGAACTACTGCAGACAAAGAAAAACACACAGACAGGAGATGATTTAATTTCTTTCTTTTAATGAGTAGAACCGACATAAATGGTGATATCATCCAATCAGTTTGCTTCATGGATGATGCAATCTAATTGTCTCTCCCGAGGCTTTGAACAATTATATATTTGAACATTCTGCACTGTCAGGAGATTGGTTGTAGATGAAGATCACGTCTACATCGTGAAATAAAATGCACGGACAAGTGAATGGTCAAGTGTATGGAATTTATTATCTTGTTCTGGCAGTGTTGGGGGTTCCATGTAAGAGTCTGGTACTAATGATCAACAGTGTGGACCAATTTGAACTGCTTCTTTGCTCTCTATACATGACTGAATACTTTGATTCTAATCCCAGAGGAGGCATAATTTCAACATTATTGAAGAAGAGTGTGATTATTGCAGAATTTACATGTTAGAACTGTTCCCACTGATTGGGACCAGATATTCTGCATGTGGGCCATTCTATACGATGAGAAAAATATTTGCAGGCATGTCTTTGATAATGTTTCCTGCTTTTCCATAACAATAAAAAGTGCAGATGTAGTAAATGGTGGGGAGTTTGGTCTGTGTGATGAACTGCGCTATATCAACGGCATTCTGCAATTTCTAGAGTTGCTACATTTCAGGTACCATCTTGCATACTTCAAGCCTGATTTTTTCTTTATATGTTAGAGTCTTAACTTGGCCATGAAGGCCCAGGGTCCTGGTGGTGGCACTGGGTGAGAGGTTCAGGGGTCAATTCTGGCTCGTTTATCAGTTTAGTTAATTGTCACGTGTCACGTTTATTGTGTCAGAGGTAAACATAGAAACATAGAAAATAGGTGCAGGAGTAGGCCATTCGGCCCTTCGAGCCTGCACCGCCATTCAATATGATCATGGCTGATCATCCAACTTAGTATCCTGTACCTGCCTCCTCTCCATACCGCCTGATCCCTTTGGCCACAAGGGCCACATCTAAGTCCCTCTTAAATATAGCCAATGAACTGGCCTCAACTACCTTCTGTGGCAGAGAGAATTCCAGAGACTCACCACTCTCTGTGTGAAAAATGTTTTCCTCATCTCGGTCCTAAAGGAATTCCTCCTTATCCTTAGACTGTGACCCCTTGTTCTGGACCGCCCCAACATCGGGAACAATCTTCCTGCATCTAGCCTATCCAACCCCTTAAGAATTTTGTAAGTTTCTATAAGATCCCCCCTCAGTCTTCTAAATTCTAGCGAGTACAAACCAAGTCTATCCAGTCTTTCATCATATGAAACTCCTGACATCCCAGGAATCAGTCCGGTGAACCTTCTCTGCACCCCCTCTATGGCAAGAATGTCTTTTCTCAGATTTGGAGACCAACCTGTATGCAATACTCCAGGTGGGGTCTCACCAAAACCCTGTACAACTGCAGTAGAACCTCCCTGCTCCTATAGTCAAATCCTTTCGCTATGAATGCTAACATACTGTGAGATATGCAATGTGCTCACAATCACAACTCAAAGACTAAATCTTGGAAGCAAGAGATTCTTTATTTTTGAGTCTGCAGAATCGGGTGCCTCTCCAAGTTGAGACACACCGAAGTCAGAAGAGTCATCCCCCTTTATACACCCAATTCTACATCCAACCTCCATTCCTTGGACCCACTCCAATCAGACACTGAGGTGGACAACCTGTAGGTACTTCCCCCAGTACCTCCCACATCATACATCGCATGTTCATGGTAATGAGCAGTTTCTTGACCAGGGGTGTGTTGTAATATTAATTTATTTTATTAAGCATACTCAGTTGTTCATGACCTATCCTAGTTTTACTCACCTCCAAGTGAACTCTCTCAGTCCTCCTATATCAGCACTAAAGCTAAGCTATAGTGACAAGGGTCCCATCTATCACCCCATTCTACTGATAGGGATCTATCTACATCACTCCCTTCTACCGCTATACAATGCTATCATTTCTTACTCAAGGATGGGTCTGGTAACTTTTACACACAGCTGTGTCAGAACCCTCTCCCTGGCCCCTATCGGTTTGAATCCTCTTTAAAGCACCTTACAATAGTGGGGTTTAATCACTTTATCCCTCACAATACCATTTGCTTTCTTCGCTGCCTGCTGCACTTGCATGCCTACTTTCAATGATTGGTGTACCATGACACCCAGGTCTCGTTGCATCTCCCTTTTTCCTAATTTGCCACCATTCAGATAATAGTCTACCCTCCTGTTTTTGCCACCAAAGTGGATAACTTCACATTTATCCACATTATACTGTATCTGCCATGCATTTGCCCACTCACCCAGCCTATCCAAGTCACCTTGCAGCCTCCTAGCATCCTCCTCACACCTAACACTTCCCCCCAGCTTAGTGTCATCCGCAAACTTGGAGATGTTGCATTCAATTCCCTCGTCCAAATCATTAATGTAAATTGTAAATAGCTGGGGTCCCAGCACTGAGCCTTGCGGTACCCCACTAGTCACTGCCTACCATTCTGAAATGGACCTGTTTACTCCTACCCTTTGCTTCCTGTCTGCCAGCCAGTTCTCTATCCACATCAATACTTAGCCCCCAATACCGTGTGCTTTAAGTTTGTATACTAATCTCTTATGTGGGACCTTGTCGAAAGCCTTCTGAAAGTCTAGATATAACACATCCACTGGTTCTCCCTTATCCACTCTGCTTGTTAAATCCTCGAAAAATTCTATAAGATTCGTCAGACATGATTCACCTTTCGTAAATCCATGCTGACTTTGTCTAATGATTTCACCTCTTTGCAAATGTACCGCTATCCCATCTTTAATAATTGACTCTAGCAGTTTCCCCACTACCGATGTTAGACTAACTGGTCTGTTATTCCCCGTTTTCTCTCTCCTTTTTTAAAAAGTGGGGTTACATTAGCTACCCTCCAATCCTCAGGAACTACTCCAGAATCTAAGGAGTTTTGAAAAATTATCACAATGCATCCACTATTTCTGTGGCTATTTTCTTGAGTACTCTGTGATGCAGACTATCTGGCCCTGGGGATTTATTGGCCTTTAATCCATTCAATTTACCCAACACCACTTCTCGGCTAATCTGTATTCCACTCAGTTCCTCCACCTTAATTGACCCCCAGTCCCCTGCTATTTCCGGCAGATTATTTATGTCTTCCTTAGTGAAGACAGAACCAAAGTAGTTATTCAAATGGTCTGCCATGTCCTTGTTCCCCATGATCAATTCATGATAAATGTGAAAAGCTTTTTGTTGCATGCTCTCCAGTCAGCAGAAAGACAATACATGATTACAATCAATCCATTTACAGTGTATAGATACACGATAAGGGAATATCTTTAGTGCAAGATAAAGCCAGCAAAGTCCAATCAAAGATAGTCCGATGGTCAACAAAGAGATAGATAGTTCAGCACTGTTCTTGGGTTGTCTTGGGTGATTCAGTTGCCTGATAACAGCTGGGGAAGAACCTGTCCCTGAATCTGGTGGTGTGGGTTTTCACACGTCTATACATTTTGCCTGATAGGAGAGGGAAGAAGATGGAGTGGCCAGAGTGCAACTCATCCTTGATTATGCTGCTGCCCCTGATGAGGCAGCATGAGGTATAAATTGAGTCAAGAGAAGGAAGGTTAGTTTGTGTGATGGTCTGGGCTGCATTCACTTTCTCTGCAATTAATTGCGGTCTTGGATGAAGCTGTTCCCAAACCAAGCAGTGATTCATCCTGATGGGAGGCCATTTAGAACGGATATGAGAACAAAATTTTCACCCAGAGACTTATGAATCCGTGGAATTCTCTGCCTCAGAGGGCAGTGGAGGTCAATTCTCTGGTTGCTTTCAAGAGGGATTTAGGTAGAGCTTTTAAAGATAGTGGAGTCAGGGGATATGGTTAAAAAGCAGGAATGGCGTACTCATTGTGGATGATCAGCCATGATCACAGTGAATAGCTGGCTCGAAGGGTCGAATGGCCTACTTCTGTACCTACTATTTATTGTCTGATAAAATGCTTTCTATGGTGCATCTACAGAAGGTGAGAGTTGTAGGGGACATGCCAAACTTCCTAAGCCTTCTAAGGAAGTAGAGGCATTGGTGTGCTGGGTTGATGTTCTCCACGGCTGCTCTGCTGCTCCGTGCCGCTAAAGGCCACGTCCATTTCGCGCTCTCCACCACTTGGAGCAATGTCAGATCTAGCTGAGATCCAGGCTGCTTCAGAGCCTCCAGCACCTACTCAGCCAACCCGACCACTCTATGCCTTGACGTCCCGACACAAACTATACATTCACATTTGCAGAGACACATTTTTCGGCTCTAACTGTAACAACTAGTTTGCAGAAGTGAGCACTGTGGAGGGTGGGATCACCAACAATGTTGAAACTGGTGCTCAGAGTCACTCGGACAAACTCAGTGTGGGCTGTAGGAGGCGCCCTGGGGCTTGGAAAGGTAGATTACCTGATGAAAAATGCATCAAAGCGACTGTGTTATTCATTAATAATGTGATGAAAATAGTGAAAAATTATACCAATTATTTCTAAATGGTAGACACAAAATGCTGGAGTAACTCAGTGGGACAGGCATCTCTGGAAAGAAGGAATGGGTGACATTTTGGGTTGAGACCCTTCTTCAGAGTCATGTCAGAGGAGAGGGAGATACATAGATAAGGAAGGGTAAGGTGTGAAACAAGGAGAAATGGGATGTTGATTCGTAAAATGTAGAAAAGATCATTGTTAGCTGGGAGAAGGTAACAACATAGCACACAGAGATAAAATGCAGTCAGACTGGTTGGAGAACTGGGAAGGTGGATGGATGGAGAGAGAGGGGAAGCAAGGCTTGCTTGTAGTTAGAGAAGTCTGAACCAGCAGTGTGAACATTCTAAATGGTTCCCACTTTCCCTTTTCAATGAAGGTCGATAAGACAATGGAGAAGGATTGCAAATGAGAAAAGTGCAGATTGTCCAGGTATTGTTATGGTTGAATCACAAATAATTAGTAGATAGGTGCAGCATGTGTTAGGTGGACCAAGGGTAGGTTAGCCTTTATTCCAAGAGGATTGTCTCCTCAAAAAAGAGAAGTATTGTTACAATTCTACAGAGTACTATTAAGTACAGTGCAATTTTCATTTCCAATTTAAGAAAGTATCTATCTGCAAAAGAGAATCACTGGACAAAGCCCTGGATGTGTGTGTTGTCCTATCACAAAGGGCTAGAGAAATTTATGAAAATAAGGGGTGAATTTATTAAAACATAATAGTAAGATTAAACGAGAACTTACCAGTTTGAAGTTTGATCTTTATTTTATGAGGAGTCGAGTTGAGGGACTACGTGCCCTCCGCTCCCACCCTCATAGATCTCATCTGGTAGTTCTAGTTTTATCATCTTACCGTTATACTTCAGTCATTGTTAGCTGTGAATTCATTCCGCTGCTTTGAAGATTGACGCACCAACGGCTGTACGGGCTTCTATTCACGTAGTCCCTCAACTCGACTCCTCATAAAATAAAGATCAAACTTCAAACTGGTAAGTTCTCGTTTAATCTTACTATTTTACTTCGGAGTCACGTGAGTGACTACGTGAAGACTTCAAAGCACTGTGAATTCACGCCGCAGACTCAAATCCGACGTTCACACTGCCTGGATTGACTCAAAAGTCGTTAACAATCAATCATGCATCAGTAATACATTTGTTAAATGAAATAACAGTTTATTTACAAACAAATCATAACAAACCCCTCTAACTCAGGGGAAAAGTGTAACAGTACTGAAACCAGAATCAGCAAACACCCCGAGCCTTGAAATCGGCTTGTGATAAAACCTCTGAAAAGTTAGCTCACTGGACCATCTGCGGCCGCGAGGACCTCGAAATCGTTTGCACCGACACCTTACTGTGTGGTTTTTTGTGACTAATAAACAAAGCCAACTCTGTTCCTCTCAGAGGTTTAGTAATCTCAATGTAACGAGATAAATGTGAGACTACACAGAAGCGATCATCACTTCCGGTGGCGCTATGGAGCGTTAAACCATAGCACCAGCCAGCTCCGCAAAAATTTTTTAAAAAACGGGGACTTAAACGGATTTAAAAGAACTTACCGATCGACTGCTTTCACTGGTCTGCCGCCTCAACATCGACGGTACCGGCTGACGTCATCAGCCCTGCGACAAATAATGACGGCACGGAGCCCTACCGAGAAAACGAAGGGTCGAAAAACCCGGGCGAGACCGGGAGAAGGCCTGGGAGAAGCCTCGGACTCCAGTAGGGCCAGCTCCTTGGAAGACGTCTCCAGGAAAGCAGACACAGGAGGTGAGGACTTGAAAACTTTTATTTTCTCACCAGATGGCTGATTTTAAAACGTGAGTTCAAGGCAGAAATGAAAGATATATAAGAAAGAAATGAAAGAAATAAAGGGAGATATAAAGGAAGAAATCTCTCAAATTAATAATCAGATGGACTTGATGAAAAATCAATGGTGTGAATTTCAAAAAGATACAAAGACACAAATTGATAATAAGTTCAAGAAAGAATCAGAAATATTGAAGAATGAAATCATTGATATGATTAATAATCTGGAACGCAAGATGGAGGGTAAACTTGAAAATGTTAAAAAAGACTTTAAACATAAGATTGACCCTATTGCAAATGTGGTCGAACAACAAGTTGATGGCATTAAAAACCTTGAAAAGATAGCGGAGGCTAGTACTGTGTCTACAGCAAAGCTGATAACAGAACAAGAACGTCTACTGGAGTTGTTATCCAAAGTAACAGATAAATGCACGCAGCTGGAAGGCTATCAAAGAAGGCAGAACTTGAGGATTGCAGGGATTCCTGAAGGTCTAGAGAAACACGAAGACACTCGAGAATTCACTGCTAAATTACTGCAAGCTGTTTTATCTTTGGATGATATGCCTGTTTTAGCTCGTGCACATCGAGTCGGCAGAAGACAGACCAGTTACAAACGCCCCCCCAAGACAAATCATCGTCAAGTTACAATATGATTTCACCCTCGAGGATATTATGCGAAGAGCCTCGAGAACAAAGAATCTGACGTTTCAAGGACAAAGAATCAGTATCTATCGAGACTATCCCCCAGAGGTTGCCAGAAAACGAAAAGCGTTTAACGAAGCCAAAAACCTTATGAGGGGGTGTAGAAAACTTGAGATACGGTCTGAATTACCCAGCCATCCTAAGAGTTACTTATAACAGCGTGGAACACTTTTTCAAGACTCCAACAGAAGCAATGGAATTTGCAAAGCAGTTTGATACTTGAAAACCATCTACAAGCAAATATACTGCCTTTTACTATTTTTAAAGACCTAGTACGGTCTCTTAACATTTTATGAAACTTTATACGGACAATATGGAATTAGAAGAAATCAGAAGGAATGGACAATGTCGTATGGAACGAAATGTTTTCCCGGATTGGAAGAAGCTCACCGAACATTGACAATTACTCATAATATATACAACTAACACAAAACAAATAACACACATACTAAAATTATAACGCGGTTTTATTATTACTATGACTGTTATTAACCAAGACTGTGCACTATTGCTAATTAATACTACTAATAATTAATATCTTATGTCTTGTTACATTTGGAGATATCCTCCCCTTAATGTATTTCTCCCTCTTTTAATAATGACTTCTATTTTTTGTATTTAAAAAAAAAATTCTTTAACTGTGGCTTTATAATTAGATTTTTTTAAACTAATCTTAGATATATATACTTTTATGATGATTAATATCACTCTTTTCATTTCTTTAATACTATATTCCCGTTTAAAATATTATCATGGAATAATAATTCCTTAAAATTAGGAGCTGGCTAAATTAATAACATCAATGCCGGAAGCCTTTAGATTAATAGCCAATATAGCTTGGCTTTCACAAACTACAAATATTTTATTTGTAGTTTTTCTATTCTTTATACACCTTACTAAGCTTTTTACTCACTTTTCATTATTTTTTTATGTTTACTATATCTTTCAGTTTGAATGGAGCTATATACTGGAACAATGGAGATACATTCGTGAAGCACATAAAAGAGATCTAAAATTCATCTATTCGGTGTTCGGGTGTAAGGTTAAGTCTACTGCGCGGACCCTTGGACCCTATTCTAGATTCCCACAAACCTAAAATGCAGGATTTAAAAAGAAATATGGGGAACGAGGGATTAACCTTTTGCAGTTGGAATGTTTAAAGGTATCAATGAACCAATAAAAAGAGGAAAAATATTGACACACTTAAAGGCAATGAAAGCTGATGTAATTTATATTCAAGAAACTCACCTAAAGAAAGACGCTGAAAATAGGCTGAAAGCTAAATGGATAGATAAATTATATCACTCTTCCTTTACGCAATAAATCAAGAGGCGTAGCAATATTATTTCGTTAAAGGTACTTTATTTAAGCATATATCTACTATATCTGATAAAGATGGCAGATACATTATTGTAATAGGAGAAATAAATAGGGAAAAAAAATGATTTTTGTTAACATCTATGGACCAAATTTTGATAGTCCTTTATTCTTTAAGAAAATACTTAATAATATTCCAGAATTAACACATTACAATTTGATAATTGGAGGAGATTTTAATTGTACATTAGACCCTTATTTAGATAGATCTTCAAAACAAAGGAAAACTAAATCGCATTCTAGTGATTTATTAAACGCATACATTCAAACGACTAACATTAAAGATGTTTGGAGAAACAGAAAATCCTACTGGTCGAGAATATTCCTTCTACTCGCCAGTACATAAAACCTATTCAAGAATAGATTTACTTCCTAGTAGATGCAAAGCTTATTTCACTTACTTACGAATCCAAATATCATAATATTATAATTTCAGATCACGCACCATTAACATTTAAAATTAAAATAAATGGTAAAACAGGAAATCTAGGACAATGGAAACTTAATCCACAAATTTTAAAAAATAAAACAACTCAGGAATACATCATAACTCAGATTAAGATGTTTTTTGAAATAAATGATCAACCAGAAATATCTCGCTCTTTATTATGGGAAACATTTAAAGCATATCTTCGAGGAATTATGATTTCTTCACAAGCATTCCATAATAAGAAGATTCGGAAGGAACAACATGACTTAGAAAGGGAGATTAAACAATTAGATATACAGAATGCAACAAAATCAGATATAATAATACATAATAAAATTGTAGCATTGAAGTATAAATTAAATAAAATATATACTGATCAAGTTTTAAAATACTACCAACATACTAAACAATTGTTGTTTGAATTTGGAGACAAACCACAAAAACTATTGGCTCGACAATTAAGGAAAATTGAAGCGGAAAAAAATATACATAGGAATTAAATCACAAAACGGTGAATTATTAATACAACCCAAGGATATTAATGAAAGATTTATGCAATATTATAAAAAAATTTGTATACTGGTAACACAACAGTAAATAAAACAGAATAGATGCCTTTTTAAATGTATGTAACTTAAAAGAATTAGATTTACAAAATAGAGAATTTTTAAATGCCGATATTTCAATAAAAGAAATCCAAGAATCTATTAAATCTTTAAAAAATGGTTAAAACTCCAGGACCAGATGGTATAGGCTCGGAATTTTATAAAATTTTTCATGCCCAAATGGTCCCATATTTTAAAATCATTATATGAACAGATACATACACAAGAGAAATTACCAGACACATTGAACGAATCTATTATAACACTTATACCCAAAATAAATAAAGATTTGGATGACCCAGGATCGTATAGAGCAATTGCTTTATTAAATACGGATCAAAAAATTTTAACAAAAATTCTTGCACAAAGACTAAGCAAAAATTGTTAACGAATTAATTCATCCTGATCAAACAGGATTTATACCTAAAAGATATTCTTCTTATAATTTAAGACGGTTATTTAATATCATATATTCGAAAAGAAGTGATAAAAAAGACTTAGTAGTCATCTCGTTGGATGCAGAAAAAGCTTTTGACCAGGTGGAATGGCCTTATCTATTTTCGGTGATGGAAGCCTTTAAGCTTGGTGATAAGTTTACTACTTGGATTAAATTATTATATGCAAATCCAACAGCTAGAATAATAACAAATCATATGTTATCAACTAAGTTTAGTTTATCTCAAGGTTGTAGACAAGGCTGTCCTTTATCACCATTACTGTTTGCGTTAGCAATCGAACCTCGTGCTCAAAGGGTAAGATTACATCCAGAAATATATGGATACGATACTAAAGATACTAAGAATAAAATCTCGTTATATGCGGACGATATATTACTTTATATTACTAAACTGGAAATAAGTATCTGTAATTTGTTAAAACTAATAACGGAATTTGGTTTAATTTCAGGATACAGTATCAATTGGAATAAAAGTGAACTTATGCCAATAACTATGAATAATTTACAGATATTACAACAATTTCCTTTTAAGATAACAAATGAAAATATTAAATATCTTGGTATTTTTGTTACAAAAAGATTTGACTCTTTATTCAAATCTAATTTCCCGTTATTATTGAATAAATTAAATAAAAATATCTTATATTGGAAAAGCTTACCTATCTCAATGTTAGGTAAAATAAACGCAATAAAAATGATTTTCCTCCCACAATTATTATATTTATTTCAATCAATCCCGATATATCTCTCTAAAAATTTCTTTAAAAAAGTAGATTCAATAGTCACTAACTTTATTTGGGATTATAAAAATCATAGAATAAATAAAAAACATTTATGTAAAGCTAAAATAAACGGGGGCTTAGCTTTACCAAATTTTATGTTTTATTATTGGGCAGTTAACATTAGAAATATGAATTTTTGGTTAGGAGAAATAGATAATAAACCAAATTGGTTAAAAATGGAAAGAGAAGACTGTTTTCCATTTTGAAATTAGCTCTATAATATTTGCTAATACTAATGTACCTAAGAAAATTTATAGTGAAAATTTGATAATAGAAAGTGGAATACGTATTTGGAAACAAATAAAGAAAACACTAAAACTAAAATTTTATACCGCTAGGTCTTACAATTGCCAACAACTTTACGTTTAAACCGTCAATGATGGATAAAGCTTTTATACAATGGAAAAATAAAGGAATTTTAAATATAGGGGATCTTTATAAGGATAATTCTTTTCTTTCATTTCAAGAATTACAACAAACTTACGGGCTTCATAATAATGAATATTTCAGATATTTACAAATCAGAAACTATATCTCTGCAAATACACAAGAACTTAGAAATAGAAAGAGTGAAATTTTAAATGAATGCTTGAATAAACATCCAAATACAGAAAAAATGATATCATACATTTACAATATTTTGTTGGAAAGTGATATCCCCATCATCGGAAATACATAGACAGCGCTGGGAAAATGAACTAAGTCAAATAATAAGTCCAGAAATATGGGAAGAAAGCCTACAATATATACATTACTGCTCTTTAATGCTAAACATGCACTTATACAGTTTAAAATGTTACATAGTTTACATTATTCTAAATCTAAACTACATAATATATTTCCAAAACTATCACCTATATGTGATAAATGTCAAATCATGGAAGCAAACTTCTGTCACACTCATTTACTAATTGTACGAAGATTTTAGAATATTGGAATGAAATATTCAAAATAATCTCGAAAGTTATTAATATTACTATGATTTTATGACCCAAAGTTAATCATACTTGGAATACCGGAAACGGAACAAATAATTACAAGGAATCATAGAACTTTTATCGACTATTCTTTAATAATTGGGAAAAAATTAATATTAAAATTTTGGAAAGGCCCTGTATCCCCAACAATTAAAATGTGGAATACAGAAATGACGGAGACACTTCACTTGGAGAGATTGAGACTTGTCCTTATGGAGGTTAGATCTCTTCAAGGAGATATGGTCTCCCTATATTAAATATCTACAGGGTCACAATGGTTCGGCGCAGGGACTTGACTGAGGCCTGAATATCTGAATGGATGAAGAAATACACATAACAAATCATGAATGTATCTCCAAGATTGGATTATTTAGTAATACTTCAATCTCCATCAAACTTTTCACATTTTCTTATCTATTTTCTATTCTTTTTTCTCTATCTTTCTATCTTTAATTAAGGAAAAAATTATAGAAACATATTATATAAATTTTTAATACGTACACACTTATTTCTGTTCGTATGAAAAGATTATAGTCTTAAACTTGTAATTATATAAAACTATGTATTTTCAATTATACAATAATTACGAAATATAAAATTAACAATAATACAAACATTATTAATATTTTGATAAACATTATGAATATCAAAAAAAAACTTTGTTTAAGATTGGGTACTACGTAGTTATATTAGCGGGGATTTCTATTTGGTAATTAGAAGAATATCTATGATTTGAGAAATCTAAGTGTATTACTTATTTTAGGAATATACTACTTATACTCCCAATTATATAAAATAAATAACAATGAAATGTATAATGGATAATACTACAATTATCATAAATAGTATTAATCAATAATCAATATGTTATAAATTTTATACATTATATAACTCTCAATGTCGTATAAGAGTGTACTTGGTATATATTGTTTCTACAATAAAAAAATTAAAAAAAAAAAAAAAAAAAAGAAGCGATCATCTGCGGGGTATGCTGAAAAACACAATCTTACATCCTGTCATGCCTCTTTTATTATGTTTAAGCAAATCATAGACATAAAATATAATGGCATCAGCCTACACATGCATTCTATCTAGCCGTAGCTTTTGCAACATTTATACACGTTGAGCTGAAACCAACGCCATAAGCATGACCACCTTCATAGATAATTTGGCTACTGATAGGCGAAGAGCCATAAAAACCTCACTCACATTCCAAATACCGGCATACCTGGGTTTAGGAGGATTAAAATTGAAAAACTCCCTTCATGAATCGTGAAACTAACGGATGTGTCCCCACTGTATGCAATTCTGCATTCATAGGTAAATAAGAAGACAGAGCACTTCTGGCTGAATTAATCGCACTGTAATTTAATTTTTTGTTTTTTTTTTTGGTCAAAATAAAGAGTTGCCAAACTCCAATACATCCGTGATCGCTGCAGTGTGATATACAATATCCTGCTGTAGGCAGAATTGCTCCCACTTGTTTATATAGGTGATATATTGCTGCTGTGTACTATCCCTGCAGGTCGACGTGAGAACATCCACAGTCCGATGAGACAGTCCTCTCCCCAGGTATGGCCTCCTTAAAATCTGCAAATTAACAGATCAATACGATCATATAAAGGATGTTGATCCCCAGTGTCCGGATTTACCAGTAGATTTTTATTCTTGGGCATAAACACGTAAGGCTCCCTAGCCATTTGTAATACAACGGGAACCATGCTCGTGTAGGCCAATCTGGCACTACCAATACCCCTGAAGCGGAGTCCTCTTTGATCTTTTGCAAACATCTGCTGATGAGACAGAATGGAGGAAATACATACACAAACATTCCTCCCCCAATGCAGCGAAAATGCATCCACTGCTACTGCCCCACAATCTGGTTACCATGAAACATATCTAGGTAACTGATGATTTAATCGAGATGCAAACAAGTCAATATCTGGCAATGCATACTGATCAATCATTGGGTTAAATACATCCTGATTTAACATCCATTCAATGTTGTCATTAAAACTGAAGTGACCTCTTCCTGGCAAATAAAGTGCTGAAAGCCAGATATTTTGGTCAATACACCAGCTCCAAATCTGGTTAGCCAGTCTATCACAAGACTGTGACTTAACTCCACCCATGTGGTTTACATATGCCACTGCTGTGGTGTTGTCAATCTGACCTGCACATGCAGATCCCTCCTTGTAGAACAATAAGCTTTGAGCCCATACCAGGTGCCCAACAACTCTAAATAATTAATCCCTCTTAATTGAGGAAGCGATGTCTCATCCACATTCCATCTGCCTCCACAACTAGAAGACATATCTGTTGCACCCCAACCCAGTGCACTTACATCAGTCTGTAATATCAGTGACGGTGATTCCACCAAAACCTTCCTTAAATTTTTTTTTTGAAACATGTACTATCCACCATTATATGTCAGCAATCGCCCCAGCTGACAACTGCATAGGCCTATCAAAAATGGCCCCTTTGTATTCTCAGTGCCTGTTCCTTTGATCGTTGTAATTGTTGATAATGCAGAGGACCATGCTGCACAGCTGGAAAGGCTGCAACAACTTCCCAATAAAACTGGCTACTTGTCTAATCGAAGGCCGTTGTTCTCCAACGAGATTAACACAGTCCTCAATTAACTGATTCAATTTATCCCTGGGCAAAGTTACCAACATGTGATTGTAATTAATGGTAAATCCCAGATAATCAATAATTTGGACTGGTGATAATTTAGATTTATCTGGGTGAATAACAAATCCCATTTGTTCAAAAGCGATTTTAACAACTGAAACTGATGATTGAGTTTCAGCATGAGTCTTTCCAACAATCAGAATATCATCTAAATAGGCCATTACCACATGCCCCTGAGCTCTAAGCAATGCTAACACAGGTTTTACCAATTTAGTAAATAATCTAGGAGCTGAAGTTAATCCATTCAGCAATGTCCTGAATTGCCACAGCTCAGTCATCCAAATAAATTTCAAATATCTTCTATCATCACCATGAATAGACACTGCGTAATACGCATTCTTTAAATCAATGGTTGCCATATAATACCCTTTGGACACTAGATGTTTGCCCGTGGTAAAGGTCTCCATTTTGAAATGCCTATAACAAACAAATTTGTTCAAATTCGATAAATCCAGAATAATTATACATCCCCCAGTCTTTTTAGATCTGGGAAATATACTTAACAGAAATAGTTGACTTTGATAGACAGAAGGCTCATTACCCCTTCTTTATGTAACGACTGAATCTCTGCTTGAATAAGCACATTTTCCTCATCTGAAAAAATAAGTTTACGACTAGGAAAAATGTTGATTAGGTAGACTGTCCTTATAGTAAAAATCCAATTTTTTCACCCCTTCAATACACTAAGTATGAACAAATCTGATGTCAACTGCTGCCATTGTTTGAGAAACAATTTTAACCTTCCCCAATTTGAACAGGAACATCAGTTAAATCATCGTCTGTCAATGTTATATTCCTTACCAGCATCTTTCCTTGCGGCCTTGTTGTCCTCGGCTTCTTGTAGAGAACCTTTTTTTGCCTTGCTTCCAGCTGGCTTAATGAGGGCCATGGTTATAACAACCTCATAACAGTCTTTGACCCTTTTTGCAAGGTTACCACCAAACAACAGATTTCGTGGTGGTACACTGGTCGGTTTGCACAACTCGCCAAATTCGGGTTAGCACTGGCCGAATAGCGGCCCTCCCGATATTATTAATTTCAAAATGCATTACAAAGGAGTCCCAGTTCATCCTGGTGTGCTTCAACCATATCATTTGTATCAATAACTTTCACCACAGCTGTAATACCTCCTGACGACAGGTTAAGCACTTTTTTAAACTTCATCTCCTGGGCCCTAGCAGGCAAACCCATCTATGATCAAATTTGGTGATTAACCACCGGTACCTTCAAGAGATCACAATTAACAGGAGCTTTATAGTTTTTTGCTTACTTCATCCATAGCTAGCTCCTGTAACTGGTGGGAGAGCATATACTGAATGGCTTCGGCCAATTCTACATCAATCGCCTTTCCTGCCTCTCTACACTCAGCAAACTTCCCAGCAATGTTCGGAATTACCTCCAACCAAACACCTTTACTGCTCTCCCCCAGCATAGAAACAGTGTCAGCAAACTGCACTGATAGAACATCCTCCTCACAGGCAGGATAGTTCTGCAGCCGCCTGAAACAGGTGCTGCTAGCACAAGCTCTCCATCAGCCTGGCTTGGGCACCACTCCTCCCCACGGAGCTGGTCCCTGTCGAGCATTCTTTTGTAATAGAATCTCGACGTGGGAGAGCCGTGAGCAAACGGACTCTCCTATGGAGGGTATAACCTCCAGGCCCGACTCATTTACGGGCCACAGAGACTTGCCAGTGGCCTTCCGCCCTACTGACAAGCCTTCACTGCCCCCCGGCAGTGGGTCCGCAACCACTGGCTGGTGTACCAGCACCGGACCAGGTGTACCAGACGGGCCTCCATCCTCAACACTCTCCTGGCCACTTTTCCTTTCTACCCCCGGAGCGCCTCGCCGACACCTTCACTTTCTGCAACATTCTCTAAGAACCCCAAACCGTCGCAGAAAATGACATGTGGTAAAAATTTTTGAAAAACCTTACCTCTTTAAACTTGTTTAACGAAGAACTGCAAATGCTGGAGAATCGAGGGTGAAGTCTGAAGAAGGGTCTCGACCCGCAACGTCGCCCATCTCCCTCGCTCCTTAGATGCCGCTGCACCCGCTAAATTCTCCAGCTCTTCGTATAACCCACGGTTTAAACTTACCGCTCGGAGGAGTGCTGCTGCTCCAACTGCCCGACTGCACCAGCGTCTGACGTCATGACGCACCAACGGCTGTACGGGCTTCTATTCACGTAGTCACACACGTGACTCCGAAGTAAAATAAGGATGTGTGCACAATACATGTATGAGCTGGTAGAGCTGTTCCTTCAGAGCACCAGAGACCCAGGTTCAATCCTACCTCGGGTGCTGCCTGTGTGGTGTTTGCATGTTATCTATGTGACATCCATGCATTTCCTCCAGGTGCTCTGGCTTTCACTGACATCTCACAGACGTGTTGATTTGCAGGTTAACTAGTTTAGTTTAGTTCAGAGATACAGTGCAGGAACAGGCCCTTCAGCCCATCGAGTCCGGACTCACAAAATCACGCACATCAAGTTCAAGAGTTTGTTGTCGTGTGTCCCAGACGGACAATGACATTCTTGCTTTGCTTCAGCACAACAAAACATAGTATGCATTGACTACAAAACAGATCAGTGTGTCCATATATCATCATATAAATATATACATGAATAAATAAACTGATGTGCAAATAACAGATAATGCGTTATTAATAATCAGAGTTTTGTCTGAGCCACGGTTAATAGCCTGATGGCTGTGGGGGAGTAGCTATTTCTGAACCTGGTTGTTGCAGTCTTCAGGCTCCTGTACCTTCTACTTGAAGGTAGCAGGGAGATGAGTGTGTGGCCAGGATGGTGTGGGTCTTTGATGATACTGCCAGCCTTTTTGAGGCAGTGATTGCGATAAATCCCCTTGATGGAAGGGAGGTCAGAGCCGATGATGGACTAGGCAGTGCTTACTACTTTTTGTAGTCTTTTCCTCTCCAGGGCGCTCAAGTTACCAAACCAAGCCATGATGCAACCGGTCAGCATGCTCTCTACTGTGCACCTGTAGAAGTTAGAGAGAGTCCTCCTTGACAAACCGATTCTCCGTAATCTTCTCGGGAAGTAGAGGCGCTGATGTGCTTTCTTGATGATTGCATTTGTGTTCTTGGACCAGGAAAGATCTTCACAGATGTGCATGCCCAGGAATTTGAAGCTCTTGTCCCTTTCAATCATCAACCCGTTGATATAAACCGTACTGTGGGTCCCCATCCTACTCCTTCCAAAGTCCACAATCTGTTCTTTGGTTTTGCTGGTGTTGAGGGCCAGGTTATTGTGCTGGCACCATATGGACAGTTGCTCGATCTCTCTTCTATACTCTGACTCATCCCCATCAGTGATACGACCCACAACAGTGGTGTCCCTCTGCATCAATCAGCGAACTTGATGATGGAGTTCGCACTGTGACCGGCTACGCAGTCATGAGTATAGAGTGAGTACAGCAGGGGGCTGAGAACGCAGCCTTGAGGTGATCCCGTGCTGATTGTTATTGAGGCTGACACACTTTCACCAATGCGAACAGACTGTGGTCTGTGAATGAGGAAGTCGAGGATCCAATTGCAGAGGGATGCGCAGAGACCCAGTTCTGCGAGTTTGGTAACCAGCTTGGAGGGTTACATATGACATATGATTTTTTTGTTGTCCAAGTGGTCCAGAGCGGAGTGGAGGGCCAGCGCGATCGCATCCACCGCTGATGTTTTGTGGCGGTAAGCGAACTGCAGTGGGTCCAGGTTTTTGTCGAGGTAGGAGTTGATTTACTCCATGATCAACCTCTCAAAGCACATCATCACCACAGGCGTTAGTGCCACTGGTCGATAGTCATTGAATCACGTCACCTTACTCTTCTTGGGCACTGGTATAATTGATGCCCTTTTAAAGCAGGTGGGGACCTCAGACCTCAGAAGTGAGAGGTTGAAAATGTCCATAAAAACTCCAGCCAGTTGGTCCGCACAGGTTTTTAAAACACGACCGGGTATACCATCAGGTCCAGGCACTTTTCGAGGGTACACCCCTCTGAAGGATTTTCTGACGTCGGCCTCTGTGACTGAGACTGAGACTGAAATACCATCATAGCGAATGGGGGCGCGGGAAGGAACATCAGTATTCTCCCTATCAAAGAGTGCGTAAAACGCATTGAGCTCGTCAGGGAGTGATGTTTCGCTGACATCCGAGCTGCCTCCTGGTTTCGCCTTGTAGGAGGTGATTGCATTCAGGCCCTGCCACAGCTGCCAAACATCTGTCTCATCCTCCAGTTTGGAGCAGAAGTCCCTTTTGGCCTTTTTGATGGCCTTACCAAGGTCGTATCTGGACTTCTTGTAGGCCACCGTATCATCGGACGTGAATGCCCGGAGTCTGGACTTCAGAAGAGTGCGGATCTCAAAGTTCATCCAAGGTTTCTGATTGGGAAACACTCAGAAGGTTTTTATAGGGATGCAGTCCTCCACACATGTCTTTAAGAAGTCTGTAACGACTGCGGCGTATTCGTTTAAGTCCGTTGACGAGTCCTTGAACATTGCCCAGTCTACAGACTCCAAACAGTGCTAGAGTTGTTTCTCTGCCCCCCCCCCCCCCCCCCCCCCCCCCACTCCCGAACAGCTCTGGACTATCCTCACTTCTGGGGGTGTGCACTTCAATTGCTGCCTGTAGGCAGGAAGAGGCAGCACCGCGGTATGGTCGGAATTACCGAAGTGAGGGCGAGGGATAGAACGATAGGCATTGTTGATGGTGGTGTAGCAGTGGTCGAGGGTGTTTGGTCCTATGATGCAGCAGGAGACATGTTGGTGGAAGTTAGGGAGTGATTTCTTGAGGTTTGCCTTATTGAAGTCCTGAGCACTGGTGGTAAATGCCTCAGGGTAAGGCAAGGCAAGGCAAATTTATTTATATAGCACTATTCGTACATGCAGCAATTCATAGTGCTTTACAAAAGAAACAAAAGAATAACATAGGAAAAAGACAGCAGAACAACCATACAACACAGGACAACAAAATAGCCAATAATCAAAGATTACAAAACAAGCAATAAGACAAATGCATGAATAGTAAAACAAAGTCACTAAAACAATAAACAATTTTAAAAGCACATAAAAGGGATAAGATTAGAAGGTTAAGATTACCTGCATGTTGGGTTATGGAAAAGCTACAGTAAACAACAGTGTTTTTAGGCCTGATTTAAATGAGCTTACAGTCTGTACACACTTCAGGTGTTCAGGGAGTTTGTTCCACAGGTGTGGAGCATAAAAACTGAACGCTGAGTTTTAGAACACGACCGGGGTAAGACGTGTGGTGTTTGTTGATGACGGCGTGCAGCTCCTCCAGTGCCAGACGGACGTCTGCCCGGGGTGGGATGTAGACCGCGGGCAGGATGATGGAGGTGAATTCCCTTGGAGGTAGAAGGGACATTAACACAAGCCTACAAATAATCGGGCCAATTTACACTTATATCAAGTAATCCAACCCAAGCCAATTAACCGACAAACCTGTACATCTTTGGAATGTGGGAGACTTATATACTCCACACAGACAGCACCTGGAGTCAGAATTGACGCGGAGGGCCGAAGGACCTTTTTTTCCACACAGTATCTCTAAACTAAACTGAACTAAATTAAACTAAACTAAACTAAATGTAACTAAATTATTCATCCTCTCAATTATTCGTACAATTTACCATCATCTGGTAATGATTGGTCGAATTAATTGCTTGTTTGTTTTTTTTTTAATTAGGTAACTTGGTGTCAATGGTGATCCTGGCTCGGGGAAGATGTGGACTGTCGAGATGTATCACCTGGCACCTGATGAGCATGGCGATGGCAGATACCCTTGTCCTTGTCACAGCAGTGATACTAAACAGTATTAGTATCATTTATTTCCCTGTCTTCTTCCTCTACACTACTCCATCCTGTAGCTTCAGAATAACTCTTATTTTTGCTCTCAGGGACAGCTCAGTCTGGCTGACAGTTGCATTCACCTTCAATCGGTTTGTAGCCATCTGCTGCCAGAAGCTGAAAACAAGCTACTGCACTGAGAAAATGGGGGCGATTGTTATCTTCACGATTTGTATTGTGAGTTCTGTGAGAAACATTCCCTGGTACTTTGTACACAAGCCTTTATATATTGTTAATAATGACCCATGATTCTGTAATATTAAGTTAAGCTTTCATTCTAATTCTTCATGGATAGCATTTAATTGGATGGGCCTTATGTTAAACCCATGTGTCCCCTTCCTTCTGATGTTGTTGCTAAATGTTCTGACTGTTCGACACATTCTGGCTTCAAACAGAGTCCGCGAGAGATTGCAGGTCCGTGGCAAAGGAGAGAATCGGAAAGACCCAGAAATGGAGAGTCGGAAGATGTCCATCATTTTACTATTTGCTATCTCAGGAAGTTCTATCTTGTTATGGGCAACCTATGTTGCAAATATCTTCTTTGTCCAATTTACCAACGGTAAATTTGTATCCGGCGCTGTTCTCCAGGAAAGTGCCAACATGTTGCTGTTACTGAGTTGCTGCATCAACACATGTATCTATGGGGTGACCCAGAGGATGTTCAGACAGGAGTTCAAGAGTGGGTTGCAATACCCACTAAATATGATAATTAAAACAGTAAAGTCGTGAAAAAGATACTTTCTATTGATGCTCAACTCTATTTCATGACCCATCTGAACTCTTTAATCACCTGGCTATCTTCGGTGCCAGATCACATTTCATCAATTGTTGTCTATCCTTGGCAAATTATAAACGACCCATAGAGTTACACAGCACGGAAACAGGCTCTTCAACCCAACTCATTCATGCCTCACAAGTTATTATCAATGTAAACCAGTGTCATTGCCTGTGCTTGGCCCATATCCCTCCAAACCTTCTTTTCCATGCAACTATCAAAATGTATTTTACACCTTAAAATTGGACCCTCTTCTATAGCTTCCTAAAATAGCTCATTCAGATATCAACCCTTGAGTGTCCTTTTTAAATCTGCACCCTCCGTCCCGACTTTAATCATCTACCCTCTGGTTTAATGCTCCCCTCCATTGGAAAATAACAAGGGCACCTAATTATTGTTTGTGGTTCCCTTTCAACAATGTAATCCAATAAATGTCTTTACAATATTTACGGTTAGGACTAAGCACCAACCCACGCCTCTCATCCACAATAAGATTCTCTAAAGTCCTGATCCATAGACCACAATCAGTATGCGTAGGTGACAAAATATCCTCTATGATAATTCTCAACATTGGTGACCCACAAAACTGCATTCTCAGCCCTTTGCTACACCCCTTCCACACTCACGACGGTGTGGCCAAATTTTCTGAAAGCTCTGTAAAAAGCCAAAAAGCCAATTGTGCAAACACTTTGTAAGCTAACAAAACAAATTTATCTGAAAGCCCTATAAAAAGCCAAAAAAGCCAATTGGGCAAACACTTTGCATGCCAACAAAACACATTTTCTGAATGCCCTTTGAAAAGCCAAAAAGCCAATTGGGCAAACACTTTGCAAGCCAACAAAACACATTTTCTGAAAGCCCTTTAAAAAGCCATAATGCCTATTGGGCAAACACTTTGCAAGCCAACAAAAAAAGTTCTTGTGAGCCCTTTAATAGCCAAGCCAAT
The DNA here is from genome assembly GCA_035221665.1 of Okamejei kenojei. NCBI lineage: Eukaryota > Metazoa > Chordata > Chondrichthyes > Rajiformes > Rajidae > Okamejei > Okamejei kenojei. Next base: position 1,561,246 of record CM069164.1, read on the forward strand.
TGGGCAAACACTTTGCAAGTCAACAAAACACATTTTCTGAAAGCCCTTTAATAGCCAAGCCAAATGGGCAAACACTTTCCATTCAACTAAACACTTTTTCTGAGAGCCCTTTAATAGCCAAGCCAATTGGGCAAACACTTTGCAAGCCAACAAAACACATTTTCTGAAAGCCCTTTAAAATGCCAAGAAGCCGATTGGGCAAACACTTTGCAAGCTAACAAAACACATTTTCTGAAAGCCCTTTGAAAAGCCAAAACGCCAATTGGGCAAACACTTTGCAAGCAATAAACACATTTTCTGAAAACCACATCCCGGTGACTCAATGTGGAGTAGATGTGCATTCAGTGTTATTCGCAGCTCAGAGAGCTGTGACCCTCTCACTTCCTCCATCTGACAGAGACTGACTGAGCCATGACACTTCCGGGTTTTATTGTCCCTCCACCCTGCCACCAGCGGGGGCAGCAGTGAGAATGGTGAGAATGTTTAAAACATTAATATATCTCTAATTTTCTATCGATGGGAATAATCCTCCAGTCCAGTCCAGCGGAGTGGGGCTCTGAGCGAGCTGGCCAAAAATGACGGCCATAGGTGGCGGCGTTCTCTCCGAAATCACAAAATAGTAAGTCAAAAGCGGTCAAGATCTTAGTTTTAGTAATATAAGATGTTCATCTGATTGCATTTGAACATCAAGAATATGTCTCAATTGCCTCAAAACCACAATGCAGGCTGCATTCTCGGGATGAAAGATGTTTGATGTAACCCAACATCGTCTGCGCCCATGTTGAGGTGTTGTCACTCATAAATCTTTCCGTCCGTGGTGCGAGGAGTGGGGAGATCCCTTGGAAAAGCCACATGCCTGTGGAAATGAGCAAAGCCACACATTGCGGTCCCCGCCTGCCAGCAGCCACAGATGGGATTTCTCCTTCACAATCAGCCTCACAATGTAATTTTTGTCAGATAGAGAGAGAGAGAGAGAGAGAGAGAGAGAGAGAGAGAGAGAGAGAGAGAGAGAGAGAGAGAGAGAGAGAGAGAGAGAGAGATAAGGGAGAGAGAGAAGGGAGATAGGAGGGGAGAGAGAAGGGGAGAGAGAGAAGGAAGAGAGAGTGGGGAGAGAAAGAGAGAAGGGGAGAGAGAAGGGGGAGACAGGAGTGTGGGGGTCATTTTCCACACAAGCCATAGGTGACTGGGCAATCTGAACCCAAGCACCAAGTTGAAAGCGGCCAAAGGTGCGCATCCTTCGGGACAGCCTCCACTCTCCCATGGCCACCCTCCGTGGACTGCAGGTTGGGTGGAGCGGAGATGTGGGACAATGTTCATGCCTTCACAGTGATGTGATGGATGCGGGGGTCTGGACCAATCGCTGAATAGTCCCGCACCCCCCCGGCAACATCATGTCCATTGGAATTTTCTGTTGAGCGGCAATCGATCCTTTGGCCTGTAGGCGATGCCACCTTTCGGGTAGGTGGCGTTTCGACAGAGGGGCCATTCGGTGAGTTTGATTTTAGGTGACGCAGTTTTTCGGTTAGTTGGCTTTTCGGCGTCCCGCCCTTTCGGTTAGTTTGCGTTTAGGCGTCGCATCCTTTATGTTAGTTGGCGTTTTGTCTTCATACTCTTTTAGTTTTTTGGCGTTTTGGCCTCGTTTCCATTTGGTTGGCTTCAAGTTCTTTGATCCGGCTTCTCATCCGTCGGCGCTACGTCCGGGTACTAGATAGATAGATAGATAGATAGATAGATAGATAGATAGATAGATAGATAGATAGATAGATAGATAGATAGATAGATAGATAGATAGATAGATAGATAGATAGATAGATAGATAGATAGATAGATGAGGGATGGAGGAAGAGAGAAAGGGAGGGGAGAGAGGGAGAGCGAGAGCGAGAGAGAGAGAGAGAGAGAGAGAGAGGAGAGAGAGAGAGAGAGAGAGAGAGAGAGAGAGAGAGTACCTCTACTGGCAGCTCTTTCCATGTGAAAAAATTGCCCCTCAGTTTCCTATGAAATCTTCCCCCTCTCACCATAAAACTATGTCAACCAGACACCGTCTGGAACATTTGATGTCCTCGTTCTTTAGTAAAACTGGTTTTATATCCGAGATGTCCTTGTTCTTTATGAAACGTGATTTCCCCTGCTAGCACAGAGTTTTCCTGTTCCTCATCTTTCACTCCACCAGCCTCCACATCCAACACATCATCCTCTGTCATTTCTGTCACTCCGACGTGATCCCACCACCAGTTACATCGTCACATCGACACCCCTCTTCACCTTCCGCAGAGACCACTCTCTCTGGAACACCTTGGTTCACTCACCAATTCCCACTCAAACCACATTCCAACCACTTTCTCCTGAAACCACAGCAGATGTAACGCCTGTCCTTATACCTCCTCTCTCAGCTCCAGCCAGGGACCCCAGCAGTCCTTCCATGTGAGACAGAGGTTCATGTGTACATCACCTAACCACATTTACTACATCCAGTGTTCCCGATGTGGCCTCCTATACATCAGTGAGACTAAGTGTAGACTTGGCGATCATTTGCCGAATACACGTTGGGCCCCATGGCCCTGCAGGACCTTCTGGTTGCTATCCATTTTAACGTGGGGGGGGGGGGGGGGGGGTGGGAAGATCTTAGAGGGGCCTAAAGGGCAATATTTGCACACAGAGGGTGGTGGGTACATGGAATGAGCTGCCAGAGCAAGTGGTTGAGGCAGGTATTATCACATGTTTAGAATTTGCACATCTACATGGATAGGATAGGTTTAGAAGGATATGGACCAAACGCAGGCAGATGAGATTGGTGTAGATGGGGCATAGTGGACGGCATGGACATTTGGGCTGAAGGGTCTGTTTTCACACAGTATGACTAGTCTATAACTATATATGTTTACCGGATGTTGTTTAGGCAGCATTTGGATTATTGTGGGCAATTCTCGTTGCCCCTTTGCAAGAAGGATGTGGAGGTTTTGGAAAAGATGCAGAAGATGTTTATCAGAATGGTGCCTGGATGAGAGGTTATTGGCTATCAAGATAGGTTGGAAAGAATTGGATTGTTTCGTCTGAAGCATCGAAGATGGGGAGTCATGAAAGCAATATATAAAATTATGAGTCATAGATAGTGTAAACAGTCAGAAGCTTTTTTTCCCCCAGGTTTCAAGTGTCAAAGACAGGAGACCATTTCCCGAGATCTTACATCCATTCACGCAGCCGGGCGTTCTTTAGACTACACACATTTAGTTTAGAGATGCAGCGCGGAAACAGGCCCTTTGGCACACTGAGTCTACACCAACCAGCTATCCCGCACATTATCAAACACAAAATAGGAACAATGTTCACTCATATCAAGCCAATTATGCCTGTACATCTTTGGAGTATGGATGGAAACCAAAGCTCTCGGAGAAAACCCACGCGGTCACGGGCAGAACCCACAAACTCCATACAGACAACATCCGTAGTCGGGATCGAAACCGGGTCTCTGGCGCTGTAATACGCCACCTTGGATTCTTGCTTAATTCCTAACGACTGTCTTCTCTGACTTGCAAACTGACTTTTCAACCCGTGTTTAAGAAAGAACTGCAGAGGCTGGAAAAATTGAAGGTGGACACAAATGCTGGAGAAACTCAATGGATGAGGCAGCCTCTATGGAGAGAAGGGATAGATGATGTTTCAGGTCGACACCCTTCCTTAGATTGATGTGGGGGGGGGGGGGGGTGGGGGGGGGGGGTCGGAGGCATGAAAACAAAGGGAAGAGGCGGAAAGGAAGAACCCGTCTGCTCAGTTTTGCGTTTTCTATTTCCATGATATTTCTTTACAATCCTGTCCCAGATTCCCATTACTCTGTGTAGGAAGAAACTGTAGATGCTGGTTTACACTGGACAGACACAAAATGCTGAAGAAGCTCATCGGTCAGGCAGCATCTCTGGAGAAAATGAATTGGTGACTTTCGGGGTCGAGACCCTTCCATTACTCTGTCCATTAAGTAGGTGTGTCACAATACCTACCTTCAGCGGCGCTGCTGTTCTGCCACTGGCCGTGTGCGCGACTTTGGCGCCTTTGCAGGGGGGGGGGGGTGGAGGCGAGATTAAAATGCCGTGATCTCCTGCCTGTCCGAGATATATTTTCTCGGGCTGCTTGCTGATGCTGAAAAATTGTTCCGATTTGCGTTCTCGGAAGTCTTTTTTAAAAAATCGCGGGACAATTTAATTGCTGGAGTAAAAAAAAGCGTCTTCTAAAGCCATCAACGCTTACAACGGGACGGATCTCATGTAGGGGACAAAACATTTTACATATAAACTTGCTTCTTAATCAAAATGTCATTGGTTAAAATGTGATTATGGTCCCATACGAACCGGCAATTTTTTTCCTGCTGATATGGTGTTCAAATTCACCACAAACCGCAACGTTCCAATCAATCGCATTCCACAAAAACCCACTCGCAAGATGATTAAAATGGCCATTAATTTACGGGAATTAAACATTAAATTCCTTCTATTTGGCCTATAAATTCATGACAATGAGATTTAAAAATCATGTTGTGTTGTGAATTCTTGTGTGAATGTTATTTGGACACTTAGGCTATTTACAAAATGTTAATCTTTTCATAAGAAATTGATAGATGTTTAGATCTAGTAATTGAATTTTGTAATTATTTTGTAGCTACAATTAGGTAACTAACTAATGATATGCTTTACAGGTCACCCAAGTAAGATTGTTTCATATTTGTTTCAGAATGCTTCAATCTATAATAACTGAACATTTCTTTCAGTTCTCTTAATATTTAAGAAAGTTATGGGCTTTTGACTGTTCTCGATCACAGCTTTTGTGTTAAGTCAATGGAAAAGCAATAGGGAACAAGATGCTAATTTCCAAGTATGAAAATGGCCATAATTTTTTTAATACTGAAGATATGAATGTGAATTAGGTGTCAAATTAAACTTATTTTCATGCTTTATCTGATGGGATAAATTGCAGACTTGATTTTTAAAATCTCAAAATTTTGTAACATTGCTACATTAGGTTGGTGGTCCCGGTTTCTCAGCTTTCCGTGAGACAGTGGGGGTGGAACTGATGATTGAGGGCGCCGATTGGACGAGATAGACATCAGTCAGCAGGCAGTGGGGCGGGGGGGGGGGTGACATGATGATTCAGTGCGATGATTGCAGGAGGGAGGTTTCGATCAGAGGCGGAAGTAGGGGGATGGGACTGAGGATAGAGCACGGTGATTGGTTAAGGGAGACATCCTGGTGGAGCAAAGCTCATAGAGTGGAGTTTCAATCGGCCCGTTCGCGGGGCCTTTCATCGCCCAGCCCCGTGCGGCTTAAAATCGTCTGCGGGATCTTCCATCGCCTGCAGGCAATTTGCTGCGTTGAGGCGATCAAGGTGTTGAAGCCCCCGCCGGGTGACTGTCGGTGAGTGTCTGCCCTAATGTGTGAATGGACCTAGACCAGGATCAATGTCTTGTCCAGTCTCACTCTCCAGACGCTTGACAACCTCCGACTGACAATCCGACCACGCGGGAGATAAACCTGCCGTCCTGAAATTCGATAAATGATCGTTGAGAAGCCTGTGGTAAACTTGGCGTCCTAACAACAGTAGGCCTCCCCTCTTAACTCATTCAGTCCATTCAGACCAAATCCTGGTGAATCCCCTCTGCACCACGTCCACTGCCCTCATGCCCGGCCTGCAATCTGGCACGCGATGGACAAACTAAGCGCCAGCTCTGAACTAAACGAAACATTTCAAAATTGTTCCATAAACACCTGGTTCTTTTAATCTCCGCCACAATGAATGACTGAAACTACTCGTGTACCAATTTAACAACCTTATCTTACTGGCCGCCGGGAATATTTGTACATCAACGTCCTCCATTTCTAAATATACCCAGTTACAGTATTTATGAAGGAACTGCAGATGTTGGAAAATCGAAGGTAGACAAAAGAACTGAAGAAGGATTTTGGCCCGAAACGTTACCTATTTCCTTCGCTCCATAGATGCTGCTGCACCCGCTGAGTTTCTCCAGCACATTTGTCTACCCCCAGTTACAGTATGTTCACTCCGCACTTGTCTTCACAACATAATCCTCTGACAATAGTCAGGAGTTTGTCCAATTACTGTTGCTCTGTATATCTGACCGACTGATTATTGTGACCCTCAGATTAGATTTATATGGACTATAAAGGGCCTGTCCCACTTTCCCAAGTTACTCAAAAACCTCTGGCGAGTTGAATGGCCAAAAAAAAAAAATCAAGATTTTTGTGATCTACGAACTCCTACGAACTCCTACGAACTCCCACGAGAATGTCAACGAATTCCCACGGTTATTTTGATGCCCTCCGTATGAATATTTCTACGGTCTCCTAAGTTCCTCCCCTGACCTTGGTCTTCCACACCTAGGACCAACGACGGACAGCCACGAGTGGAAAATGATCACAAGATGATATGATTCCATGTTCACTATAAAAGAATACCAGGTTTTTTTTAAACATTCTGAACCATGTGTCCAAGCAGGCAACTGGTGAGGAGGAGGGCATGTAAATTAGTACTAGTGCTGTATGCAGCAGCCCTTTTGCTTCTGCAGCATAGAGGAAGAAGGGAAAGAACAAAGGTGAAGGGGAAGCACAGGAAGAGGTCTCAGTGAGTGAAGCCCTTCTTTTAAAGAAGATTCTTCTTTGGGGTTGGACAGTATGACAACCTGATTAATGTGCTGCATGAGGAGGATGTCTCTGCATTTAGAAACTTCACAAGGATACCACCTGAGCTGTTTAATGAGTTGAAGACAAACGTGGGACCACTGCTGAAAAAAAGGACGTGCATATGAGAAAGGCACTGGAACCAGGCCTGCGCCTAGCCTTCACCCGCCGCTACTTGGCATCAGGGGACTCGTATAAGAGTCTCTCCTACAACTTTCTGGTTGCCCACAGCACCATCAGCAAGATTGTCCTAGAGACCTGTGAGGCCATTATCAAGGTATATGGAGATAATGTGATGGACTGCCCCAGTACACCAGATGAGTGGCGCTGGGCTTTGACAAAAGATGGAACTTTAAACACACATGTGGGGCAGTGGATGGCAAGCATGTGGTCATCCGGTGTCCACCCAAAGGAACGTCCAAATACTTTAATTACAAGAAATTTCATTCAATTGTACTGTTAGCTGTGGTGGATTCAGACTACAACTTCCTGTATGTGGATGTGGGCACACCTGGAAGTGTTGCTGATGGCAGGATTTAGAGAGAGACCTGGCTTGGGCAGGCAGTGGGAGATGGAACAGCAGGCATGTCTGATCCCGAACCTCTGCCGGGAGAAGACAACCCGGACATTTTTTATGCAATGGTTGGTGATGATACCTTTGTACTAAGGCCCTGGATGATGAACCCATACCCACACAGGCATTTGACAAGGGTCCAGAGGATCTTTAATTACAGACTGTCCAGGGCTAGGAGTGTTGTTGAAAACACATTTGGCATCCTCGCAAGCAGATATTGATGCCTCCTCACAACTATGGAGCAGGAGCCCAAGAATGTCGAGACTATTGTGTTTGCAGCATGTGTTCACAACCTTATCAGTACCAGAGGTGCAGCAGCGGGATCATCAACAGCCATGGAGGAGGGTGACTTAGTGGACAATCGTACAGGTAACATAACACCAGGTGCATGGAGGAGTGGTGTATACGATGCACCTTTGGTGTCACTGCAGCGGTTGTCAGGTAACACCAGGACAAAGAGTGGATAAAAGCAGAGAGACCTTCTCTGCTCTTACTACAACTCAATACTGGGCAGTGTGACATGGCAGAACTAAGTTATTTGAGGAACAGCAGCCATCAGGTCCACCACTGCAGGTGAGAGAGCCCACTACAGACAAGATCAATCATTTTTATGTAACATTGAAATCCTGCTGAATTTGTTTGATTTCAGGTGGAGTGTGAATTTTTATTTTTATTTTTGTAGAAATGACTTTTTTGCAGGAGTCTGTTCTTAAAGCAGTTCCTGCCAATGCATCTGTTTGTTTGATTAGTATAGTTATATCTCTAAGCCTAACCTTGGAGAGCATAGCATTGTCTGTCTTATTTTTTTTCAATCTTTGATAGTGTTTTATTTCTCAGGTTCATAAGAGGAATTACAGAATAAAGTTCCTTGTGTTTTGTTTGTTTTTTTTACAATAATTGACATACATGAGAGGGCATATTACAGATCACTGTGTTGTTTGCTTTGTTGCCCCATTTATCAAGATGTGTAAAAAATGGTCTCTTACATTTCACGAGATGAATAAAGAATGTGATTTGCATTCAGTGTGCTGCTTGTCTTATTTTATGGTCTATTGAGAGGTACAATAAATTTACATTTAAAATGCAGAGCATATGAGGTGCCTGTGTCAATTCTCACTCAGAAAAAGGATTTTGAGAAATAAGATGAATAGATTGTATTCCTTCCTCGATTTGGTGGATGCCTAAATTTTCATAAAATACGATGAATGAAGTAATACATTCAAGTGATGACACGTGGGAATTAAATTAAAATGAAGGCTTGCAGATGACAATTTGAGTTTTAGAAGAAAAACCTCTTTTATTGTGCATAAAAGGAAAATATGTTGTTTGTTTCTTAGGTGCCATCTCCACACAACCTCCTGCTCCAAAAGACTCTCCAGCAATGAGTGCAAACTCCGTGCAGTGACAGAGGTCACGTGCTGATGCTGATTTTATTTTTTATTTTTCACTCAGCTTTTTTCTATCTGTCCAGCTGCCGAGCTACGAGTACCCACGAATATGTATGTGTACCCACGACTACCTATGACTACCCTCACGACATACTACGGTCTGCCCACTGACTAACTACGAGTTAGAAGTTGCAATTTCTTTCTTAGAAACATAGAATATACGTGCAGTAGTAGGCCATTCGGACGTTTGAGCCTGCGCTGCCATTCAATATGAACATGGCTGATCATCTAAATCAATATCCTGTGCCTGCCTTCTCTCCATACCCCCTGATCCCTTCAGCCACAAGGGCCACATCTAACTTAAATATAGCCAATGAACTGGCCTCAACTACCTTCTGTGGCAGAGAATTCCAAAATTCACCACTCTCTGTATGAAAAATGATTTTCTCATCTCGGTCCTAAAAGACTTCCCCCTTATCCTTAAACTGTGACCCCCTGTTCTGGACTTCCCCAACATCGGGAACAATCTTCCTGCATCTAGCCTGTCCAACCCCTTAAGAATTTTGTAAGTCTCTATAAGATCCCCCCCTCAATCTTCTAAATTCCAACAAGTACAAGCCAAGTCTATTCAGTCTTTCTTCATATGGAAGTCCTGCCATCCCAGGAATCAGTCTGGTGAACCTTCTCTGTACTCCCTCTTTGGCAAGAATGTCTTTCCTCAGATTAGGAGACCAAAACTGTACGCAATACTCCAGGTGTGGCCTCACCAAGAACCTGTACAACTGCAGTAGAACCTCTCTGCTCTTGTACTCAAATCCTTTTGCTATGAATGCCAACATACCGTTTGCTTTCTTCACTGCCTGCTGCACCTGCATACCTACTTTCAATGACTGGTGTACCATGACACCCAGGTCTCGTTGCATCTCCCCTTTTCCTAATCAGCCACCATTCAGATAATAGTCTACTTTCCTGTTTTTGCCACCAAAGTGGATAACCTCACATTTATCCACATTATACTGCATCTGCAATGCATTTGCCCACTCACCCATCCTATCCAAGTCACCTTGCAGCCTCCTAGCATTCTCCTCACAGCTAACACTGCACCCTAGCTTTGTGTCATCCGCAAACTTGGAGATGTTGCATTCAATTCCCTCATCCAGATCATTAATATATATTGTAAATAGCTGAGGTCCCAGCATCGAGTCTTGCGGTACCCCCACTAGTCATTGCCTGCCATTCTGAAAATGATCTTCCCGACTATCTTTTTACTCATGGACGTTTTTGTCATGCTGGAAAAAAAAGTCCCGACTTACTTGATGCCCCGAGTACCTACGGTTGGCATAACAAGCCGCTACAATATATCTACGGCCTCCTATGGACTCGCTACAGACATTCTCCGAGTTTGAATTAAGGGGAACACTCGGGAGAATTTGTGTGTAACTCGGGAAAGTGGGACAGGCCATTAACTGTGCTCCTTAGTATCAGCAACATCACTAGAAATTGGGCGGCACGGTAGCACAGCGGTAGAGTCGCTGCCTCTCAGCACCAGAGACCCGGGTTCGATGCTGCGTACGGGTGCTGTCTGTACGGAGTATGTACATTCTTCCTGTGACCATGTGGGGTTTCTTCGAGTGTTCCGGTTTCCTCCCACACTCCAACGATGTACAGGTTTGTAGGATATAGGCTGTGGGCCGCGCATCGAAAATGTGTCTAGAATTTAAATTTCGTAACCCACGTCTGGGAACATAGATAAAATATAATTGAGAAGGAAGTCATAACTTGTTAGTGCCAAAAATTGCACATTAAATTAATGAAGCTAATTAAAAAATGAGTTTGAAAAGTTAAGTGCCATCTAGTGTTCAATGCTCATATTACTCCATGGGAGCCAAATTTTATGCTGCTGTCTATTTAAACAATATATTATTATACCACATATGTGTGTATTATACCATATAACTTGTGAATATGACTGGAGTTATATAAAATTATATAGTAATTAATGGTTGAGGGCAGTTCCTGTGGGCTCCCACATTTACTGTACCCCATTGACTGTCAGTGGGCAGAGTGGGTGTAATGGCGATAGTGGGACTGGGGCAGTGCCGGGCTTGTGGAAGGCAAAGGCATCTTCCACTGAGAAGAAAATGCTTAACCCTAACCCGATCTCGCTCCCCTTCCAGAACTGCCCATGGCTGGAGCTGGAGCCACTTTGGGACACTTTGGGACTGCGGGCTCCATAAGTGTGGCAGCTCAGCGCATCCATCTCGACCAGCATGCCCTTCTGGATCATTATGGTGATGATGGTGGGGAGCAGCACTGCCCTGCACGCTGCCCGGGCCTCCTTCAGCTCTGTCAGTCCGCCCGTTCGCTCGCCGGCAGCCCAACGACCCCTCGCAGCTTCCACTGGCCTACCAACAGCCCACCAGATCCTTCACAGCATCCACCGGACTACCGACACCCGACAGCCCGATCGACCCCTCGCAGCATCCATCCAGGCCCGACAGCCCGACTGATCGACTGATCGACTGACTGACTGACTGACTGACTGACCGATCGACTGACTGACCGACCGACCGACTGACTTCTGACTGACTGACTGTCCCTAATCCGAATCCTAACCCTAGCTCTACATTTTTATTTATCAATTTTATTTAACAGTTCACATTGTAACTTTACAAAGATCAATCAATTGTAAAACAAAATTATCAGCAAGGTTAGCATTACCTTTATTCCTTCAAAACCTTGGTATTGTTTTGATGTAATTAGGAGGCAGCCATGATCCAAGAGTGCTCGCTGCCTAGCTACCATGAAACAAAGCGCGCGATTGGTCAATTGGCGTCCAACGCAATGTCAAACGTGCGTTGATTGGACAATTTGTTCTTGACGAGTTTCAGGTATGATTTCTATAATATTTTTACACAATATGTTAAAAGTTCAGGTAGTTACGGGATTTGGGTCACGAACTTAAATGAAAAAGCAACTCGGCCTGCAGCCTATTGTGAGACATGACATACTGCATACAAAGCTATGCTGACAATTCCTAATTATCCTATTCTGTTCCAAGTGGAAATCCTATCCCGGAGAATTGTCACCAATAGAAACATAGAAACATAGAAACTAGAATTCCCTTGGTTTTTATTGTATCTATCCAAAAGTTCTTAAAATAGGCCATTCAGCCCTTCGAGCCTGCACCGCCATTCAATATGATCATGGCTGATCATCCAACTCAGTATCCCGTACCTGCCTTCTCTCCATATCCTCTGATCCCCTTAGCCACAAGGGGCCACATCCAACTCACTCTTAAATATAGCCAATGAACTGGCCTCAACTACCCTCTGTGGCAGAGAGTTCCAGAGACTCACCATTTGTGGTTACCTCTGTGTGAAGAAAGTCTTTCTCATTATATTGATGATCTCGTCCAAGCAATTGAAAGCCTTAAAGGGTGTATGATTTCCCCCTTATCCTTAAGAGCTGTGACCCCTTTGTCCTGGACTTCCCCAACATCGGGAACAATCTTCCTGCATCTAGCCTGTCCAACCCCTTAAGAATTTTTCCCTCCCACTGAACAGATGCTCATTGGCTAGAATTCCTGGTTTTTTATGTATCTATGCCAGGGCCCAAAAGTTTCTTAAATGCCATTGACATATGTGCCTCCACCACCCCTAGCAGCGTCTTCCAGGTACTCACTACCCCTGTGGGAGGGGGAGTTGAAATAACTTGTTCTGCACATCTCCTCACCGATGATCATCTGGCATCTGGAGCAGCGGATGCAGTAGATGAGGTTAGAGGAGGTGCAGGTGAACCTCTGTCGGACCTGGAAGGACTGCTTGGGTCCCTGAAAGGAGTGGAGGGGGGAGGTGAAGGGACAAGTGTTGCATTTCTTGCGGTTGCAAGGGAAAGTGCCCGGGGAAGGGGTAGAGTGGGAGGGGAGGGGAAGAATGGACAAGGGAGTTGCGGAGGGAGCGGTCTTTGCGGAAGGCAGACAGGGGGGGAGATGGGAAGATGTGGCGGGTGGAGGGGTCACGTTGGAGGTGGCGAAACTGGCGGAGGACTATATGTTGTATTTTGCCGGCTGGTGGGGTGAAAGGTGAGGACCAGGGGGACTCTGCCCTGTTTGCGAGTGGGGGAATGGGGAGCGAGGGCAGTGTTGCGGGGTATGGAGGAGACCTTGATCCCTGACCAGTCTGAAGAAGGGTCTCGGCCCGAAACGTCGCCTATCTCCTTCGCTCCTTAGATGCTGCTGCACCCGCTGAGTTTCTCCAGCTTTTTGTGTACCCTCGATTCTCCAGCATCTGCAGTTCCTTCTTTAAAGCTAATGGAATGTTGGCCTTCATAACAAGAGCATTTCAGCAAAGGAGTAAAGAGGTTCTTCTGCAGTTGTATAGGGCTCTGGTGAGACCACATCTGGAGTATTGAGTACAGTTTTGGTCTCCCAATTTGAGGAAGGACATCCTTGTGATTGAGGCAGTGCAGCTTAGGTGCACGAGATTGATCCCTGGGATGGCGGGACTGTCATATGAGGAAAGATTGAAAAGACTAGGCTTGTATTCACTGACGTTTAGAAGGATGAGGGGGACCTTATAGAAACATATAAAATTATAAAAATGTTCCCAATGTTGGATGAGTCCAGAACCAGGGGCCACAGTCTTAGAATAAAGGGGAGGTAATTTAAGACTGAGGTGAGAAAAATCTTTTTTCACCTAGAGAGTTGTAATTTATGAACCGAAACACCAAGGTGACCGGATATCTCACGGCGCTCTTCAGCTGTTCCCGGAATTTGGACTGAGTCGCCGCGTAAATAAATGTGTTCGTGCAACAGCTAACATCTGCCAGCAACATTCCAACTTGTGAAAATATCTTTTCTGAATCATTCCCTCCCTCCCCTGTTCCTGCTATCTGATAGTAGATGAATTCTATAACAAACGTCAGCCACAGGAGGATAAAGCTGCTGGAGAGGGTGAAGAGTAAAATCACAGACCTCCTCCTGCTTTCCAGCTCTGGGTCACTGCGGTTATCCGCCTTGTTTTGACCCCTTAACCCCTCACGGACCCTACTTGCTATCAAAATATGTCTGATTGTGAGAACATTGAACATAACAATTGCAGCGAAAGGGAGGAGAGGAGTTACCACCGTGCGGAAGCAATCAAATCCCACCCACCCGGGGTCAGTGAAATAACTTGGCTTCCTGGAACAAAACCACGGTATGTTATCGATGATCGTTGCAGGCTCATATGTGAAGTAGAAGGGAATGTTTTTCAGACAAAGTAGAACACCTGTTGTTGCCAGAACAACGGCCGCAGTTTTCCCGGTGCAATATTTTGTTTTCAGTTTCTGGCAACAAATTGCAATAAATCGATCAAAGGTGAAAATTACTGTAAACCAAAGAGAAAAATCCGCGGCTGCATAGCCCAGAGCAAGATTAGAACTACACACAGGAGTAATGTCCAGATAACTGCCTGAAAAATAATGATCATTGATCCGATACAAAATGACCTCAGTAATGATGAGCAATATGTCCGCCGCTGCCATGGCCACCAGGTATCGAGTGGTGCAGGTGGAGAGGTCGCATTTCCCCCGGGACAGGATCACAATCGCCACGATATTCACTGGAGAGCGAAAAAAACATGCAATTACAGGCATTCCCACCAATATTGCTTCAGGTGTTTAGCTTTGGTTATTGACCGACAGTCAGATTAACTCGTCTGTGACAGCGGGCACAGAGTCACGTGCTCAACCTTGTTCAACTAGTGATCCTCTGCAAGAAAACAAACCCCCCACTGAGAATCTACTCTGAGCTCAGATACAACGGGATGCGACACCGTCACTGTCAGTTGCAAGGCTGCGTTTTATTTTCAGTGCAACACTGATTCGGAACGTCAGGCGAATTGATGTTACAAATCGATTGTCTGTAAGACAGACACCAAGCATCAAAGGGCAAGACCAACTTACAGAACCCAGGGGGAAATAACAACGTGAGCAGGTCTTTAGCCGTTTTGAATCTTATACGCCAATGGGTGCGATCAGGGCTGAACTTCCGAATGCCTTATTTGCGCCCTTTCCCTTATTCGTTTATGCTTTTTGTGTCTAGTGGTAGAACCATCTCCTGCTGAAATACACTTTAGAACTTGCGTCTATATTTTGTGTCGGCGAATTCCACGGGTTAACTCCACTCCTCCTGAAGAATTTCGGCAAATTGGCCTTCATTAGTCAGAGTATTGAGTATAGAAGTTGGGAGGTCATGTTGCAGTTCTATAAGACTTTGGTGAGGCCGCATTTGTGGTTCAGTTTTGGGCACCATGTTATAGGAAAGATGTTGTCAAGCTGCAAAGGGCGCAGAGAAGATTTACGAGGATGTTGCTAGGTCTCGAGGGCCTGAGCTATAGAGGTTGGGGCAGGCTAGGACTTTATCCCTTGGAGCGCGAGAGGCTGAGAGGTGATTTTATAGAGGTGTAGAAAATCACGAGAATAATAGATCCAGTAAACGCAGTCTCTTACCCAGAGCAGGGAAATCGGGAAGTGAGGGCGGCGGGGGGGAGAGATGTAATCGGATGCTGAAGAGTAACTTTTTTACACAAATGCTGGTGGGTGTATTGAACTAGCTGCCAGAGGAGGTAGTTGAGGCAGGGACTATCCCAACGTTCAAGTTCAAGTTATATTTATTGTCACACGCACCAATTGGTACAATGAGATTTGAGTTACCATACAGCCATACGAACAAAAAGAACACAATGCACGATAGAATTTAACATGAACATCCCCACACAGCGGAATCAACGTTCCCACTGTGAGGGAAGGCAACACAAAACATTTAGACAGGCGCTTAGATAGGACAGTTTCAGAGGGATATGGACCAAACTCGCAGGCAAATGGGAGATGGTAGATGGGACATGTTGGTTGGTATGAGCAAGTTGGGCCGAAGGGCCTGTTTCCACGCTGTATGACTATGATTCTAATATTTAAGAAAGAACTGCAGATGTTGGAAAAATTGAAGTTAGACAAAAGATGCTGGAGAAACTCAGTGGGTGAGGCAGCATCTATGGAGAGATGGAATAGGCGACGTTGCGGGTCCAGCATGTTCTGTCTACCTATGATTCTAATACATTTTTCATGTTCCCCATCCGAAATGTTTAATTGCCTAGATAATAAAAAGGAACTGCAGGTGCTAATTTATACGAAATAAAAATACAAAATGCTGGCGTAACTCGGCGGTCAATCAGTATCCCTGCAAAACATGGATAGGTGACGTATTTGGTCGGAACGAAGAAAGGTTGGTCTGAAGGGTCCCAACCCTAAACGCCACCGATCCAAGTTCTCCAGAGTTGCTCGCTGACACGCTGAGTTCTTCAACACCTTCTGTCTTTTTTTGTAAACCAACATCTGTAGTTCCCTGTTCAAACATGTACCTGCAGCAAACATGAAACGACGTCTTAAAGTCTTTGCCTGAACATGAATTGTAAGCGCACTCACTTTCATGTCGTCAGCAAATACAAACGTATGCCACTTTGTTCCCTCAATATATTGCGAATACCTGGGGCATAGCTCTGGCCCAGTGCTACTCCACTGCTTAGAGCTGCCAGATAGAAAGAGCCGCGTTTATTCCAACCTCCGCTATCTCTGAATCATATGTCACTGTCAATCTCAATTAAAGATGCAACACGCGGGACTTTATCAAAGACCTGGAAATCCAAACGCAGAACGACGTTCAAGTTCAAGTTACATTTTTATAATTTTGCTCTATTATCAATGTAGCAGCCGACAGAAACTCAGTAGGTTGTTCATAAAATTCTACCGTTTTTATACATCCATGCAATCACTTAATTTATTCAAAGGATTCTGTTCTCGCATCTTTTCTGATACGTTGTTGAGTTTTATCAGCGGGTGTGAGAGATACTTCCGGCTCTCCTCTCTTCCTCGTTTTGGGTAAATAACGGGTTACACTCGACCCCTCCAATTTGCAGTGACCGTACCATGGAACCCGCGGTGATGGCGCTTTTCATTTGAGAATGTCAATTGCTCGGTCTTGCATGTGTAATATATTTCGCTTCCATTATTTTACCGTCATTATTGTTTCTTAACAATAAAGCAACATTTTAATTACTGCTTCTTGTTAGATGCTTTTCTGTAATATCTCTGAGATGTTATTTATCAGTTCTTCCGTGAACGCAAAACGACGTTTGATTCTTAGCTTCGCTTTAGAAATTCACGCACGGATTTAAACTGCAGTGCTCACTTACCAGGAATTCCAATGACGGCAATGAGTACATATAATTTTTTCTCGATACTGTAATACCGTTCCAGCATTTTATCTGCGAAGAGACGAATTTTATTCCGTTGCGAGTAACCTCTCCAAATCAAATGTTGAGCGAAACGTTCCCAGATTTATGTTATTCCTTCTGGGATCCGCACAGGGACATTAAGGTTATAACATAACTAAATATGGCGACGGTCGAGTGACATTCCTCTAAGGACGGATACTGTTCAGTTGAACGAATTCATTGAGAAACTGCAAAGACCAGAAGATTTGCTCACGGGATTAATTCGAGAAATGGAGATATTATTGCAACAAGCATCTGAACAACAATCATAGAATAGTAAGATTAAACGAGAACTTACCAGTTTGAAGTTTGATCTTTATTTTATGAGGAGTCGAGTTGAGGGACTACGTGAATAGAAGCCCGTACAGCCGTTGGTGCGTCAATCTTCAAAGCAGCGGAATGAATTCACAGCTAACAATGACCGAAGTATAACGGTAAGATGATAAAACTAGAACTACCAGATGAGATCTATGAGGGTGGGAGCGGAGGGCACGTAGTCCCTCAACTCGACTCCTCATAAAATAAAGATCAAACTTCAAACTGGTAAGTTCTCGTTTAATCTTACTATTTTACTTCGGAGTCACGTGAGTGACTACGTGAAGAGTTCAAAGCACTGTGAATTCACGCGCAGGCTCAAATCCGCCGTTCACACTGCCTGGATTGACTCAAAAGTCGTTAACAATCAATCATGCATCAGTAATACATTTGTTAAATGGAATAACAGTTTATGTACAAACAAATCATAACAAACCCCTCTAACTCAGGGGAAAAGTGTAACAGTACTGACACCAGAATCAGCAAACACCCCGAACCTTGAAATCGGCTTGTGATAAAACCTCTGAAATTAGCTCACTGAACCATCCTGCGGCCGCGAGGACCTTGAAATCGTTTGCACCGACACCTTACTGTATGGTTTTTTTGTGACTAATAAACAAACCAACTCTGTTTCTCTCAGAGATTTAGTAATCTCAATGTAACGAGATAAATGTGAGACTATACAGAAGCGATCATCTGCGGAGTATGCTGAAAACACAATCTTACATCCTGTCATGCCTCTTTTATTATGTTTAAGCAAATCATAGACATAAAATATAATGGCATCAGCCGACACATGCATTCTATCTAGCCGTAGCTTTTGCAACATTTATACACGTTGAGCTGAAACCAACGCCATAAGCATGACCACCTTCATAGATAATTTGGCTACTGATAGGCTTGTAACAGGAGCCCACTGGCGACGAGCCATAAAAACTTCACTCAAATTCCAAATACCGGCATACCTGGGTTTAGGAGGATTAAATTGAAAACTCCCTTCATGAATTGTGAAACTAACGGATGTCCCTACTGTATGCAATTCTGCATTCATAGATAAATAAGACAGAGCACTTCTGGCTGAATTAATCGCACTGTAACTTAATTTTTTCGGTCAATTAAAGAGTTGACAAACTCCAATACATCCGTGATCCCTGCAGTGTGATATACAATATCCTGCTGTAGGCAGAATTGCTCCCACTTCCTTATATAGGTGATATATTGCTGCTGTGTACTATCCCTGCAGGTCGACGTGAGAACATCCACCGTCCGATGAAACAGTCCTCTCCCCAGGTATGGCCTCCTTAAAATCTGCAATTAACAGATCAATACGATCCTATAAAGGATGTTGATCCCCAGTGACTGGATTTACCAGTAGATTTTTATTCTTGGGCATAAGCATGTAAGGCTCCCTAGCCATTTGTAATACAACGGGAAACCATGCCCGTGTAGGCCAACCTGACACTACCAATACCCCTGAAGCGGAGTCCTCCTTGATCTTTTGCAAACATCTGCTGATGAGACAGAATGGAGAAAATACATACACAAACATTCCTCCCCAATGCAGCGAAAATGCATCCACTGCTACTGCCCCAGTATCTGGTTACCATGAAACATATCTAGGTAACTGATGATTTAATTGAGATGCAAACAAGTGAATATCTGGCAATGCATACATCAATCATTTGGTTAAATACATCCTGATTTAACATCCATTCAATGTTGTCATTAAACTGACGTGACCTCTTCCTGGCAAATAAAGTGCTGAAAGCCAGATATTTTGGTCAATACACCAGCTCCAAATCTGGTTAGCCAGTCTATCACAAGACTGTGACTTAACTCCACCCATGTGGTTAACATATGCCACTGCTGTGGTGTTGTCAATCTGACCTGCACATGCATATCCCTCCTTGTAGAACAATAAGCTTTGAGCCCATACCAGGTGCCCAACAACTCTAAATAATTAATCCCTCTTAATTGAGGAAGCGATGTCTCATCATCCATATTCCATCCGCCTCCACAACTAGAAGACATATCTGTTGCACCCCAACCCAGTGCACTTACATCAGTCTGTAATATCAGTGACGGTGATTCCACCAAAACCTTCCTTAAATTTTTGAAACATGTACTATCCACCATTGTATGTCAGCAATCGCCCCAGCTGACAACGGCATAGGCCTATCCAAAATGGCCCCTTTGTATTCTCAGTGCCTGTTCCTTTGATATTTGTAATTGTTGATAATGCAGAGGACCATACTGCACAGCTGGAAAGGCTGCAACAACTTCCCAATAAAGCTGACTACTTGTCTAATCGAAGGCCGTTGTTCTCCAACGAGCTTAACACAGTCCTCAATTAACTGATTCAATTTAGCCCTGGGCAAAGTTACCAACATGTGATTGGAATTAATGGTAAATCCCAGATAATCTATAATTTGGACTGGTGATAATTTAGATTTTATCTGGGTGAATAACAAATCCCATTTGTTCAAAAGTGATTTTAACAACTGAAACTGATGATTGAGTTTCAGCATGAGTCTTTCCAACTATCAGAATATCATCTAAATAGGCCATTACCACATGCCCCTAAGCTCTAAGTAATGCTAACACAGGTTTTACCAATTTAGTAAATAATCTAGGAGCTGAAGTTAATCCATTCGGCAATGTCCTGAATTGCCACAGCTCAGTCATCCAAATAAATTTCAAATATCTTCTATCATGACCATGAATAGACACTGTGTAATACGCATTCTTTAATCAACGGTTGCCATATAATACCCTTTGGACACTAGATGTTTGCCCGTGGTAAAGGTCTCCATTTTGAAATGCCTATAACAAACAAATTTGTTCAAATTGGATAAGCCCAGAATAATTCTACATCCTCAGGCTTTTTAGATCTGGGAAATATACTTGACAGAAATTGTTGACTTTGATATACAGAAGGCTCAATTACCCCTTCTTACGTAACGACTGAATCTGCTTGAATAAGCACATTTTCTTCATCTGAAAATAAGTTTACGACTAGGAAAATGTTGACTAGGTAGACTGTCCTTATAGTAAAATCCAATTTTTCACCCCTTCAATACACTAAGTATGAACAAATCTGATGTCAACTGCTGCCATTGTTTGAGAAACAATTTTTACCTTCCCCAATTTGAACAGGAACATCAGTTAATTCATCTTCTGTCAATGGTATATTCCTTACCAGCATCTTTCCTTGCGGCCTTGTTGTCCTCGACTTCTTGTAGAGAACCTTTTTTGCCTTGCTTCCAGCTGGCTTAATGAGGGCCATGGTTATAACAACCTAATAACAGTCTTTGACCCTTTTTGCAAGGTTACCACCAAACAACAGATTTCGTGGTGGTACACTGGTCGGTTTGCACAACTCGCCAAATTACATTTTCCCACCTCATCTTAAACCTATGAGGGCACACAAAAGGCTGGAGAAACTCAGCGGGTGCAGCAGCATCTAAGGAGCGAAGGAGATAGGCGACGTTTCGGGTCGAGACCCTTCTTCAGACTGGTCAGGGATCAGGGAAACGAGAGATATAGACGGTGATGTGGAGAGATAAATTACAATGAATGAAAGATATGCAAACAAGTATCGATGATAAATGGAACAAGCCATTGTAAGCTGTTTGTAGTGTGAAAATGAGAAGCCAGTACGACTAGGGTGGGGGAGAGAGATAGAATGCCAGGGCCCGAGGACTGAGGGAGAGGTGGGAAGGGGAGGAGACAGCAAGGGTTAACAGAATTGAGAAAAGTCAATGTTCAAGCCCAGAGGATGGTGAAATGGGTGAAATCAGTCAGTGTGTGTGGGTGCAGGAGGTGACACCAAAGCAGTCTTCGATGTAACGGAGGTAGAGGTCAGGGATGGGGCCCTGGTACGCCGAGAACAAGGATTGTTTGACGTACCCGACAAAGAGGCAAGCGTAGCTAGGGCCCATAGCTATGCCTTGTGTTTGGAGGAAATGGGAGGAGTCAAAAGAGAAATTATTGAGGGTAAGGACCAACTCCGCTAGGCGGAGGAGGGTGTCAGTGGATGGGTATGGGTTGCTCCTCTGGTTGAGGAAGAACCGGAGGGCTTTGAGACTGCCCTGGTGGGGGATGGGGGTGTAGAGTGACTGGACGTCCATGGTAAAGATGAGCGGATGGGGGCCTGGAGAATGGAATGCGTGGAGCCATCGGAGAGTGTCTGAGGTGTCTTGAACATAGGTGGGGAGGGATTTAACAAAGGGGGATAGGATGGAGTCAAGGTATGTGGAAATGTGTTCAGTGGGGCACGAACAGGCAGATACAATGGGTCTGCCAGGGCAGTCGGGTTTGTGGATTTTGGGGAGAAGGTAAAATCGGGCCGTGCGGGACTGGGAATCGATGAGGTTGGAGGCTCGGGGGGGGGGGGGGGGGGGGGTAGGGAGCCAGAGCTGATGAAGTCAGTTATGGTGCTCGAGATGGTGGCCTGGTGTTCGTCAGTGGGGTCATGGTCCAGGGGTAAGTAGGATGAGGTGTCCGAGAGTTGGCGTGCGGCCTCCGCTTTGTAGAGATCGACGCGCCAGACTACCACGGCACCTCCCTTGTCGGCGGGTTTGATAACCCAGTCTGGGTTGTTACAGAGTGAGTCGATGGCAGTACGATCGGGGGTGGAGAGATTGGAGTGAGACAGGGGAGTGGAGGTTGAGGCGGTTGATGTCCCGACGGCAGTTCTGGATAAATAGTTCTAGCCGGAAGGCTACGAGGAGGGGTCCAAGTGGAGGGGGTACGTTGGAGACAGGAAAAGGGATCATCAGTGGGGGGCGAGGACTTCTTCCCGTGGAAGAACGCTGTGAGGCGGAGACGACGGTAGAAGAGCTCCAAGTCATAGTGGGTGCGGAACTCATTGAGGTGGGGATGGAGGGGGACAAAGGTAAAACCTCTGCTGAGAACTGACCTTTCAGTGTCGGAGAGGGGGCGGTCTGGGGGTATGGTGAACACGCGGCAAGGATGGGCGTTGTGGCCGGAGGAAGGCAGGTGAACGCACTGAGGACGGAGCTTTGTGTGGTGGGGGGGTGGAGGGTGGTCAGGGGGTGGGGGGGTATGGGGGCTGTGGTGTGAGTGGGGAAGAGCAGGGATTACATGGTAGTGGGGGGGATGGGGAAGACGCAGTGGAATAGCCACTAAGGTTACTGGGGCTGGGGAGACGGGCACTAGGTCCCAGTGCCGTTAAAGACAGAGTGGTGGGAGGAGTTAACAACGTGGAGGCTTCAGGCCCGCTGCAGAGTCCAGTCTGCAGGTGAGGCGACGGCTGCGGGCTGCTGGAGGGCGGTGGAGTGTCGTGGGTCGGCAGGCTCGAAGGTAGGAGTCTGCGGGCAGTGGAGTCGGGGTCGGTGGGCGATGCGTTGGAGGTCCCGGTGGGCGGGTGGTTGGTCCGACCGGTGAGGCGGCGAGATGAGTGGGGTGAGGTGCGGCGGCCATGTTCGGGGAGCCCCGGTCCGGCGGCGATGCAAGGTGAGGCGGGTGCGGCTGTGGTCTTCGGCGGGCCCAGTACAATGGCGATGCTGGATGGGCCCGTGCGGCGATGGGGTTAGGTGGTCCCGGGGGGCGACGAGGTTCGGTAGTCACGTTGCGCTGGTGATGGGCGGTGGAATCGGGGAGGGGGAGATAAACAGAGTTACCGGGCACGCAGCGGGGCTGGGCGTCATCGGTAGGCAGGTGGAGGTCGGCGGCAGCATCAGCGTGGAGGTCGGTGAAGGTGGCGTCCTGGTGAGTCCTGGAGGCGCTCCTCGTGGACAAGATGGCGTCGGGGGACTCGGGCCGGTGGCTCGGGCCAGAGTGGGGGCCCGGGGCCTGCGGGCGGTCGAGTCGGGGATTGTCGGTGGCTGGAACGGCCTGGAGGCGGGCTAATTTCAGGTCCTTGGTGGAGGTAAGGTGGGACAGGAATTGTTGATTGAAGCGGTGGATCTTCCGGAGGATGTAGTGTAGTTGGGGTCCGTTGCAGGTCTGGGTGAGTGAGGCCCGAAGCTTCGGGAGAGTCAATGCGTGGTCCTGCTGGTGTTGGCGCATTGCGACCACATCATCCTGGTCACTCTCTCATTTCACCCCTGCCATCGGGAAGAAGGTACAGGAGCCTGATATCTGTAACATCCAGGTTCAGGAACAGCTACTTCCCCACAGCCATCAGGCTATTAAACACAACATAAAATAAGCTCTGAACAATAACAGTCCATTATTATTATTGCACTACATCTGTTTATTTATTGTGCATATACAGTCTATGGTCTATAGACACACTGAAACTTTATCCTCCATTTTGTATTATGTTTACATGTTCTGTTGTGCTGCAGCAAGTAAGAATTTCATTGTCCTACCTGGGACAAATGACAATAAAACACTCATGACTTGACGACTTAAGTCGATGCAATGCTCCTCCTGCAGGATGTGGGAAGTCAGGGAAAGTGCAGGTACCCCTGATGACCGCACCTGTGGGAAGTGTTTCTAGATGCTGCTCCTTAAACACCGCAATAGGGAATTGGAGCAGCAGCTGCTTAATCTCAGGACTATCCAGGAAAATGAAAATCTCTTGGACAGGACTCACAGCGAGGTCGTCACACCAAAGAGCGAACGTGGAATTAAACATGGAGTGCCAATGAGCCCAGTGGCCGTACCTCTACAAAACAGATGCATCCTCTAGTCGAGACTCCAGGGTGGTGCGCTGTCTCCCAGGTGCCAGGGTCCAGGATATCCCGGTGCGGCTTCATGACATCCTTAAGGAGGAGGAGGAACTGTCAGACGACATTGAGGATGTTGGCACAAATGTTACAGCTAAGAAAAGGAAAAGGTTCTGCAAAATGCTAGGTATAGGCTATGGGCCGAGCATCAAAAATGTGTCTAGAATTTAACTTTTGTGACCCATGTCTGGAAACTACTTGACATTTGGCACAGATTTAGATTAAATATAATTGAGAAGGAAGTCATAACTCGTCAGTGCCAAATGTTGCACATTAATTAATTAAGCTAATTAGAAAATGAGATCTAAAAGGTAAGCGTCATCTAGTGTTCAATGCTCATATTACTCAATTGGAGCCTAATTCTGTGTTGCTGTCTATTTAGAAACATAGAAACATAGAAAATAGGTGCAGGAGGAGGCCATTTGGCCCTTCGAGCCAGCACCGCCATTCATTGTGATCATGGCTTGTGCTGGACTGCATTCTGTTTACATGCATTAATGCCACCTGCTGGATATTGCGGTTCCTACAGCTTTGAGTTACCTTTCCTGTTATACAGGAATTTATCATAAACTAGGAAGTCCAGCCCAGAGAGGGTATCTCATGGTGTTTAGACAGTGGGATTCTCAGTGTGTAATCTATCGCCATCCTACCCCACCAAATTTGTTAGACGCAATGTCTGTGAGTATTTATGTTTGTTAACAGCATCATATAACAATTACAGCACGGACACAGGCCATCTCGGCCCTTCCAGTCCGTGCCGACCATTTGTTTTCCCCTAGTCCCATCTACCTGCACTCAGACCATACCCCTCCATTCCCTTCACGTCCATATACCTATCCACTTTACTTTTAAATGTTAAAATCGATCCTGCCTCCACCACCTCTGCTGGAAGCTCATTCCACACAGCCACCACCCTCTGAGTAAAGAAGTTCCCCCTCACGTTACCCCTAAACTTCTGTCCCTTAATTCTCATGTCAAATGTCATGTCAAGCATCTTTATATGTTATAAACGTTATTGAGCAGGATTGTTATTATTAACAAAATTAAGAATATTTCATGTACCCTGGCTGGTTTCTCACATAACAGCACTGTATTTGGTGGTGTCATCATAGTTTATGTTCCTATACCAAGTGTATAACATAACTAAATATGCTGTTTCCTTTTCTGCTTGTATGTTACAGTTTCACAGTTGAATACATTAAAGCATCAACGACATCTCGTATCTACGTGTCTTTATTGGATTAATTGTTTAATTTGCTAGATAGCTGGATAGGGACATTCAGCGAGTCCAGTATAGTGCAAAGACAGCACCACAACAAGCTGTGCTATAGGGTGGCTCACATCATCACATTATCCGTCCACACCTCAACGCCATGGCAACAAGCAACCAAGACAATGCCTCACAGAATGAAGCCAAGTCTCTCAGCGTTCGTTCTTACCGCTCTGCAGCCAGTTCCAGTGCCAGCATTACCACCCTTAAAGCGCGGGTTAAAGCAAAAGCAGCCGAAGCTAGAGCAGCATTCGCTCAGAGAGAAATAGATATGAAGGTCGAGGCTGCGCGGATGCGGGAGGCTACGCGGATGCAGGCGGAGATGATGGTCGAGGCTTCACGGATGCAGGTGACCATAGAGGCCTTCTCAGCAAGAAAAAGAGATGAAAGCAGCCATCAGAGAGGCCGACACCATCAAAACCGGTTTATTGGCAGAACAAGGGTCACATAATAGATCACCAAGCCCTGTTCTCTCTCAAAACATGATCAGCCATGATCATATTGAATGGCGGTGCAGGCTCGAAGGGCTGAATGGCCTACTCCTGCACCTAATTTCTATGTTTCTATGTTTCTAAAACCAACACGAGTGTACTCTGGACTACGTCATAGAGTAAGCCAGCATAAAGTCAAGCCAACATGTCACCAATTATGATATCGAGAGTGGCAGCATACTATTTGGTTCATTGCCGGCCGTTCATCAGACCAAATCTAATCTGGCCAGTTCATTTCATACGCATCACAATCTCAGTAATGTGCAAGGAAATATGGAGCCTAAATTGGAGGATAGAAAGCCAACTTCAACCTTTATGCACAGCGGCTTTATCGACTATCTTCGAGCCACCAGCAATATCAATCCCACCATCATGGACCTCGCCAGATACCTCACCTGCAGCTAGCTTGTTACAATGAGATTGACGGACTTTAATGACAAGCCTGAGAATTACTGGGCTTGGAGATCCTCCTTCCAAAACGCCATAGCAGGCCTGGGCCTTTCACCTGGAGAAGAGCTCGATCTTTTGATAAAATGGCTTGGAAAATAATCCTCGGAGCAGGCAACAAGAATTAATGCTGTCAACATGAGATATCCATCTGCAGGTTTGAGGATGGTTTGTCAGAGGCTCGAAGAAACCTATGGTTCACCTGAGTGTATTGAGCATGCCCTCTTTACCAAGCTTGAGAACTTTCCCAGGATCACCATCAAAGAGCCATACAAGCTACCCGAGCTCGGGGACCTTCTGTCAGAAATCAAAGCGGCAAAGTTCGATGGGTTCCGGCCTGGTTTGTCTTGCCTTGATACCTCCAGGGGAGTTAACCATATAACCATATAACAATTACAGCACGGAAACAGGCCCTCTCGGCCCTTCCAGTCCGTGCCGACCATTTGTTTTGCCCTAGACCCATCTACCTGCACTCAGACCATACCCCTCCATTCCCTTCACGTCCATATACCTATCCACTTTACTCTTAAATGTTAAAATCGATCCTGCCTCCACCACTTCTGCTGGAAGCTCATTCCACACAGCCACCACCCTCTGAGTAAAGAAGTTCCCCCTCACGTTACCCCGAAACTTCTGTCCCTTAATTCTCATGTCATGCCCTCTTGTTTGAATCTTCCCTACCCTCAATTGGAAAAACGTATCCATGTCAACTCTGTCTATCCCTTTCATCATTTTAAAGACCTCAATCAAGTCCCCCCTTAACCTTCTGCGCTCCAAAGAATAAAGACCTGACTTGTTCAACCTTTCTCTGTAACATAGTTGCTGGAACCCTGGCAACATTCTAGTAAATCTCCTCTGTACTCTCTCTATTTTGTTGACATCCTTCCTATAACTAGGCGACCAAAATTGTACACCATACTCCAGAATTGGTCTTACCAATGCCTTGTACAATTTTAACATTACTTCCCTACTCCTATATTCAATGCTCTGATTTATAAAGGCCAACACACCAAAGGCTTTCTTTCCCACCCTATCTACATGCGATTCCACCTTCAGGGAACTATGCACAGTTAATCCTAGATCCCTCTGTTCCACAGCATTCCTCAATTCCCTACCATTTACCATGTATTTCCTATTTTGATTTGTCCTGCCAAGATGTAGCACTTCACACTTAACAGCATTAAACTCCATCTGCCATCTTTCAGCCCACTTTTCCAAATGGCCCAAATCTCTCTGTAAACTTTGAAAATCTACGTCATTATCCACAACACCACCTATCTTAGTATCATCTGCATACTTACTTATCCAATTTTCCACCCCATCATCCAGATCATTGATGTACATGACAAACAACAGTGGACCCAACACAGATCCTTGAGGCACCCCACTGGTCACCGGCTTCCAACCTGACAAACAGCCATCCACCATTACTCTCTGACATCTCCCATTCAGCCACTGTTGAATCCATCTTGCTACTCCGCCATTAACACCCAAAGATTGAACCTTCTTAACCAACCTTCCATGGGGAACCTTGTCAAAGGCCTTAATGAAATCCATATAGACAACATCCACTGCTTTACCCTCATCAATTTCCCGAGTAACCTCTTCAAAAAATTCAAGAAGGTTTGTCAAACATGACCTTCCAGGCACAAATCCATGTTGACTGTTCCTGATCAGACCCTGTTTATCCAGATGCTTATATATATTATCTCTAAGTATCCTTTCCATTAATTTGCCCACCACTGAAGTCAAATTAACAGGCCTATAATTGCTAGGATTATTCTTTGAACATTTTTTAAACAATGGAACAACATGCGCAGTACGCCAATCCTCCGGCACTATTCCCGTTTCTAATGACATTTGAAATATTTCTGTCATAGCTCCAGCTATTTCTACACTAATTTCCCTCAATGTCCTAGGGAATATCCTGTCAGGACCTGGAGACTTATCCACTTTTATATTTTTCAAAAGTGTCATTACTTCCTCCTCTTTGATTCTCATAGTTTCCATAGCTAATCTACTTTTTTCCCTTACCTCACAGAGTTCAATATCCTTCTCCTTGAATACCGAAGAAAATAAATTGTTTAATATATCCCCCATCTCTTTTGGCTCTGCAGATAGCTGTCCATTCTGGCTTTCTATGGTCCAATTTTATCCCTTGTTATCGTTTTGCTATTAATATAGCTGTAGAAACCCTTTGGATTCACTTTCACCTTTCTTGCCAAAGCAACCTCATATCTTCTTTTAGCCTTCCTAATTTCTTTCTTAAGATTCTTTTTACATTCTTTATACTCCTCTAGCACCTCATTTTTTCTATGCCTCCTATAATTATTGTAGATATCTCTCTTTTTTTGAAACAAATGTCCTATTTCCCTTGAAAACCATGGCTCTTTCCAATTTTTACTATTTCCTTTCAACCTAACAGGGACATAAAGATTCTGTCCTCTTACAATTTCCCCTTTAAATGTCCTCCATTTCTCTTCTACATTCTTCCCATAAAACAAAGTGTCCCAATTCACTCCTTTTAAATCCTTACGGATTCCCTCAAAGTTAGCCTTTCTCCAATCAAAAATCTCCACCCTAGGTCCAGTCTGACTCTCTCCATAATTATATTGAAACTAATGGGATAGGTATTATGGGAGAGTGGCTGAACATGTGAGAGGTAGTAGATTTTAAGGGGAATGTTTTTCACATGGAGAGTGGTGGATTTATGGAACAAACTATTGGAGGAAGTAGCTGAAGCGGGTACAATGATGATGTTCAAAAGACCCTTGTACAATACAGGGATAAGGGAGGTTTAAAAGGAGATAGGGCAAATGGGAATAGCTCTGGCAGACACCTTGGTCGTCACGGACCAGTTGGATTGAAGGGCCTGGTTCCATGCCGTATGAAACCATAACCCTCTTAAATATAATGGGAGTACTTACCTCCACCACCTCTTGTACTCGGTGAAGGTGGTTCCCTGCAGAGTAAGGCAGTTGCAGTATTAAATGCATGAATATGTGGTTGCCCATTTTGGTGACTTAACCAGAAAGACAGATAGACCGGGTAAATGAGATGGTGGCAATGGATGCCCCTTTGGATTCGCCGCAGGATATTTATATGTGATTACAACAGAGGGTTCATTGGTATTTTAGCATTTACATTCCATTTTCTATGAAACTATATGTGTTCAAGATGTCATTGCTGACCCTGTGGCAACAATATCGCAGTTTTCCCAGACCAACAGCCAGAGAAGGTGTCATTTAGGGCTCCGCGGTTTGCAACATTTGATCGCACCATTGCAACGTCCAATGTCAGGGTCAATGGTGCAGGTCTGAAGGCAAATCCCCCCAATGTGGGAACAATGGCCAGAGAACACAGCATGAGATTTAATAAATCAGCCGGCAGTTCAATCTGTTACCAATACAGTGATGAATGGAAGTTTTGAAAATCTATTCTGTGGTTTGGATGTAGAATATAGAATGTAGTTCAGTACAGGAATGGGCCCGCCAGCCTACAACGTCCGGCCTGAACATGATACCACGTTAAACTAACCTCATCTACCAGCACGTGATCCATATCCTCCCTTACTTGCATATCCATGTGCCTCAACGATCATATCTGCCTCCATCAGCATTCCCGGCACCGGCAGAGCCTTCCAAGCCCCCTCCACGCTGCGTGTAAAAACGTGCACGCACATCCATTCCAAACGTTGCCATCTCGCCTTTAAATTATACTTTGTCTACTCACACTCTGCCTCTTACAATTGTATCTACTTGTAACAGATTGCATGGGCTTTCTCGAGGTGCACTGGTTTCATCACACACTCCAAAGACATATAGGTTTGTAGGTTAATTGGCTTCCATAAATTGTGAATTGTCCCTAATGTGCAGGAAACTGCTAATGTATGGGTTCACCTCTGGCCGTATCATACTGCCCTGTACTTTTACACACATGCACACATAAAGAAACACACACTCGCACGCACACATACATAAACAAACGCACACACACACACATACATAAACAAATACACACACACGCACACATAAACAAATACACACACACACACATACACACATAAACAAACACACACACACACACACACACACACACACAACCATAAACAAATACACACACACACACACACACATAAACAAATACACACACACACATAAACAAATACACACACACACACACATAAACA
This sequence comes from Okamejei kenojei, assembly GCA_035221665.1. Lineage (NCBI taxonomy): Eukaryota > Metazoa > Chordata > Chondrichthyes > Rajiformes > Rajidae > Okamejei > Okamejei kenojei. The sequence continues at coordinate 1,591,610 of CM069164.1, forward strand.
AATACACACACACACGCATAAACAAATACACACACACACGCATAAACAAATACACATACACGCACACACACACACACACATAAACAAATACACACACACACACACATAAACAAATACACACCCACACACATAAACAAACACACACACACATAAACAAATACACACACACACACACACACAAACAAACACACACACACACACGCATAAACAAATACACACACACACATAAACAAATACACACACACACATAAACAAATACACACACACACACGCATAAACAAATACACACATGCACATAAACAAATACACACACGCACATAAACAAATACACATACACGCACACACACACACGCATAAACAAATACACACACACACACACACATAAACAAATACAAACACACACGCATAAACAAATACACACACACACGCATAAACAAATACACATACACGCACACACACACACACACATAAACAAATACACACACACACACACATAAACAAATACACACCCACACACATAAACAAACACACACACACATAAACAAATACACACCCACACATAAACAAATACACACACACACACGCATAAACAAATACACACATGCACATAAACAAATACACACACGCACATAAACAAATACACATAAACGCACACACACACACGCATAAACAAACACACACACACACGCATAAACAAATACACACACGCACATAAACAAATACACATACACGCGCACACACACACATAAACAAATACACATACACGCACACACACACACATAAACAAATACACAAACACACACACACATAAACAAATACACACACACACGCATAAACAAATACACACACGCACATAAACAAATACACATACACGCACACACACACACACATAAACAAATACACACACGCACATAAACAAATACACACACACGCACATTAACAAATACACATACACGCACACACACACACACACACACACACACACACACGCACACACACACACACACACACACGCACACACACACACACACACACACACACACACACACATAAACAAATATACACACACACATACACACGCATGAACACACACGCACCCACAACCGCACACACATGCACGTACAGACACACACGCACGCACACACTCATGCACACATGCACGCACACACACACAAACACACACACACACACACATTCACACACACACATTAACACACACACACGCACACACACTCACATGCACACACACGCGCGCATACACACGCGCGCATACACACGCACACACAAACACACACGCACCCGCACCTGTACACACACGCACACACGCACATACACACACGCACGCACACACATATGCACACACAAATGCACGCGCGCGCACGCACACACACGCACACACACACACACATAAACACACACACAGGCACACACACACTCACACACATGTGCATACTCACACACGTGCGCACACACACACATGCACGCACGCACATACACACACGCACGCACACACCCACGCACACATTCACGCGCGCGCGCACACACACACACACAAATGCACACACACGGTACTGCCCTTCACTCGTCTGCCACAGCTTCCTTACATCGCTACCCCTGTTTCCTTTCTGGGAGAGAAGGGTATGGTCCGGATGCCATGTCTGCAGATCCTTAATAATGGGAGAAAGAACATGTTTATTCCAAACTAAACTAAATGGAATTATCCGATGAACCTCAATTGTTAAAATTGCTAAAGCCTCCTGTCGTTTTCTCACTCTCTCAATGTCTGCTTCATACTTCTTCAGTTTACTTTAGAGATACACCATGGAGACAGAGCCTTTGGTCAAGAGTCAAGAGTGTTTTATTGCCACCAGTCCATGATGACCAACTTCTATCCGTACGTTATCCTAGACACTACGTATAATTTACAGAAACAAATTAATCTACAAACCTGCATGTCTTTGGTTATGGGAGGAAACGCAGCTCACGGAGAGAATGTACAAACTCTGTACAGACAGCACCCGTAGGCGCTGTAAAGGCTGCAACTCTGTCCATCGACCGCTACTCCACTGAGTTCTGGTCATCTGAGAATTCTGGGGCTGACGACGAGATACCCAATCGACTGAAATCGAGTACTTGTCCGTGTTATAAAACTGCACTTTCTACAGCAGAGGAACTTACAGGAGAATCAAATAGCAGGCAGAATGCAGAGCGGGAACAAGCAGGTACAATATATGCGCACTCTCAAATTCAGTTGCCATGTGTTGACCAAACACAAGGCTAAGGCGGAAGAAATAAACTCATGGTATCAGATGCAATACAGTCATGAATGTGTGTGTGTGCATGTTCATGTGTGTGTGTGAGTGCATTGATACGTGTATAACTATGTGTGTGTGTGTGTAGTAAGGAGAGGGTGTTTGGCTAACATGGAGTGAACCACAAACAGGCATATGGAGTTATTTTCTGGGTGGTCGCAAGGGCAGGGGTGATTATTTTGGGATTTTGAATGTTTATAGTGGGTATCATTTACTTGATATTGGTCCAGGTTTATGTTGCAAATTGTACCGACATACAGTACATGCTATCCCGTCGAATCAGACAGAAATTAGTACGGTTAAGGCATGCGCAAGCACAACATGTAAAGCAGAGATAAATACCAGAACGCACAATATAGTATTACAGCGTTATAGCGTCACTGTTACTGAGAAAGAGTAAAAATAAAAGTGCAAGGTGAACAGTGGACCAAATTAAGAGATTGGGACCACACCCCAGATTACGAGAGAACATAGAAACATAGAAACATAGAAATTAGGTGCAGGAGTAGGCCATTCAGCCCTTCGAGCCTGCACCGCCATTCAATATGATCATGGCTGATCATCCAACTCAGTATCCCGTACCTGCCTTCTCTCCATACCCTCTGATCCCCTTAGCCACAAGGGCCACATCCAACTCACTCTTAAATATAGCCAATGAACTGGCCTCAACTACCCTCTGTGGCAGAGAGTTCCAGAGACTCACCACTCTCTGTGTGAAAAAAGTCTTTCTCATCTCGGTCTTAAAGGATTTCCCCCTTATCCTTAAGCTGTGACCCCTTGTCCTGGACTTCCCCAACATCGGGAACAATCTTCCTGCATCTAGCCTGTCCAACCCCTTAAGAATTTTGTAAGTTTCTATAAGATCCCCTCTCAATCTCCTAAATTCCAGAGAGTATAAACCGAGTCTATCCAGTCTTTCTTCATAAGACAGTCCTGACATCCCAGGAATCAGTCTGGTGAACCTTCTCTGCACTCCCTCTATGGCAATAATGTCCTTCCTCAGATTTGGAGACCAAAACTGTACGCAATACTCCAGGTGTGGTCTCACCAAGACCCTGTACAACTGAAGTAGAACCTCCCTGCTCCTGTACTCAAATCCTTTTGCTATGAAAGCTAACATACCATTCGCTTTTTTCACTGCCTGCTGCACCTGCATGCCTACTTTCAATGACTGGTGTACCATGACACCCAGGTCTCGCTGCATCTCCCCTTTTCCTAATCGGCCACCATTTAAATAATAGTCTGCTTTCCTGTTTTTGCCACCAAAGTGGATAACCTCACATTTATCCACATTATACTGCATCTACATATAGAACCATTATGAGAGTCTGGTAACTATAGAGAAGAAGCTGCTCCTGAATCTTATGATGTACGAAGGAACTACAGATGCTGGTTTAAACCGATCGACACTAAAAGCTGGGGTAACTCAGCGGATTTGACATCATCTCCGGAGAAAAGGAATAGGTGACATTTCGGGTCGAGACCCTTCTTCAGACTGAGAGTCAGGGGAAAGAGAAATGAAAGATATAGCCAGTGATGTAGAGAGAAAGAGAAGCCATCGAATGAAAGATATGCAAAAGCGAAACAAAGATAAATGAAACAGGTCATTCATTTTTATTTAGAATATTGTGTTCAGTTCTGGGCACTGCGTTATAGGAAAGAAAATGTCAAGTGTGAAAGGGTTCAGCGAAGATTTACGAGGATGTTGCCAGCAGTAGAGAGTGTGAGCTATGGGGAGAGGTTGTGTAGGCTGTCTCTCTATTCCTTGGAATGCATGAGGATGAGAGGTGATCTTATAGAGGTGTATAAAATCATGAGAGGAATAGATCGGGTAGATGCACAGAGACTCATGTCCAGAGTAGGGGAATCGAGGACCAGAGGACATAGGTTGAAGGGGAAAAAAATAATAGGAAACGTTTTCACACAAAGGGTGGTGGGTGTAAGGAACTGGCTATCCCAACGTTTAAGATCCCAATCTCTATGTACTTACTTTTAATTAAAAAAATTACAAAAAAAAAAAAATCCCAATCACTGCCTTAGGCAGGTTCTCTGGATGCTTGCAAGAGGGAGCTAGATAGGGCTCTTAAAAACAGCAGAGTCAGGGGACATGGGGAGAAGGCAGGAACAGGGTACTGATTGGGGATGATCAGCCATGATCACATTGAATGACGGAGCTGGCTCAAAGGGCTGAATGGCCTACTCCTGCATCTATTGTGTATTGTCTATTGTTTAAGTAACAATTAGGTACATGGATAGACACAAAAGCTGGAGTAAATCAGCGAGACAGGCAGCATGTCTGAAGAGAAGGAATGGGTGACGTTTCAGGTTGAAACCCTTCTTCAGGCATGGATAGGACAGATTTAGAGGAACATGGACCAAGCGCAGGCAGATGAGACTAATGTAGCTGGGACATGTTGGCTGGTGTGGGCATGTTGGAACAGCTTGTTTCCACACTGCATCACTCTATGACTCTGTGACTAAGAGGCTATTTCATCAGGGTGAAATTGGTCCTTGATTATGTTGGCTGCTTTCTGAGGCAGCGTGTGGATGGAGTGGATGGATGGGTGTCTGGTCTGTGTGATGGAATTGGCTACGTCCACAACTCTCTGCAATTTCTTGACTTCTTGAGCTGACCTGCTGTCCAACTAAGCTGTGATGTGGCCTGATAGGATACTTCCTGCACCTGTCAAAGTTAGTAAGAGTGATTGGAGAGGTGCCAATCATGTTCTGACGAGGTAGAGGATTTGATGAGCTTGACATTACTTGATGTAAGACTATCAACAAAAGTCATGTTTTGGATGCAGAAAGTAGTTAGCCTTACAGGATAATCCTCAGAGGATGCAAACATTCTAAAGTGGAATTGTGAAATGAATTGAATGGAGCAGAGCGTCCGAGCATTAACATTCCAGAACTTGATCAACATCTTGTACCGATAGAACAACACCTCCCCATCCCGCAGCATCAGACATCTCTCACACGGACAACAACCCGGATATCTCCGTTGCATGGGAAAAACTTTTGACATGGTGATTCAGACGTATGAAGATAAGTCTGAAACTGGGAAATGTGAAGCGAAATGTGAACAAATGCCACCAGGTGAGACTAGAAATGGAACCCACTGAAAAACAATCCAACTACACGAACCTACTGAGTGTACATCCCTTGCATATCGCGGTTCCTGCACATTAATTAAGTCTTCCAAGTTCCAGATATCTTCAGCTCAATTAAGTTAAAATCAGTATCGATATTCATTGCTCGATATTGCTCGAAATGGATTTAAGAGAGAGTTGGATAGAGCTCTAGGGGCTAGTGGAATCAAGGGATATGGGGAGAAGGCAGGCACGGGTTATTGATAGCGGGCGATCAGCCATGATCACAATGAATGGCGGTGCTGGCTCGAAGGGCCGAATGGCCTCCTCCTGCACCTATTTTCGATGTTTCTATGTTTCTATGACCAAGTTGAGTCCAAAACCATTATTTGTTTACATGTGGTTTTACCACAATCAGATCAGGCGAAAGAGGAGGTATTTATGCACCCACGCAAGAGTCTCTGCATAAACAGTTGACTCCTTTGTGGAACTCATAGATGAATTGAGCCATACAGTATTGAAATGCCCAATGACCCAACTTGCCATGCCGACCAAGGAGTCCCATCTTAGCAAGTTTCAGTTGCCTGCATGTAGTCCATATCCCTGTAAACCTTTCCTATCCATATGCCAGTCGAAGTGTCTTTTAAATACGTTTATAATGCCAGCCACAACTACCTCCTTTGCAAGCTCGTTCCATAGAACCACCAGTTCCATAGAGCCACCACTTCCTATTACATAATCCCCATCTCACCTTAAACCTGTGTTGTTTGGTTTTTGATTCCCCAACCCTGGGTAAGGGAATTAAACTCAATTGACCATAGCGCAGGCGTCTTGCTCAGCTGATCAGGAAACTGCTGTAGTTTTGAAAACCATCTTCACTCTCTATGATACCATCTACAAACTTACTAATCATGATGTGTACATTCTCATCCAAATCAATGATATAAACCACAAACACCAATGGGCCAAAAACAACCTTTCATGAAGCTAAATCTATATCCATTTAGCGAGCTCTCCCTGGATCGCACGCAATCTAGCTTTACTACCTTGCCAAACCTTATCAAATACATTGCTGAGCTCCAAAGTGACAACGCCTACAGCCCTGTCCTTCACAGCCCTTCAGGTTATTTTCTCATAAAACGCAATCAATTACATAAAACGCGAAGCTCCACTTACAAAACTTTGCTGATTATCCCTGATCAGTCCTAGTCTATCGCAACACATGTATATCTTATCCCCCCCACTCCCAATCCGCTCCAGTAGCTTACCGACCACATGATTTCGGCTCATTGATCTATAGTTTCTAGGTTTCTTCTTGCAGCCCCTCTTAAACGGCCTCCATGAGCCGATCTTTAGACATTCGGCGCCTCACCGTGTCTAAGGATGATTCGTGTATCTGTGCCAGGACACTCGCAATTTCTTCTCTAGTTTCCCACAGCATCGTCGGACATATCCAATCCGGCCGTGAGATTTATCTATCTTGAACTAACCATGTTGATTTCGTACAATATTAGTCTGAAACGCTATAATCTTCCATGAATGTTTTTATTCCTGGGTCGTGCTGCAGTGTCTGAAAACATATAATTGATAGTGTGTCATTTTGAGGGTATCTGTGAGTTTATTTCCTCGGCATGAACATATGTCCCACAATGGCTATCTACAGGGTGGAAGGGCTGAGCATTTTGTATCATGTTGCTGAATGCAGCTAGTGCGGTTGCAAGGTGCATGCAAGGTGACATGGAAAGATGGGTCTGATCGCGTTTGAGATGGTAACCCCATTACTGGAAGAATCTGGTGTGATTCGATTTGCAGTATTCGGGATTTTGCAATTAAATTCCCGAACTGAAACAATTTGTCCCAACAGGGATTTCACTCGATTGCCGTCATCTGTTTTTCACATAACTTAAAAAAATAAGGTCTTAATTTCCCCGTGGAGATCGGAAAGAATATAAAAAGCTCTGGAGATATATGGCTTCAAGATTTCATTCGGTGAGATTACTCGCAGTCTAAAGGGACACGTTGCTTCACATACAGGATGGTGCAGAATTATTACAACGTCGACAAAGTACTGTACGTGATAATTGCAGTCATTGGAGTTCCTGGTAAGTCAGGATAACAATATACGCGGAACTGTGTGAATTCATTGAGACGGCAACGCGAGCACAGCTAAAGAAACAATTCGTTGCTGTGTTCAGATGTGAGTTATAAATAAATCCCCGGATACGTGAGGAAACTTCTTCTGAAAACGAGAATTTAAAGGAAATCATCGTTCCCATTAAATGAGAGTAGTAAATGAGATATGAGAGTCTTGAATTAGTCTGTTACGTCCGATGATGTATTGATTCGTGCAGATTAGGGAACCCGACAATGTATTGAAAGAAGGGGGGGGGGGGGGGGAGGAGAGAATAGAAGGGATTACAGACTGTTAGCCTAACATTAGTTATGTGCAACATTGTACAGTAGTTTATAAAGATGTAAAAATAAAACGAGTAAAATACATCAAAGTAAACGTGGATTCAAGAAGTGGAGATCGCGTTTGGGAAAGCTACTGAAAGTCGGGTTGCCTAATCTGCAGGAATCATTCTATCATCGAACGTTCATAAGCAAGAACTCGTGAAACTCACTAATTGGACTTTCAAAAAGTCTCATACGAGGGATTGTGTGTGTAAATTAAAGCACCTCGGAGTTCGAGTAATATGTTGGCATGAATTGGCAATTGGTGACAGAGTGGAATCAGTGATTAGATTTAAGTTTATTATTGTTCTGTGTACCGAGGCACAGTGAAAAACTTAGTTTTGCATGCTATCATATCAGTTTCAAGGCAGAGTTGGCAATGGGGTAGAGGTGAATCGTATGCCCATGGAATCGTGGCTTATGGAAAGACAATTCAGAAGCCTGGTAACAGAGGGGGAAAACTGTTCCTGAATCTGCTGGTGTGCGCTTTCAAGCTTCTGTACCCTCTGTCCAACGAGAGCTGCCTCAATAGGGAGGTATGAACGGCACGGATGGATGAGACAAACTTCGACTGTTTTCTCTGGAACGAACGAGGTTGATCTGATAGAAAAATATATAATTATGGGAGGCATAGATAGGGTAGAGAGTCAGAATCTTTTTCCCAGCGTGGAATGTCGAAAACTGGAGGGCATAGTTATAAGATAAGAAAAGTAAAGTTTAAAGATGTGGAGGGCGTCTTTTTAAAAAAAATTATACTGCACACACAGGGGGTGGTTGGTGCCTAGAATGCGCTACCATAGAATGCGGCAGATACGATTGTGGACTTTAAGAAGCTTTTAGATAGCACATGCACATGGAGGGAATTGAGGATATGGATCATGTGGAACCAGATGAGATGACTTTATCTTGACAGCATGTTGGCTGTAGACATTATGTGCTAAAGGGACTGTTTCTTTGTTGTTCCTTTCTATGTTCCATGAAACTGGGCGGAAAGTGAATTCTAAGGTGGTTGAAGCAAGCTGACAAGACTTTAGAGACAAACTGGGGATGCAATGTTTACTTTATAGAAAAATGAATGGCATAGGATTTTCATTGCCACAATTTGTTGGGAAATGTTGACACTTTAATTGGTCGAAGTGTCCTCCTATGCAAGTAGATAATGTTGCAACTGCAAGTGATCAAGCCGTTAGGGGGACAAGTAGCCCGTGGGACTTCAACACATTGAATTTGTATTGCTGTGATGAAGAGTTCCTGCTGCAATATTTTTGGGCTATGGTGAAAACTTACCTGGATTCAAAGGGGAGATCAAGGTTCATGGTTCATGTGTACCGGAGAGGCAGAGCGATCTGAATACGGAGGTTTTGTCATACTTTATGTGATTGGGTCGATAATGCCCGTGTTCACCTGAGTGTAGAAACACAGAGGATATCTGATTGGAATAGTGTATGGAATAGCGGAGGCAGTGGCCATGCAGTTCTGGTTCTGTTCATAACTCTGAATAGTTCGGAAGTAGGGAATTAACTGGAGGATACCAAGAGAACCGGTGACCATATGCCTCTGGCAGCCTCCTTACTGTAGAATAGCTCGCCGAGGTGGGTCATGAGCTGGAGAGCGTCCAGTGAATCCGAAGCTGTTTATTGATGCTGAGTGTGCATGCTGGGAGACTTGCCTTATAACTGCCCCCATCTCCTGCTGAATACTGCAGATCAAGTGCAATCCACCTGAAGCTCTTCCCGTCTCCTTTCAGACACGGAGCTTCCAGAAGCACGTTAGTTCCAGTGGATAGACACAACATGTAGGAGTAACTTAGCGGGTCAGACTTTTCTCCATAAAGAATAGCTGACGTTTTGGGTCAACCCTTCTTCAGAGTGAGAGTCAGGGGAAAGGGAAACGTAAGATATAGACGGTGATGTGGAGATATACAGACAAATGAACGAAAGATATGTAAAATGTAACGGTGATAAAGGAAACAGGCCATTGTTCGCTGTTTGTTAGGTGAGAACTAGTACAGGCAATGAGGCTCAACAAGACGACCTAGTACAATGTGGGTAGGGGAGGGATGGATAGAGAGGGAATGCAGGGGTTACTTGTAGTTAGATAAATCAATATCATACCACTGGGCTGTAAGCTGCACAAGCGAAATATGAGTTGCTGTCCCTCCAATTTTGCGTTTTGACTCACTCTGACAATGGAGGAGGCCTAGGACAGAAATGTCAGTGTGCGAATGGGAGGGGGAGTTAAAGTGCTGAGCAACAGGGAGATCAGGTAGATTAAGGCGGACTGAGCGGAGGTGTTCAGCGAAACGATCCCCAGTCTACGTTTCTTCTGGCCGATGTATAATGATCCACACATTGAACAACGGATACATTAGATGAGGCTGGAGGAGGTGCATGTCACCCTCTATCTAAAATGAAGGAACTGTCGGGGTCCATGGACAGAGTCGAGGGAGAAGGTTTAGGGACAGGTGTTGCAGCTCCTGCGGTTGCAGGAGAAGGTATATGGTGAGAGGGTGGTTTGGGTGGGAAGGGATGAGTTAACCAGGGATTTGCGGAGGAAACGGAAAAGGGTGGAGATGGGAAGATGTGACTGGTGGTGAGATCCCGTTGGATATGGCGAAATGTCGGAGGATCATGTGTGGAATGCGACGGCTGATGGGGACACAGTGTCCCCCTAGTCCTTACTTTTGTCAGAGTGAAGCTAAACGCAAATTGGATGGACAGCGCTTCAAAATTCGCGTGGGCAGCTTACAGCCAAGTAGTGTGAATATTGATTCCTCTAACCAAGTAAACCGTGTATTTCTTCTCTCTCCATCCCTCCCCCACTCAAGTCGCACCAGCTTCTCGTGTTCGCCCAAAAAACAGCTAACAATGGCCTGTTTACTATAGCATCGTTATTTTTTGCATATCTTTCATGCATTTCATGCAAAGGGTTTCTACAGCTATATTAATAGCAAAAGGATAACGAGGGATAAAATTGGACCATTAGAGAACCAGAATGGACAGCTATCTACAGAGCCAAAAGAGATGGGGGAGATATTGAACAATTTCTTTTCTTCGGTATTCACCAAGGAGAAGGATATTGAACTCTATGAGTTAATGGGAAAAAGTAGGGTAGCTATGAAAACTATGAGATTCAAAGAGGAGGAAGTACTGACACTTTTGAAAAATATAAAAGTGGATAAGTCTCCAGGTCCTAACAGGATATTCCCTATGACATTGAGGGAAGTTAGTGTAGAAATAGCAGGAGCTATGACAGAAATATTTCAAATGTCATTAGAAACGGGAATAGTGACGGAGGATTGGTGTACTGCGCATGTTGTTCCATTGTTTAAAAAGGGTTCAAAGAATAAACCTAGCAATTATAGACCTATTAGTTTGTTGTCAGTGGTGGGCAAATTAATGGAAAGGATACAGAGATAATATATATAAGCATCAGGATAAACAGGGTCTGATCAGGAACAGTCAACATGGATTTGTGACTGGAAGGTCATGTTTGACAAACCTTCTTGAATTTTTTGAAGCGGTAACTAGGGAAATTGATGAGGGTAAAGCAGTGGATGTTGTCTATATGGATTTCAGTAAGGCCTTTGACAAGGTTCCCCATGTAAGGTTGGTTAAGAAGGTTCAATCTTTGGGTGTTAATGGCGGAGTAGCAAGATGGATTCAACAGTGGCTGAATGGGAGATATCAGAGAGTAATGGCGGATGGCTGTTTGTCAGGTTGGATGCCGGTGACCAGTGGGGTGCCTCAGGGATCTGTGTTTGGTCCACTGTTGTTTGTCATGTACATTAATGATCTGGATGATGGGGTGGAAAATTGGATAAGTAAGTATGCAGATGATACTAAGATAGGTGGTGTTGTGGATAATAAAGTAGATTTTCAAAGTCTACAGAGAGATTTGGGCCATTTGGACAAGTGGGCTGAAAGATGGCAGATGGCGTTTAATGCTGTTAAGTGTGAAGTGCTACATCTTGGCAGGACAAATCAAAATAGGACGTACATGGTAAATGGTGGGGAATTGAGGAATGCTATGGAACAGAGGGATCTAGGAATAACTGTGCATAGTTCCCTGAAGGTGGAATCGCATGTAGATAGGGTGGTAAAGAAAGCCTTTGGTGTGCTGGCCTTTATAAATCAGAGCATTGAATATAGGAGTAGGGAAGTAATGTTAAAATTGTACAAGGCATTGGGAAGACCAATTCTGGAGTATGGTGTACAATTTTGGTCGCCTTATTATAGGAAGGATGTCAACAAAATAGAGAGAGTACAGAGGAGATTTACTAGAATGTTGCCAGGGTTCCAGCAACTATGTTACAGAGAAAGGTTGAACAAGTTAGGTCTTTATTCTTTGGAGCGCAGAAGGTTAAGGGGGGACTTGATTGAGGTCTTTAAAATGATGAAAGGAATAGACAGAGTTGACATGGATACGTTTTTACCATTGAGGGTAGGGAAGATTCAAACAAGAGGGCATGACATGAGAATTAAGGGACAGAAGTTTAGGGGTAACATGAGGGGGAACTTCTTTACTCAGAGGGTGGTGCCTGTGTGGAATGAGCTTCCAGCAGAAGTGGTGGAGGCAGGATCGATTTTAACATTTAAAAGTAAAGTGGATAGGTATATGGACGTGAAGGGAATGGAGGGGTATGGTCTGAGCGCAGGTAGATGGGACTAGGGGAAAACAAATGGTCGGCACGGACTGGAAGGGCCGAGAGGGCCTGTTTCCGTGCTGTAATTGTTATATGGTTATATTTGTTCTCTCCCCATCACCGTCTATATCTCCCGTTTCCCCTTTCCCCTAACTCTCAGTCTGAAGAAGGGTTTCGGCCCGAAACGCCACCTATTCCATTTCTCCAGTGATGCTGTCTGACAGGCTAAGCTACTCCAACCTTTTGGCTCTAACTTCGGTTTAAACAAGCATGTGCAGTTTCCTCCTACACATCAATACCAGACCCGGGTCAAATGTGTAAAGAGGTTGTCATATAGAGATCTGAACGCGCCTTGTCTCGTTGATTCACTCATCCATTCATCCATTCATGCATTCATTCATCCACTTTCCTCATAGGAACACAATATTGCTCGGGGCCATTATCCTCGTCCTTCCAAATATTTCTTTTCACACGAAAGGGCCAGAATATTGGACAAGTGGGGCTGTGTTTGGGATAGTATTTAAATTGACTTGACTCTGACCTTAATTATTTTGCCCGACAATATTGAGCCTGTGGTCAACTCATTGATTACGAGTTGAGCCATGTGCATTGTCTTCCCTTCTCTTTCCGCAGTGAATTTCGTGGCGATTGTGATCCTGTCCCGGGGAAAGTGCGGCCTCTCCACCTGCACCACTCGCTACCTGGTGGCCATGGCAGCGGGCGATCTACTGGTCATCATCAACGAGGTCATTTTGTTTCGTATCAACATACATTATTTCCCGTGGTGTTTCCTGCATCTCACTCCCATTTGCAGCCTCACCCAGATACTGACCAACTCATCCACAAACCTTTCTGTCTGGTTTACCGTCGCTTTCACTTTCGATCGATTTGTTGCCATTTGCTCCCCGAAACTGAAAACAAAATATTGCACTGGGAAAATAGCGGCCGTGGTTATATCCGTAATCAGCATTTTCATCTGTCTGAAAAATGTTCCCCATTATTTCACTCAGGAAGCTTGGATAGTCATCGACAATGTACCGTGGGGCTGCCGTCTGAGGGCATATATTTCCGAACAAGTCGTGTGGTTGGCATGGGACTGGTTCGCCACTTTCTTATCTCCGTTGCTTCCTTTCGCTATAATCCTACTGCTCAACGCTCTGACAGTCCGCCACATTTTAGTGGCGAACAGGGCCCGTAATCGACTGATGGGTCAGAACAAGGGGGAGAACCGCAGTGACCCGGAGATGGAGAGCAGGAGGAGATCTATAATTTTACTTTTCGCTCTCTCTGCTACCTTCATACTGCTCTGGCTGACGACCGTGATAAACTTCTTCTATTCTCAGGCTAAAGGACCAGGAAGAGAAGGGAACGATGCGGAATTTATCTTTAACAATGTCGGCCATTTGTTGAGAAATCTCAGCTGCTGCACGAACACGTTTATTTACGCGGCGACCCAGACCAAATTCAGGGAGCAGGTGAAGAATGCGGTGACATATCCGGTCACCGCCGGGCTCCGCTTCTTTAGGAAGGTTAACCATTGAATGCGGTGCGCGGCAGCTGCGTTGGGTCCGGTCTTGCCGCCTGCCTCCGCCGTGTGGCCCGTTGCTGGTCGCTGCCCAGAGATCGATGCTCAAATCATTACAGTGCCCGCCCCCGCCGTGTGCCCATTGCTAGTCGCTGCCCAGTGCTCAATGCTCAGACCATGACAGTGCCCGCCCCCGCCGTGTACCCATTGCTGGTAGGTGACCGTAGCTCCGTTCTCAGACCATTACAGTGCCCTCTTCCACACTCATCGTTTCCAACCAGGACCTGAGTACAATGAATTTGACCTCTAAACCCGGCCGCTGATCCTCTCTTCTCAATGAAGAAGACATTCACTACAAAGACCCACGGTATCATATAGCCAGAGGAAATGTGTCAAGTCCCTTTGACACACTGTGCTCGGGCCCAGCATCCGATGCTAATTTCCGTCCTTAACCCGGCTATTACTAGTCCATACCTGGGTGTTCCAGATGCTTTCCTGAATTGGTTTTAAACAAGTGAGAGTTCCGCATTCTACCACATTTAGATGCTCCCTTCCCAGAGTTTATATAGCCTTGGGGTAAAAAGATATTAAACTTAAACCAGTTCTTAACCGTCCACCACTTACAATAGCCGTACGCATGCAATTACAAATACTTCCATAGAAGGAGAAATTAATATGCACTTTTTCTGCGCCAATTAGTTTTACATAGTTCAAGTAGCTGACTCGCAAACCCTGTCTACATGAAGGGAAACAAACATGTCCAACCATCGATGTTCACAACGGAATTGCTCCATCCCAGTCTAACCTGCTGTTGAATCTATTCTGCCTCTTTTCCACAATCCACATATCCTGCCCCTCTACTGACATTCAGGACTGCACGCAGGCCCTCTCGAGGATGAACTGAGGCACAGGCCAATTTCAATTGTAGAGACCTCCAAATCAAGATCCCTTTGAAGCAGACAGGCATGAGGCTCAAGCCAATTGGTACTCGTTGCCCCTCCTCTGACAGGGCCTGACTACACGTAGTTCTGCGGCCCCTGACAAACAAATATTTGCACAGTTTTGCTCTTAACTATCTGCTCTTAACTATTCCATGTCCGGCTGAAGGAAGACAAATAGCCTTACGATAGAAATATATGAAAGGCGTCGATAGCGCAGACATTCAGAACCCCTTTCCCAGGGTGGAATTGTTAAAGAGTGGAGGACATGGCTTTAAGGTAAGAGGGAAACAGATTAATGGGGCACACAGTGCCTAGAACGCACTGCATGCGATAGTGGCATGTAAGAGCATTTTACATAATCACGTAGATGTGTTAGGAATGGAGGAGTTCGCATCATGTGTGGGCAGATGAGGGCAGCTTATTTGGCAATGTGGGTCGATTCCTGTGCTGTACATTTCTATATTACATGTATTAATTTCACGTCAGCCTGTGCAAATGCTTGGAGATGCCCCAGTTCCTCAATAAGAATTTAGCAAGTCATTGCCTTAGTATTGCACACCACAACCTGAAAATCCACTTATCATAGCTAATCTTACCTTTTCATTCATATTCTACAGCTGAGGTCGGACCTCCTCATCATTGTATGGCAAGGAACTGCAGATGCTGGTTTACTTCGAAGATAGACACAAAAAGCTGTAGTGATTCAGCGGCTTAGACACATTTCTGGAGAAAAGGAATAGGCGACGTTCCTGGTCGAGAGCACGTCAGTCTGAAGAAGGGTCTCGACCCGAAACGTCATCTATTCCTTTTGTCCAGAAACGCTGCCTGACCCGCTGGTTACTCCGGCATTTTGTGTTTTTCCTCTTCATCATTATCATTTTTCCTGTCATTTGTGAATGTTTAAATTCGCCAGATGTATTAATCAATGCACTCGATGTGCATAACCTTTAGGAAAAGGTCCAGAACTGTTCCCTGGGATGTTTGATATTTGTAACGCGTACTGGGCGAGGATTTCCACCGCGCATTGTCCTCGACGGTCACACCCTGGCACCCAATTAGTTTCAGGTTTAAACTAAAACTATAGCCTGGATTCCATTGGGCAAATTGTGAAATGTTTCATTAAAATTCGTGTAAAATTCATCATACAACTTCGTTGCCACAATTGCACATACATTCACCATAACAATCAACTTTGTTAGGCAAGATCTCCAGTTAAAAGCCATGCAAACCACTGCTGATCAAACCATCCCTGGTGAACTCCTGCCTCTGGAAGTGCAAATTCAGGCATGTGCTCGCACTTTTCGCCATTTACTATTGCTTTTAGATTACCAGGTCTTTCATTGCTTTGCTTATTACATCTGTGTTTTTGTAATTACAGAGCACCTTTGCTTTCCTCCATTATGGTCTTAGAGATTTTTAAAGTTTCCGTCCGGGCCGCAGTAACCTTGCTCCCTCACCAAAGTAAGGCATGCATACCATCAGATGCCCGGATTTGGCCAGCAT
This sequence comes from Okamejei kenojei, assembly GCA_035221665.1. NCBI lineage: Eukaryota > Metazoa > Chordata > Chondrichthyes > Rajiformes > Rajidae > Okamejei > Okamejei kenojei. The sequence goes on from CM069164.1 coordinate 1,608,079, forward strand.
GAAGAAGCCAAACATAATATTTTGATGCTACATTTTCCAGAATTGCCCCCCTCCCCTCCGCCCTCGCCCCCCCCCCCCCCCCCAGCTCCGCCGCCCTCCCCCCCCCCCCCCCACCAGCTCCCCCCCCGTCCCCGTCCCCTCTCGTCCCTCATCCAACCCCTTGTCCCTCATCCCCACCACATTTAATACACTTGAAACCGGTGAGATATATTCATTTACCTCTTCGCACGCAGCCTCGTTCCCCGCTAGCGGGCGCTACACTTACCCGGCCAACGCCTTACCTTAAATACACCAACAGCAAGCCGTCAGCTCTATTCATGTCCTTTCCTCATCAAACTAAGAGGTTGGCAGCAACACTAAATATACTCAGTTAGCGCTTGCTGTTTTATTTAACACGTTTTGCCATTTATGAATTCCCATTTAATTTATGAATTAAACACTCAGTACTCGATTTTGTGAGAACTTTAAAGTTCCTTGTATATTTTGCCTATGCCATGCACTGGGACACACAGTATGTGGTGTCCAGCCAGGGTAAGACTTGTATTGGAAATCACCTTGTCCAAGTAAATGGTGTTTCAGTAGGAGAACATGTTGGGAACGGTGATACGGACTCGTTAACCTCCCCGATAGTGATGGATAAGGATAAGCTCGGACCTCGTGGAAAATGATAAATGGGGTAGCTCACAGCAGCATTGATAGGAATGAGCGGGAGAGAGTAATTGGGAGCAGTCGTTATTGAGTAAGTCTACATCTGACATAAGGTATTTTACAGGCAGCCAATCTGAAGATATGAGCATCATGTCCTATGAGGAAGACGAGGAAAGCAAAGTTAGGGATTCATGGTGCTACTAATTTCGTAAACAATTAAAATGATCAATATGGATTGATTAGGAAGCTCTTGTCGGACATTGCCCTTGAGGAATATACAGCAAACAGAAGCTAAATTAAACAGGGAATCGTGGCACTAAAGGGGCATGGAATGTCATTGGCGATGATTAAAGAGAATCCCAAGGCATTTTGTGTATACATCAAAAACAAGAAGGTGCGGGAGAGGGTGGGATGTGGAATAGAGCCAATTTAGTGGGCGAGATAATAAACATATAGCTTGCATCGATATACACCAAGGCAAATGACATGGAGGATTGCAGGGTCAGGGAAGGACAGGCTGATATTTAATCTAGAGGTTATTAATATCAACAAGGAGGTTCTGGAACTCTTTAAAGTATTAAGATGCACGTCTCCAGACCATGATGTGATTGATACGTGGTTATTGGGAGAGGTGAGAGATGATTTAAGAATGTAAAAAGAATCTTAAGAAAGAAATTAGGAAGGCTAAAAGAAGATATGAGGTTGCTTTGGCAAGAAAGGTGAAAGTAAACCCAAAGGGTTTCTACAGCTATATTAATAGCAAAAGGATAACGAGGGATAAAATTGGACCATTAGAGAACCAGAATGGACAGCTATCTGCAGAGCCAAAAGAGATGGGGGAGATATTGAACAATTTCATTTCTTCGGTATTCACCAAGGAGAAGGATATTGAACTCTGTGAGTTAAGGGGAAAAAGTAGAGTAGCTATGGAAACTATGAGATTCAAAGAGAAAGTACTGCCACTTTTGAAAAATATAAAAGTGGATAAGTCTCCAGGTCCTGACAGGATATTCCCTAGGACATTGAGGGAAGTTAGTGTAGAAATAACAGGAGCTATGACAGAAATATTTCAAATGTCATTAGAAACGGGAATAGTGCCGGAGGATTGGCGTACTGTGCATGTTGTTCCATTGTTTAAAAAGGGTTCAAAGAATAAACCTAGCAATTATAGACCTATTAGTTTGACGTCAGTGGTGGGCAAATTAATGGAAAGGATACTTACAGATAATATCTATAAGCATCTGGATAAACAGGATCTGATCAGGAACAGTCAACATGGATTTGTGCCTGGAAGGTCATGTTTGACAAACCTTCTTGAAATTTTTGAAGCGGTAACTAGGGAAATTGATGAGGGTAAAGCAGTGGATGTTGTCTATATGGATTTCAGTAAGGCCTTTGACAAGGTTCCCCATGGAAGGTTGGTTAAGAAGGTTCAATCTTTGGGTGTTAATGGCGGAGTAGCAAGATGGATTCAACAGTGTCATGTACATCAATGATTTGGATGATGGGGTGGAAAATTGGATAAGTAAGTATGCAGATGATACTAAGATAGGTGGTGTTGTGGATAATGAAGTAGATTTTTAAAGTCTACAGAGAGATTTGGGCCATTTGGAAAAGTGGGCTGAAAGATGGCAGATGGAGTTTAATGCTGTTAAGTGTGAAGTGCTACATCTTGGCAGGACAAATCAAAATAGGACGTACATGGTAAATGGTAGGGAATTGAGGAATGCTGTGGAACAGAGGGATCTAGGAATAACTGTGCATTGTTCCCTGAAGGTGGAATCGCATGTAGATAGGGTGGTAAAGAAAGCATTTGGTGTGCTGGCCTTTATAAATCAGAGCATTGAATTGCATGGGTTTCCTCCAGATGCTCTGGCTTTTTCCGACTTCTGTGTTGGTCCGTAGGTTAATTAGTTTAGTTTTGTTTAGTTCAGAGATAAGGTGCGGAAACAGGTCCTTCAGCCTGCCGAGTCCGCACCCACCAGCAACTATGTTACAGAGAAAGGTTGAACAAGTTAGGTCTTTATTCTTTGGAGCGCAGAAGGTTAAGGGGGGACTTGATTGAGGTCATTAAAATGATGAAAGGGATAGACAGAGTTGACGTGGATACGTTTTCTCATTGAGGGTAGGGAAGATTCAAACAAGAGGGCATGACATGAGAATTAAAGGACAGAAGTTTAGGGGTAACATGAGGGGGAACTTCTTTACTCAGAGCGTGGTGGCTGTGTGGAATGAGCTTCCAGCAGAAGTGGTGGAGGCAGGATCGATTTTAACATTTAAAAGTAATGTGGATAGGTATATGGACGTGAAGGGAATGGAGGGGTATGGTCTGAGTGCAGGTAAATGGGACTAGGGGAAAACAAATGGTAGGCATGGACTGGAAGGGCAGAGAGGGCCTGTTTCCGTGCTGTAATTGTTATATGGTTATATGGTTATATATAAGAAAGTGATTTGACAAAGTTGGCTCGTTTTCTCGGAATGACGGACTGACAAATAGTACGGTACAGCTTTAAGGTGAAGCACGTTTGCATACACAGAGAGTTATATGTGGCTGGAACGCTCGGGGAAGTAATGGGGCAAGATAAGAAACACGTCTACTGACACGTCTACAGAGTGGGAATGAAGGGAAATAGTAAGATTAAATGAGAACTGACCAGTTTGAAGTTTGATCTTATTTTATAAGGAGTTACCATGAGGGATTGCGTGAAGACTCCGCCAGCATGCATGCGCGACATTCTTCAAAGCAGCGGTGTGAAATCACAGATACCAGAGTTGACTAACATAGTAAGATAAGAGAACTAGCATTCCAGTTCACCTTTATAATAGAGGGTTTGGGAGCGGAGGGCATGTAATCCCTCATCGTAACTCCTCATAAAATAAAGATCAAACTTAAAACTGGTAAGTTCTCATTTACTCTTACTATTTTACTTCGGAGTCACGTGAGTGACTATGTGAAGATTTCAAAGCTCTGTGATTTCATGCCCTGGAATGAGTCCATGCTCACACACTGCCATTATGAGAAATGGAGGAAGTATGTTAACGTATTTCAGACATTAAACTGCTGAAAAACAAAAGGGTATTTATTTAACAATACCAAATAATAATATCCCTACATCGGGGAAATTATAATACAAAACTTAATATTCTCTCGGCAAACGTCTCAGGTGCGGCCACGGGTTTATTGTAAAACCGCTGAAAGGTTTTTTTCATTTGTCCAACCCGCCATTGCAAGGATGTGGTTCATTGGAACTTCCATCATCCTTGCCGCCGACGTAGATGCAGCCCTGGCGGAGTGGGATTTAAACACGTTAGTGTCCACCCCCGCTGCACCCAATACCACCCTTAATCATCTTGAAATGGTTTGCACGGTGACTCTATGATGAGGTAGTTTGTGGCTTATAAGCAAAGCCCTCTCCGTGCCCCTGAGACCCTTGGTGACCTCCATGTTGCATAAAAGGAGGGTCACTATGCATAAACAGCTGTCTAAGGGGTAGGCCAGGAAATCCAACCTTTGGCCAGATGATCCAGGCCTGACTTGTTTGAGTAACCCCTGTATAAAGAAAGTTACCTTGCTGTTGGTTATGACCATGGCGTCCATACTTAACTTGTGTAGGGATTGGACCCGTTGCGCCATCAGGAGTGCCATCAGCATGACCATTTTGTAGATCAGTCTGTCCAATGAAAGGGACATTATTGGTGCCCACCCTCGGAGCATGGTTAGTACAATGCTGATATCCCAGGTCTGGAAATATCTAGGCCTGGGGGGGATTTGAATTAAATATTCCCCTCATTAGTTTTGACACCAAAGGGTGAGACCCCACTGTTAGGTGATCGCAACCTCGTCCGAGATAATTGGATAGGGCACTTCTGGCACAGTTGATGGCACTGTAGCTCAAACCTTCATCGAAATGAAGGCTTGCCAGGAACTCCAGCACTTCCGTGATGGTGGCTGTGTCATACGTGGTGTTCGGTTTGGTGCAGAACACCTTCCATTTCTTCACGTAAGTGAGGTACTGTCTCCTGGTCGACTCCCTGTGATGATGTTGATTGTTCAGTCCGAGAGTCCAAAATTCAGAATTGGCCTTTTCAAACCCTGCAAACCAATAGGTTTATCCGGTCATGGCACGGTTGACTCTCCCCTGTCACATGGTGTACCAATAAACTCGGATGTTTACCACAGGGAACCATGGTTGAGTAGGCCAGTCGAGCACAACCAGAATACCCGATGCGGAGTCTTGTTGAATTTTTTGCAAGACCCGACTGATGAGGCAGAAGGGGGGATATGCATAGAAAAACAAATCCTCCCAGTGTAGCGAGAAAGCGTCCATCGCTACTGCCCCAGGGTCTGGTTCCCATGCAACATATGTTGGTATTTGGTGGTTGAGTCTGGATGCAAAAAGGTCAATATCTGATGTTCCATACTGATCTGTAATGTCGGCAAACACTTTGCGGTCCAACATCCATTCGGTGTTGTCATTAAACTTGCGTGACCTGGTGTCCGCCACTGTATTTAGCCTACCTGGAAGGTAAGTGGCTGATATCCAAATGCTCCTTTCTAGGCACCAGTGCCAGATTGTATTAACCAATTTGTCACAGGATATCGACTTTATTCCACCCATATGATTGATATAAGCCACCACAGTGGTATTATCAATCTGTAAACGTATGTGCAGATGGTGCATGTCCGAACAGTAAGCACAGAGTCCATGAAATGCTCCCAGCATTTCTAGATAATTAATTCCTAGTGCCGGAAGTAGGGTTAATTCATGTGCACTCCATCTACCACCACAACTGGAGGTGATATTAGTTGCTCCCCAATCTTTTGCGCTGGCATCAGGTTGTAGTATAACCGAGGGATTTGTGACTGTGATGGGGTTAGAGCAATGTCGAGCATTGTCTATCCACCATCGCAATTCCAATTTTGCTTTCCCTGGTAATTGCATTGGCCTGTCAAAATGGCCCGCATGGTGCTTGAGTGCTGCTATTTTTGCCTTTTGTAGGTTTTGGTAATGTAGTGGGCCAAATTGTGTGGCTGGGAAAGCAGCCACAAGCTTCCCAATCACCCTGGCTACTGGCCAAATAGATGGTTTCTTGATGCCAGTAAGGCTGTTGCATGCTTCTATCAAATCTGATGCTTTGTTCGGTGGCAAAGTGACAGACATATGAACAGTCAATTGTGAAACCCAAATAGTCCATAGTGCTAGAAGGCATCAATTTTGATTTATCTGGACGGATGATAAATCCCAGCCTTTGAAATAGGTGCTCGGTGGCTGAGACGGCCAGTTTGGCCAACTCCAAGGTTTTTCCCAGGATTAAAATATCATTGAGGTAAGCCATAACAATATCTTTTTGTTTCGTGAGACACGCTAAAGCTGGTTTTAATAATTTGGTAAACAGTCTGGGTGCTGATGATAATCCATTAGGCAGCGCTTTATACTGCCAGAGCTGCCCCATCCAGACAAATTTCAAATATCTGCGATGATCCTTGTCTATTGGTACTGAATAGTATGCATCCTTTAGGTTGATGCAAGCCATGGCACCTTTTGGAAATTAGCTGTTTGGCTGTGACAAAAGTTTCGATTTTGAAATGGGCATACTGCACGAAAGTATTTAGTCAAATGAAAGTCAAATCTATAATGATGCGGCATCCGCTGTCTTTTTTATTTTTAGTCAAAATGTTCGATACAAACTCATGAGACTCTCTTTTGGTTTTCTCAATTACCCCTTTTGAATTTAGTCTTAAGAGTTCAGCATGGCCTTCTGTCTTTTCTTTCTGTGAAAGTACAAACTTTCGACTAGGTGTATGCTGAACAGGGGAAGGGAGTTTGTGAACAAATTCAATTTTATATCCCTGAATACTTTCCAGTATGAAAGGATCAGAGGTTAAAGTACTCCATGCATCCCGAAACAAGTGCAACCGTCCCCCAACCGTAAGGAGTTTAAACATGCGATGTTCCAGAGGCAACCAGACCCACCTACCTCCATGGTTACCGGCAGTGCTGAGTTGGTTGCCTCTGTCCTTGTTTCTTGTGATGTGGAGTCGCTGTGGTGTGGGGGTGGCGCATCTTCCAAGAAGGCCGTGCTGTGCCATGGTTTAAAAAAGACCGTTGAGCAGGTTGAACAGCCTTCAAGCTTTCAACAGCAGGTGGTCTGTTGCTGTAACGTTGTCTGCTGGTGGATGCATAGGGGTGCTGCCGCCGCTGGTATGAGGACTTGGTGGCAGCCGGCACCTTAATCATGCCTATTGCCTTCGCCTCTTCATCGAGGTCTTTGACCTGTTTAGGCAGGTTGTCCCCGAATAGCAATGTTGGCGGCTGTGCACTGCTGGGTCTGCACAACCCCACGAACTTGGGGTTGAGTGCAGGCCGGATGACACACTTCCTGTAACTGTTGATCTCATATTGAGTGTTACATAGGAGAGCTAGAGCATCCTGCAGCTCCTCCAGCATTTCAACTCCGTCCACTGACCTGGCAATGGCCGTAATCCCAGCAGCCAGTAATTTGAGGATCTTCTGGAGTTTGACTTGCTGGGTCCTGATGCCAGGGCTCATGTTACCCCAATTGGGGTTGTTAACAGCAGGCACATTGAGGGAGATGCAATTCTCTGGAGCTAGGTACTTTGCTGCCGTATCATTGATGACTTGCTCTTGCAGTTGGTTAGTTGCCATGTAATTGATACTTGCTGCCAACTTTGGATGTAACGGCAGCCCTTTTTGGGTAGGCATCGCAAATTTCATGACCATTCCCAATAGCTCCTCTTCTAGCACCCCTAGCATAGATGTATCTTCAGCCATGCTCCCCTCTTCAGAGTCAGCCCAGTTCTGACTCCTAATGCTCCCCTGCAAGGAGGGGGAGACATTTGGCAGTCCTGAAAAGGATGCTGCCGTGGGTCTGCGAGGAGACCCACTGTGACCATACCCCTGCTGCAGCAGGTCACGTTGGAGCAATTGCTCCACCATCCGCTCCATGCGGGACAGTCGACCGCCATCGCTTCCCGCGAGCGGGGTGTCCTCCAGTCCGGACTCAGCTGAGTCAGCGGACCTGCCCGACTTCCGGGTGGTTTTGCCGCCAGTCCGAGGAACACCTGCGGGCTGTAGCGGCATGAAGTCGGGGGCTGCGAATCAAACCAGCAGCTCAGGAGAACTCAACTGCTGCTGGCTGCCTCCTTCGCGGTCCGCAGCAGCAACTTTGGCAGCGGCTCTTTTGGACTTTGTCCTGGACTCCATGGTGCGCTCTGAAATACAACAACACGGAGCCGACAAACGACCTCAGGAATGGTAAGACTTACCTGCGGCGCTCCTCCTGCCTGTCGCTTCGTAATGCGCTCGACGATATGTCGCGCATGCGTGCTGGCAGGGTCGTCACGTAGTCACTCACGTGACTCCGAAGTAAAACAGCCCATGTGTGGGCAGACCACTTTGGTTTGGCATCATAGTTCGTCACCTACACTGTGTACAAACTGCCCGCTCCTGCGCTGGATTGTTCTATACTCTATGCTCTATGTTCTCCAAAGATGTCCCCGCTACCTGGTGGCCATGGAAGCGGCGGGTGTTTCGGGCGGTTTACTGCCCAGATGATGAACAAGATTCATGGACTGATGAGTCTCAACACTTTCCCCACATGCCCGTTTATAATATCACCGCACAGTCACATTCTGTTCTCTCTGGTTCACAGTCACTGTTACCTTTCGTTGATTTCTGATCATTTGCTGTCAGAAGCAAACAAAAATATTGCACCGAGGGAACAGCGCTTGCGATTCTGGAGAAACTGTGCTCAGTTGTTTAAATAACATGTTATGGTTGGATAAGCCTTCGGGTGAACATTCAGCCTTAATTTAAACCTTGGGTAGACACAAATTGCTTGAATAACTCAGCGGGACAGGCAGCATCTCTGGAGAAAGGAATGGGGGACGTTTTGGGTTGAGACCCTTCTTCAGACTGATGTCATGGGAGGGGCGGGGCAGAGACTAGTGGGAGAACTAGGAAGGGGAAGGGGTTGGAGAGAGAGGGAAACCAAGGGCTATTTGAAGTTAGAGAAGTCAATGTTCATACCGCTGGGGTGTAAGCTGCCCAAGCGGCCTAGGACAGGAAGATCAGATTGGGAATGGGAGGGGGAGTTAAAGTGCTGAACAACCGGGAGATCAGGTAGGTTAAGGCGGACTGAGCGGAGGTGTTCAGTGAAATGATCGTCAGGCCTGTGCTTGGTTTTGCCGATGTACAGGAGTTGATATCTGGAACAGCTGATACAGTAGACGAGATTGGAGGAGGTGCAAGTGAACCTCTGCCTCACCTGGAAAGACTATTGGGGTCCTTGGATTGAGTCGAGGGGGGGAGGTAAAGGGACAGATGTTGTATCTCATGCGGTTACAAGGGAAGGTACCTGGGGAGAAGATAGTGGTGAAAATGTTGGGGAATCATATGGCGTATGCAACGTCTGACAGAAACATAGAAAATAGGTGCAGGAGTAGGCCATTCTGATCATCCACAATCAGTACCCCGTTCCTGCCTTCTCCACATATCCCTTGATTCCGTGAGCCCTAAGAGCTCTATCTAACTCTCTTTTGAAAGCATTCTGAGGCAGAGAATTCCACAAATTCACAACTTGCTGGGTGAAAAAGTTTTTACTCATCTTGTAAATACACTCTTATTAGGCTTCCCCCCAGTCTAGTTCAGTCAAAAATGCAATGAAGCACAGTAACAACTAATATTTATTTTTAGATTGAACAGCAAATTCCCCTATACGATACCGATACCTAAACCACTGCAGGTTCGATCTTTGTCTCTGCCTGGCCAAGCCCTTCAGCCTCGTGCAAGTAGACACACTCCAAAAGGTCACGCAGTCCCAAGCGCTCTTCCAGAAGATCGACAAAGGACCTCGTGGGGGCTGCCTTTTATAGGTCCCCAAACCTTGAGGGGCTGAACAACATAGGGGTGGTCTCTTTACAATCCGATCAAACATATTAATTACAGCAATACATTATTGACAGTTCCCCAAACCAATAACATAATCTCCCATACATTGTTTATAGGAGAAGTTTCTGGAAGGCTCAGTGCTGGGACCCCAGCTATTTACAATATACATTAATGATTTGGACGAGGGAATTAAATGTAACATCTCGAAGTTTGCGGATGACACAAAGCTGGGGGGCAGTGTTAGCTGTGAGGAGGATGCTAGGAGGCTGCAGGATGACTTGGATAGACTGGGTGAGTGGGCAAATGCATGGCAGATGCAGTATAATGTGGATAAATGTGAGGTTATGCACTTTGGTGGCAAAAACAGGAAGGTAGACTATTATTTGAATGGTGACCGATTAGGAAAAGGGAAGATGCAGCGAGACCTGGGTGTCATGGTACACCAGTCATTGAAAGTAGGCATGCAGGTGCAGCAGGCTGTGAAGAAAGCGAATGGTATGTTGGCATTCATAGCAAAAGGATTTGAGTACAAGAGCAGGGAGGTTCTACTGCAGTTGTACAGGGTCTTGGTGAGGCCACACCTGGAGTATTGCGTACAGTTTTGGTCTCCTAATCTGAGGAAAGACATTCTTGCCATAGAGGGAGTACAGAAAAGGGTCACCAGACTGATTCCTGGGATGGCACGACTTCCATATGAAGAAAGACTGGATAGACTTGGCTTGTACTCGCTGGAATTTAGAAGATTGAGGGGTGATCTTACAAAATTCCTAAGGGGTTGGACAGGCTAGATGCAGGAAGATTGTTCCCGATGTTGGGGAAGTCCAGGACAAGGGGTCACAGTTTAAGGATAAGGGGGAAGTCTTTTAGGACCGAGATGAGTAAATCATTTTTCACACAGAGAGTGGCGAATCTGTGGAATTCTCTGCCACAGAAGGTAGTTGAGGCCAGTTCGTTGGCCATATTTAAGAGGGAGTTGGATGTGGCCCTTGTGGCTGAAGGAATCAGGGGGTATGGAGAGAAGGCAGGTACAGGATACTGAGTTGGATGATCAGCCATGATCATATTGAATGGCGGTGCAGGCTCAAAGGGCCGAATGGCCTGCTCCTAATTTCTATGTTTCTATGTTTCTATGTTTCTAAGAAGCTAACATAACTTGAGTAATGCAACATTTACCCTGGAATTCAAAACAACCCTTCCAGCCAATCGACCAACAGCAGGGTAACTGTCTAGCACCATTATTTACAATATTTACAATGCTTCTGCAAGAGTCCAATCATATCAATGCATTTAAGTTTGTTTGCAGAGTTTCTATACATTTTATGAATTAAGGGGAAATGTGGTGAACACCGGGATCCATCACCATCCTGCATATCATTCTGAAGCTCAGACTAATCGGCGCCATTCAAAGCCTGTACTTTTCCACTGACAAAGTTTAAGCAATACTGACAAACCTCCATTTTATGGTGTCTTTAATTTGGTCAATATTAACATTCCCCCATTTTATCATTTATGATAACCCTCATCATTAATCATAACCGAAAATACAATAACGACTTTTTCACTCTAACAGATGTCCTAACAAAAAGATGCTGATGAATTTTCCCCGAATTACATGAAGCTTCCCGTGTTTTCGTGGGCATAGCTTCATGATTCCCGTCTGATGAGTCTTCATCTCCCGAATTTTCATGGGCGCGAATCCCATCTATCAATCTTGATAGTTCATCTGTGCTTGATCCATAATAGAGCCTATAGTTCCTAAGAGAACCCGGGATTAAGTAAGTTAGCGATCCATACTTTCACTAATGCTTTTATAATGATTGAACCATGCATTCCTTTCATCCACTGTCAACAAAAGGCATCTCTCTGTACACTATTCCTATTATGTGATACAATCCTTCCCATACTATGATCAATGCTAACATGTAGTCAGTTATCTCTGCAGTCAGGTGGTTTCCAATGTACTCCTAATGAAGGTTCCTCATGTGAATTTCAACTGGGTTCAGTCCAAATTTTCCTACAGGCATGAGTCTTATCCAAAACAACCATGGGGAATGCTTCAATTCAGCCAAATTCAGTCTCAGCCTTTAATTTACTATTTTAAATTTCAGGGTCTGACTTACTCATTTCCAATCCACAGCTTGTGATCGATAACCACAATTCAATCCAATTGCTGTGGAATTCCCAGCTATTTAATTTCATCAATTTATTTCCATATGGTGTGGATCTTTATTTTGAATCAATGCCGAATCTAGGGACAATTTTCTTTACACCTTGATAATAGTAGCCACTTTATTATATAAATTTTGATCCACTGGTCAAATACATCGACTCTGACAACAAATACCCACCCCCCTGGTACTTCTTCCAACCTAATCAACTTTTTTTCTGTTATGTTGAACAGTCTCACAGGCAACAGGGAGTCTTCCTTACAACTAGTCTCCTCCTATCACTGAGTAACTTTCTGGATGGTTAGTATCAACTTCTCCGAGGGGAACTCGTCATTTGAAATTTCAGTCCACCTTATCATTCTACACCACCACCTTACATTCCCAGGGCATATCCGTCACTGTTAAATCCACACCGTAATTTCTGATATCTACTAGGGTCTGTCCTTTTCTTGATAATCGCTAAACAGTTCCGTCCCATCTCTAATTGTTCTCCTATGGGTGAGACAAGAAAAGATCTCAATAATCAATTCTCCAATTATTTTCTTTTTAAACTATATCCCATAAGTCATTTCCAAATACTAAATGTTTAAAGTCCTTAATCCTATCTCATAATTAAGTCACAATTCAAAATGTAGGCACAAAGTAGGTGTCCCCGAACCACAGAGGAGTTTTCATTCCCAGATGTCCATATTCAGTTAACTCTTTTAAATTGGAGCTTGCCTCAATGGTCTCTAGAGGCCGTCTGTATTTCTTCAAATTTCTGAGACGTCGTTCTTTCCTTTTCACTGGTGTCAAATATCATGTTATGTTGGTAAGGCTGGACACTAGGGTAAGTATGTCTTCTTTCTCAAATTTGCAGGATTTGAGAAAGAAGACCTCACCCCCCACATAGTGGCGTGTCAAAAGCAGTACTGTCTTGAAGGCACAACAACTCAACAAAAAGTTATAAAACAAGTTTACACTGGCTCTTATTCCCCACCATTACACCTCCTGCGCAATAGATTCCTTGATTCCTTTCCATGGTGCCAATCTGAGTTCCTTTGATCTTTGTCTTCTGACACCAGCCTTTTTCCTTAGTTTCTTTATTGCCCCTTGATTTCTCCTCCACTCTGCTATATTCTGTCTTCTGGATGGGCACTCTTTACTCCAATTATAACCATATAACCATATAACAATTACAGCACGGAAACAGGCCCTCTCGGCCCTTCCAGTCCGTGCCGACCATTTGTTTTCCCTAGTCCCATCTACCTGCACTCAGACCATACCCCTCCATTCCCTTCACGTCCATATACCTATCCACTTTACTTTTAAATGTTAAAATCGATCCTGCCTCCACCACTTCTGCTGGAAGCTCATTCCACACAGCCACCACCCTCTGAGTAAAGAAGTTCCCCCTCACGTTACCCCTAAACTTCTGTCCCTTAATTCTCATGTCATGCCCTCTTGTTTGAATCTTCCCTACCCTCAATGGGAAAAACGTATCCACGTCAACTCTGTCTATCCCTTTCATCATTTTAAAGACCTCAATCAAGTCCCCCCTTAACCTTCTGTGCTCCAAAGAATAAAGACCTAACTTGTTCAACCTTTCTCTGTAACATAGTTGCTGGAACCCTGGCAACATTCTAGTAAATTACTTAATTGTGTACAGATATAACAAGCATGTAACAAAGGTAATGCCACAATGGTGATAGGGTATTTCAATATGCAGGTAGACTGGGAAAATCAGGTTGGTTCAGGAACACAAGAAAGAGAGTTTGTAGAGTGCCTCTGAGATGGATTCTTAGAGCAGCTTGTAATGGAGCCCACCAGAGAAAAGGCAATTCTGGATTTCATGTTGTCTAATGAAACAGATTTGATAAGAGAACTCGAGGTAACGGAACCGCTTGGAGGTAGTGATCATAATATGATTAGTTTTAATCTGAAATTTGAGAAGGAGAACATTAAATCGGAGGTGGCAGTGATGCAGCTGAACAACGGAAACTATGACGGCATGAGAGGGGAGCTGGCCAAGGTAGACTGGAATGGGATCCTAGCAGGAATGATGGTGGAGCAGCAATGGCAGGAATTTCTAGGCATAATCCAGACGACGCAGGATCATTTAATTCCAAAAAGGAAGAAAGAATCTAAGAGGAGGAGGAGGCAACTGTGGCCGACAAGAGAAGTTAGGGATAGAATAAAACTAAAAGAAAAGATGTATAACACAGCAAAGAGTAGCCGGAAGCCAGAGGATTGGGAAACTTTCATAGGACAACAGAAGGAAACAAAATGGGCAATACGGGCTGAAAAGATGAAGTACGAGGGGAGCTGGCCAGGAATATAAAGAAGGACAGTAAAAGCTTCTTTAAATATGTTAAGGGAATAAGAGTAGCAAATTCAAATGTGGGTCCCTTGAAGGCAGACACGGCTGAAATTATTATGGGGAACAAGGAAATGGCAGAAGAGTTCTTCGGATCTGTCTTCACTAAGGAAGACTCAAACAATCTGCCAGAAGTACTGGAGGACAGAGGATCTAAGGGGATAGAGGAACTGAAAGAAATTTTCATTAGGCGAGAAATAGTATTGGGTAGGCTAATGGGACTGAACGATGATAAATCCCTTGGGCCGGATGGTCTGCATCCCAAGTTCCTCAGGGAGGTGGCTCCAGAAATAGTGGATGCATTGGTGATCATTTTCCAATGTTCAATAGATTCAGGATCAGTTCCTGTGGATTAGAGGGTAGCTAATGTTATCCCACTTTTCAAGAAAGGAGCGAGAGAAAAAAACGGGGATTTACAGTCCAGTTAGCCTGACTTCGGTGGTGGGAAAGATGCTGGAGTCAATTATTAAAGAGGTAATAATGGGGCATTTGGATAGCAGTAAAAGGATTAGTCCAAGTGAACATGGATTTATGAAAGGGAAATCATACTTGACTAATCTTCTGGAATTTTTTGAGGATGTGACAAGTAAAATGGATGAAGGGCCGGCAGTGGATGTAGTGTATCTAGACTTTCATAAAGCCTTTGATAAGGTCCCGCATGGGAGACTGGTGACTAAAATTAGAGCCCATGGTATTGGGGGTAGGGTGTTGACATGGATAGAAAATTGGTTGGCAGACAGGAAGCAAAGAGCAGGAGTGAACGGGTCCATTTCAGAATGGCAGGCGGTGGCGAGTGGAGTGCCGCAAGGCTCGGTGTTGGAGCCGCAACATTTACCATATATATTAATGATTTGGAAGAGGGAATTAGGAGCAACACTAGCAAGTTTGTGGATGACACAAAGCTGGGTGGCAGTGTGAACTGTGAAGTGGATGTTAGGAGGTTGCAGGGTGACCTGGACAGGTTGAGTGAGTGGGCAGATGCGTGGCAGATGCAGTATAATATAGATAAATGTGAGGTTATCCACTTTGGTGGCAAAAACAGTGGGGCAGATTATTATCTCAATGGGGTTAGGTTAGGTAAAGGGGAGGTGCAGCGAGAACTGGGTGTTAATGTTGGCCTTCATAACAAGAGGATTTCAGTATAGGAGTAGAGAGGTTCTTCTGCAGTTGTATAGGGCTCTGGTGAGACCACATCTGGAGTATTGCGTACAGTTTTGGTCTCCTAATTTGAGGAACGACATCCTTGTGATTGAGGCAGTGCAGCGTAGGTTCATGAGGTTGATCCATGGGATGGCTGGACTGTCATATGAGGAAAGATTGAAAGACTAGGCTTGTATTCACTGGAGTTTACAAGGATGAGGGGGATCTTATAGAAACATAAAAAATTATAAAAGGACTGGATAAGCTAGATGAAGGAAAATCGTTCCCAATGTTGGACGAGTCCAGAACCTGGGGCCACAGTCTTAGAATAAAGGGGAGGCCATTTAAGACTGAGGTGAGAAAAAACTTTTTCACCCAGAGAGTTGTGAATTTGTGGAATTCCCTGCCACAGAGGGCAGTGGAGCCCAATTCACTAGATGGATTTAAGAGAGAGTTAGATAGAGATCTAGTGGAATCAAGGGATATGGGGAGAAGGCAGGGATGGGTTATTGATAGCGGGCAATCAGCCATGATCACAATGAATGGCGGTGCTGGCTCAAAGTGCCGAATGGCCTCCTCCTGCACCTATTTTCTATGTATCTATGTTTCTATTAATCATTTATCCTGGTTGCAATCTATCAACATGAATCTGGTTGATGACCCCAACAATGACCCCAAATTGATCAATCAAGGGGCAGTATAGGTCTCTGTGAAATCCAGAATATGCAACTCTCATAAGATGTCAGAGACTGAAGCACAGTTTGGCTTCTTTCAGCTTCATCATTCACTGATTCATGGCCAATCTTTTATCTCGCAGTAGCATTCTTACACTGATCTGTCCCTAACATCCACAAATCTTTGTCTTGAATACAATCCACAACCACATATCTGCAGCCTCACACAAGATAACCATATAACCATATAACAATTACAGCACGGAAACAGGCCCTCTCGGCCCTTTCAGTCCGTGCCGACCATTTGTTTTCCCCTAGTCCCATCTACCTGCACTCAGACCATACCCCTCCATTCTCTTCACGTCCATATACCTATCCACTTTACTCTTAAATGTTAAAATCGATCTTGCCTCCACCACTTCTGCTGGAAGCTCATTCCACACAGCCACCACCCTCTGAGTAAAGAAGTTCCCCCTCACGTTACCCCGAAACTTCTGTCCCTTAATTCTCATGTCATGCCCTCTTGTTTGAATCTTCCCTACCCTCAATGGGAAAAATGTATCCACGTCAACTCTGTCTATCCCTTTCATCATTTTAAAGACCTCAATCAAGTCCCCCCTTAACCTTCTGCGCTCCAAAGAATAAAGACCTAACTTGTTCAACCTTTCTCTGTAACATAGTTGCTGGAACCCTGGCAACATTCTAGTAAATCTCCTCTGTACTCTCTCTATTTTGTTGACATCCTTCCTATAACTAGGCAACCAAAATTATACACCATACTCCAGAATTGGTCTTACCAATGCCTTGTACAATTTTAACATTACTTCCCTACTCCTATATTCAATGCTCTGATTTATAAAGGCCAGCACACCAAAGGCTTTCTTTACCACCCTATCTACATGTGATTCCACCTTCAGGGAACTATGCACAGTTATTCCTAGATCCCTCTGTTCCACAGCATTCCTCAATTCCCTACCATTTACCATGTACGTCCTATTTTGATTTGTCCTGCCAAGATGTAGCACTTCACACTTATCAGCATTAAACTCCATCTGCCATCTTTCAGCCCACTTTTCCAAATGGCCCAAATCTCTCTGTAGACTTTGAAAATCTACTTCATTATCCACAACACCACCTATCTTAGTATCATCTGCACACTTACTTATCCAATTTTCCACCCCATCATCCAGATCATTGATGTACATGACAAACAACAGTGGACCCAACACAGATCCCTGAGGCACCCCACTGGTCACCGGCTTCCAACTAGGGAAATTGATGAGGGTAAAGCAGTGGATGTTGTCTATATGGATTTCAGTCCGTGGTGCAGAAACGGCAGGCAGCACGCAGCAGGCAGCAGGTAGGTCCGTTAATCCCCCGTTTTTTCCCGTTTTTTTCGTGGAGCTGGCTGGCGTTATCCTCTAGCCCTCCATAGCGCCACCGGAAGTTCCAAAAATATGAATTTTTGGTTGGAAGAATTAGATAAACAGCCAAACTGGTTAAAAATGGAAAAGGAAGATTGTTCACCTTTCGAAATTAGCTTGATTATATTTGCCAATACTAAAATACGTAAGAACATTTATAGAGGAAATCCAATAATAGAAAGTGGGATGCGTATCTGGAAACAATTAAAGAAAACATTAAAATTGGAAAGTATACCACTGGCTCTTCCAATTGTACATAACATTACTTTTAAACCCTCAATGATGGATAAAGGTATTTTACAATGGAAGAACTATGGAATAAATAAGATGGGTGATCTCTACAGGGAAAGTCTCTTTCTTTCATTTCAGGAATTACAACAAAATTACGGATTACACTCAAAAGAGTATTTTAGATATTTACAAATTAGAGATTATGTTAAATCAAACACACAGGATTTTAGCAATAGAAAGACAGAAATTTTAGATGAATGTCTAAATAAATATCCGAATACAGAAACATTAATATCATATATTTATTAATATTTTATTGGAAAATGATGTACCAATGTCGGAAATATATAGGCAGGCATGGGAAAATGGATTAGAGCAAACAATTTGTCCAGAAGTATGTAATGAAAGTTTACAACATATACACCACTGCTCATTAAATGCCAGACACTCTTTGATACAATTTAAAATTTTACATAGATTACACTTTTCAACATCCAAATTAAACAGATTTTTTTCAAATGTTTCTGCTATATGTGATAAATGTCAGCATTTAGAAGCTAATCTAACGCACTCATTCACAAAATGTATAAAAATTATTAACTTTTGGACAGAAATTTTTAAGATAATCTCGAATGTAGTTAATACAAATCTGACTCCAGACTCAAAATTAATCATATTATGAATATTAGAAACAGATCAATTACTAACAGCACAGCAAAGAATTTTTACCAATTATAGTTTAATAATTGGTAAAAAATTAATATTAATATTTTGGAAAGATCCTAAATCCCCCACAATCAAAATGTGGATTACAGAAATGTCGGAGACACTTCACCTGGAAAGATTATGACTTGTCTTTTTGGACAGGCTAGATCAGTTCAGAGGAATATGGTCTCCATTTATTGAATATTTAAAGGGTCAAGGAGGTCCGGTTCGAGGGCCTGACTGAAACCTGAATGAAGGAATAGATGAAGAACTATATACAATAGACCACGGATATATCTCCAATGAAGTATAGCCTGCTTAATACTCCACTCATATTATTGATTTTCTACTTTTATTTTATTTCTCTTTATTATTTCTCTTTACTATCTTCTTTCTGTTATAAAATAATAACAATTATAGAAGTATAAAAAAGAATGATTGTAAACTTTAAAAAATATTAAGAATGTATGTGACGAATAATATGTCTCTCTCTTTTTATTTTATGTTATTCCTTCTTAATATGTATTTACTTCCGATAAAAATATTTTACAAAAAAAATAAATGAAAAAAATAGCATTTGCAGCATATCCTACGGATCCATCCTTATGCGTTAAAACACATCTGATGCAATACATTGCAGCTGCAGAGAGTTTACGTAACATGGAGACATGATTGTTTATCAGTTATAAAACACCACATAAGAGTGCCAGTTAACACTATTTCGAGATGGCTGAAACAAGTTTTGGTTGATGCAGGTATTAACACAGATGTGTTTACATCTCATTCCGCTAGGGCAGCAGCTACTTCAGCGGCCAAAGTGAAGGACGTGCCCATCGACCATTTTTTGGCGGCCGCCAGATGGGCAAATGAGCTGATGTTTCAGAATCTTTATCATTGGCCAATTGTTGATCCAGGGCTGTTTGCCAATGCCATTTTAAGTTCTGTTTAAGTGCCCTGGTATTAAAGAGTACTGTCGTTTGTTTATGTTATTAAATAAACCCTATTACTACACTGAATGTAATGTTGCGACTAATGCATTATTTCTCATTCGAGTCAATCGATGCAGTGGGATGCCGAGTTTGTAATCTGCGGCATGAAATCACAGAGCTTTGAACTCTTCACAGAATCACTCACGTGACTCCGAAGTAAAATATGAAGATTAAAGGAGAACTTACCAGTTTGAAGTTTGATCTTGATTTTATGAGGAGTTACGTTGGTGATTACGTGCCCGCCACGCCCAACCCTCTCTCATAAAGGATCATATGGTAGTTCTCGAGTCACTGATCTTACTATGTACTTCAGTGTTGTTTTTTGTGATTTCATACCTCTGCTTTGAAGATTGGTGCACATGCGGCCTGGCAGGTCTTCTTCACGTAATCACCAACGTAACTCTTCATAAAATCAAGATCAAACTTCGAACTGGTAAGTTCTCGTTTAATCTTACTGTTATATCGTTCAAGGGATCGCTCCATTATCTCTCTAGACAATCTGGAGAAACTATGGTATTAGGAGAATGTCATTTCAATACGCATGCAAGCTCTCCACGTCCTTCAAGCTCAAAGCTTCTCGAACGATAAATCTTCATAACACAATCTTTTGATTAATAGTTTCTTTATTGTTGAAGATAAACAGTAAGATATTCATCCGACCTTCTTCTTTTACTCGTACATTTTAAACTTCATCAAACTTCAGCTTATCACTTAGAAACGTTAGAAAACTTTCATGGTCAAAAGCTAAACTCTCAGCCATGGTCCTCCGAATTAAAACTAACTCACCAACAGCTTCTGCGCAAGAATCCCAGCAGCAAACACGCCACTGACTACGTAATAAATCCCACCCAGATAATTACAGGCAGACTCAAATGCCATAATTAATGACAGACAAAATAAAGCCAAATGGCCACTACAGATATCTATTGCATGAAAAGTGCTCCTCTTTTCATAATAGTTTCACATCCTGTGTAAAATACACGTCGTTTTGATTCTTATAATGTTCAATATTGGTATGAATTTCATACTCGAAGTAGGAGCACTGCTAACAATTTTTTGTGAATTAGTTGAATATTTCAGATGTCATGCTGCATTACAATATGTTCTGCCAAACAATTGTGCTAAGGGCAAGCATTATTCATAACATGCCTGGTAGAACTGGTGCGTCACAGCGCCAACGACTGGGGATGAGTCCCAACCTCCAGTGCTATGTGATGTCTGCCCGTTCTCCCTCATCAGTGTAGTTTTTCTATCATGTCTCAAAGAAATTTAACTACATTCGTGAACAGTTTTCCTAATGTGTAGGAGAATGGGACAATGTTGGGGAGGTTTCCGGGATATGGGAGGAAGAAAGCATGATTCTTTTATGACCATGCAACCAGGTGATCTGCATCCCATGGTCTGCATCCCAGGGTCTTCAGGGAGGTGGCTCTAGAAATAGTGGACGCATTGGTAATCATTTTCCAATGATCAATAGATTCAGGTCCAGTTTCTGTGGATTGAAGAATAGCTAATGTTATCCCACTTTTCAAGATAGAGCGAGAGAGAATACGGGGAACTACAGACCAGTTAGCCTGACTTTGATGGTGGGAAAGATGCTGGAGTCAATTATTAAAGAGGTAATAATGGGGCATTTGGATAGCAGTAAAATAATTAGTCCATGTCAACATGGATTTATGAAACGGAAATCATGCTTGACTAATCTTCTGGAATTTTTTGAGGATGTGACAAATAAAATGGATGAAGGGGAGTGAGTGGATGTAATGTATCCAGACTTTCAGAAAGCCTTTGATAAGGTCCCACATGGGAGACTGGTGATTAAAATTAGAGCACATGGTATTGGGGGTAGGGTGTTGACATGGATAGAAAATTGGTTGGCAAACAGGAAGCAAAGAGTAGGAGTGAACGGGTCCTTTTCAGAATGGCAGGCAGAGTGGCTAGTGGAGTGCCTCAAGGCTCGGTGTTGGGGCCCCACCTGTTTACCATATCTATTAATGATTTGGAAGAGGGAATTAGGAACAACACTAGCAAGTTTTCAGATGACACAAAGCTGGGTGGCAGTGTGAACTGTAAAGAGGATGTTAGGAGGTTGCAAGGTGACGTGGGCAGGTTGAGTGAGTGGGCAGATGCGTGGCAGATGCAGTATAATATAGATAAATGTGAGGTTATCCACTTTGGCAGGAAAAACAAGGGGGCAGATTATTATCTCAATGGGGTTAGGTTAGGTAAGGGGGAGGTACAGTGAGACCTGGGTGTCCTTGTACACCAGTCACTGAAAGTTGTCGGGCAGGTGCAGCAGGTAGTGAAGAAAGCTAATGAAATGTTGGCCATCATAACAAGAGGATGTCAGTGTAGGAGTAAAGATGTTCTTCTGTAGTTGTATAGGGCTCTGGTAACACCACATCTGGAATATTGTGTACAGTTTTGGTCTCCTAATTTGAGAAAGGACATCCTTGTGACTGAGGCAGTGCAGCGTAGGTTCACGAGATTGATCCCTGGGATGGCGGGACTGTCATATGAGGAAAATATTGATTGCTTGTATTCACTGGAGTTTAGAAGGATGAGGGGGGATCTTATACAAACATATACAATTATAAAAGGACTGGACAAGCTAGATGCAGGAAAAATTTTCCCAATGTTGGGCGAGTCCAGAACCAGGGGCAACAGTCTTAGTATAAAGGAGAAGCCATTTGAGACTTAGATGAGAACACACTTTTTCACCCAGAGAGTTGTGAATTTGTGGAATTCCTTGCCACAGATGGCAGTGGAGGCCAAATCACTGGATGGATTTAAGAGAGGGTTAGCTAGAGCTCTAGGGGGCTAGTGGAATCAAGGGATATGGAGAGAAGGCAGGCACGGGTTATTGATTGGGGACCATCGGCCATGATCACAATGACTTGGCGATGCTGGCTCGACAGGCCTCCTCCTGTACCTATTTTCTATGTTTCAATGATTCTATGTTTCGATGACCATGGGTAGTTCTGTTATAACGCTTCTTCCATTACCAGGTATTGGACCTAACTCTGCTGATGCATCATGCGTCAAAACTTGCATTGCGGGGGCCGAATTGCTTTTGACGATAGGACGACTGGGACATGGAGAACAACTTAACATTTACTTTGTAAATTGATTAGAAAAAAAATGGATTTAGATTGTATGGCTGAAAGGTCTGCTTACATGCAATCACGTAACAATCGGTCACCAAGGGAACAGCCGCTACCTGAACTACGCATTGCCGCGGAAATTGACAAGTAATCGCTTTTAGAGACATGCGTGTTACCATACAGCATGCAGTTTCTGAATTTTAATCTGCAGTAACAAAAACAACGTTATTGATCATGAAAAGTCCATCAATTTTGAAAATTCTGTGCAAAAATAACTTTATTCTTGCCAGTCTAAAATAAATCCCTAACCATTTTCGTCCAACGACACAATTGACTTTAGAACGTGATTTTGTATGTTTATATTTACAGTGTTACAACAGAAATAGCTGATTTGCTAATCGGCGCTTGTTGATTGGCGAATGTTATGATTTTGTATATCTCTATGTCACCCCTGATCCTCGTTCACTCTAACTGATAGCCCGAGCCCATCCAGTCTCTCCTCATAACTAACTCCCTCCAAGTCTGATAATATCCATGTTCATGCCAATCAATAAGCTTCGATTTACAGTAATTCGAAAGTACTATAATCACCTTTTATCCTCGCATCGATCTTTAACCAAAAAATTGCATTAATTCCTCTACACATTAGGATCAATTTGCATAGGTAACTAATTTACACATTGAAATTAAATGATTGGATAGATATGAGCAGTTGGATAGGAGTAGTCCGTTATTTAAGTTGGTTGCCTGTGCTGAGTGGGCCGCAGAGCCTGCTGTCCGATTCTATCAATCCAGCTCCTATACAATGTGCAGGATACAACCCCGTGCTCAATACTCGGACTCCGTTTTGGATTTGTTTACGACCTGAATTTCATTGCCGCATCACGAAAAATTCAGGCTTTTCGTTCGTTCAACTGAGCCATGAAGAATATGTTCTTCAGTTTATATAAACGCCCATCGAACGTAACCAGGAATTTCACACCATTCTTCAGCTCTTCTCTGAATTTCTTCTGCGTGAAACCATAGATGCAGGTGTTGGTGCAGGAGCTGAGAAACTGTAACATAAATCCGAACTGCTGTATGTTGTATACCGGGCTGTTCAAATATTTGTCTCTGTAATACACATTTTGCACTTGCCACTTGAAAGAATGCACTACATACGTCAACCACAGCAGTATGAAATTGGCTGATATAGCGAACAGCAAGATCATTGATTTCCTCCGGTTCTCTACCTCTGGATCCTTCTGACTTTCGACGCTGCTCCGGAGTCCTTTGCGGATTCTATTCACAGCTATGATATGCCGGACTGTTAAGGCATTGAAGAGCAGGATCAAACATATAGGCAATAAGGGCGTCATTATGCTGTCAATCAACTCCCGGATCCTCCACACGGGAGAGGTGAAATATTCCGGTTTTGGAATGCAATACCAGGGCACCTCGTCAATGACGACATGAGGATTGACGGCGAAGAAAAAGGGAACACTCCGCGCACAGCCGACGATGGTGATTATTACGACAACTATCATCGCTGTTCTCTCAGTGCAATACTTCATACGCAGCTTCTGACAACAGATGGCAACAAAGCGATCAAAGGTGAAAGCGACCGTGAACCAAACAGAGCAGTCAAGCGCCGCGAACCTCAAGACGAGGGTGAAAGAACAGATAGGAGTGATGAATAAAACTTTAATTAACAAAAACATATTGTTAATCTGCTCCACAGCAACGGCAATGATTACCACCATGAGATCTGATGTCGCCATGGCCAGCAGATAGCGTGTGATGCATCTGGACAGGCCGCACTTTCGGCGAGTTAGAATCACAATTGCCACCGAATTCACTGCAAGAGAAACAAACGCAGGAAACCATTCGTCAAATATGTTCAGCATTTCAAGAGAATCAGCCTGAAGAAGGGTCTCGACCCGAAATTACATTTGCCTAAATCCCACCCGCTTGCTCCCCCAGCATATTTTTATTTTGCGTAAGATTCCACCATCTGAAGCCCCCTGGTTCTCCAATGGGAATATTTAACTTGGTTCCTCTTGGACATTTGTTTTCCTTGCAGTGAGCATGGAAACCATGAATTTTGGGGGAATTGCGTGGGTCATTAAGGGTAGATACCTTGCTGCAAATTGACAAAGCGTTCCTGATTTTAAGTGACTGATGGTTTCAGCAAACGTGCGACGTAGAGGCGCGGCCATTTAGAACTTGCCTACCTGACAGCTTCCAGTGTGGATTGGATCCAAGCCAACATTGCAGCCTGTGTACAATGTGGAGTGTACGCTTGCTTGGTTCCAAGGTGGCAACCAATCCAGGCAGCTGCTGACGCCAAGAGCAGCCTCTCACCTCCACGGCCTTCCAGCGGTGGCTGGAGCCCAGGGAAAAAACTGACGAGGTCTATATGCTGCCACATAGCGAAGAAACGTATATGCGCGCGGACTGCAATTAAAACTAAAACAGCGGGGATTTGAGAACCCCTACCTAGCATAATACTGACTAATATGCAATCCATGGGAAATAAACTAGATGAGCCCGAAGCTACAATTACTTACCTCAAAAAAGTGGGAGACTATTGTGTGCTCTGTTGCACAGAGACAAGCCTCACATCAGACATACCTGAAGGATATCATTACCGTGTCATTCAGCCCGAGGTCTTCTCCCTTCGCTGTATGGACAGTGCACTCTCTTCGGGCAAGTTTAGGGGGTTTCTAACCACTACCCTGAAGATTGTTCCCGATGTTGGGGAAGTCCAGGACAAGGGGTCACAGCTTAAGGATAAGGGGGAAATCCTTTAAGACCGAGATGAGAAAGACTTTTTTCACACAGAGAGTGGTGAGTCTCTGGAACTCTCTGCCACAGAGGGTAGTTGAGGCCAGTTCATTGGCTATATTTAAGAGTGAGTTGGATGTGGCCCTTGTGGCTAAGGGGATCAGAGGGTATGGAGAGAAGGCAGGTACGGGATACTGAGTTGGATGATCAGCCATGATCATATTGAATGGCGGTGCAGGCTCGAAGGGCTGAATGGCCTACTCCTGCACCTAATTTCTATGTTTCTATGTTTCTATGTCCAGGCGTGCCAGTCCTGGCGAGTTCATGCTTTCCGGATTTGGGATATCTGACTGTAAATTATCGTTCCTGACATCCACCGAGGGGATTCACTTCAGTTATCCTGACAGGAGTCTACACACCCTCCCCCGTCAATAGCCTCGAGACAGAACATTCAAAAACATTGGTCGTTGCAGACGGAGACTTCAATCAAGCCAACCTCAGGAGCGCACTACCAAAGTACTATTAGCATGTCGCTTGTCCCGATAAAATGCTTTCTATGGCACATCTGTAACATACAAACCCAAATTAACTATCCCTACTCATCTCCTGCTTATCTAAATGTTTGCACAGCAAATCCTCGTAATAACGGACCATAGGAGAGGGAGGGGGCAAATGGTCTCCATCATCACCGATTGTTCGCGATGTTCGCGGTGTGGCCATGACCGACTTGAAAGAGGCGCGAGGGGGGGGGGGGGGGGGGGGGGGGGGCGTGGAGAGGGATCGCTGTGGACGCAAGCGGCCGGGAGCCGGTGCTAGAGACTGGGGAGATGGGACGAACTGGATGGGGCGTGGATCGCCGTCGATACGATAGCCTATCTGTTGCAAAGGTTCGTTAAAACGAGGGTTTACATCTTATCGCTGAAAATACTCTCCAGTAACCTGCCTTCCACTGATGTTAGGGTCGCTGGTTTATATCTGCCAGGTTTTTTCCAACAGCCATTTTTAATGCATTAGCCAGCCTCAAGTTGCCCGGCTCATCCTTCTCACATTTTATAAAAATAACTTTGATTAAGTTAGGGGGAATATTATGGCGGAAATATAGAAACATGTAACCATAGAACATAGGTGCAGGAGTAGACCATTCGGCCCTTCGAGCTAGCACCGCTATTCAATATGATCATGACTGATC
This sequence comes from Okamejei kenojei, assembly GCA_035221665.1. Lineage (NCBI taxonomy): Eukaryota > Metazoa > Chordata > Chondrichthyes > Rajiformes > Rajidae > Okamejei > Okamejei kenojei. The sequence goes on from CM069164.1 coordinate 1,634,385, forward strand.
ATCTAAAATCAGTACCCGATACTACTTTTCCCCCCACATCCGTTGACTCATTTAGCCATAACAGCTAAATCTAACTCTATCTGGAAAAAAAACAGTGAATTGGGCACCACTGCCTTCCGTGGCAAAGAATTCCACATATTCACAACTCTCTGGGTAAAACGTTTTTATCCTCGTCTCTAAATGGCCTACCCCTTATTCTTAAACCGCGAACCCCTGGTTCTAGACTTCCCAACAACTGGAACATTTTAACTACATTTAGCCTCTCAAATTCTTTAAGAATGTTATATATGTCTATAAGATTTCCTTTCATCCTTCTATATTCCAGTGAATACATGCCCAGTCGACCTATTCTTTCATAATATGTCCGTCCCGCCATCCCAGGAATTAACCTGGTGAACCTCCGCGGCACGCCATCGATAGTAATAATGCCCTTCCCCAAATTAAGAGAGCAAAATGACACATAATGCTCCAGGTGCGGTCTCATCAGGGCCGTATACAACTGCAGGAGGACCTCATTGCTCCTAAACTGAAATCTTCTCGCAATGAAGGTCAACATGCTATTAGCTTTCTTCACTGCCTGCTGGCTTGCTTTCTGCATGTAACTGCATGCTTACTTTCAGTGACAGATGTACAAGTAAATTTGTTTTTAAATCTCTTACCTGGAGAAGCGATTTATTTTCGGCATCTGCACTGCAGCCTTACATCGCGGGGCTGGTGGTCTATTGCTGGGGGTCGAATTTAGGAGCTCCAACCACGGCCACCTGCAGAACTTAACATCGCGGAGGTGGCGATCCCTATCGGGGATCGACCTCGGAGATCCAACCGCGAGAGTCTGCGGACTTTAACATCGTGGAGCTCGCGATCCCTGGTTAGGGACCGAGTTCGGGAGTTCCAACTACAGGAGCTTCGACCGCCCCGATCATAGAAACATAGGAACATAGAAAATAGGTGCAGGAGTAGGCCATTCGGCCCTTCAAGCCTGCACCGTCATTCAATATGATCATGGCTGATCATCCAACTCAGTATCCCATACCTGCCTTCTTTCCATACCTCCTGATCCCTTTAGCCACAAGGGCCACATCTAACTCCCTCTTAAATATAGCCAATGAACTGGCCTCAACTACCTTCTGTGGCAGAGAATTCCAGAGATTCACCACTCTCTGTGTGAAAAATATTTTTCTCATCTCGGTCCTAAACGATTTCCCCCTTATCCTTAAACTGTGACCCCTTGTCCTGGACTTCCTCAACATCGGGAAAAATCTTCCTGCATCTAGCCAGTCCATCCCCTTAAGAATGTTGTAAATTTCTATAAGATCCCCCCTCAATCGAATTCTAGCAAGTACAAGCCAAGTCTATCCAGTATTTCTTCATATGAAAGTCCTGACATCCCAGGAATCAGTCTGGTGAACCTTCTCTGTACCCCCTCTATGGCAAGAATGTCCTTCCTCAGATTTGGAGACCAAAACTGTACGTAATACTCCAGGTGTGGTCTCACCAAGACCCTGTACAATGGCAGTAGAACCTCCCTGCTCCTATACTCAAATCCTTTTGCTATGAATGCCAACATACCATTTGCTTTCTTCACTGCCTGCTGCACCTGCATGCCTACTTTCAATGACTGATGTACCATGACACCCAGGTCTCTGTGTATCTCCCCTTTTCCTAATCGGCCAACATTCAGATAGTCTAATAGTCTACTTTCCGGTTTTTGCCACCAAAGTGGATAACCTCACATTTATCCACATTATACTGCATCTGCAATGGATTTGACCACTCGCCCAGCCTACCCAAGTCACCTTGCAGCCTCCTAGCATCCTCATCACAGCTAAGACTACCACCTAGCATCATGTCATCTGCAAACTTGGAGATGCTGCATTCAATTCCCTCGTCCAAATCATTAATATATATTGTAAATAGCTGGGGTCCCAGTACTGACCCTTGCGGTACCCCACCAGTCACTGCCTACCATTCTGAAAAGGACCTGTTTACTCCAACTCTTTGTAGCGGGAGCTTCAACCTAGGGGCTTTGATCGCCGGCTGCATGAACTTCCATCGCCCGACTGCGGAGGGTTCGACTGCCCCGACCATGCGAGAATAAAGATAGAAGAAGATTACACGTTATGCCTTCCATTGCAGTGAAGAATGTGGCGAATCCGCTGTGGTGGATGTTTATGTTAACTTTTATGTACTTGTGTGTCTTGTTGCTATTTTCTGGTATGACTATGGTAAATCTAGTTTCACTCTATCTTAAATGGTACACGTGACGATAAAGGACCGTTGGACCGTTAAGGTCTCGTTGCACCTGCCCTCTTTCTAATCTGGCACTATTCAAATAATAATCTGCCTTCGCTTTTCTTGCCACCAAAGTGGATATCATATTATACTGCATCTAAAATGCATCTGCCCACTCACCCAACCTACCCAAGTCACCCCGCAGACTCATAGCATACTCCTTGCAGATCACAATTTTGTGTCACCGGCAAAATGTGAGATTTTACATTTAATTCCCCTGTCTAAATTGTTAATATATATTGTAAATAACTGGGGTGCCAGCATTGAGCCCGGAGGCACCCCACTCATTACTGCCTACAATTCTGAAAAGGACCCGTTAATTCCTACAGCTTGCTTTTTGTCCGCCAACCAGTTCCCTATACATGTCAATACCCTACCCCCAATAACATGTGCTCCAATTTTTACTCTCTTGTGTGGGACCTTATCAAATGACATATCATACTTGATTATCAACGTGTAGTTATAATGTAAGAATCACATATCAGGGAAACAGGCTGCTTTCAACTCATCCATGTCGACAAAGGTGCTCATCAACGCTCGTCCAATTTTATTGCGTTTGACACATGTCCCTCTAAATCTAGTGTTTAGTTTTGATGGGCAGAAGTGTCTGTTTCGTTAATCTATGACACATCGCCGAACCTACCCTTTCATTGTCTGCAGGAATCGAACGACTTGTTGACAACATTGCTTTAAAGTAAACTGCGCCTGTATTAATGACACAATGGCTTAGCGAGAATTAGGTCAAAATATAAAATGAAAGCCGAGCCAAAGGGGATGTAGCTTTGAGAGATCGCAAAACCAAATCGATTGATATCACTCACACCTACATCCCCCCTCCTGTTTTATTGCATGTCCTGCATGCAATAATTTTTAGACAATAGTATATTGCCTACAATGCACTCTATTAGTAAATCTCCTCAGACTCGTCCAAAGAGACCTCACATTTATCCACAATAAACTGCAACCGCCATGCATTTGCCCACTCACCCAACCTGTCCAAGTCACCCTGCATCCTCATAGCATCCTCCTCACACTACACACTGACACTCAGCTGTGTCACCTTCAAATTTGCTAATGTTACTTTTAATCCCTTCATCTAAATTACTAATGTAGATTGTGAACAGCTGCGGTTCCAGCATCAAGCTTTGCGGTACCCCACTAGTCACTGCCTGCCATTCTGAAAGGGACCCGTTAATCCCTACTCTTTGTTTCCTGTCTGCCAACCAATTTTCTATCCTTGTCAGTACCCTACCCCCAATACCATGTGCTCTAATTTTGCCCACTAATCGCCTATGTGGGACCTTATCAAATGTTTTCTGAAAGTCCAAATGCCCTACATCCACTGGCTCTCCCTTGTCTGTTTTCATAATTCCACCCTCAAAAAATTTCAGAAGATTAGTCAAGCAGGATTTCCCCTTCGTAAATCCATGCTGCCTCTGACCGATCCTGTTACTGCTATCCAAATCTGCCGCTATTTTATTTTTTATAATTGACTCGAGCATGTTCCCCACCACCGATGGAGAAAGCTATTTAGTCAGAGGGTGGCGAATCTGTGGAATTATTTGCAACAAACGGCTGGGGTGGCTGCCAGTGGATAATTTTAAGGCTGCAATAGATAGATTCTTGATTAGTACAGGTGTCAGAGGTTATGAGGATAAGGCAGGAGAATGTGGTTAGGAGGGAGAGATAGAGAGGTAGGTCAGCCATGATTGAATGACGAGTTGGGCTTGATGGGCCAAAGAGTCTAATTTTACTTTTATTCCTTATGATTACTGTCTTATCACCTACATTACAATATCGTGCTGCTCTACAACACATCATTCACCGTGTAGGTCCTGCCCATGTTAGACTTTCCAAAACGCAACACCTCACATTGCTCTGTATTAAATTCCATCAACCATTCCTCTACCCACCTGGCCAATCGATCAAGATCCTGTTGCAAATTTTCACAACCAACGAAACTATATGCAAAACTACCTACTTTTGTATAATCTGCAAACTTGCTAATCTTACCATATATGTACTCATCCAAATCATTGATGTATATGAGAAGCAGCAGCGGGTCCAGCACCAAACCGTGAGGCGCACCACTAGGCACAGAGCTCCAGTCCAATAAACAACATTCCACTATAACCATTGGCTTCCTTCCATGAAGCCAATTTTCTATTCATTCGGCTAACCTTAGAGAGCAGCCTAACATGTGGAACCTTGTCGAATGATTTGCTGAAGTCGATATATATACTGTACATCACAGCTCTGCCCTCATCGACATTTTTGGCCACGTTTTCAAGAAACTCAATTAGATTTGTGAGACACGACCTCCCACGTACAAACCCATGCTGACTATCCATAATCACCCCTTATCCATCTAAATGCCTTTATATCCTATCCCTTTGAAGACTCTCTAGTATTCCAACAACAGATGTTAAGGTCACTGGTCTGTGGTTGAGCAGAATTTTCCCCTGCAGCCTTTCTTGAATATAGGTACACTATTCCCATCTTCTAGTCTTCCGGCACCTCTCATGTACTTAAAGACGACGCGTAAACCTTAACCAGGTCTTCCGCAATTTCCTCTCTAAATTCCCACACTGTCTCCACGTGTATCTGATCAAGCCCTGGTGATTTGTCTATCTTCAAACATGAAAGTATCTTCAGCATCTCTTCTCCGTCATCCATTTTCATAGTTACATCCTCAAAAATTCCAGAAGATTAGTCAAGCATGCTGACTCGGACCGATCCTGTTACTGCTATCCTAATGTTCCGCTTTTTCATCTTTCATAATTAGCTTCAGCATCTTCCCCACCACCAATGTCAGGCTAACTGGTTAATTCCCTGTTTTTTTCTCCCCCGCCTTTCTTCAAATTCTTAAAATGTGGGATAAGTGTAGCTCCAATCCCCAGGAACTGATCCTGAATCTATAGAACATTGGAAGATGATCAGCAATGCACCCACGATTTCTAGAGCCGCTTCCTTATGTACCCTGGGATACAGACCATCAGGCCCAAGGGGATTTTTCAGCCTTCAGTCCCACCAGTCTATCCAGCAAAATATCCTGCCTAATGTGAATTTTCTTCAGTTCCTCTGTCACCCTAGGCCATCTGGCCACTAGTACATCTGGCAAATTGTTTGTGTCTTCCTTAGTGAAGATTGATCCAAAGTATCTGTTCACCTCGTCTGCCATGTCCTTGTTCCCCATTAAAAAAACACCGGTTTCTGTCTTCAAGGGACCCATATTTGTCTTAACCAATGTTTTTCTTTTCACATACCTAAAGAAGCGTTTACTATCCTCCTTTATATTCTTGGCAAGCTTACCTTCGTACCTCATTGTTTCTTCCCGTCTTGCCTTTTTAGTTACCTTCTATTGCTCTTTAAATGTTACCCAATCCTTTGCCTTCCCGCTCATCTTTACTCTGTTATACTACTTTTTTATTTTTACAGTCCTTGACTTCGCTTGTCAGCCACCGTCGCCTCTTACTCCCCTTAGAATATTTCTTCCTCTTTGGAATGAACTGGTCATGCACCTTCTGTGTTATTCCCGGAAATACCTGCCATTGTTGTTCCACTGTCATCCCTGCTGGGGTCTCTGTCCAGTCAACTTTGGCCAGCTTCTCCCTCATGGCCCCATAGTCCCCTTTGCTCACTGTAACACTGACACTTCCGATTTTCCCTTCTCCTTCTCAAATTGTAGATCAAATTATCATATTATGGTCACTACCTCCTAGTGGCTCCTTTACCTTGAGTTCCCTTATCAAAACCGGTTCATTGCACACTAACAAATCCAGATGTGCCTTCTACCTGGTCGGCTCCAGTACAAGCTGCTCTATGGATCCATCTCGGAGGCAATCCACAAAATCCTTTTCTTCGGGTCCAGTACCAACCTGATTTTCCCATTCTAAATGCATGTTGAAATCTCCCATAACTACCATGGCATTACCTTTGCTACATGCCAATTTTATCTCTTGATGCAACTTGCACCCTATATCCAGACTATTGTTTGGGGGCCTATAGATAAGTCCCATTATGGTCTTTTTACCCGGACAATTCCTCAGTTCTATCCATACTGACTCTACATCTATTGACTCAATGTCACCCCTCGCACGGGACTCAATTTCATTCATTACCAACAGAGTTACACCTTCCCCTCTACCAGGCACGTGCGGTGAGTAATTACTCAGGGTAGGCACTCAGTCGGATTTAAAAAAAATAATTAAACCACGCATGCTCAGATTGTTCTCTCCGTAAAATTTAAAAAAATAAAATAAAAACAGTAACAATTCACTTTGCCCAAGACTTCCTAGTCTCCTTTATTCTGAATTACTGAATGTGTGGGTGGTGAAGATTGATGGCAGGTGTAGAGATGGTGGGAAAAACGGGAGTACAGGGAAAAGTTGAATCAGTTGTCATCTTTTTGAAAGACAACACTTGTTCAAGGGACCAATTGGGGGGAGAGTTCCTTTCACAGCGTGTGGAGAGTCTGTGCCAGGGGTACAGAACTGGCTGCCACATCAGCGCCTTCTGCCGGCCCGCTCACCTTTGGCAGTGCTCTCCGTCTGAACACCTCTCACCTCGCTCATGTCAGCCGCTTCCTGCAAATCCTTAAATTCCCACAGCCGAGTAACCTCAATCGCGCAGTTGGAATTTAAGGACATGAGGCCGGCGAGCGGCAGGAGAAAGGTTTTTGCACGCCTCCGTGCAAGGAGCGTCGCAAGTGGCATTATCCCGACCCCTCCTTCTCAACATTCGTGCCCTCCCCGCAACTACCCCGGGCCAGATTCCCCAAATGCCTTGAAAGGAGCTCTACCCCACCCCCACACCCCTGGAAATACGGTATTTAAAAATATCACCAAGAAATGTACTTACAACATCATTGGTACACGAGCTACATTCTTCTCTCCCTGTTTCCAAAGATATAATTAAAATAATGCCAATCCATATTTGGAAACCCCGCAAAGAAACTAGCGCTGCGCATGCGCAGTGCTGCAAAGGCAGAATCTCTGCTGCCTTCAGCCCCGCTTGAAATGGGCGGCTTCAGGCAGCTCTGACGGCACGTGGGCTGCACAGAGCTTCCCGTGTTACAAGCACTGCGGATGAAAGGCACGGAGAATTATGCCTACCTAAGAGATCGATCTCTTAGATAGGCATAATTCTCCCATGCCTTTACTATTTATATTTAGTAATTACTATGTTATAATTTTAGTCAGGGTAGGCAGTGCCTACCTTGCCTACTCTCATGGCACGTGCCTGCCCTCTGCCCACCTGTCTGTCTTTGCGATAGGACGTAACGCCCTGAATATTCAGTTCCCAGCCGGGTCCTCTTGCAGCCATTTCTCTGTAATTCCCACAACATCATACTTGTCAATTTCTAACTGAGCCTCAAGCTCATCCACCTTATTTCTTATACTTTGCGCATTCAAATACAACACTTTAATACACTCGGTAATCACCTCCCCTCTAACACCAGTCACTACTGGCCCTGACCTTACTCTCTTATCCCTTCTTGAACTTTCCTCCCCATTAATTTGTAACTTTTCCTCTTTTCCTCACTTCCTCTTTAACTCCATCTTTATACTCCCAATTTGTCAACCCTCCACCCGCAATTTAGTTTAAACCCACACGTATAACAGTAGCAAACCAGAACCTTGCCTACCAGAACCTTGATCCCTCTCCAGTTAAAGTGTAACCCGTCCCTTTTGTATTGGTCACCCCTACCCCAGAAAATATTCCAGTATTCTATAAATCTAAATCCTGCTCCCTGCACCAGCCCCCCAGCTACACATTCTGATCCCCTATATCCCTGCTCCTGCCCTCACCAGCAACAGGCACAGAAAGCAATCCACGATAACAACCCAAGAGGTCCTTCTTTATCAGTATTCTTCCTAAAGGGCCTGTCCCACTTGCGCAACCTAATCCGCGTGTCCAGAAGAGTGCCATCGACTTGCAAGCTCGAGGGCACTCGCCTGGAAACCCTCGAACTGGATTGACTGGCCACGTTGAAACTGCGACCTGGATCGACCGAAACGCAAGCTGCATCTACAGACCGCACACATCGCGAACATGGGGACCATGGAAATTGGAGTAGCACAGTCTGTGCAATTAAGATGAATGTAAACGGCTGTCACAGAGTATGGTAAGTCCATTAGAGAGGGGGGGGGGGGGGGAGAAGGGAGAGAGAAGGGGAGAGAGAAGGGGAGAGAGAAGGGGAGAGAGAAGGGGGGAGAGAAGGGGAGAGAGAAGGGGAGAGAGAAGGGATAAGGGAGACAGAAGGGGAGAGAATGGGGAGAGAAGGGGGGAGAAGGGTAGAGAAAGGGAGGTGATTGGGAGAGAAGGGGATAGAAGGGGAGAGAAGTGGGGGAAATGGGGGGGGGGGTTAAGAAGTATAATAAAGTTTGCGAGCATTTTACCTACCGGTGGGTCTTCTAGGTCGTGAAACTCAAATGAGACAATCAAAATGACCGGTCAGCAAAGGAGATTGCCTACGGCTGCCTTCGACTCCCTGTAAGTAAATAGCGACCCCACTCCACTGTCCTTTGACCAAAGGGCAACCTATTTTTAGTCGAGGCAGGTTTAATCACAATGAAAAAAAAAGAAGCAACCTTGATGAAGCCTCGACCATGCAGAAACCACTTTCGACCATTAGGGGGAGTGACTATTATCTCTTGTGAGCTCATGGCATCCATGGGTGGCGGGCAAGGTCACCAGAGGTTGTCGTGGAGGTCTCCTAAGTGGAAACAGGCCATTAACTCTCTTATCTCACGTGCCAGAGTCTCCTTCCTCTTCTTCCCGACGTCGTTTGTGCCCAAATGCATAACTACCGGTTGCTCACCTTCCCCCAGGAGGATGTTCTGAAATCGGTTCGAAACATCTTGAACCCTGCACCAAGAAGGCAACAGACCATCCTCAAGTCTCGCCTGCCACCACAGAATATCCTGTCCTCACCATTATGTCACTGCCCGACGACGGTCTCGCTGGTCTCATCGCTAGGATTGGAGCCACCCACCTGTCCGCCGCACGGACTGGAAGCGTCATCTGCCCTGACAGCTCCCAAGAAGGTGTACCTGTTTTCATTAGGCATATTCATTTGGATCTCCTGCACTCCACATTTACTTCTCTTTCTCACTGTTACCTACCTTCGCTCTTGCTGTATCATTGATGGGACGACCTCACGGTAGGCCTTGTCCAGGAAACTCGTTTTCGTGTCTATTTACCTGACACATTTTCAAATTGTGTTATAATGCCGGAATTAACTACCTCCTCAGGCAGATCGTGCCACGTACCATTCCCCTCTCAACGTTGTAATGTTAATTGGTTTTTTGATGCCCCTACTCTGGGTAAATGTGTGCTGAGCATTAACCTGATCGTTTGCCCACATGATCTGATACACCTGTATAAAATCTCCCGCCATGCACCAACGCTCCAGGAAATACAGTTTTAGCCTGCTCAACCACTCCCTATCCTAATCCTCTGAGGATCTGACACCAACCTCCTAAATCTGCTCTGCATTCATTTTCAACTTAACAACATTCTTAGTCATTATGACCAGTCTGAAGAAGGGTCTCGACCCGAAACGTCGCCCATCTCCTTCGCTCCTTAGATGCTGCTGCACCCGCTGAGTTTCTCCAGCCTTTTGTGTACCCAGCATTCTTAGTCTAGCAGGGTGACCACAATGTAACACGCCAGTACTAATACGGCCTGGCCAATGTCTTGTGCAAATGAAACGGAAGACCTTTGTAAATACATCAAAAATAAAATAGGAGTGCAACGGTAAAGTTCAAATCTCCGAAACATATAAACATTGTAAAGTGCAGCATCTTACCAGGGACACCAAGACATGCTAGAGTCGGATAGTAGATCCGTGTGAAGTAATAAATCATAGGATATCCCATTTTCTGCCGGGAGTAATGGTGTGTTCTAACACAGGTTTCGACTATATTGGGTCATTCGTTCAAACGTCCTTATTTAAACCGAAGGTAAATATCCACCCAAGTAGCTTGCGTTAACGCTTCATCTGCCACATCTGTTCCGTTTCACCGAACAAACAAGGACGATGGAATATTTGCGTTCATATTGCCATTACCATCTTTATTTCGCAACTCAAACCATGTAGAAAAAAAACAACCTTTGTTCGTCAACATCTTCGCCACAGACATGATCTGTAATGGAAAGTCTGAATCGCCCACAAACGTCCTTTCATGGGAAGTATTATAATTATATTCATCATGATTAACCATGAACAATAAATAATTGTAAAGGTAAATATAGAAAGTCATCAAGGTGCGAAAGACTCAAAATTGAGAGATTTGAATTACTAGCAAAGGTGTAACGAAGGTCTTACCTGCAGCAGCTCTGTATGTCCGCTAACGCAAAATCAGGCAAAGTTATTTAACAATTATGAATACAAATCTTTAATAACAGTAATGTCAGGTAACCATAATAGTGGAAACCCGAATTCAGTCGTACAAACAAAGACACGGTCATAAGGTTATAAGGTCATAAGTGACAGGAGTAGAATGATGGCATCCAGCCCAACAAGCCTAACGCGCTATTCAATCATTGATGATCTATCTCGCCCTCCTCACCTCATTCTCCTGCCTTCTCGCCATGAACTCTGACACCTGTACTAATCAAGACTCCACCATAAAAATATTCACTGACGGCCTCCATAGCCGTCTATGGCAAAAAAAACCCCACAGGTTCACACCCACATTCTATATAAATGTAGATTCAATACCCTCCTTCTAAATCCTCATCTCCTTTCTAAAATAACTTCCTTTAACTCTGGGTCTATGACCTCTAGTCCTAGACTCTCCCACTGGCGGTAATATACTCTGCACATCCACTCTATGCAAGCCTTTCACTATTCTGTATGTTTCAATGAACTCTCCCTCATTCTTGTAAACTCCAGCGAATGCAGGACGAGTGCAGACAAACGCTCATCATAGGTTAACACACTCATTCCTGTGATCATTTTTGTAAACCTCACTTGGACCCTCTCCAGTGCCAACACGTTGTTCATCATATATGGTGCCCAACATTGTTCACAATGTTCCAAATGCGGCATATACAGCGCCTCATAGAGACTCAGTATTACAATCCTTTGGAGCACATGGTATTGGGGCTAGGTTACTGACATGGATAGAACATTGGTTGGCAGATAGGAAACAAAGATTAGGGATAAACAGGTCCCTTACAGAATGACAGGCAGTGACTAGTGGGGTACCGCAAGGCTTGGTGCTGGGACCGCAGCTATTTACAATATGCATCAATGATTTAGATGAAGGGATACAAAGTAACATTAGCAAGTTTGTAGATGTCACTGCAGGACATACGAACAATGGGTTCAGAAAGAACCTCTGATGCCCCATGACCACCCAGATCGACCACGGGAGATAGTAGGAATCGATATGTTTAAACTTGAGGGAAAGCATTATTTAATCACAGTGGACTATCTATCTAATTTCTGGGAAATAGACAGACTGTACGACCTGAACAGGAGAACGATCATTATGAAAATCAAGAGCCACTTTGCAGATACGGAATTCCCAGCACTGTGGTAAGCGACAACGAGACACAGTTCTCATCAGAGGAGTTTGCCAAATTTGCCAGGAAATGGCCATTTGACCACTACAAAATTTCTCCAAGACATAGCCAAGCTAACGGAAAGGTGGAATCGGCAGTCAAGACAGCTAAGCGAGTGCTGAAGAAAACTACTTACTCTAACAAAGATGTTCACTTGGCAATACTGGAATTACGCAATATCCCTGCGCAAGGAGTGAACAGTTGTCCTGCGCAAAGATTACATGAAAGGAGAACAAGGACGACACTTCCAACGACATTTGACCTCCTCAAACCACGTGGTGCTGAGATACAATCAAAAGAGAAAAAAAGATGAGGGATTTGCTAGAAAAACAGTCAAAAATCTACAACCAACATGCCAAGGATCTGCCAATCCTGTAGGAAGGTGATGTCGTAAGACTCAAACCCTACAAACTTGGACATACCTTATGGCAGAGAGCAACAGTTCAGAGACGGCTGGATGAGAGATCATGTGAAGTCGATACAGTCAGGACTTCTAACCCGACGTAACCGAGTGGATCTGAAGAAGACCGGAAAACTACCTCCAGACATAACTCCAGAGAAACCACCAGACGTGGAGAAGACTGGGCCACCTTTGCAACCTCAGCTGACATGGAAAAGACCAACACAACATGCATCACCAGAAAATGAGGCAGCTCGTGAAACTCTTAACACAGAGAAATCTAAACAAAAACAAAGAAACACAAGAGAAGAAACTAGAAGTGATGCACATAATGTATCTACTGAAGAGAAAGACATTTCTGAAAGAAACACCATCACAAAGACTAGGGCAGGTAGAGCTGTCAGACCGCCGGAAAGGTACGGCGAGTATGTCACGAAGTAATGTGTTTTGCTGTGATGGACCTACCTGCTTATGAGAAGAAGGCATGTGAACATTAGTTTATGTTATTGAAATGTCACAAGTCTGACTATGATTGAAATTGTGAAGTAAGACAGAACAGTTGTTTAACTCTGTTAAGTTAAACCATATTACTACGGTGCAATATTATGAAATGTGTTTACGTTTATTTTGTTTGGGATCGTCAGAAATGTAATCCCAAAATGTCAAAAAGAAAAGGATGTGACAATATCCCTTTAATTTATGACTATGATCTGTGCTCATTCTCGCACATGCTCAGTAAATCAGTCAGTGACCTTTGACTTGGAAATAAATCATTCCTGTTTTTGATTCCGACATGAGTGTGTGTGCAGCCATCTTTCGCTGTATGTTATGTACTAGTTTACTTATTTTATAAGTAGACAGATATACTTAACATATGTACTTCGACAGTTACCAGAGAGTATGTAGCTGCATTTAGAAGGACAAGGGATGATTGTGGATGGTCAGCATGGTTTTGCACATGGGAAGTCGTGTCGCACAAATCTTTTTTTTAAGTTGTGACCAACGAGGTCGATGAGGGAAGAGCTGTAGATGTTCTATATATGGACTTCAGCAAAGCCTTCGACAAGGTTCCAAGTGGTAGGCTGTACTGGAAGGTTAGATCGCATGGGATTCAATGACAGATAGATGAATGGATTGAACATTGACTTAATGGATGGAGCAGAGTGTGAAAATAGTTGTGAAAAATTGCAACAGGATCTTGATCGGTTGACCCGGTGGGCTGATGTATGCTTGATGGAATGTGCGGTGTTGCATTTTGCGAAGTCTGGCATGGGCTGCACTTACACAGTGAATGGTGGGGCTCTGGGGAGTACTATAGAGCGGAGGGAACTAGGAGTGCAGATGCTTAGTTCCCTGAAGGTGCAGATAGAAAGAGTGGCAAAAAAACGCTTTTGACACATTGGCCTTCAGCAGTCAGAGTATGGAGTATATAAATTGGGAGGTCATGATGCAGCTGTACAAGATGTTGGTGAGGTCGTATTTAGAGTATTGGGTTCAGTTCTGGGCACCATGTTATAGGAAAGATTATAAAAAAAAAGATATATAGTAGATTTACGAAGATGTTACTAGGACTTGAGGTTCTGAGCTCTAGAGAGAGGTTGAGTAGGCTGGGAATATTGTCCTTGGAGCGCTGTAGTACGAGGGGCGTTCTTCTCGAGGTGCATAGAATCATGAGAGGCATATATTGGGTAGGTGCACGGGGTCTCTTGCTCAGAGTAGGTGAATCGATGATCAGAGGACATGGGTTTAGGGTGAAGGGAAATATATTTAATAGGAGGGATAACATTTTCACACAAAGGGAGGTGGGCGTATGGAACGAGCTGCCAGAGGAGATTGGATAGGACAGGTTTGGAGGGATTTTAGTCAAACGCAGGGAGATGGGACTATAGCTGGGACATTTTGGCCGGTGTGAGCAAGTTTTGCCAAAGGGCCTGTTACTACGTTGTATGACTACATGCCTGTATATAAATAACCAAAAACTGAAGGGTATTTACGCTTTGTGCCCGCATTTCCTAACTTACTTTTTAATCACAGCTTTTACTATTATTTATTCATATGTATTTCCAACATCGGTTATTCCTTTTCTATACAAATTTGTGTTCCTTTTCACTTTTAGTAACATTCCACATATCTATGGGCGTTTACCTGCCCTTCATCCATTATGTCCATTTGGGTTATTAAGCGCTGTCGGCACCAACACCATTCCTCGGTATTCGTCCACTTGCTTCAACATATTTTGTACTGCTCCATAGATTTTGCAGTCTATTTTCTAATCAGTATCGTGTACAATTCATGGATAATTGATGTATAATTTACGGATCTACGTGTTGCCAGAATTGTTCAGCCTTCGATGCTGCTGCAATCAATATCGCCCTTGTATAGTTAGCATTATATACTCGTGCAAATGGCATTAAACTCGACCTGACTTTGACATGAAAGTGTCCATTGTGAATATTCGACAAACAAAACAAAACAGGTGATTACTGTGCTAAGTTTCTCATGTTAGTGTCATCTAATATATTATTTAGTTATGAATTGCAACATAATGACGGGGTTGGCGTTAAGAAGGGTATGGTGGAAGCTGAGTCAGGACGGTATTATTGCTCTCCACCTTGAGTGAAATGCCTCGGCTCCTTCTCAAAGTACTCAATTCTCTAACTGTCAACACCTTTTTGACCACCTTCTCAACCTGCGATGCATCTTTAAACGAACAATGTATCTGTACTAGTTCCTACTGCTCTACCATACTCCCCAGTGACCTACCGTTCCCTGTGCAACCGTGGAGAAGCTACAGTAAAAATATGGTAAATATTCGAAAGGGGGGATATTAATTGGGCGTTTGATTGTAACGGCTTTGATTATCACAGGTGCAAAGATTCAAAGGTTCAAAGTTCCAAAGTTGAAAGGTCTGTTTATTGTCACATGTACAGTGAAACACGAATTACAAGGAACAGTTCTGATTTATTTTGAAGAATACCACCTCAGAACCGAGTTCACTGTAAAGCGCTGCAATAACAGGACCTTCTTTCGCCGCTGGACTTAATCTTCACGCTGCTCACTTATTTTCCTGTAAGCTAACCTTTGAGATCACCGACCAAATATTAAATGAAATATACAATTGCTACGTACATTTGAAATATTTACATTATTTTAATTTAAGTACTTTATATTCAACAGGGCGAATGATCCTGCAAGAATGTGTCTGTTGACGTGGGTGTAGCATTGTTCAGGAGCTAATGATCAAAGGCACGAGTTTGTTATGGGAAATGCAATCTCCTATATAACGCACAACTCCTTGCAATGAATCTATTAAAAGCTCTCGCCGGAATTGTCGCTGAGAAAGCCTGTAAATTTACGCTTTCTCGCAATAATGGCAATAGCAACAATCGTGCGTATCGAGCGTATTCATTTTCCAAGCATTTCAGCAGCAGGAATGAGTGTGTTCTGCATGGGACACGTGGGCACTTTTTTTCGATTCAATGTTTCGCCATCTAGAACTCCGTTCATGAAACAATCTAGTCTCTTCTAGTATTTGTTTTATTAAGATAAATCAAGTCCTGAGAAGGAAGTCATGAACTTCATTTCGGCCTTTGGACGAAGGGTGGAAGGAGAATATCGACGCATGAAATGCTGGGCGAAGCTCCAACACTGGTGACCTCGGCAAGAGATCCCAGGCTCTGCGTTGATAAAGTCAGCGCCGCTGCGCTGGAACTTCCCCAGACCGCAGCTCCACGATGTTCAAGTCGGCAGGCCCAGCACTCCGGAGCTCCAACACTGCGACGGGGGTAAGGTATCATCCCGCTGCGCGATGGTACCTCAGTGCTGAAGCTGCAGCTCGAAGCTCTGGCCAGTCTCTGACAGGAATGTCCGCACCAATCCAAATGGTAGGCCTCGAGGAGGGGGCTCGGCGGAAGGACGCATTCTCGCCCAGGTAGGGACTGGAAACAATGGCCCCCCACCCATCCCCCATCCCTCACCCATCCCTCACATAAGAAGACTAAAATGCCTCCAGAACAAAACTGTTTAACTAACTAAAAATAAAAAAAGGGTGAAGAACGAACAGCTGCAGGTGAGGCTACCACACTCTACGGCTCCACCACACAAGCAAGGAGGACGCCAGTTTTGCGGAGAAAGGGATGAGAGGATGGGAGGAAGCCAGTTTAAGAAAGGGAGTAAGGAGCAGGAGGAAGACGGCTTGCGTGTGAGTAAGAAGAATGGTAGGTAGCCAATTTTGGGGTGGAAGTGATGTGGAGTTGCCTGCTTGGTGGAGTATGGGGAATTGGGAGGTAGCCAGCGTGCGGGGAGTAAGGGATGGGAGGAAGCCAGCTTGGGGGAGTAATGAATGGGAGGAAGCCAGCTTGGGGGAGTAATGAATGGGAGGAAGCCAGATTGTGAGAGTAAGGGATGGGAGGAAACCCAGCTTGTGGCAGTAACGGATGGGAATGATGTCAACATGGGGAGAAAGGGATGTGAAAAAGCCAGCTTGGGGGAGGGAGTAAGGGGAATGGGAGGAAACCAGTTTGGGGGATTAAGGTTAATGGGAGTTAGCAATCTTGGGAGAGTAACGTATGGGAGGGAAGCAGTCAGCTTGCAAGGATAAGGGGTTTGGGAGGAAGCCAGTTTTGGGGAGTAAGGGGAATGTGAATTAGCCAGCGTGGGGAGAGCAAGGGGAATGGGAGGTAATCAGCTTGGGGGAATATGGAGTGTGAGGTAACCAGATAGGGGGACTAATGGGAATGGGATATAGTCTGTTTAGGAGAGTGAGGGGAATAGGAGATAGCCGGCTTGGGGGAGCAAGGGGAAAAGGACGAAGGCAGTTCGGCGACGGAGTAAGCACCATTTTGATGGAAAAAGGGGAATGAGTAAAGGATGGGAGGAAGCCAGCTTGGATGACTAGAGGGCGGTAGGGTTCTAGATTGGGGGTGTTAAGGATGGGAGGATGTCAGCAGGGGGAGCGTGAAGAATGGGTGGTATTCAGCTTGGGTGTGTACGGGATGGGAGGAGGAAGCCATCTTATGGTAGTTAGGGATTGAGGAATCGGCAGCTTGGGGAGTAGGGGTTAGGAGGTAGGTAGCTTGGGGGAGTAAGGGATGAGAGATAGTCAGCTTGGGGGATTAATGGGACCTGGAGTTAGTCAGCTTGGGGGAGTAAGGAGAACGGGTGGTAGCTTCCAGGAGTAAGGGGAATGGGAAGGAGCCAACTTGGGGGAGAAAGGGATGCGAGGTATCCAGTTTCGTGGAGTAAAGTATGTAAGTTAGCCAGCTAGGTGGAGTAAGGGATGGGAGGAAGCTAGCTGGGGGGGATAGGAGGAAGTCATCTTGGCGGAGTAACGGATGGGAGAAGCCAGCTTGGTACAGTAAGGGAAAGGGGATCTCTAGCTTGTGGGAGTTAGGAATGGGAGGAAGCCACCTTTGGAGTACGGTTTGGGAGGTGGCAAGCGGCGGATTAAGGAATGGGAGGTAGCCAGAATGCCGAAGTAAAGGATGTGAGGTAGCCAGCCTGTGGAGTAATGGATGGGATATAGCCACCTTGGGGGAATAAGGGGAATTGGGAAGCATACAACTTGGGGTGGTGGTAAGAGGAATGGGAGGTTGCCAGCTTAGGGGAATAAGGGGATTGGGATGTAGCCAGCTTGTGGGAGTAAGGGATGGGAGGTAGCCACCTTGGGGGGGGGGGGGGGGGGGGGGGGTAAGGGGAATTGGTGGTAGGCAGCTTGGGGGAGTGAGAGGAATGGGGGATAGCCATCGTCGGGGAATATGGGATAGGAGGAATCCAGCTTGGGGGACTAATGGATGGGAAGCAGCCAGCTTTGGGAAAAGGGGAAAAGGGGGAATGGGATGAAGCCAGCTTTTGGGAGTAAGAGATGTGACGACGTTAGTTTGGTGGGAGTAGAGGATGGGAGAAAGCCAGTTAGGGAGTGTGTGGGGAATGGGATGTAGCCAGCTTGGGGTAATAAAGGATGGTGAGTTGCTTGCTTGGGGAAGAAAGGGCAATTGGAGGCAACCAGCTTGTTGGGGTAGTTAGGGCTGGGTGATAGCCAGATTGGAGCGGTAATGGATGGGAGGAAGCTAGTTTGGGGTAGTAAAGGATGGGAAGAAGCCAGCTTGGGTGAGTAAGGAATGGGATGAAGATAACCAGGAGGAATAAGGGTTGGAACTTAGCCAGCTTGGGGGAGTAAGGGATGGGAGGTAGCCAGCTTACGGGAGGAAGGGGAATTGGAGAAAAGCAGTTTGGGGGAGTAAGGGATGGGAACAAGACAGCTTGGGAGAGTAAGGAACGGGAGGCAGCCAGCTTGCAGGAGAAAGGGGAATGGGATAAAACCAGCTTGAGGGAGTAATTGATGGGAGGCAACCAGCTTGAGGGGAGTATGGAATGGAAAGCATCCAGCTTGGGGGAGTAAGGGAAGGGAGAAAGCCGGCTTGGGGGAGTAAGTGATGGGTGGAAGCCAGCTTGGGGAATAAGGGATGGGAAATACTCAGCTTGTGGGAGTAATGGATGACACGAAGAGAGATTGGGGTAGAAAGGGGTGTTAGGCAGCCAGCTTGGGGGAGAAAGGAATGGGAAGAAGATGGCTTGGGGGAGTAAGTGGAAAGGATGGTAGCCGGCTTGTGTGTGTAAGGAATGGGGAGATGCCAGCTTGGCAGAGTAAAGGATGGTAGGAAGCCAGCTTGGTGGAGTAAGCAGGGATGGGAGGAATTCAACTTGGGGAATTGGGAGGCATCCAACTTGGGACAGTAAGATGAATGGGAGGTAGCCAGAGTGGGGTGGGGGGTGCATGGGGAATGGGAGGTAGTCAGCTTGGGGGAGTATGAGATGTAAGGTAACCGGATCGGGGGAGTAAGCAATGTGAGATAGCCAGCATGGGTGAGCAAGGGGAATAGGGTGGTAGCCAGATTGGAGGAGTAAGGGATTGGAGGTAACCAGATTTTTTAGCAAGATTTGAGAGTTTATCAGGTTTGGGGGGTAAGGGATGGGGACTAGCTAGCTTGGGAGAGTAAAATTTGGGTGGGAGCCAGCTTGGGGGAATAAGGGGAATTGGGAGGCATCCACCTTGGGGGAGTAAGAGGAATGGAAGATAGCCAGCTTGGGTGAATAAGGGGATTAGGAGGTAGTCAGCTTGGGGGAGTAAGAGGAATGGGACGTAGCCAGATTGGCGGAGTGAGAGGAAGAGGACGAAGCCAGTTTGGCACAGTAAGGGCTAGCTTGAGCGGGAAAGGGGAATGGGGGCAGTAAGCTTGCGGGAGTAAGGGAATTGGGAGGTATCCAGCTTGGGGGAGTAACGGATGGGAGTTAGCCAGCTTCAGGGGAGTAACGGATTTGAGGAAGCCAGCTTGGGGAAGTAAGGGGTGGGAAGATTCCAGCTGGCTAGAGTGAGGGATGGGAGGTAGCCAGCTTAAGGGTAGTAAGAGATGGGAGGAAGCCAGCTTGGAGGTGTAACGACTCTGAGGAGGCCATATTGGAGAATGACGTATGGGAGGAAGCCAGCTTTGGGGAGAAAGGGATGTAAGGTATCCAGTTTCGGGGATTAAAGGATGGAAGGTAGCCAGCTAGGGGGAGTAAGGGATGGGAGGAAGCCATCTGGGAACGGTGTAGCAACACTTTTAGGGGTATATTATAGACCGCCAAATGGGGAGCGAGAATTGGAAGAGCAAATATGTAAGGAGATAGCAGATATTAGTAGTAAGCACAAGGTAGTGATTGTGGGAGATTTCAATTTTCCAAAAATAGACTGGGAAACACATTCTGTAAATGGGCTGGATGGTTTGGAGTTTGTAAAATGTGTGCAGGATAGTTTTTTGCAGCAGTACATAGAGGTATCAAGCAGAGAAGGGGCAGTGCTGGGCCTCCTGTTAGGAAATGAGGCAGGTCAGGTGACGGAGGTATGCGTTGGTGAGCACTTCGGGACCAGTGACCACAATACCATTAGTTTCAATATAATTATGGAGAGAGTCAGAACTGGACCTAGGGTGGAGATTTTTGATTGGAGAAAGGCTAACTTTGAGGGAATGCGTAAGGATTTTAAAGGAGTGAATTGGGACACTTTGTTTCATGGGAAGGATGTAGAAGAGAAATGGAGGACATTTAAAGGGGAAATTGTAAGAGTACAGAATCTTTATGTCCCTGTTAGGTTGAAAGGAAATAGTAAAAATTGGAAAGAGCCATGGTTTTCAAGGGAAATTGGACACTTGTTTCGAAAAAAGAGAGATATCTACAATATTTATAGGAGGCATGGAGTAAATGAGGTGCTAGAGGAGTATAAAGAATGCAAAAAGAATCTTAAGAAAGAAATTAGGAAGGCTAAAAAAAGATATGAGGTTGCTTTGGCAAGAAAGGTGAAAGTAAACCCAAAGGGTTTCTACAGCTATATTAATAGCAAAAGGATAACGAGGGATAAAATTGGACCATTAGAGAACCAGAATGGACAGCTATCTGCAGAACCAAAAGAGATGGGGGAGATATTGAACAATTTATTTTCTTCGGTATTCACCAAGGAGAAGGATATTGAACTCTGTGAGTTAAGGGGAAAAAGTAGAGTAGCTATGGAAACTATGAGATTCAAAGAGGAGGAAGTACTGACACTTTTGAAAAATATAAAAGTGGATAAGTCTCCAGGTCCTGACAGGTCATGTTTGACAAACCTTCTTGAATTTTTTGAAGCGGTAACTAGGGAAATTGATGAGGGTAAAACAGTGGATGTTGTCTATATGGATTTCAGTAAGGCCTTTGACAAGGTTCCCCATGGAAGGTTGGTTAAGAAAGTTCAATCTTTGGGTGTTAATGGCGGAGTAGCAAGATGGATTCAACAGTGGCTGAATGGGAGATGTCAGAGAGTAATGGTGGATGGCTGTTTGTCAGGTTGGAAGCCGGTAACCAGTGGGGTGCCTCAGGGATCTGTGCTGTGTCCACTGTTGTTTGTCATGTACATCAATGATCTGGATGATGGGGTGGAAAATTGGATAAGTAAGTATGCAGATGATACTAAGATAGGTGGTGTTGTGGATAATGAAGTAGATTTTCAAAGTCTACAGAGAGATTTGGGCTATTTGGAAAAGTGGGCTGAAAGATGGCAGATGGAGTTTAATGCTGTTAAGTGTGAAGTGCTACATCTTGGCAGGACAAATCAAAATAGGAAGTACATGGTAAATGGTAGGGAATTGAGGAATGTTGTGGAACAGAGGGATCTAGGAATAACTGTGCATAGTTCCCTGAAGGTGGAATCGCATGTAGATAGGGTGGTAAAGAAAGCCTTTGGTGTGCTGGCCTTTATAAATCAGAGCATTGAATATAGGAGTAGGGAAGTAATGTTAAAATTGTACAAGGCATTGGTAAGACCAATTCTGGAGTATGGTGTACAATTTTGGTCGCCTAATTATAGGAAGGATGTCAACAAAATAGAGAGAGTACAGAGGAGATTTACTAGCATGTTGACAGGGTTCCAGCAACTATGTTACAGAGAAAGGTTGAACAAGTTAGGTCTTTATTCTTTGGAGCGCAGAAGGTTAAGGGGGGACTTGATTGAGGTCTTTAAAATGATGAAAGGGATAGACAGAGTTGACGTGGATAAGTTTTTCCCATTGAGGGTAGGGAAGATTCAAACAAGAGGGCATGACATGAGAATTAAGGGACAGAGGTTTATGGGTAACGTGAGGGGGAACTTCTTTATTCAGAGGGTGGTGGCTGTGTGGAATGAGCTTCCAGCAGAAGTGGTGGAGGCAGGATCGATTTTAACATTTAAAAGTAAAGTGGATAGGTATATGGACGTGAAGGGAATGGAGGGGTATGGTCTGAGTGCAGGGAGATGGGACTAGGGGAAAACAAATGGTCGGCACGGACTGGAAGGGCCGAGAGGGCCTGTTTCCGTGCTGTAATTGTTATATGGTTATATGGTTGTTATATGGTCTTCATATTGCTAACACAATTCATTTCTTCCATGAGATTTTTCATCGAGTTACAACAACTTCTAAGAAACTTGTTCAATCCCTTCACATCTTCCGCCTTGAGAACTGATCAAGCAAAGGCCTTCTTCATGTGTCCATTAGCTATCTTCTGTTTGTTACTAAAATGTTATTTAAGCAATTCTCTTGCCGTTCGATAGACCTCATCTGCAGACATATATTGACTACTTCTAACAAGCTTCTTTGAATATCCGCTTGTGTATTGCTCAAGAAATTTAAGCGATCTCTCTGATTAGTGATTTTTATTTCCCCTCCTTCCTCAAACTGGTTTATGAAAGTTTCATATTGCAAATGATCACCGTCATACTTAGGATTTTGTATTGGAGGTAAGGTGGAAGAGAGACTTTGTTGAGCTAGGAGCTCGCTGATCTTTGTTTGATTCATCACCAATTCACACATTTCACGATTAAATCCGTGGTTGGGAACAAATGGGTGATCAACTGGCCTGTGCCATCGTTGGCTCAGTTGCGCCTATAAAGTAGGCTCCTGAGAAGGGTGCAGAGTTGCTGGTTTGTCACGAGCCTCAACAGAGATGTTTGCTTGGTCTAGTACCCTGTTGCTGAGATGAAGTTCTGTGGCTCATCCACCTACTCAGTGCTAGTCGCAAGACCAGATATTCTCTGGCTGTAGATTTGATTCAACCGTTGTTTCCAGTTTAAAGCTCCTTCTTGGACTATGGAACTCCTGAAATATCCTCGAGCCGTATCTTGTGGCTTGGTCTTCCAGTATCTCCTCCTTTTTCTTGGCTACTGCCACATTCGTGGCTAGTTCCAGCTGTTCATTCTCTTGACTTAACTGTTCTTTTCCACCTGTTCTTCTATTTTCAGCTGGTCTTCATGTGCTTCTATCTCATGCTTTTTCTCCAATGTGTTAACGTAGCGAAAGAGCAGCTACTTCAGCTTCCATTTGAGCAGAGACCCTTGTAGTTGAAATGGTTACGGAGCCAGATTTATATCCTGATCTTCGTGTTGAGATTTGAAATACTATCTTGTGATCTAATTTCTTCTGTAGTCACAATGCCTTGTTGAATAGTTCTTCCAATTGCATAGCGCGTTCGTTGTGGTACAATTTCGAATAATCACCTATGTTGATCGTCTTTGAAACCGTTTAAAGTCTCCACTTCCTGGTGAAACCACTTCTCTTCCGATTCACATTCCTCTTCAGACAATAGTAAATTCTGCATTAAGTCATGGTTTTGTACAACCTTGAGATGGAGGTTGATCAATTGAGCCAGATTAGATTTTACTTCCTCTTTGTTCTCATCAGAGCACATGAGTTCCTTTTGGTATTAGCTTATCTTGTTGATCTGCCTCCATAACTTATTTATTTCCTTCTGGCCTTTTTCCAGGAGCGCAACTTGAGCATTTTCAGTGAGTTTGATTGTTCGCTTACTACATATTATCTGGCTTCTCGTCTCCCTCCTGTGGCATTTCTTCGCACTTACCTGCTGGAAGATCCATGGCTGTGGCCCTTAAATAGCATGATGTTTTATAAACACATGAAAGAATCCAAAACAGAACTGGACTTTCTTCAATAGCACCTCATTATTTTCACGGTCATGGATTCTTCTGCCAGTATCTATTGTAAACAATCTCCAGCTTGTCCCCGCCGTATCTTCTAGAAGTTCATAACATCGTTATTTTCAAGGTCGTTCTCTCAGCACCATCTACTGTCTTCAAATTACTGTAAACATGCTTCTGACTGCTTACAATACTGCAAAATATTCTTGAAGGCTTTTAACTTAAACTTCTTATCCTTAAAAAAGGTTGACTTCCAATATCACAAAGCAGTCGATCTACTCCTGGTTCCTGGTATCGATGTGATATATTCATTTTTCTGATCTCAAGTGTGGACCGTGTAGATTAGCCTGCGACTTGCAGATTCTTTGATCCTTGTTCAAGCTCCAATCTCACTCGCAGTGATTCAGCTTTATTCTAAAATTCCACTATTATTTAATCCACATGTAGAACAGTTTCTTACGTAATATAATGGCAGTTTTTTATAACATTCTCAAAATGCAACCGATAGCCATTACATCTCGAGGGATCTAGTAAATATAGAGCTTACGCACTCACCACACTCTTAAGATGCCAAAAATGAATCTTCCAAACGTTGTTTATTTATTGAAATAATCCATAATACAGGTGCTGGCTCGAAGGGCCGAATGGCCTCCTCCTGCACCTATTTTCTATGTATTTTCCATAACAAAGAGATAATTCATAACTTTCTGTTCTTACCAGTCGTTCCATCATGTAATATATTCGTACGTCATGTGTGTGAGGCTGTGTGTAGCATCGTGTGGTAAAAGACTACGTTCTCGCCAACTATCGATGCTAAAAACTAAACACTAAATCTATCAGCCTGCGCCAGTCTCCTGAGATATAGACACATCCGTCTACGTATTAAATCCCACCTACCAAAGCACAGGCAGATATGAACTAAAAATAACTAGACATGAATATGCACACAGCTTCTCACATCCGTCACTACTACCCCATTGTGTGTCACTCTATCTGTACCACCCAACAGTGTGTCTCCACATGAGTACCACAGTGTATCACTCCATCAGTAATGTCCCACCGTGTGTTCCTCCATCAGCAGCTTCCCACAATATGTCACCCTAACAGTGCTACCACGTAACGTGTCATCCCATCAGTACCACCACACAGTATGTCACTGCATCAGTACTGCCTCAACGTGCTTCATGCTATCAATACTACCCCACAGTGCTTCACGACATCAGTACTACAGCACAGTGTGCCATTCCATTAGTACAACACAACTGCGTGTCACTCCATGGGTATCACTCCACAGTGTGCCATTTCATCAGTGCTAACACATAAAGTGTCACACAATCAGTACAACCCCGGAATGTGTCCTTATATTAGACCTGCCCCACAGTGTGTCACTCTATCAATACTACTACACAGTGTGTCACTCCATCACTAGTACACCACACTATGTCATTCCATCAGTCCAACCCAGAGCGTGTCACCCCATCAGTAAAACCCAACAATGTTTCTCTCCATCGGTACTGTCTGGGTATATGTCATAACATGAGTACTTCATGACAGAGTATCTCGCTATCAATACTATAACATAGTGGGTCATTTCATCAGGACTACCCCTCAGAGTGCCATTCCATAGGTACGAGCCCAAAGTGTCATTGGGTATTACCGAACATCGTACTATTACATCAGTCCTACTCACATAGTCACTCCATCAGCACAACCCCTCAGTGTTACATTGCATCAGAACTACCCCACAATGTGACACACCATCAGTTGTATTTCACAGTGTCCTTCCATCAGCACTACTCCACAGTGTGTTATTCCATCAGTACCACCACACAGTGCTTCTGGCCATCAATTCTGCCCCCATCGTACATCAGTTCATGAGTACTATCCCATAGTGTGTCACTCCATAAGTACTACCGCACAGTGTGTAATTCCATCTGTACTACCCAGCAGTGTGTCACTCCATCAGTGCCATCCCAGTGTTTCATTGCACCAGATCTAACCTGCAATGTGACACTCCATCCGTAGTATTTCACAGTGTCCTTCCATCAGTACTACCATACAGTGTGTCACTACATCAGCATTATCCCATAATGTGTCAGTTCATCAGCACTACCCCACAGTATGTCACTCCATCAGTACCTCTCCACAGTGTGTCCCTCCATCAGTACCACCACAAAGTGTTTCATGTCATTATTACTTCTTCTTCTTCTTCTTCTTCTTGCACAACCTAAAGTTGTAAGACAACTTGTTCTGTTTGATCTTCTTTTTGTGCACGCCAGGTTGATTACATTCGTGGAAACAGGGTGGAACACGTGAAGGTTGCAATCTCCCACGCCGTCATTATTACTGCCCCATCGTGTGTCACTCCATGAGTGCTCTCCCATTGTGTGTCACTCCATAAGTATCACCGCCTAGTGTGTCATTCCATCAGTACTTTCCAACAATGTGTCAATCGATCAATACCACCCCACAGTTTGTCATATCACCAGTACTACCGCACACTGTGTCACTCAATGAATTCTACTCCACAGTGTGTCACGCCATCAGTACAACCACAGAGCGTGTCACTCCGTCAATGCAAAGCCACGTTATGTAATTCTATCATCACAGTCCCACGGTATTTCTCACCATCAGTACTTCTTTAAGTTAGGCATTCCGTCAGTACCATCTGACACTGTAGCACTCCATCAGACTAATCCTCAGTGTGTCATTCAATCAGCACCATCCCATAGTGTGTCACTACATCAGTAGTATCCCACAGCGTGTCACTGCATCAGAACCATACAACAATGTATCACTCCATCAGTGACATCCCATCACTACTACCTTACGCTGCGTCACGCAATCGGTACTATACCGCAGTGTGTTACTCCATCAATACTACCGCACAGAGTGTCACTCCATCGTTTCTACTTCATAATGCGTCTCTCCACTAATTCTGCCCCATAGTGTGTCATTCCATCACTACTACCACACAGTGTGTCTCACTCCATCAGCACTAGCCCATAGTGTGTCACTCCACCAGTACTATCCCATAGTGTGTCACTCCATTCGTACCACGCTCCAGCGTGTCAATCCATGCACACTCCACCACACTGTTACAGTCCATCAGGAGTATCTCATGGTGTCATTCCATCAGTACTATTCCAATGTGTGTCACTCCATGAGTTCTATCCAATAGTGTTTCACTCCATCAGTGTTATCCCACAGTGTGTAACTACATCACTACCACCCCATAGCGTTTCACCCCATCAGGACTGTTCCACTGTTAATGTCACTCTGTTAATACTAACCGACAGTGTGTCACTCCGCCAGTACAATTGCACTGTCTGTCACTTCATCCACACCTCTCTAGTGTGTCGCTCAATCAATACTACACCACGGTTAGTCACTGCATCGGTAGCATCCAATAATGTGTGACTCAACGAATACTACCCGCAGTGTGTCACTCCATCACACCGACCTCTCAGCGTGTCTCTGAATTAGCACTGCCCCAGTGAATGTCATGCTATCAGTATTACCACATATTGTTTCAGTTCATCAATAATACACCACAGTGCGTCATTCCATTGCTTCCTCCCCTTTGTGCGTCATTGCATATTCCACAGACACGTACCCTCACAGGCAATCACAATCTCACACACTTACACAATTCACACAATACCCACCCTTACTCACGGCAAAACAAACTTACACAGCAAAAAACTTCCACGCACTGAAGCTCACGGACGCTGTCACATCCACACACAGACCCTTGGACACACTCACTCATGGATGAACTTACACATGCAATCACACTCGCTCACACACTCGTATATTCACAAAATCGTACACATACTTACACAGTTAGTCACAACGCAATACACGTTTGTAATATCCAACACGCGCTCACAACACACAATCAAACACTTTCGCACACTTACTCACTCAAACCAATGCAACTTTCACACCACAAACACTCCCAAGCACGCTCTCACACTTGTCATACACTGACACGCCGAACATCTTAAGCCTTCTAAGAACATGGATAGATGACGTTTCGGTTCATGACCCTTCTTCAGACTGATTGCGGTGGTAAGGGGAAGAAGGCTGAACAGAGGGAGGCAGGACAAAGCGAGATAAAAGTTGAACGAATGCATGTGAACAGGGTTTTCATTGTCAGGTGGTTAAGGCCAGCGGTTTAACGAGAAAATGTGCGAGATAATGATTGCATATTAAAGAGAGAGGAAGGAATTTCGCTGGAAGGAGAGTTAGAGCGGATGACTAGGTGGGGGTCCACGTGAGGCTTGAGGAAGGGCAAGGTTGAAAGCGGGAATTTGCAAGCTAGCTACCTAACATTGGATAATTCAATGTTCATACAACTAGGTTTAAAGCACCAAAGCGGAATATGAAGTGGTGTTCTTTCAGTTTGCATGTAGCCACACTCTGGCAATGGAGGATGCCGAGGACAGAAAGATCAATATGGAAAGGGGAATTATAATAGTAGACAATTGGTGATCCAGCGGGCCTTGGCGGAAAGTGTTCATCGAACTGGTCGGCGAGTCAATGCTTGACTGCGCTGATGTGAAGGAGACCATATCCGGAGCACCGCATGCAGCAAAGGAGATTAGACGTGCGCAGGTGAACATCTGTCTCAACTGGAACTGCTGCTGGACTGTGAGTGTATATGGCCAGCTGTTACATCGCATGTTGGGTAACCGTTTTAACCGCACTTTAACACAACCGGAAGGCATTGGAAAGAGAAGTGATTGTGAGCAGGGGGGTGAGTTCCGAAAAAGAGAAAGAGTTGGGAGTGCAAAGATGAAACAAATGGATTACGGAGGACGAAAGTGGAAGAGATGGAGGAAGAGTGAACTATCTAAGGGAGAGTGGGATGATGAAGGGAGAGGGAAGTTCAGAGCGAGTAGGTTGGCAAAAGCTAGAGCGAGAACGGTCAGAGAATACGGAAAAACGGAGGGCGAGATGCAGCGAGAGTGAAAGGGGAAGGGGGGGGGGGGGGGGGGTAAGGGGAGACCGGTAGACAGAGAAAGGGCGATGTAGAGAGGGAGAATAGAGATTTTACTTCGGAGTCACGTGAGTGACTACGTGAAGAAGCCCCGCCTGGCACTGGAATGGCATTACGTCGACGCTAACGGCAGAGCAAGAGCTGCAGAGACAGCTCCTCGACAGCGGTAGGTACGGGCCTGCAGGTAAGTGCAGGGGAAAAACACTTTCAGGGTCTAAAAAACTCCGTGGCTGGTACTGAATACCAGAATTTAAAACTAATTTAAAAGTAAAAAATAAGTTGAAAAAACAACGGAGTTTTAAAAAAGAACGTCCTAAGGGGAGCGATCGGAACGGGAGATTACGGAGCCGGTTCCGATACCGGTGGCCGTCAAAATTACGTGAAATTTTATAAAGTCAGAAAGGCCATAATTTAAAAAAATTCAATAAAAGGCCTTCAGACTAAAAAAGGTTATGGCTTGAAAAAATTATGGAAAAAAACAAAAAGATTCCGAAAATAAAATAAAGAATTCAAGCCAAAAAGGGTTAAAAGGCCCCAAAACATTCCCTAACCTACCCTAAAGGGGTTTCATATATTAATATATCTGATGAATTATGGTGGGAATATCTACCTCAGAGATTTGAAGGTAGTCTCCTTCAGGAAAAACTCAGGAGTAATAATGACCCAAAAAAATGCACTGATAGTGGTGGCTGGTCATGAAGTACCCACCACAGCACCAGAAGGAAAAAAAAAAAAAAAAAAATATATATATATATATATATATATATATATATATATATAAATAATATACAGGTGTAAGTACAACACCTGAATAAGAAGTGAGGCCATGGAAAATAACCATGGAAAACAAAAATTAATTGGTCTCTCACTAAAGCTGTTATGATTTAAACAGCAGAATAATAATAAAACTTTTTATGTTTTATTTTAAGTACACTTCAGCACAAAAAAAAAAAAAAATATATATATATATATATATATAATGTGTGGTGTGTGTGTACTAGGTTTGATACCTGAATGTATGAGTGAGACCATGAAAAATAAATATAAAAAAAAAAAAAAACAATTTTTGGCCTCACCAAAGCTGTTATAGTGAAACAGCAGAATATGATAAAACTTTTAAGTTATAAAGATATCAACGGTGAATCCGGTTATGATATCCATGTCTCAATTAGATGAGATATAAGGAAATACGATTTTAAAAGTATTTCAAACTGGTGCATGGCATTTCCATTCAATGGAAAACAAAAAAAATATTGTGCAAAATAACCAATACATTTAAAGGAAAATTAATTGCCATCAGTTTGTGGAGCTCATTGGGAAGAAATATATAATATTTAGGGACCAAATCTGCACTCTAGAGTTGCAGATCAAATCAGGTTATGTTAAAATCCTAATTATTATGGAATAAAACCTGCCTTATGATTATTCAAAGTATTGATTACAAAAGAACAGACTATTGGTCTTTAAACTTTGGGGGGGAAAAAAATTATGATCCAATATAAAGATTTGATAATGGATCAAAACTAAGGCAGAAGTATGATAAATAAACATAATCAAACATAGCCATATCCGAACCCATATAATTGGGAAAAGAAGGCCTGAAGTACGTGGAAGAGGTGCAAACAACTGTTACAAAATAAATTCATGAAATCTCCGATTGTGGGGGTTTACAGGTGCGTTATGATCATTAATTTAATATAACTAAGGACTACAAAAAATTAGAAAGGATTGGTTCACCTGTATAAGAAAACGTAAAAATTTGATTTTAGGGGGGTTTGCACCCATATATAGTATATATATATATATATATATATATATATATATATATATATATATATATATATATATATATTATAAATTACCTCAGTGTACAGATGTGATGGTATAAACCATACAAAACATCGTTTTATATACACTTTCACAGTGTAAGATTATTTTATTAAAATGGAACATCTTCAACATTGAAATACAGTTGTTATTAACAAAGTGTTAATCAAATATTACAGGTGCTTGAAATTAATTAAAATGGGTCAAGCAGTGCAAGTTAAAACATTGTCTAAAGGATTAAATCCAGTTTAAGGTTGTTAAACAGAATACTGGAAGAACAATTGCACTGATAAGATCAGCACTTGCACTAATGAGGACATGGTCATGGTTATCTTGATCACATTTAAATTAGAGTCAGCTGCAAATTAGTGCTGCAATTATTATAAGTCTGTTGAAAGTCAAAGACTTGACCCATCACATAAAGCCTATGTTTTAGGCATTCATAAATATTCATAAATTACTATTTAGGAGTAATTCAGCACCATAAGAGGGGGAGAATTGTTCCATGATACAAATATGTCTTATGGTTTTGTTGACATACTTTGTCCCTCCATTAGAAAAGGAGCCTAGGTAAGAGTAATAAAGCTCCAAAAGAAGAAATACAGAAGATTATAAGAATATGTATGCCTTTGTGAGAGGCTTATACAAATACCAAATGAAGCATTATCATTATTAAAGTAATGGATTTAAAAAAATAAAAAAAAGGGGGTTCACAAGTTGCTTCAACTATAAGCTTAGCAGCTGTTGCAAGCTGAAGCAAGTATTAACAGATGATGGACAGTTTCTGTGAATATTTGGGTAAGATAAAAATATTATCTATTCTTATAAAGATAATTGATACATCTCTTTGTTGGGACAATAATACCAGGTAAATGCAAATGAATTGTCCTAAGAAATTCTCCAAACATTTGTATTAATTATTGAATTATAATTATAGAATTATGGATTAAATATCGATTGTTCTATTATGGAAGTGTCCAGGTCATAACAAGGTGTACAATACCACGGATGTGGCGTATATTAAATCACATAAGATAAGTAAAATAATAATCATGTGATTATCTGAGTAAACAGATGTGGCATATTCTAAAATGTTTAGTCCAGGTGTTTATCTCTAAGAAAGAGACAATGTTATCACAGACTACACATTAAGGGGGGGAAAATACATTGTCATTAATATGGATTACTTACAATTAATCTGGTTGTATACAGATTAAATAACCAATTTTTCAAATATTCTCGTGGGTAAACCAAGAACAGCAAAGGTGGATGCTTTTCTCTCAATTACATGAGGAAAAATGGGTTTTATGTTCCTCATTTTTGTCTGATAGGGCAGTGTCTGATGAAAATATAGCAAAACACGGCCAGATGCATTTTGGTGGTCTAAAACGGATCCTTCATGGTTTTCATAAATATTGAGTGATGTTGAACCATTTGTGATGATCCATAGTTGCAGTAATTATTGTTGGCATCCATAATATGAAAATATGAATTGACTATCTGCAGGTTGATCAGACCATTACAATAGTTTAATGGTCAAAGAAGTCTATGAATGTTTAACTAATATAACAACATAACAATAAAATAATTATGTATAAAGAAGTGTTATACCTGCAATTTGCAGAAAAAAAACCAACAATATTTTATAAGAAATTGGAAGTCTGTGTATACAGTAAAATTATTTGTCATATTAGATATATGTGAGTTCTTGTGGATTGCATTTTTTCTGAGTATCTAATTGATAGAGCCAATAATAGGGCTCAGAGTGTTTTCGTCCTATTTACGGACAATATATTAACCAAGAAGTTATCAGGTTCATTCGTAAAATCCCGATATGAAAAGGGATATATATGTAGATATAAATATAAGTATATATATATATACGTGTATATATAATCTGTATATAAGTATGTATATATACGTGTATATATAATCTGCCCAAAATTGCAATGCATAAATCTGGAGATCAATATAGTCCTGAATTGCCTTAGGCAATGGACTCCAGTTCTATCAATGATTCAAAAAAAAATTAACATTAAAAGTAATAATGCTGATGACTTTAGTATCAAGATAAGAGTGCAAATATTGTAAATATTACGTGGATACAGATTACATTATCATATATGTTTATGAATTTACCAAACATAGCAGACCAAGAAGAGCTGGAACCAAGATAAACCTATAAGCATATCCTGTCGGCCTTAAATTGTGTGTGTGTGTGAACATTGATGAAATATGTTAAAGTAACTAAGAGTCTCTGTGGTAATGAGACAGCACTATTTCTTACACACAAAAAAACCACATTATGTTCAGTAAAACTGATGGTTCTAGAGAAATGTATTCTAGATGGTTAAACATTGAATAACACTCAGTGGAACTAGACACTGAAAGGTGGAAAATTACTTTGTTAAGGAGGTAGATACATTCATAGGAATGGCACAGGATGAGTCGCTCGAGCAAAGATGCAAGGCCACAGGAGGGTGCAAAATAAATATTAAATTAAATGAAATCAGTCATTGTGTCACGATTGGACATGGAGTGTTGGGTTCTCTATAATTGTTGCTTTGTTCATACCATCAAATTATATATATCAATTGATATTTTGTGATAAACTTGCCTTTCAATAGAAAGGGCATTACTTTTATTCTTTTATAATGTGAAATAATTTATCACATAACTTGAGGCAATGTTTGGGGGAAAAAATGTGTTATTTTGCTCATTACTGTGTTGTGTGAGCCAGAGTGTCGTATGGAAGGAGTCTACGACATGAAAAACACAGAAAGCTTCAAAATCTTCACGTAGTCACTCACGTGACTCCGAAGTAAAATAGTAAGATTAAACAAGAACTTGCCAGTTCAAAGTTTGATCGTTATTTTATGAGGAGTAACGATGAGGGATTACGTGCCCTCCACTCCCGACCCTCATAAAATTAATGATCATCTGGTGGTTCTAAATCAATGTTGAGCCTTACTATCTTACTCCGCTATTATGTTCTGTGTTTTTCATGCCGCTGCTTTGAAGTATGCCGTTCCAGCGCCAGGCGGGGCTTCTTCACGTAATCCCTCATCGTTACTCCTCATAAAATAACGATCAAACTTCGAACTGGTAAGTTCTCGTTTAATCTTACTAGTATAGGGGAGATAATAACAGGTCGGCGAAAGTGACAGCAGTAAGGGTGGAGTGGGTAAGATGGGAGACGGGGCGCTGCTGCATTGTTCGCCGCTTTATCTGCATTTAGGTGGCAATGTTTCTGAGGTGGCAATGTTTCTATGCTCTCAGTCTTTGGTATGTTCTTCAGAGGTGATGAAGGCAGATTATGTAATTGTTCCAGGGCAGTCATATTAATTTCAGGCAAGCAAGGAGTAAATGGTTGCCGGCATCGTCGGTAATATGATAAATATAGCAACATAGAAAAATAGAAAATAGGTGCGGGAGGAAGCCATTCGGCCCTTCGATCCAGCACCGCCATTCATTGTGATCATGGCTATTCGTCCCCAATCAATAACCCGTGGCTGCCCTCTACCCATATCCCTCGATTCCACTAGCCACTAGAGCTCTATCTCACTCTCTCTTAAATCCATCCAATGATTTGGCCTCCACTGCCCTCTGTGGCAGGGAATTTCACAAATTCACAACTCTCTAGGTGAAAACGTTTTTTCTCACCTCAGTCTTAAATGGCCTCCCCTTAATTCCAAAACTGTAGCCCCTGGTTCTGGACTCGCCCAAAATTGGGAACATTTTTCCTGCATCTAGCTTTTCCAGTCCTTTTATATATTTCTATAAGATATCTCCTCATCCTTCTAAACTCCTGTGAATACAATCCTAATCTTTTCAATCTTTCCTCATATGACAGTCCCGCCATCACAGGGATCAATCTCGTGAACCTACGCTGCACTACCTCAATCACAAGGAAGTCCTTCCTCAAATTTCCAGACCAAAACTGTACACAATACTCTGGATATTGTCTCACCAGAGCTCTATACACCAGAGCTCTTTACACCTATAGGGAAATCCTCTTGTTATGAAGGCCAACATTCCATTAGCTTTCTTCACTGCCTACTGTACCTGCACCCCAACTTTCAGTGTCTGGTGTAGAAGGACGCCCAGGTCTCACAGCACCTGCTCCTTACCTAACCTAACCCTATTGCGATAAAACTCTGCTCCTTTGTTTTTTGCCGCCAAAGGGGATAACAGCACATTTATTTATATTATACTGCATCTGCCACGCATCTGCCACGGAACTGATCCTGAAATTATTGAATATTGGAAAAGGACCACCAATGCATCCACTATTTCTAGAGCCACCTACCCCCTGAGGATCCTGGGATGCAGATCATCAGGCCTAGGGGATTTATCATCCTTCAGTCCAATTAGCCTACCCAAAACTATTTCTCGCCTGACGAAAATTTCGTTCTGTTCCTCTACCCCCTTAGATGCTCTGTCCTCCAATACATCTGGGAGATTGTTTGTGTCTTCCTTAGTGAAGACAGATCCAAAATACCTGTTCGTCTCTTCTGCCATGTCCTAGTACCCATAATAATTTCACCCTTGTCTGTCTTCAAGGGACCCACATTTGACTTTGCTACTTGTTTCCCCTTAACATATCTAAATAAGCTTTTACTGTCCTTTTTTATATTCCTGGCCAGCTTCCTTTTCGTACTTCATATTTTCAGCGTGTATTGCCCGTTTTGTTTCCACCCTATGACCTTCATATGAAGGTTTCCCAATCCTCTTGAGTCCGGCTACTCTTTGCTGTGTTATACATCTTTTATTTTAGTTTTATTCTATCCCCAACATCCCTTGTCAGCCACAGTTGCCTCCTGCTCCCATTAGAATCTTTCTTCATTTTTAGAATGAAATGATCTACGTCTTCCGGATTATGCCCAGAAATTACTGCCATTGCTGTTCCACCGTAATTCCTTCTAGGGTCCCTTTCCAGTCTACCTTGGCCAGCTCCCCTCTCATGCCTTCATAGTCCCCTTTGTTCACCGACACTACTGACACTTCTAGGCATATTATGATCGCTACCTCCAAGCGGTTACTTTTCCTCGAGTTCTCTTATCATATCGGGTTCATTGGACAACACTAAATCCAGATTTGCCTTTTCTCTGGTCGGCTTTATTACAAGCTGCTCTAAGAATCCATCTCGGAGGCACTCTGCAAACTATGTTTCTTGTGGTCCTGAACCAACCTGATTTTCCCAGTCTACCTGCAAATTGAAATCCCCGATCACCACAGTGGCATTGCCTTTGTTACATGCCAGTTTTAACTCCTGCTGCAACTTACATCCTACATCCGGGCTACTATTTGGGGGTCTGTAACACCAATTAGTGTCTTCTTGCCTTTACAATTCCTCAACTCAATCCACAGTGACTCTACCTCGTCAGTCCCTATGTCTTCCGTCGCAAGGGACTGAATTCCACCCCTCACCAGCAGAGCTACCCCCTTCTCTGCCCACCTGCCTGTCCTTTCTATAGCATGTATAAAACTGAATATTAAGTTCCCAAACCCGCTCCTCCTGCAGCCACGTCTCAGTAATCCGCACAATGTCATATCTACTTCTAACTGAGCCTCAAGCTCATCTACTTTACTTCTTATACTTCGTGCATTCATTTCCAATACTTTTAATTCCTTTCGCATCTCACCTTTCACATCGATCCCCATTACACTTGGCCATACTCTCTGATCCCTTTATAAACTTTTTTCCCCGTTAATTCTGGGGTCATTAACTATCCCTTTACTCTCTTTCTTTTTAACCCCGTCCTTGACTATCCCACATGACACCCCACCCCCCCTTATTCAGTTTAAAACCACCCGTGTAGCAGTGGCAAACCTGCCTGCCAGAATCCTGGTCCCCCACCTATTAAGGTGCAATCTGTCCCTTTTGTACAGATGCCCCTTACTCCAAAACAGATCCCTGGGGTCGAATAATATCTCCCTTTATCTCCCTGTTCCTTCTCCCGCCAGCACGAGGAACTGGAAGCAAACCGGAGATAACCACCCTGGAGGTCCTGCTTTTCAGCATTATCCGAGCTCTGTAAAGTCACACTTCAGAATATTCATCCCCTTCTTTCCGACATCGTTTGTGCCGACGTACACTACCACTTCCGGCTGTTCACCTTCGCCCTTGAGGATTTTCTGCACTCTGTCCGTGACATCCTGTATCCTGGCACCAGGAAGACAGCACACCATCCTCGCATCCCGTCTGTTGCCGCAGAAATCCCTGCCTGTACCTCTCACAATGGCGTCTCCAACTACCATGGCGTTGCCTGACGTCGGCCTCTTTGGTTTTGGCTCAATAGCCCTTTTTGCTTCGCAAGTCAATCCGCCGCTCAGTCTGTTAACGTCTTCTGTCCCGTTTTAAGTTTGAATCTACAATTTGAGAGGGAGAAGGGAAAATCGGAAGTGTCAGTATTACAGTTTAGCAAAGGGGATCATGGAGCCATGGGGGAGGAACAGATGAAAGTTGACTGGAAGGACACACTAGAAGGGATAACAGTGGAGCAACAATGACAGGTGTTTCTGACAATAATAGGCAGGATCAGTTCAATCCAAAGAGGAAGAAGGTGAGCAAGAGGCGACCAATGCTGACAAGGGAAGTCATGGACAGTGTAAAGATAAAATATAAGTATAACATCGCAAAGATGAACGGGAAGCCAGAGGATGATTGGTAAACTTTAAAAGAACAACAGAAGATAACTAAAAAGGCAATGCGGGGAGAAAACACGAGGTACAACAGTACTCCAGCCAAGAATACAAAGGGGATAGTAAAACATTTTTTGGATATGCGAAGAGGAAAAACAAAGTTGAGACCAAAGTTGGACCCTTGAAGACAGAAACAGGTGAATTCATTATGGAGAACAAAGAAATGACAGACGTTGAACAGGTACTTTGTTACAGATCGTTATTGTCTTCACTGAGGAAGACAATAACGATCTCCCAGATGTATTCATGGCGAGAGGTCCTTGGGTGACGGAAGAACTGAGGAAATTCACAATAGGTAGGAAATTGTGTTGGGTAGACTCATCACTGAAGCCTGATAAATCCCGAGGTCCTGATGGTCTGGTGTACTTAAGAAAGTGGCTCCAGAAATCGTGGATGCATTGGTGATAATTTTCTAAGGATCGTGTGGAGTTTGTCGGCCATTTCGACTTGTTTTGTCTTTTAGTGTGTCTAAATGTATGTGTTAATGTCTTTAGGCATGTTTTTATGTGGTGGTGGTGGGGGGGGGGGGGGGGGGCTTGGGGTAGAAGGGGAATGGGGAAATATTTTTCAGTCACTTACGGCGGCGTAATGTGACTTTTCTCCTTGTCTAATTTTCGCCCTCCCTCGCGGACTAACATCTTGGATTTGAGTGCCCTTTCCCGGAGAACGGACCAGAGCTTCAGCAGCAGGCGCGGGGTGGACATGAACATCGTGGATTCAGATGAAAGGCTCCAACCGCCAGCCTGCTGACTTTAACACCGTGAAGTGGAGCCCATCCACATGCAGGCCTGGAGAGGACTTTTCTCATCCCGGAGACGGAGACTGGTAAATTTTTATAATTTGTGTGTTAATCATGTTACAAGCTTCCCACCAGGTGATCGTTGCACAAGAATAAGCCAACCATATTAATCCTCCCAGTTATTTTGAATTAATGCAGTGATTTTTCTTATATTCAGAGAGCCGAATATACGCCTCTTTTTATATCATTGCCGCTACCCACCAGAATGTTGTTCTTAACCTGTCGGATTCTAAGTTGCTCATGCGTTCCTTCTGGAACCCTCTTCGCCCCCATCAGATGCCGAGTTCCCAGAGCCCTGGTTAAGCACGGCCGGTCACGGTGAAGTATGTGAACCCGTAACCATCGGAGACTGTGAGGAGGGTTAAGCATGGAAAAGACCATTCCTTCTATTGTAGCTGGTGGCTGCACGCTCCATCCCCGCCACTTACTCCGCTCGGCCGCGTATCTCATTTCCCCTGAAGCAGGTTGGTGGGTACAGTCGGAGCCAGGGCAGGAATTGTTAAACTTGCAGCCACGCGTCGACTACACAATTAATTTTCTGTAGATGAAGGTCGAGCCTGTGTTCAGTCCCGGAAAACGTGTTCAGTGATGCCCAGTGTCCGTTCTTGTGTTTCTGCAGTGAATTCAATAGCGATTGTGATCCTGTCCCGAGGAAAGTGCGGCTTCTCCACCTGCGCCACTCGCTACCTGGTGGCCATGGCAGCGGCCGATCTACTGGTCCTTATCACCGCGGTCATTTTGTCTCAGCTCCGATATCATTACTGTTCTTGGAGTTTCCTGTCCATCACCCCTGTGTGCAGTGTTCTGGATGTACTGAAGACTGCAGCTACAGACTGTTCTGTCTGGTTCACCGCCAGCTTCACCTTTGATCGGTTTGTCGCCATTTGTTGCCAGAAGCTGAAAACAAAATATTGCACCTGGAAAACTGCGGCCGCGGTTCTCGCAACAGCCGGAGTTCTTTTCTGCCTGAAAAACGTTCCCCGCTACGTCACACGGAAACCCTGGCAAATTATCAACAACGTCCCGTGGGGTTGTAAAATGGTGGACAGTTATTACACTGATCCCGGGTGGGTGGCATTTGACTGGCTCGACACGGTTTTAACTCCGCTCCTCCCTTTCGCTCTAATCCTGCTGTTCAACGCACTGAAAAGTGAACTGTCTGATCACTGAGGACCAGGCAAAAGCAGAAGCTCTTGCAAACCAATTTCAACACATTTTCACCTGGGAGGATACGGAGGCTTCATCATTTCCAGATCTACCGCCCAGCCTGTATGCTGCTATTAATATTGAGATTGAAGGTGTCAATAAGTTATTGCTCAACAGCAATACAACAACAGCTATTGGACCAGATCAGATACAGAATCAAGCCCCCAAGATTGCGGTCTAAGTACTGGCTCCTGTTTTGCAGTTCATTTTCCAACAATCGCTTGACTCAGGTGGATTGGAGGAAGGCTAACATCACTCCTCTCTTTAAGAAGGGTTCAACCACCAGCCCGGCAAATTATCATCCTGTTTCATTAACAAGCACTTGCTGCAATCTGCTGGAGCATTTAACCGATAGTAACCTGATGAGACGCCTTAGCAAATACAACATTCTTGCTGACAACCAACATGCATTTAGGAGTCACAGATCATGCGAGTCTCAGTTTATCCTGACGACAAATGATCTGGCCAATAACCTTGATAGCAATGTCATCACAGATTTAGTTGTGCTAGACATTGCATTTGATGTCATCCCACACCAGAGACTGCTTCGGAAGCTTGACCTTCTTCGGTATTTGTTCCAACACAAAACAATGGATTCCCAGTTTTCTGACTAAACGCCTTCAGCACGTATGTGTGAATGGAAAAAGCTCTGATTGGTGTCCAGTGATAAGTAGTACACCTCAGGGCACAGTACTTGGCCCACATCTATTTTTGCTTTACGTTAATGACATCCATGAAGTCACAATCATGACCAGACTATTCGCTGATGATTGTTTGCTGTACCGTCCAATTAAATCAGCTGATGATAAAGATGCTCTCCAAAAAGATCTCAATACTATGGTTGAGTGGTCACAACAATGGGGCATGCAGTTCAATCCTTCCAAATGTGAAACTATGCCTGTCACCAGGAAGTGGAATCCAGGCGAATCATCACACAATTTCCTTGAAGAATCCAAATAGACCAAGTATCTTGGCATCAAATTACAGAACGATGTACATTAGAATGGTCAGACTCATCATGCAATGGTGAAAGCAACGCGTGTCCTTAATTTTCTGAGAAGCAACGTTCATCATAGTTCAATTTCTATCAAGGAGAAGTTACTCTTGAAGGGTTGACGGTGGATATGCAATGGAAGGTATTTAAAGACTGCATGGATGAACTACAACAATTGTTCATCCCAGTATGGCAAAAGAATAAATCAGGGAAGGTGGCGCATCCATGGATAACGAGGGAAATCAGGGATAGTATCAAAGAAAAAGATGAAGCGTACAAATTAGCCAAAAAAAGCAGCCTACCAGAGTACTGGGAGAAATTCAGAGACCAACAGAGGAGGACAAAGGGCTTTATTCGGAAAGGGCTTTATTCGAGCCTGTACCGACATTCAATATGATCAAGGCTGATCATCCAACTCAGTATCCCGTACCTGCCTTCTCTCCATACCCTGTGATTCCCTTAGCCACAAGGGCCACATCTAACTCTTAAATACAGCCAATGAACTGGCCTCAACTACCCTCTGTGGCAGAGAGTTCCAGAGACTCACCACTCTCTGTGTGAAAAATGGTAATGATCTGGATGATAGAGTTGATGGCTTTGTGGCTAAGTTTGCAGATGAACAAAGATCGATGGAGGAGCCAGTAGTGTTGAGGAAGCTGGGAGGCTGCAGAAACACTTGGACAAGTTGGATGAATGGGCAAAGAAGTGGCAAATGGAATTCAGCATTGCAAAGTCTACAATCATTCACTTTATTAGAAGAAATAAAGGCATAGACTGTTTTATAAATGGGAAAAGGGTTCAGATATTGAAGGAGCAAAGGGACTTGTGAGTACAGGTGCAGGATTCCCAAAAGTTTAATTTGCGTTAGTATCACAAAGGACAAAAGACATTTATTATCACATACACTAATTGGCGTAGTGAAATGTGACTTGCCATGGCAGCACACAAATAAAGAAAAGACACAACATCAAAGAATTTAACAGTAAACATAAAAACATCCCCCTCACAATGGTTCCCACTGTGGGGGAAGGCAGCAAAGTCCTGTCCCATCCCCAGTTCACCCATAGTCGGGCCCATTGAGGCCTCCATAGTCGCCGCTACGGCAACCCGATGCTTCAGGCCCACTCGCTGGATGATGAAGCTCTGGCGTTGGGTGAACACTCTCAGCGGCCTGGAGTGTCTGGGGTGGCCGCCTCCTCCCTGGAGATCGCAGCTCCCAAAGTCCACGGGCCGCGCTGGTTGGAGATCCCAGACTCCGCGGTGTTTAAAGCTCAGCACCGCCCGCGGCTGGAAGCTCCACAGACCACAGATCGCAGACCACAGACCGCAACTCTGCGATGTTGGAGTCAGGGGTCCCAGCCCTCCGGAGCCCACCGCACGGCGACCCGGGCTAGGCATCGCCCGCTCCACGATGGTGCCCCAGCACTGTGCCACCGCCGAAGCTGAAGTCCCAGCTGGTCCCGGCAGGAAACGCCGCTCCGGACTGTTGGTATGCCACGAGGAAGGGGCGAAAACACGGCTCAGAGAAAAGCCGCATCTCAGACCAGGTAGGTACTGAGAAAAATCCTTTCTCTCCCCCCTTTCCCCCCCCCCCCCCACATAAAAAAGACTAAAAGACCTCCAACACAAACACTTTTAACAAACTAAAAATAAAAAAAAGGTGAAAAGACTAACAGCTGCTGGCAGGGCAGCCATACTCGACGGCGCCCCCTAAATTCAAGGACCAAAATCCAATAGCAAGGATGTTATGCTGAGACTTTATAAGTTGCTGTTGAGGCCACATTTGAAATATCATGTACCATTTTGGGCCCCATATCTGAGGAAAGATGTGCTGGATTTGCAGAGGGTCCTGAGGAGGTTTAAGGGAATGAAACAATGGAAAATTGGGTTTACCCACGAGGAGTGTTTGAAGGCACTGGGTCAGTACTGGCTGGAGTTTAGAAGGATGGGGGGGGGGAGAGATCTAATTGAAACATAATGGATAATAAAAGGCTTGGATAGAGTGTATGTAGAAAGGATGCTCCAGTAATGGCAGAATCTAGACATCTAGGGCACAGCCTCAGAATAAAAGGATGTACATTCAGAATGGAAGGAACTTCTTTAGCCAAGTGAAGGCTGAAAATGGGTATTTTTAGAAAAACGGGATAGAATAAAACTAAAAGAAAAGATGTATAACACAGCAAAGAGTAGCCGGAAGCCAGAGGATTGGGAAACTTTCATAGGACAACAGAAGGAAACAAAACGGACAATACGGGCTGAAAAGATGAAGTACGAGTGGAAGCTGGCCAGGAATATAAAGAAGGACAGTAAAAGCTTCTTTAGATATGTTAAGGGAAAAAGAGTAGCAAGTCAAATGTGGGTCTCTTGAAGGCAGACACGGGTGAAATAATTATGGGCAACAAGGAAATGGCAGAAGATTTGAATAGGTACTTCGGATCTGTCTTCACTAAGGAGGACACAAACAATCTCCCAGGTGTACTGGAGGACAGAAGATCTAAGTGGGTAGAGGAACAGAAATAAATTGTCATCAGGCGAGAAATAGTATTGGGTAGGCTAATGGAACTGAAGGATGATAAATCCCCTGGGCCTGATGGTC
The DNA here is from genome assembly GCA_035221665.1 of Okamejei kenojei. Taxonomy (NCBI): domain Eukaryota; kingdom Metazoa; phylum Chordata; class Chondrichthyes; order Rajiformes; family Rajidae; genus Okamejei; species Okamejei kenojei. The sequence goes on from CM069164.1 coordinate 1,677,261, forward strand.
TGCATCCCAGGGTCCTCAGGGAGGCGGCTCTAGAAATAGTGGACGCATTGGTGATCATTTTCCAATGTTCAATAGATTCAGGATCAGTTCCTGTGGATTGGAGGATAGCTAATGTTATCCCACTTTTCAAGAAAGGAGCGAGAGAGAAAACAGGGAGTTACAGACCAGTTAGCCTGAATTCGGTGGTGGGAAAGATGCTGGAGTCAATTATTAAAGAGGTAATAATGGAGCATTTGGATAGCAGTAAAAGGATTAGTCCAAGTCAACATGGATTTATGAAAGGGAAATCATGCTTGACTAATCTTCTGGAATTTTCTGAGGGTGACAGGTAAAATGGATGAAGGGGTGTCAGTGGATGTGGTGTATCTAGACTTTCAGAAAGCCTTTGATAAGGTCCCGCACGGGTGACTGGTGACTAAAATTAGAGCACATGGTATTGGGGGTCGGGTGTTGACTAGGATAGAAAATTGGTTGGCAGACCGGAAGCAAAGAGTAGGAGTGAACGGGTCCTTTTCAGAATGGCAGGCAGTGGCGAGTGGAGTGCCGCAACTGTTTACCATATATATTAATGATTTGGAAGAGGGAATTAGGAGCAACACTAGCAAGTTTGTGGATGACACAAAGCTGGGTGGCAGTGTGAACTGTGAAGAGGATGTTAGGAGGTTGCAGGGGGACCTGGACAGGTTGGGTGAATGGGCAGATGCGTGGCAGATGCAGTATAATACAGATACATGTGAGGTTATCCACTTTGGTGGCAAAAACAAGGGGCAAATTATTATCTCAATGGGGTTAGGTTAGGTAAGGGGGAGGTACAGCGAGACCTGGGTGTCCTTATACACCAGTCACTGAAAGTTGGTGTGCAGGTACAGCAGGCAGTGAAGAAAGCTAATGGAATGTTGGCCTTCATAACAAGAGGATTTCAGTATAGGAGTAAAGAGGTTCTTCTGCAGTTGTATAGGGCTCTGGTGAGACCACATCTGGAGTATTGTGTACAGTTTTGGTCTCCTAATTCAAGGAAGGACATCCTTGTGATTGAGGCAGTGAAGCGTAGGTTCACGAGATTGATCCCTGGGATGGCGGGACTGTCATATAAGGAAAGATTGAAAATAATAGGCTTGTATTCACTGGAGTTTAGAAGGATGAGGGGGGATCTTATAGAAACATATAAAATTATAAAAGGACTGGACAAGTTAGATGCAGGAATAATGTTCCCAATGTTGGGTGAGTCCAGAACCAGGGACCACAGTCTTAGAATAAAGGGGAGGTAATTTAAGATTGAGGTGAGAAAAGACTTTTTTACCAAGAGAGTTGTGAATTTATGGAATTCCCTGCCACAGAGGGCAGTAGAGGCCAAGTCACTGGATGGATTTAAGAGAGAGTTGGATAGAGCTCTAGGGGCTAGTGGAGTCAAGGGATATGGGGAGAAGGCAGGCACGGGTTATTGATAGATGACGATCAGCCATGATCACAATGAATGGCGGCGCTAGCTCGAAGGGCTGAATGGCCTCCTCCTGCACCTATTTTCTATGTTTCTATGTTTTGAAGTGGAGATTGGTTGATTCTTGAAGGGCATGAAAGGTTATGGCTAGATGGCAGTAGAATGGGTTTGAGAGGGAAAAATAAATCATTCATGATTGACTTGTGGAGTAGGCTCGAGCATTTGAGCTATAGAGAGAGGTTGAACTGGCTAGGACTTTATTTTTTGGAGAGCAGGAGGAGGGGGTGTGATCTTATAGAGGTGTACAACATCATGAGTGGAAAAGATTGGGTAAATGAACAGTCTTTTCCCCAGAGTAGGGGAGTTGAGAACCAGATGTTACAGCTTTAACGTAAAGGGCAGAAAGATTTAATAGGAACCTGAGGGTAACTTTTTGAATTGAATTGAATTGAATTAAATTAAAAAAAAATAGCCAAGTGGAGTCGATGGTGGCCGCCCATTTAAGTTCCCTGGAGATGATGGTTCAAAGGAACTTAAATGACTCCACAGATGTGACTGTGGTGTTGTTGATGGTGAGTGGGGGGAGGAGAGGGGAAACTCTCCTAATGTCTACAATCAATTCCACTCCATTAAGAGCATTGTGCTGCAGGTTGCTGTGAAGGCACCAGGACGCCGGCTGTGTCACTTCCTGTCTGTAGGCAGATTCCTCCCCATTCTGGATCAGTCCAATCAGGATTGTGTCATCCGCAAACTTGAGAAGCAGATCCAGGCTTATCAGTGAGCACATTGCTGGCCTTATTTGTATAATTGTAAACATAGAACAGCAAACAGAACAAATAGAACCATCAATCCACATTGTCTACGCCAAACATGATGTTGACTATTCTCCTTTGCCTGCACATGATCCATATCCTTCCATTCTTGCTTATGACATACCCATCTAAAAGCATCTTAAATGCCATTATGGTATCTGCCTCCACTACTTGCAGCACATTCCAGAACCACCACCTGTGTAAAAAAAGGCCTGCACCACCCATCTCCTTTGATCTTTACTCCCTCCTCTCCGTGCCTTCTAATTTCCTCCCTGAGAAGAAGAGTTTGATTGTCTGCCCTATCCATGGATCTTCTCAATCTCTGACCGAACAGGGAAGATAATCCAAGTTTGTCCAAATTGCCTTTATAAGTAATACCATCAAATCCAGGCAGGATTCTGGTAAACCTGTTCTTCAGATAAACACAAAGCATCTGGAGAGACCTAAAACCTTCCTTCAATTTCTCCACGAATGCTGCACAACCCACTGAGAATCCATTAATTTGTGTCTATCTTCACTATAAACCTGCATCTGCAGTTCCTTCTATGCAACCCCACTCTTCACCTGTTTCAAAGCTTTCACACCCTGCCTGTATTGGGACGATCAGAAGTAACCAAACTCCTGCCTGGTTATTAGATAAAAACAAACCGAAAATAAGGTGAAACCCAGCTGATGAAGTGGTCATTGGGTTAAGTAGCATGTGGATGCAAATAGATGGTTGACGTTTCTGTTAGAAATCCTGTATCAGTCAACAGACCCCCCCCCCCCCCCCCCCCCCTTTGCATTGAGCTGATTCACTCCAAAAAATGTTACTTGTTATTTTCCATCTTAAATCCTGCATCTTCCATCTCCTGTGTCAGCAGATTTTGATTTTTGATTATTTATTATTTTGTTTTCGAATATTGCAGGTCTGAGCGCAGAGCAGCAACATAATATAATTTCCCAAATACACACCAGTCATGTCCCCTCAACCTCCTCTGTTTTTCTAATAACTCCATCCCAGAAAACATCCTGGCCAATCCATTCTGCACCATTCTCTCCGGTGCTGTCACATTCTTCCTTATAGTGAAGTGACCTGAACCTCCTGCAGTATTCATGCTGATGTCTGACCAGTGGTTTATTAACAGTGCACACCACCAGACTCAGAAACAGCTTCTTCCCTTCTGTTGTTGGGCTTCTAAATGGCCATTCCATAAGCTAGGCTACAGTATGATTCTCCTCCACCTCTTTTGTGGACATTGGACTTTGTCTCTGGAACTGTTGTGCGACAATGCTGAGAACTATATTCTGCACCCTGTACTCTACCTATTGTACATGAGTTTAGTTTGATTGTATTTATTGCATTGATTTAAATTGATTGAAAGATACAGAATGGAAACAGGCCCATTAACCCATCGGGGTCCACGCTGACCATCGATCAGCCAGTCACACTAGTTCTATGTTGCCCACTTTCTCATCCACTCCCTACACACAATGGTCAATTTATAGAGGCCACAGCCTGTTACAAAATCACACATCTTTGGGATGTGGGTGGAGATCAGAGCATCCAGAGGTAACCCACAAGGTCAGGGAGAACGTGCAACTCCACACAGACAGCATCCAATGTCCAGATCAAATCCAGGTCTCTGTTGCTGTGAGGCTGCAGCACTACCAGCTGTGCTACTGTGCTGCCCGTATGTGCAACGCTATCTGATTTGATTGGATACCAGGCCAAACAAAGCTTTTCACCACTCTGTACACATGACAATTATAAACCTAAACCTGAACTTAGAGAATAATTACTCAGCTTTTGTGTTCGACAAATGAACTCCAGCTTCCACATGGAGGTGCGGACGAGAGGGCTTCAGCAACCTGGACCAATGAATGTCTTCCAGGACAGAGGTGACATGTACAAGAGAGATGTGTTGCATCTGAACTGGTGAGGGACCAATATCCTCGTGGGAAGGTTTGCTAGTGGTTGAATAACCGAGTAGATTTGATGGGCCGAATGATCTAATTTTGCTCCTATCACTTATGAACTTATTACAAGCTTGAGGTAAGAGAGGAGACTAGCTGCCATATTAAATAGGGAGAATGTTACTGTGGTACCTACATAGGATAATCTGCAGGAGGAGGAATTGATGTTGACTGTGTCTAAATTTGTAGATCTTGGAAAAATGAATGATTTTAAGGTTGATGGAATTATACTATAGTCCCCAGTAATTAGGGGTGGTAAACGTTGCGGAGAATCGCAGATAGGTGTCGAACTGATGGCATTGTAATAATGGGAGATTTTAACCTTGATCTTGACTGTGACTGCGATGGTACTAAGATATTAGTTGGGACATTTTTTTTATGTACCGACTAATATGTGAATCACCTGAGCGAAAAAATTGCAACAGTCAACTTCCTCATTGGTAATAAGCGTGGGCCATTGTGTGACATGTCAATAAGGGAGCACTTTGAGATCAATGGACATTATGTTATTATGTGCCTTAAAAATATGGCAAAGAAAGGACTTGCGCACATGTCAAATTCCTAAATTGGGGCAAGGCTATTTTTTACATTTTGAGGTAGGGCTGAGGCAAGGAGGCTTTGAGCAGCAGAGAAGCGAAACAGTTTCATTCAGCTCTGTGAGTGTCGATTATTTTATTTGGGAGTTGGCTACCATAGTAATGGTGGGCAGGTTGTTGCAGCGTGTTTCTTGCTGGATGTGGGAGGTCAGGGACGCTGCTGGTGCCTCTGACCACAACATCTGTGGGAATTATGTCCATGTGCACCTCCTGAAGGTCCGCGTTAGAGAACTGGAGAAACAGCTGGATGACCTCAAGATCATCTGGGAAAACGAGAACGTCCTGAACAGGACCTACGGTGAGGTCGTCACACTGAGGGTACAGGATGTGCAAAGGTAGGCGATGACAAGGAAGGGAAGTAAACATGGAGTGCAGGAGACCTCAGTGGCTGCACCTCTTCAGAACAGGTACACCCTCTTGGGAGCTGTCGGAACAGACAAACCTTCAGGTTTGAGTAGCAGTCAGGGCTGTGACTAACTCTGATGCTGAGGCTCAACAGGGAAGAGCGACATCAGGCAGAGCCGTAGTGGTGGGTGACTTAATAATTCGAGGTGCGGACAGGATATTCTGCGGCAGCAGTTGTGACGTTAGGATAGTGTGCTCCCTCCCTGGTGTCAGGGTCCAGAATGTGTCAGAGCGGCTGCATTACATCCTCAAGAGAGAGGGGGAGAAGCCGTTAGTTGCTGTGAATGTTGGCACAAACTATATCGGTAGAAAGAAGAAGGAAGTTCTGCAACAGGAGTTTAGAAAATTAGGTAAACGGCTGAAAAGCAGGACCTCCAGGATAGATATCTCTGGTTTGCTTCCAGTACCTCATGCCAGCGAGGATAAGAACAGAGAGATGGGAGAGATTCATGTGTGGCTGAGGATTTGGTGCAAGGAGCAGTGATTTAGATTTCTTGACCATTGGGATCTCTATTGGGGCAGGGGTGACCTGTACAAAAGGGACGGGTTGCACCATAACTGGAGGCACTGGTTCGCGAGATTGACAGGGGGGCGGGAACTCACACAGGACAGAGGCAGGTGAGAGGTTAAAAGTTTGGAGGGTGGTGAGAGATAGGTCAGAGGTCAGAGGGGAAAGGCAAAGAGTGAGGAAGGAAGGTTGGTTTAAACTGCACTTATTTTAATGCAAGGGGCCTGACGGGTAAGGCAGATGAGCTTAGGGCATGGATAGGTACGAGCGACTGCGACGTTTTAACCATTACTGAAACCTGGTTAAGAGAGGAGCAGAATTGGCAGCTCAATGTTACGGGATACAGATGCTTCAGTAGAGACAGGGGTGATTGTAAAAGATGGGGGGGGGGGGGGGTGGTTGCATTGTTGGTTAAGGAGGATGTCACAACAGTTGTCAGAGGTGACATTATGGATGGTTTGTCTAGTGAGGCTATATGTATGGAGCTGAGGAACAAGAAAGGGATGATCACCTTGTCTGGGGTGTAGTACAGACCCCCAAAGAGTCAACGGGAATTAGAAGAACAAATATGCCCGGAGATCGCAGACAGCTGCAAGTCAAATATGGTTGTTGTAGGAGGGGATTTAACTTTCCCTATATTGACTGGGAAAATCATAGCGTGAAAGGTTTAGAACGTTTTCTCTAGCACTAAGAAGTAGGCCCACATGTTGTTCCTGTCTTGGGAAATTGGGAAGAGCAAGTGGACAGTTTTATGAGAAGGAAACTTTTGTGAGTAGTGTCCACTGTTTGATTAGGTTTAAGATAGTTATGGATAGGGACAGAGCGGTCTCACATGTTAAAAATGTAAATTGGGATTTCAGAGTATGGGAAAAAGTCTCACTCAAGTTGATTGGAGCAGGTTGTTTGAAGGGAAAGGAACATCAGCCAAGTGGGATGATTTTAAAAGTGTGCTGACAAAACCTCAGGATATGCAAGATCCCTTTTAGAGTAAAGGGCAAGGCAGGCAAATGTAAGGAAGCTTGGCTCACAATAGAAATTGAGGCATTGGTTAAGAATATAAAGTATGTAGAGTATCCCAGGACCGTTTTCAGGACCTAAGGAGCAAAGTAAAACAGGAAATCAGGACAAAAAGGGGCCAGAAGATAGCTCTGGTAGATAGCATTAAGGACAATCCCAAAAGGTTTTATAAATACACTAGACCAAGGGGGACCCGTCAGGTCCCGTCCACTCGAAGCGATGTTGCGGGGGGGGGGGGGGGGGGGGGGGGGCTTGCAGTGCCACACACGACCACCGCCCTCCATACACACTAACAAACCCCCCCCCCACACACACAATAACCACCCCCCCACACACACACAAACTAACCACCACCCCCACACACACACTAACCCCTCCAAACCACCCCCCCCCCCACACACACTTACACACTAACCATCCCCCTTGATATTGTATTAATATTCTTCATTGGTTCCTTTAACCTGATCCCCGCCCTATCCACTCATGCGTAGCCCCCACCTGCAGATGCATCTAGAGGGGGAGGGGGGCTTAGAGAGAGGGGGCAGATACAGAGGGACAGGGACAAAGAGAAGGGACAGAGTAGGGCAGAGAAAGAGAGGGGGGAGAAAGAGGGGGTGGATCGAGAGGGGGGGCGGAGGGAGGGGTGGAGAGGGGGGTGTGGGGTGGATCGAGAGGGGTGGCGGTGTGAGATATGCAATGTGCTCACAATCACTAATCAAAGACTAAATCTTGGAAGCAAGAGATTCTTTATTTTCGATTCTGCAGAATCGGGTGCCTCTCCAAGTTGAGACACACCAAAGTCAGAAGAGTCATCCCCCTTTATACACACAATTCTACATCCAACCTCCCCTCCTTGGACCCGCTCCAATCAGACACTGAGGTGGACAACCTGTAGGTATTTCCCCCAGTACCTCCCACATCAAACATCGCATGTTCTTGGTAATGAGCAGTTTCTTGACCAGGGGTGTGTTGTAATATTCATTTATTTTATTAAGCATGCTCAGTTGTTCATGACCTATCCTAGTTTTACTCACCTCCAAGTGAACTCTCTCAGTCCTCCTATATCAGCACTAAAGCTAAGCTATAGTGACAAGGGTCCCATCTATCACCCCATTCTACTGATAGGGAGCTATGTACATCACTCCCTTCTACCGCTATACAATGCTATTACTTCTTACTCAAGGATGGGTCTGGTAACTTTTATACACAGCTGTGTCAGAACCCTCTCCCTGGCCCCTATCGGTTTGAATCCTCTTTAAAGCCCCTTACAATAGTGGGGTTTAATCACTTTATCCCTCACAATCCACCCTTTTTCGTTTGCTACGCATCTATTGATTAAACCTCAATTTCAAGTTCCCTCAATTCGAATTGACGTAACATTGTCCTAATCTCCTTTTCCTGTAGATCCTGGACCTACCCTGGCCGCATTATCATTATTTTCTGTATTTCCCCTTTCTCTCCCATAGGCATGACTACAGCCTGCATCTGACTTAATATGTTCCCTAAAACAATGGATGCAACAGGGGATATAGATCAGTCCAGCCACTGCACATAGAAACACGAGTCCCACTGTTCTCCACCATGTTCCTCCGAGGATGGAATCCCACCATTGGGTTCCCATAATCGAATTCCACTTCTGTATTGGAACATGTGCCAACTTATGGATTCTTTCTGATATGTCCATCACTGCCTGTCCATTGTCATCGATGTTTAGGCAGCAATTAGAGAGGTTGAATTTTCCGCATACCCCTCCTTCTTCTGCCAGGAGGTAATCTAGGGCCAACCGGTTCTGGTATATTGCTGCTCTCATCTGTGTCTGCTGCTTTGCCAGCATCTCCAGTGCCATCGCAGTTTGGTTGGTAATTACCTCCAGTACTGCCTATAGACTTATGATCTGGTTTAAGATGTATACCAGGGTTCGGTAGCCCCAGGATCTATCCTGTGCCCAAGTTGCTGGTCCATAGTATGAGATGATTCTTGCGGGTGGCCATTCATCATCTTCCCATTCTCCAATGTCCATTTTCTTCTTCTTCCGATATAGGTCGTCAAATACAGGTGTTCCTAGCAACCGCCCTACTTCGGTGTTTAACAGGAAAAATCCCGGTTGTACCAGTCCAATAAAGCAAGTTCCGCTCCAATTTGTCGGTAACACCGAGTTTGCCTTGTATCCGCATATCCATAACAGTCCTTCAGGGGCCGGTCCACTAGAGGTAACCTTGTTTCATATGTCTCGCAACACCGGGATTCCTTGATAAGGGTTGTTCCCGGTGCAGTTCCATAGTCCAGTCGATTCCATTCCATTGGTCTTCATCCAGGTGGTGCAGTTTTTCCCGTCTTTCTTAGTTGGATACCATTTAGGCTCCTCTGTCCACCACACTCGGGACTGATTTGGCCACTGAGTGACGATGCGCTGGCAGGGGCTGCTGCCTACCAGGACAGCATCCTTTGCACAGGGCCTAGCAATACTCTCAGTCCCAACCGGAGCGTCTGTCAGGACCCATGCCTGGGGATCTCGGTCTTTTCCAACTGTCAGGTTCCACTCCATCAGGTCCCATACTTCAACAATGGATCCTGTCCACGGCCAACGTGAGGTCATCAGTGGTCCGCTACAGACCCAACAGTTAGTCACATTCAGGATTCCAGCTATCCGGAGGGCCAAGTGCACAAACAGGTTTTTTCCTCCTTCAGGGATCTCAATCTGCTTCTCTATTTCTTCGTACAGTGTGTGGTGCAATTGAGGCTTAGTAGGTGGGGGAGGGGGAGGCTTGGGTGACTACTACTTCCGTTAACTTTGTTATTACTTCCTCCTTTATTTTATCTAATGTCCATCTTAAGGCCTGGAAAGGGAGACCTAACTGCTCTGTCCTAGTCATACAAACCCATCTCTCCCCCTTTGGGCAGGTAACGTACCCAAACCTCCCTACATATCCTCTATTCTCTACCATATAATACTTCTTTCCCCTGTCCTCACAAATAATTCTAGTCCTCAGGTTATAGCAAGCATCGTTCACATGGGAATGTTAGGAAAATGATCTGGTTGTCCGCCCTCCGTATCTGATAGGATGATAACATTTATCACAGTTATTAATACTTTTTACCATAATTACATGCCGAGCAAGCAATACCACGACTGCTCCGTTCATGCTGCCAGTTATACATTTATTTTTTTCTAAAAGTTAATGTTAGGGGCTTATTTCCTGGCTTCACCATCCACTGTTCCTCTTTATCAGGAGCGGGTGGATCAACGGGTCCTTTAACTCGGGTCGCGTGGGTCCACCCTTTTTCTTTTGTTCGTACTGCTGTCTTGGTTGTCAGTAATACTAGGTATGGGCCGGTCCACCTGGGCTGGAGTTTCTCCTCCTTCCAATTCTTGACCAGTACCCAGTCGCCGGCCTTTACAGCATGTATTGGAAAGTCGAGTGGTGGGCTTTGAGCCAATAGTCCTTTAGCTTTTAATTCTGTCAGGGAACGAGATACTGCCAGTAAATAGTTCCTTAAGAATACATCACTGCCCTCTATGGTGGGTATTCCATCTTTCCCAAATAAGGTAACCCAAACAACATTTCATAGGGGGACACTGCTAACTTTGCATGGGGCCTCTGTTGCTTTTCTCAAAGCCTTTCTGTTTCCCTACTGCTCCAAACATGTGCCAGACTCTATGTACATATGCTGCTCTTAAAGCCTTAATTTCTGCCAATTGAGCTAAGCAAGATTGCAGGCCAGCTTCCAATTTGATTACCTTAAAGTCTAATTCATCCTGATGCATCACTTCAAACCCTGCATACTTGCTATTGTGATCCCTTTAACAAGAAATATCCACAAGCAAAACATTTTTGTCCTTCATTCAAAGGCTCTGACTGTAAAACATTTCTCAGACTTGTGTGTCCATCTTCCTTCATTATTTTTCTTAATGGCATCACAAGTTCAACATACTTCCCAATCTAGTCTGAACTATATCCTGCCATCTGCGCTATAGCTTTTACTTCTTTAGACATTACTCGTCCAAAATATTCTACCTGCTGCTGACAAAACAACAACTTCTTCCTTGATACATTATGACCTCCTGTGCCATCTTTTCCAAGATAATTACAATGTCACTCTCTCACATTGCTTCTCACTTGTGGAACAAACCAACAAATCATCCACATACTATATCAACACCTTCCAAATCTGCCTACAACATCTGATTAAAAACATGGCACTAGTATTTAAAACGCTGCCGCATCCTAGCCTAGGTGTATTTAATACCTCTTCTTAATGTTCTTACCATAGCTATGTTCACCATTATCTTAATATTATTATTATTATTATTTCCTAATTATCGTACCTGTTCACATCCCCAACACACCTTATCCATTACCTATCTCCTTGCTAGCCTTCCTTGACCTCTTCCTTGAGATCCCTTCCTCCCTTGGGGACCCCAGTCCTGTCTGGGCCTATATCCAGATTTATTTCACTCCTGATAGGGCATTTGAGGAAACACTCTCCCAAATACATTTATTATTGGCATGGAATCTCTGGCCCCTGTTTGGCTCTGTCATAGGACTCACTGTGTGTCGGTGCATCACTTATTTCAGACTTTTCAACCAGGTTTGTTGTTACTGCCAACATTGTCTTTTCTTTTTGAGCTCTCCAAGTTACATTTGCATCATTTTCCTCTGCACCTCCTCCTGCTGGTCTGCAAGTCTTTTTCCTATCTGCGATATTTCTCAACCTCATTGACCAAATGATCACTGAATCAGGGGTGGGTAATAGATTACAATCCCACCACCTCCTCCAATCTAGACTTGACTTTAGGAGGAATGACATCCACCACAGTTGTTCAAAATATAGTGTTCATTAACTGGTTGCCTTCTATTTTTGTTCAGTTTCCTGTCTCCACCTTTTCAGCTGGTTCTCCAGATAGGCTGCTGGATTTTTGTCTGAGGGCCTGCCATACCCCCTGCCTGACTGTGTCAAACAGCATGCCATTGTTTATTGCATTGTTCACAGCATTTTTATACCAGCCATCTTCAGGAGTTCTGTCAGTCCTATCACTTTCATCAACAGTGCCTTCAAATCTCCCATAGCCAATAATCATCTTCCAAAGCCATAATCCATTTCCTGCCCCATCAGGAATATTGGGTAAGGTATTTCTTAGCCCTCTCAGTTTATGGGTGCCCCAAAGGATAATCTGTGTCTGGCCTGCTCTTATATTTTTGAAGCAGACTCATCAATGTATCCCTCTGCTTCCCGCTTTAATCCTTTCTGATCTGCCTTCTTTCTCATTCTAAACTCAATGTCTTATTTCTCAGATAGTTTATCCTCCTTTGCAAATTTATTCACCTTCCTTTTAAAATCTTCCACTGACTTCTCGATTCTCATATTTTATCACCACCCCTTCTACCTCGGGGGCAGTCATCACTTTCCCCCCTACCTCCGAGATTCTGACTTGTTTTTCACCCAATCCAATTTCTTCTGGTACCTTAGTTCCACTTGATCTCTCCGCTCCCGAATTACCATAAATACCATATCCTCTCCCTGGGATCCTAATTTCAAGTTTACCAGAGTTTCCCGTGTGCATCCCATACACCCCAGGGAGCAGGACCCCATATTCTTCCTCCATGAGTGTGCACAACTGCACCTCCCGTCGTAGCCTGGGACATTCCCTGTTGAAATGACGCTCCTCGTTACAGTAGTAACACCGGGATGACCCCGTGTACCACCCTCCTGATCCTTGTTCCTTGTTTTCCCGGGGACCCCAACTTCGGTCCCTCCATTCACCTCTTCCTCGTCCTCTGTCTCTGCCTCTTCCTCTTCCCTGGTCTCCATGAGCACCCGGCCTTCTATCACCTTCATCTCCCTTCTTCTTTACCCCTTGCTGTACTGCCTGCAACATCATTTTTGCCTTTCCCTTCTGTTTTCCCACCTTTCCAACTTATCTGTGGCATATAATTCATAATTAACACTTCCATCTTATCACACATTTATCTTGACAGTATCTTCCTTGGGCCACTTCCTCACCAATTTCCTTTCTTTCTCCTCATTTCTCAGAGTGCTTTCTTTAGATACAGGGAACTTTTTACTTAGCAATTCAACTGCAGTTATCTTACTTATTGTATTATCTTTCTTTGTGCACGAGATCAATTGTTTGCATCTTAAAAACAGGTAAAATACAACTTATTAAAGCAAACCATACAACCTTCACTTTTTCTGTCGAACAGGGGCGATCAAAGGTGAATACCTCTTTAACTCATGTTTAACTCATTGTCTGCCAACTTTTTTTTCTCCCCGGGCCCCATTAATTTATTACCCTTCTCCAACCGGAATGTTTATCTAAACAAACCATAAAAGCTTCTTGTTGTTCAGCAATTAACTTATTTCTAATTTTGTTCAAACCATTTTCCCTACAATTCCCAAATTCCAATTCCTAGTTTAAATACATACGACTAACAATTTTCCAAATTAACTTTACTGAAAAGAAATCAACAAAGCCAAGCAACCTACATTTTCTAACTTTTAAGTTGCGATGATACAAAGTGTTGTCCGTTACCTTACAGCTGTTCGTAACCTCCCCCATTGCTTACAATTTCTTAAAGGAACACACGCACCTACCCTTACAGCATGTGGCCCACAGCATACAAACCTATCACATATACAAACTTCCTCATTCATACAAAACCGGTTTTTACACACACATCACATTAGTTCCATTCTTACTTCAATGAGATTGTGTGAAACAACTCAATATTTCTTTCGTGGAAACATAGAAACATAGAAATTAGGTGCAGGAGCAGGCCATTCATCCTTCGAGCCTGCACCGCCATTCAATATGATCATGGCTGATCATCCAACTCAGTATCCTGTACCTGCCTTCTCTCCATACCCCCTGATCCCTTCAGCCACAAGGGCCACATCCAACTCCCTCTTAAATATGGCCAACAGACTAGCCTCAACTACTTTCTGTGGCAGAGAATTCCACAGATTCACCACTGTGTGAATTTTTTCTCATCTCTGTCATAAAAGACTTCCCCCTTATCCTTAAACTCTGACCCCCTTGTTCTGGATTTCCCCAAAATCGGGAACAATATTCCTGCATTTAGCCTGTCCAACCCCTTAAGAATTTTGTAAGTCTCTATGAGATCACCCCTCAATCTTCTAAATTCCAGCGAGTACAAGCCGAGTCTATCCAGTCTTTCTTCATATGGAAGTCGTGCCATCCCAGGAATCAATCTGGTAAACCTTCTCTGTACTCCCTCTATGGCAAGAATGTCTTTCCTCAGATTAGGAGACCAAAACTGTACGCAATACTCCAGGTGTGGCCTCACCAAGACCCTGTACAACTGCAGTAGAACCTCCCTGCTCTTGTACTCAAATCCTTTTGCTATGAATGCCAACATACCATTCACTTTCTTCACAGCCTGCTGCACCTGCATGCCTACTTTGAATGACTGGTGTACCATGACACCCAGGTCTTTCATGTGCTTCTTTCTTTTACCCCCGGGGCTTCCTTCTCCCCAAGATTGCCACATTCGCCCCAATGGACTATCAGGCAGAATGTGCGGCTCTTCACCAGTGTGAGCCTTGTACTGTTTCCCCCCGGACTCTTACTTTTCCTGTTCCGGTTATCTTTATCTTATCGGACTATTCCTGTCCGACAGACCCCGATCGCCCACGCAATACTTAATAGTCAGTTTTCTTACCTGTGTCTTGTGCTCGAATCGCTCGACCGTTCCTTATTTATTTACCTTACACTCCCTCTTGCTTCCTGAATCTTTTGCCCGAATTTCACTCGCTCAAACCACTGATGGCAAGCAAGGAGATTAGAGACTGCTGAAATCAGCAGGGTGCACCTTCCCTTCCTTCTTTGCCTCCACCGAGCAGCCGGAGTGGCGATCGCGGACAAGCCCCCAGTTTGTGAGATATGCAATGTGCTCACAATCACTACTCAAAGACTAAATCTTGGAAGCAAGAGATTCTTTATTTTCGAGTCTGCAGAATCGGGTGCCTCTCCAAGTTGAGACACACCGAAGTCAGAAGAGTCATCCCCCTTTATACACACAAATCTACATCCAACCTCCCCTCCTTGGACCCGCTCCAATCAGACACTGAGGTGGACAACCTGTAGGTACATCCCCCAGTACCTCCCACATCATACATCGCATGTTCATGGTAATGAGCAGTTTCTTGACCAGGGGTGTGTTGTAATATTCATTTATTTTATTCAGCATGCTCAGTTGTTCATGACCTATCCTAGTTTTACTCACCTCCAAGTGAACTCTCTCAGTCCTATATCAGCACTAAAGCTAAGCTATAGTGACAAGGGTCCCATCTATCACCCCATTCTACTGATAGGGAGCTATCTACATCACTCCCTTTTACCGCTATACAATGCTATTACTTCTTACTCAAGGATGGGTCTGGTAACTTTTATACACAGCTGTGTCAGAACCCTCTCCCTGGCCCCTATCGGTTTGAATCCTCTTTAAAGCCCCTTACAATAGTGGGGTTTAATCACTTAATCCCTCACAATGGGGTGAGAGGAAGGGGAGAGGAGAGGGGGTAGAGGGGGGAGAGGGCTGGGAGTAGGGGGAGGAGAGCGGGGTAGGGGAGAGGTGGGAGGAGAGGGGGAGGAGCGGGGTAGAGAGGGAGAGGGGGAGGGGGAGAGATGGGGAAGGGGGAGGGGGTGTGGGGAGGGAGGTAGAGAGGGAGGAGGAGGAGAGGGGAGTGTGGGGGGCATGGATGGGGAGGGGGAGGGAGGGTGGAATGAGGGGGAGAGAGGGAAGGGGGAGAGAGGAAGGAGGGGGAAGAGAGGGAGAAGGAGAGGAGGGGGAGAGAGGGGGGTGTGGAGAGGTGGGGTGTGAGGAGGGGGGAGAGCGGGGGGGAGAGGGGTGGTGGGGGAGTGGGGGAGAGGAGTTGGGAGGGGAGAGGAGGGGGATTGTGGAGAGAGAGTGAGATAAACTCAGCGAGCGGGTGGCGCGGACACTGAGTGGGCGGGGCTGACTGCGAGCGGGCGGTAGGCTTCGGGAAGCCCAACCAAATTACTGCGTGTTCAGCGGGTTCAATCCAGAGGGCGGCTGGGCTGCAGGCGGGGCAGAACACTGCGGACGGCTGGCCGAGTGTGAATCGACTGTGAGTCGGCGGCAGCCAAATTACTGCGATTCAGGGTGGGGGGTGACATAACTCGCAGCCCGTGGGAAACAGTGCCCAACAGGCTGCACGTTGTAAACAGTGCACAGAGACCGCGAGGAGCAGAGCCATTGTGATGTCATCAGCTCGTTAACATTTAAATAAAAATCACATTTTAATAAAACACAAGGAATAATTCATCAAATTTTCAGATGAGGCCATTTTTTACATCATGGTGTAAATCTATCGGAATAAGTAAAAATGTTACCGTTAGCACGTTGTGTTTTTGAGGAGATGTGAATCGCAGATGAACATCACACACACAAATACATCCACATCCAAGATCAGAGTTTTATAAGTATATAGATAAAGGGGAAAAGGAAAACCAGAGAGAGAGCGGAACCTCTCAGGAATCAATGCGGTCAACACTGTGTGGAGCCACAGGAGATGGGAAAGGTCCTCAATGAGTATCACTCCTCTAAATTTACCGAGGGAAAAGACAGAGGATAGTCAATGGAAGGGCTTTGAGAGCAGTCAGTGTTACAGTTGAAGAGGTGCTGAAGGTACTATTGTGAAGGTAGGCAAATCTCCAGAGCCTGATCAAATATATCTGAGGATGTTGTGGGGAACTAGAGAAGCAATTATGGGAGTCCTGGTTGAAATTTACGAGTGGTCTTTAAATACAGGAGAGGTGACGGAAGACTGGAGGGTGGCAAATGTTGTGCCTCTATTCAACAAGGGCTGCTTGGAAAATGTTGGGAACCATAGGCCAGTGAGCGTAACATCTGTAGATGGAAATTTACTAAAAGGTATTCTGAGGCAAGAAAATACAATCATTTAGATGGACTAGGGCTGATTAGGGATAGTCAGCAAGGGAACATAGAACATAGAAAATAGGTGCAGGAGAAGGCCATTCATAGGTGCAGGAGAAGGCCATTCATAGGTGCAGGAGTAGGCCATTTGGACCTTCGAGCCTGCACCGCCATTCAATATGATCATGGCTGATCATCCAACTCAGTATCCTGTACCTGCCTTCTCTCCATACCCCATATCCGTTTAGCCACAAGGGCCACATCTAACTCTCTCTTAAATATAGCCAATGAACTGGCCTCAACTACCTTCTGTGGCATAGAATTCCAGAGATTCACCACTCTCTGTGTGAAAAATGTTTTTCTCATCTCGGTCCTAAAAGATTTCCCCCTTATCCTTAAACTGTGACCCCTTGTCCTGGACTTTCCCAACATCGGGAAAAATCTTCCTGCATATAGCCTGTCCAACCCCTTAAGAATTTAGTAAGTTTCTATAAGATCCCTCTCAATCTTCTAAATTCTAGCGAGTAAAAGCCGAGTCTATCCAATCTTTCCTCATCTGAAAGTCCTGACATTCCAGGAATCAGTCTGGTGAACCTTGTCTGTACCCCCTCTATGGCAAGAATGTATTTCTTCAGATTTGGAGACCAAAACTGTACGTAATACTCCAGGTGTGGCCTCACCAAGACCCTGTACAACTGCAGTAGAACCTCCCTGGTTCTATACTCAAATCCTTTTGCTATGAATGCTAATATACCATTCACTTTCTTCACTGCCTGCTGCATCTGCATGCCTACTTTCAATGACTGGTGCACCATGACACCCAGCTCTCGTTGCATCTCCCCGTTTCCTAATCGGCCACCATTCAGATAATAGTCTACCTTCCTGTTTTTGCCACCAAAGTGGATAACCTCACATTTATCCACATTATACTGCATCTGCCATGCATTTTCCCACTCACCCAGCCTATCCAAGTCACCTTGCAGCCTCCTAGCATCCTCCTCACAGCTAACACTGCCCCCCAGCTTTATGTCATCCGCAAACTTGGAGATGTTACATTCAGTTCCTTTGTCCAAATCATTAATATATATTGTAAATAGCTGGGGTCCCAGCACTGAGCCTTGCGGTACCCCACTAGTCACTGCCTGCCATTCTGAAAAGGACACGTTTACTACTCTTTGCTTCCTGTCTGCCAGCCAGTTCTCTATCCATATCAATACTGAACCCTCAATAC
Source organism: Okamejei kenojei (assembly GCA_035221665.1). Lineage (NCBI taxonomy): Eukaryota > Metazoa > Chordata > Chondrichthyes > Rajiformes > Rajidae > Okamejei > Okamejei kenojei. Next base: position 1,695,144 of record CM069164.1, read on the forward strand.
CGTGTGCTTTAGGTTTGTATACTAATCTCTTATGTGGACCTTGTCAAAAGCCTTCTGGAAGTCCAGATATAACACATCCACTGGTTCTCCCTTATCCACTCTAATAGTTACATCCTCGAAAAATTCTATAAGATTCGTCAGACATGATTTACCCTTCGTAAATCCATGCTGACTTTGTCCAATGATTTCACCACTTTCCAAATGCGCTGCTATCCCATCTTTAATAATTGACTCTAGCAGTTTCCCCACTACCGATGTTAGACTAACTGGTCTGTAATTCCCCGTTTTCTCTCTCCCTCCCTTTTTAAAAAGTGGGGTTACATTAGCTACCCTCCAATCCTCAGGAACTACTCCAGAATCTAAATAGTTTTGAAAATTATCACTAAGGCATCCACTATTTCTGGGGCTACAGGTGAATGGATAGGAAATCGGCATCATGGAAAGAAGCAGAGGGTGATAGTGGAAGGTTGTTTCTCGTACCGGAGGCCTGTGACTAGTGGTGTGCCTCAGGTTTTGGTACTGGGTCCATTACTATTTGTCATCTACATCACTCATTTGGATGAGTACGTACAGGGCAAGAGTAGCAAGTTTGCAGACGATACAAAAGTGGGTGGTTTTGCAGATAGTGCAGATGGTTGTGAAAAATTGTAGCTGGATGTTGATCAATTGGCCAAGTGGGCTGAGGAATGGTTGATGGAATTTAATGCTGAGAAATGAGAGGTGTTGCACTTTGGGAAGTCTAACATGGGCAGGATCTATGCAGTGAATGGTAGGGCTCCAGGGAGTGTTGCAGAGCAGAGGGATCTAGGGATGCAGGTGCATAGTTCCCTGAAGGTGGAGGTGCAGGTTGATTGGGTGACCAAACAGGCCTTTGCCACTTAGGCCTTCATCTGCCAGAGTATTGATTATAGAAGTTGGGAGGTCATGTTGCAGTTGTATAAGACGTTGGTGAGGCCATATTTACATAGTATTGTGTTCAGTTCTGGGCACCATGTCATAGGAAAGATATTGTCAAGTTTGAATGGGTTCAGAGAAGATTCACGAGGATTTTGCCAGGAATACAAAGTTAGACCTTTTTGGAGATGTTGAGTTGGCTGGGACACTATTCCTTGAGGCAGGCGGTTGAGGGGTGATCTTATAGAGGTGTATAAGATCATGAGAGGAATAGATCGGGTAGATGCTCAGAGTAAGTTTATTCGAGGACCAGAGGACTTTGTTTTAAGGTGAAGGGGAAAATATTTTAATCGGAATCTGAGGGGTAACTTTTTCACACAAAGAGTGATGGATGTATGGAACATCCCTCGATGTTTGGAGGGATATGGACCAAATGCCGGCAGGTGGGACAAGTTGGACGTTGGTCGGTGTGGGTAATTTGGGCCGAAGGGCCTGTTTCCACACTGTATCACTCTCTGACTATGACTCTTATGTGGCCAGTAGGGGGTGGGGGGTGGGAGAGGGAGCAAACAAAAAAGTGGGAAAAAAGATAGTAGATTGGTCTTGTTAGAGTAAAAACAAGGCTGCCGGTATTAGGGAATGTCAATTAAAGAAGGATATTCAATCAATCAATCAAGTCTTATTTGTCATTTGCATATGTGCAAGTGAAATGATCTTGCCAGCAACGGTACAATAAAAAACACACAATACAGAATAATTTTTTTTTAAAAAAGTAAAAAAAATTAACACAAACATCCACCACCGCATTCATCACTGTGGTGGAAGGCACAATATTTGGCCAGTCCTCCTCCATTTTCCCCTGTGGTCAGGACCTCAACCCTCCGCAGTCGCCGCTGTGGGTGTCCAGATGTCCAGACAGGGCAAGTCCAGGTAAATCCTGAATCGGTGCCTCCCCACTGGAGACCGCAGCTTCAAGATGGTGTAGGCCGCAGGCCGGCGGTCAAAGATCTAAAGTCCCCACCGCGCCGCAGCCAGAAGCATCGCAGACTGCAGGGCCGGCGGTCGGAGCTCCACTCCAGGGATCCCCGGCGAGGGACCCAGCTCCGGATGGTGGAGCTCTGACATGGCCCTGTGGGATCAAGTTAATCCATTAATATGTATAGAGGAGAGGTAAATGTAATATAAATCTAGAGGGTATAACATGGAGAAATTAGTGGTTTTGTTTAGAAACATAAAAACATGGTGCAGGAAGAGGCCATTGGCTGATCATCCACAATCAGTAACCCGTGCCTGCCTTCTCCCCATATCCCTTGATTCCCTAGACCCTCGAGCTCTATCTAACTCTCTTATAAATTCATCCAGTGAATTTCCCTTTACTGCCTTACGTGGCCAAGAATTCCAAAAATTCACAACTCTCCGGATGAAAAGGTTTTTTCTCATCTTAATTTTAAATGGCCTCCCCTATTCTGCCAGAAAGCTGATGAACAAACGTGTGGAAAAGCCTCTCATGGACTGAGCCGTCCAGATTTCCTTGTCAGTGGGACAAGGTGAGGCGCAGGGAGCCAGTCTGTGGCGAGTCGTTAAACCTCCGTGTAGCAAAGTGATGTGCAGCTGCCCTCTGCTGGCGGGATGCAGAGCTACAACCGATTCTGCTCCAAATGTGTTTTTATAAACAAATGTCCAGACGCTGTGGTAATTGGTAACAGCTTCCTCACGGATAAATGATCATTTTGCAGTTGAACATGGAGATCAGTTGAAAGAAAACATAAACCCTTCCCATCTAACATTGAACTAATGTGAATGGTCGGCGTGGACATACGGGGCTGAAGGGCCAGTTTCCACGCTGTATCTTTCAATCAATCCTGACTAATGTGAGGTTTGGCAAAACAAAATATACATGTCCAGAGGAGATAAAACGTATCAAGCTGCAAAGTGGTGCAGCCCATAGAGCTGCTGCCTCAAAGCCCAGAGACCAGGGTGAGATCCTGACCTTCAGCTCTGTCTGTGTGGAGTTTACACGTTGTCGCCTTGACTGTGCCAGGATGCTGCAGTTTCCTCCCAAAGAAATAGAGAACATACGGGAAAAGAGGAAATGCGAGGTAAGCTTGCCAATAATGTAAAAGAGGATGGTAAAAGTTTCTTCAATTATGTAAAGAGCAAGAAAGAGGCAAGAGTGGACATTGGAGCACTGGAGAATGATGCAGGAGAAGTGATAATGGGGAATAAAGAAATGCCAGATTTGAAGAACTGTTTTACATCAGTCTTCATATTGGAAGACACCAATAATGAAATTAATTATGGAAGTTAGTGCTATTACTAGGGAGAAGGGAAGCTGAAAGGGCTGAAGGTGGATAAGTCACCTGGACCAGATGGACTGTACACTAGGGTTCTGAAAGAGGTGGCTTTAGAGATTGCGGAGGCATAGTTAGTGATACGTCAGGGATCACTAGAGTCAATAGTGCTAGAATCAATTGTGGTTCCAGATGATTGGAAAACTGCCAATATTACCCTGCTGCACAAAAAGGCAGCAAGGCAGAATAGTGGGTGGTTGACTTCAGTGGTTGGTAAGATTTTAGAGTCCATTATAAAGGATAAGGTTACGGACTAGGAAGTTCATGATAAAATAGGCCAGTCAGCATGGTTTTGTGAAAGGGAGGTCTTGCTTGACAAATTTGCTTGAATTCTTTGCAGAAGTAAATACAAGGACAGATAAAGGAGAGTCAGTAGATGTTGCTTAATGTCAAATGTCACATAAATTAGTAGGTTAACTCATAATGAGCGTTTGGCGGCACTGGGCCTGTACTCACTGGAGTTTAGAAGAATGTGGGAGGACCTAATTGAAATATACTGAATAGTGAAAGGCTTGGATAGAGTGGATGTGGAGAAGATGTTTCCACCAGTGGGAGAGTCCAGGACGAGAGGTCATAGCCTCAGAATTAAAGGATGTTCTTTTAGGAAGGAGATGAGTAGAAATGTCTTTAGTCAGCGGGTGGTGAATCTGTGGATTTCTTTGCAGCAGAAGGCTGTGGAGGTCGTAAATGGATATTTTTTAAGGCAGAGATAGATAGATTCTTGATTAATAAAGGTGTCAGAGGTTATGGGGAGAAGGCAGGAGAATGGGGTTCGGAGGGAGAGATAGATCAGTTATGATTGAATGGTGGAATAGACTTGATGGGCCGAATGGCCTAATTCTACTACTATTACTTATAACCTTATGATAATATGGTTTAAGGTGAGGGGGTTAATATGAACTATTTTACACAAAGGGTGAAGCTGCTGGAAGAGTTAGTTTAGGCAGGGACTATCTCAATGGTTAAGAAACATCGAAACAGGTGCATGGTTAGGATAGGTTTACAGGCATATGGGCCAATCACAGGCAGTGTTGATGGGACACAATGGTCAATGTGGACCGATGGGCCAGTTTCCACACTATATCACCCTCTGACATGCTTTATAATGGTCCTCCTGATTTTAGACAAATCAGGACAGTGTTGGTGGCTTCGGGAGAGAGAACAGGGTAAGCGGATATAAGTGGGGAAGTGATGGATTTGCTCTGAGATCTGACAACTCCTTCACCCAATCATATAACATTACCTGCAAACATCTTCATACATAGCACAAAGTAGAAACTTCTTAGTATATAGAGAAATATACCATTGAAGGCAACCAAACACGGGTGGCGTTGAGGAGACACAGAAACTAAGTAGAATCATCTTTAGGGCAATAAAAAACTTCCAGGTGCAGGTCACCCTTATGGACCAATCACAAGCATGCATTAAGCGTCAGTGTTCCGGAGCTCCTGCAAAAGCCCAGACATTGTGGCAACCAGTGGGTCGCAGGTGCAGAAGTTTCCTGAAACTTCTGCAAAGTTCCAGACTTAGTGGAGCCAGGTCCAGCAGCTTACAAAGTGATGTCATCAGCCCATTCTCACAAACACCCACTTCCCATTTCCCAAGTAGTTTGTATATCTTTATTATCATTTTTTCTGAGTATTTGCATACCCAGAGGAAAACGAAAAAGCGTTTCTCAACCAGTGTCCATTCAGTTTGTGATAAAAAAATAAATAGAAATAGAGAATAAAAGTACATATATCACGAGTTCTGATCGGCAGTGGCACGACAATGGTTCTGCTTCAGTGTGTCCAGGTTGGTGTTTGGTGCACGATACTTTGGCAGGGGGCAAAGTCCGTTTTTCAGTCTAATTGCCTGCGGGAAGAAACTGAGGAGCATCCTGCTGGTTTTGTAGCTGATGCTCCTGTACCTCTTCCCAGATGGCAGGATGGAGAATATGTGATGCGATGGGTGGTATGGGTCTTTGATGATGGAGATGGCTCTGCTAATACATCTCTTCCTGTATATGTCCAGCAATAAAGGGAGTGGAGCACCAATAATCCTGCTGGCGGTCTTCACAATCCTGTCCAGTTGGTGCCGTTCGTACGCCTTGCAGCTCCCTAACCAGGAGGTGATGCCGTAGGTTAATGTGCTCTATAAAATGTTCGTAGGTGTGCAGTGGGGAGACCTGCTTTCCGTAGTCTTCGGAGAGGGTGTAGTCACTGCTGGGCTCTCTTGACCAGTGCTGTGGTGTTGGTCGTGGATGTCAGGTCATCTGACAGGTGGAATCCTAGGAACTTCACACTGCTGACCCTTTCCACATCAGCTCCATCGATGTGCAGAGGTGTATGGGGTTGTTTTCACGCCCTCCTGAAGTCAACCACCATCTTCTTCGTTTTTCCCACGTTGAGAATGAGGTTGTGGGATTTGCACCATCCTGTGAGCAGCTCCTCCTCCATCCTGTACGCCGACTCATCATTGTCACTGATGAGACCCACCACTGTTGTGTCATCAGCGAACTTGTTGATGAAGTTGTTGTTGAGTCTAGCAGTACAGTCGTGTGTAAGCAGACTAAACAGCAGGGGGCTTAGGACACAGCCTTGGGGTGTGCCAGTGCTCACGGCTATGGTTTTTGATGTCCTACTGCCCACCCTGACTGTCTGCTGCCGTTGCGATAGAAAGTTCAGAACCCAGTTACATGTGCCAGCATCAACCCCCAATAACTCTCAACTTCTCCATCAGCTGCTGCGGAATGATTGTGTTAAAGGCAGAGCTGAAGTCTATGAAGAGGATCCTGGCATAAGTATTTTTCCGATCAAGGTGTGGCAGTACGAGGTTCAGTGTTGTTGAGACTGCATCCTCTGTGGATCGGTTGGCTCTGTAGGCGAACTGCAGTGGGTCTAGGTCGGCAGGTAGGCTACTTTTGATATGCTGCATAACCAGTCACTCAAAACACTTCATTACTATGGGTATTAGAGCCACTGGTCGAAAGTCATTATGGCAGGCAGGGTTTGGTTTCTTCGGGACAGGAACGATGGTGGCGCTCTTAAGACAGTTGGGCACTACTGCCTGGCTGAGCGAGGTGTTAAAAATATCTGTGAAGACATCTTTCAGTTGCTCGGCGCAATCTCTTAGCACGCACCCAGGAATGTTGTCCGGCCCTGTGGCTTTGCGTGGGTTGATGCTGGCAAAGGCCTTTTTTACTCCGGCTGCGGACAGTCTGAGCGACTGGTCACTGGGAGATGGCAGTAGTGCACATGTCTGGGTGTTGTTTTTAACCTAAAACCGTGCGTAGAACTCGTTCAGTTCATCTGGTAGAGAGGGGTCGTTTTGGCATAACCGCAGTGGGGGGGGGGGGGGGGGGGGGGGCTTGTAGTCAGTGATGGTATGAAATCCCTGCCACAAGCGACGTGTGTCTTTGCCATTTGTGAAGTGACTATTAAGTTTTTGTCCATACAGCCACTTCGCTTCCCTGATCCCCCTGGATAGGTTACTCTTTGCCAGTTTGTATGCTGCGTTGTCTCCAGATTTAAATGCAGCATTCCGGATTCTCAGTAGGGAACACACTTCCCCAGTTAGCCAGGGTTTCCGATTGGCACGCCTCCTGACGGTTTTTACCACCGTTACATCCTCGATGCATTTATTGATGTATCCGATGACGGAATCTGTGTATTCTTAAGTACCCAAACCCCTGCATATTTACATTCCCCCTTTTAGTCCGTCATTTGTTTTCCCCTAGTCCCATCTATGATAACCAACTCTATCCCTTTACCTGGAAGCCATTCCACACAAACCCTCTGATCCCCCTTTACCCCTAACTTCTGTCCCTTAAGCAGGGTGAAATGACAATAGTCCATGATTCAGTAGTCCAACAGTAATGATGATGAAGTTTCCATAAGTCTCTGCTTCCTGACTTTGTATGGGCACAGCAAATCCTCAGGCATTCGACCGACATGTGTTCACTTCCCGAGTTTGCATGGGCGTGGATCCTCTTGGGCCCATCGCATTAGTATTCTTGTGACCAGTAGTGCAGGGTGTCTGGAAGAAATCTCTCAATAACAAGTTAGCAGTTAATTTTTACTACTAATAATTTTGCAATGAAGAAGATGGACCCCCGCACTTCTCCCTTCTACTTTGGCAGCAGTCGGAGTTGTGAGGATCTGATAAGGTCCTGCCCACTGAGCATCCATGCTCTTTCTTACCCAGTTTTTTTATCATTAGAAAATCACTAGGCTCAACTCTAGATGAAGTAGTTAAAGCTGGCAATTCAATATACACCACTCCTACCCTGGAATGTAAATCGCTTAAGACTTTAGTTAAAGATAAAACATAATCTGTAATTTTTGTGGCCATATGATGGAAATGAACAACTTTTGGGCTACTGAGGTTCCATGGGTTCTGCGTGGATGACATACACAATTCATGCTGGGCTTAATCTTTCTCTTCCTGCTGGTGTAGTGCGCATCTGGAATAATGCTATGGGAAACAATTCATACCAATTAGACCCGGTTTCGGCTTTCAATTTAGCACATTTTCAACGCATGATTAGCTTGTTCAACAAGTCCAGCAGCCTGTGGTCGACAGGCACAGTGCAACTGCTTCATGATGCCCATTTGTTCACAGAATTATTTATTTACTTGTCCTATATTCCGAGGACCATTATCTGAATTTAGCCGAATTGGAATTCCATATCTGGGAATAATTTCTCTCATTAATATCTTGACCACAGTAGAGGCTTTGTTGTCATGTGTTGGGTAAGCCTCAATCCACTTACTGAATGCATCTATGATTACTAGTACATACTTATATCCCTTACATTTCTCCAACTCAATACAGTCAATTTGGAGGGTACTGCAAATATCTTGGATGATTGGTATTGGCTTTTCCGAGGGGGACCTGTTTTTTCTTAAACTTTGGTCTGCCTCATCATTTTAGGTATAAACACCTTGCACTTCCGGGACATTTCCTTAACCTCTTAGCCTATATCTACTGGGGTTTGACTCTCGCTATGAGCACTAGTAGTAGGCTCCCTTTGGTCATGACTGACCATGGGTGATGCATCCTAGTTTGCAGGTGATGTGTGGTCGGATGCAAGCCTGGGTGATGTCATATGGAGGACATGCTGTTGCCTATGCAGCACGACCCCCCCTCTCCATGTCGCTGATCGATCCAAAGGAACAGCAGGGATCTGGCAGTTTGGCCATCGCAGGAGCTGCCAGAGCGAGGTTGTAGACAACGACTAACTGCCTTCGGGGCTCCAACACCAGATTTTCTTGAGGTTTACTCCAGGAGCCTTTTCCATGACTGGATATGACCACAAGGCAGTGGAGGTTTGAAATCAGAGTTTTCCCTCTCCTAACTGGACTGCCTTCCCAGGCTGACGAGTCCCATCTGCCCGAGATTCATGGGGGCGGGAGCGTCTACCTTCCTGTGCAGGTCTGTAGCACCTGCCCACTGCCCATGAGCACGACATTTAATCAAAAGTATAATCTATATAAAAATTAAAGTTTTTAATTGGGGGCCTGTCGAGACAGATTTTCATATTGTTCAAGGAATCTTTCCTCTATTCACTATGATTGAAGACAGGGGTTTAGGAGATGATCGAAATGCATCCACGAGCTCTCCACGAGACATTCAATGGCATCGAAAGATAACTCTTCAAAACAGTTTCTTAATTAATAGTTTATTTATTGTAGTAAAAACAGTAAGATAGTCATCCAAGTACATTTAGATCCTACTTGTAGTCAAACTCGTGCATGGTCGAGAGCTGTGACCTCTCCCCCATGCTTTTTCAAACTAAACTAAAACTACTAGGTCATCTGCGCGAAATCCCAGCCGCAAACACGCCTCAGACTACGTGTAAATCCCACCCACATAATTACAGGCAGATACAATTTAAAGATAACTGCTTGTAGTTATAACATATTGAGATAAGCAGAATGGCTACTACATACCGGCCCCTAATTGTTCTGCGTATATAATGAGGCAATTACTAATAGACATTAAAAAAGGAGCTATAAAAGCTTAACATATATCAAAAAATATATATATATCATGCATTATATATCCACATTCACACTTTAGCGATTCTTCCATCTTCACCTTTGCCTTCTAGAATCAGGCATAACTTGGTTATTGGGCTTAGTAAAACATTGTTCTTAGTCTGAAGGCGTACTATGCGCACCAAATCCTTAACATTATGCATGAAACCCATTATATAGTCCAAAACACAAAAGTCCAATGTTTTGACAGCATGAAACTTCTTCCTCCATGTTCGATCAATTCATGGATATTGTCGTAACAGTAAGGTTAGCAATAACATTCACTGTGATGTTTTCTATAATTTCCGGATCATTAGCAGAGATTTCAAATCCTAGCTCAAGCTTTGGCCATCTCTGTATGGCCTACAGAAAAACTGTGTTTTTTGTTGCTTAAGAAGCGGTCTGCTGTTAGTCTTCATCCGCAGGATTTTCCATTGTGAAACATCAGTAGTTCCCAATACAAAAGAGATTCTGATTGCTACAAATGTCAAAAATGGTTTGTTCTCATTGTTGAAGTATTTAAGCACCGCAGTACTATCAGTCCAGAAGATAGACTCTTCCAGTTGAAGCTGTAGTTCTTTTTGCAGCATTATGTCAACTTTAACACCTAAGACTGTGGCAGTAAGTTCCATTCTGGGATTTGTCATTTGCTTCAATGGTGCCACTCTGGCCTCCAACAGTTTGTTAAAGGTTGAGAACAGGAAGCAATATATAAACAGGGAATAGTCTTTACTCAACACTGGGGGGTTGGGGGGGGGGGGAGAGCTGGGGGGGGGGGGGGGAGGGGGGGGGAGAGCTGGGGGGGGGGGGAGAGCTGGGGGGGGGGGGGGGGGGGGGGAGAGCTGGGGGGGGAGAGCTGGGGGGAGGGGGGGGGGAGAGCTGGGGGGGGGAGAGCTGGGGGGGGGAGAGCTGGGGGGGGGAGAGCTGGGGGGGGGAGAGCTGGGGGGGGAGAGCTGGGGGGGGAGAGCTGGGGGGGGGGGAGAGCTGGGGGGGGGAGAGCTGGGGGGGGGAGAGCTGGGGGGGGGGGGGGAGAGCTGGGGGGGGGGAGAGCTGGGGGGGGGGGAGAGCTGGGGGGGGAGAGCTGGGGGGGAGAGAGCTGGGGGGGAGAGAGCTGGGGGGAGAGAGCTGGGGGGGAGAGAGCTGGGGGGGAGAGAGCTGGGGGGGAGAGAGCTGGGGGGGGAGAGCTGGGGGGGAGAGAGCTTGGGAGGGGGGGGGAGAGAGCTGGGGGGGAGAGAGCTGGGGGGGGAGAGCTGGGGGGGGAGAGCTGGGGGGGAGAGAGCTGGGGGGGGAGAGCTGGGGGGGGAGAGCTGGGGGGGGAGAGCTGGGGGGGGAGAGCTGGGGGGAGAGAGCTGGGGGGGAGAGAGCTGGGGGGGAGAGAGCTGGGGGGGAGAGAGCTGGGGGGGGGGAGAGCTGGGGGGGGAGAGCTGGGGGGGAGAGCTGGGGGGGGAGAGCTGGGGGGGGGAGAGCTGGGGGGGGGGAGAGCTGGGGGGGGAGAGCTGGGGGGGGGAGAGCTGGGGGGGAGAGCTGGGGGGGGAGGGGGGGGGGAGAGGGGGGGGAGAGCTGGGGGGGAGAGCTGGGGGGGAGAGCTGGGGGGGAGAGCTGGGGGGGGAGAGCTGGGGGGGAGAGCGGGGGGGGAGAGGGGGGGGAGGGGGGGGGGGAGCTGGGGGGAGAGCTGGGGGGAGAGCTGGGGGGGAGGGGGAGGGGGGGGAGGGGGGGAGGGGGCTGTGAGATTGCTGATTTCAGTTTGATTCCCCCTCAATTCATAGAATTCACCTTGAGATCCTTGGCTTGGAGCAGTGTGACAATAAACTGGCCTCTGAAAAGAATACTGAATTGGTGGTTTGTTACGAGCCTCATCAGGAGGCCCATAAATTTGTTGCTTTGGTCGAAAGGTAGAAACGTTGTCATTTGCAATTGGTTTAGGGTCTTGAGTACATGGCGTGAATTTAACATGAACCAGTTGTGATAAGTACAAGCAAGATCATTCTGAAGCACTTCACACTGAGCAGAAGAAGCAGGAGCAAATAGAACAGAAGGAGAAGCCAGCTACTAGTGATGCTGTCACCTCATCTCATATAGTGGCTTGCAAAAGTATTCATACCCCTTGAACTTTTCCACATGTTGTCACATTACAACCACAAACGTAAATGTATTGTATTTGGATTTTATGTGATAGACCAACACAAAGTGGTGCATAATTGTGAAGTGGAAGGAAAATGATACATTGTTTCCAAATTTTATTACAAATAAAAAAACTGAAAAGTGTGGCGTGCAAAAGTATTCAGCCCCCCTGAGTCAATACTTTGTAGAACCACCTTTCGCTGCAATTACAGCTGCAGTCTTTTGGGGTATGTCTCTACCAGCTGTGCACATCTAGAGACTGAAATCTTTGCCCATTCTTCTTTGCAAAATAGCTCAAGCTCAGTCGGATTGGATGGAGAGCGTCTGTGAACAGCAATTTTCAAGTCTTGCCAGAGATTCTCAATTGGATTGAGGTCTGAACTTTGACTGGGCCATTCTAACACATGAATATGCTTTGATCTAAACCATTCCATTGTAGCTCTGGCTGTACGTTTAGGGTTGTTCTCCTGCTGGAAGGTGAACCTCCGCCCCAGTCTCAAGCCTTTTGCAAACTCTAACAGGTTTTCTTCCAAGATTGCCCTGTATTTGGCTCCATCCATCTTCCTATCAACTCTGACCAGCTTCCCTGTCCTTGCTGAAGAAAAGCATCCCCACAGCATGATGCTGCCACCACCATGTTTCACAGTGGGGATGGTGTGTTCAGGGTGATGTGCAGTGTCTTTCCTCAACACTGGGTGGGATAGACCAGAGCACCTTCCTCCACATGTTTGCTGTGTCCCCCACATGGCTTGTTGCAAACTGCAAACGGGACTTCTTATGGCTTTGTTTCAACAATGGCTTTCTTCTTGCCACTCTTCCATAAAGGCCCGATTTGTGGAGTGCACGACTAATAGTTGTCCTGTGGACAGAATCTCTCACCTGAGCTGTGGATCTCTGCAGCTCCTCCAGAGTTACCATGCTTGGCTGCTTCTCTGATCAATGCTCTCCTTGCCCGGCCTGTCAGTTTAGGTGGACAGCCATGTCTTGGTAGGTTTGCAGTTGTGCCATACTCTTTCCATTTTCGGATGATGGATTGAACAGTGCTCCGTGAGATGTTCAAAGCTTGGGATATTTCTTGATAACCTAACCCTGCTTTAAACTTCTCCACAACTTTATCCCTGACCTGTCTGGTGTGTTCCTTGTGCTTCATGATGCCCAAGGAACATTTTTTGCTCACTAATGTTCTCTAACAAACCTCTGAGGCCTTCATAGAACAGCTGTATTTATACTGAGATTAGATTACACACAAGTGGACTCTATTTACTAATTAGGTGACTTCTGAAGGCAATTGGTTGCACTGGATTTTATTTAGGAGTAACAGAGTAAAGGGGGCTGAATACTTTTGCACGCCACACTTCAGTTTTTTATTTGTAACATAATTTGGAAACCATGTATCATTTTCCTTCCACTTCACAATTATGCACCACTTTGTGTTGGTCTATCACATAAAATCCTAATAAAATATATTTACGTTTGTGCTTGTAATGTGACAAAATGTGGAAAAGTTCAAGGATATGAAAACTTTTGCAAGCCACTGTAACTGCCCCTATTGGGTCCGGGTTAGAAACCTGTATCTTCTCTATCTTACCAGTACAGGTAAGGAATATCAAAGCAAATACAGTGTTGCAAACATATGCATTTTTTGGGTCATGGAAGTTCGGCTACCTTTTGTACAGAAAGTTTTATGAGAAGGTTGGACATCACAGGAGAAAAGACTAAGATTCTATTGCTTAACATGAATGAGGAGAAATAGTAAGCCTAAACGAGAACTTAGCAGTTTGAAGTTTGATCTTTATTTTATGAGGAATTACGATGAGCGATTACGTGAAGAAGGCCGTCAGTCCGCATGCGCGTCAATTTTCAAAGCAGCGGTGTGAAATCACAGATAACAGTAGTTGACCTGAACATAGTAAGATTGTTCAGAACTAGAACTACCAGATGATCTTTATAGTATGAGGGTTGGGAGCGGTGGGCAGGTAATGGCTCATCGTAACTCCTCATAAAATAAAGATCAAACTTCAAACTGGTAAGTTCTCATTTAATCTTACTATTTTACTTCAGAGTCACGTGAATGACTATGTGAAGACTTCAAAGCTCTGTGATTTCACGCCGGATATGAGTCCAAGCTTCACACACTGTATGGATTGACCATGGATGAGTGAAAAAGATTAATTCATTCAGACATTGCATCGTTAGTTAATAATGCTGATGCTTTAATCAACAAAAGAAAATAATAGTGACCCCTCCCATCCTGGGGGGGAAACTATAGAACAGAATTTAAAATGGTACTAGCAAACACCCCTGGTTCGGCAATTGGTTTGTTGTGAAACCTGTGGAGCGTCTGTTCATTGGACCATCCTGCAGCAGCTAGGATGTGGTCGAGAGGTATGTCCATTGCCCTCGCTGCCGACGTAGATGCGGCCCTGGTGGAGTGAGGGGCAGGGGCAGACATGCTTGATCGTCTCTGTTCCGACTCTTCTTCACCTGGCTTACTTGTTGAAGATTCCATGGCTCCCTCTGAAGGCACTCCTTCGCCTGCTTCTTCTGGATACACGAGTTCCCTGTAGCTTTCAGTTGACTCGTTAACTTGTTTCCATATTGAGTTTCCCTCCTTCTGGTATCTTTTCCAGGTAGGCTGCTTGTCCTTGGCTGAGCTTGACATCTCTCTTCTCATACCTCCACAGCTCCACCTTGTGGCTCCTCTGACTCACCTGCTCCCACTTGCTTCATGGATTAAACAGGTCTTGGCAGACTGCCAAATCTGCTAATTGGACAAACAGGACCTCTTCAATTTGCTTCTGTCATATTGATAAACATTCTGAGCCATGTTTGATAAACAACCATCAACAAAACTGGACTTTCAGAAAACATCCAATTATTTTCAATGTATGGAAGTGACTTCAGTTGAATGTATCTTATCTCAACTTCAAAACAAAGGACAAGCACCTGGATTCCAGTTTTACTCGCTCTTGGCTGCCTTCCAAAACTAGCAGAACTGGCATCTAATGCTTCTCTAGACTCTTTGATAAAGAGACTGTAATTTTACTTTAAAATATGACAAATTTGTCAAACTTAACAGCATCTCATGAAGGAGCTGTTCTAATTAAAGCGTTCCAGCTTTCAGATACACAGCATAATACAATAGTTGTTCTACTTACGCTCTCAATCAGTGAAGGTTTCAATCTTCAGATAAGTCGCGTGGCTTTGTCGATTAACCTACCGGCAGGTAGGCTCTAAACCAATCTCTGGCTGAGATACCTTCTTCAGTTCCTCTTCTATGGAACCTGTTTTCAGTTCCACTTCAATCTTCTGTCCCTCTTCTATGGGATCAATCTTCTACTTCCTGATAATAAGGAAGATTTTGACTCCAGATGTTGTGACAGATTTTCATATCGTTCAAGAACTCTTTCCTCTAGTCACTATGATTGAAGACAGGGGTTTAGGAGATGATCGAAATGCATTCGCGAGCTCTCCGCGAGACATTCAATGCCGCTGAAAGATAAATCTTCAAAACAGTTTACAATTAATAGTTTATTTATTGTAATAAAAACAGTAAGATAGTCAAATAAACTTCTTGTATAAGTACACTTTGATCTTACTCGGTCAAACATACATGGTCGAGAACTGTGACCTCTCCCCCATGCTTCTTCAAACTAAACTAAACTAATTACTAGGCAACTGCGCGAGAATCACAGCTGCAAACATGCTTCCGACTACGTATAAATCCCACATAATTACAGGCAGATAGAATTTAAAGGTAACTGGTTATAGTTATAACATACTGAGTACAAGGGCTGGCAAGTAAGGCAGATGGAGTCAGGATGTGGATAGGTACGTGTGACTGGGATGTTGTAGCAATTATGGAAACCAGGCTAAGAGAGGGACAGGACTGGCAGCGTAATGTTCCAGGATTCATCAGGCATACTAGAATATCAGAATTAATGAGTGCTCTTTTAGAAAGGTGAGGATGAACTTCTTTAGTCAGAGGGTAGTTAATCTGTGGAGCTCATTGCCACAGAGGGCCATGAAGGCCAAGCCAGTGGATATTTTTAAGGCAGAGATCGAAAGGCAGGAAATTGAGATTAGGAGGCAGAGATCAGCCATGATTGAATGACAGAGTAGACTCGATGGGTCGAATAGCCTATTTGTACTCCTATAACTTGAATGTGAGCAGCATTAGGCCATTTGGCCCATTGTGTCTACTCTACTATGCTATGATGGCTGATCTATCCTTCCCTCTCAACCTGCCTTCACCCCATAGCCTTTGACAACCTTATTAATCAAGTACCTGACAATGTCCACTTTAAAAATACCTAATGATGGGCTCCGCAGCCAACTATGCAACTAATTCCAGAGATTCACCACCCTCTGGCTAAATACATTCTTCCTCATCTCCTTTCTAAAGGCATTTCCTTTTATTCTAAGGCTGTAGCCTCTGGTCTGGGACTCTCCCAAAAGTGGAAACATTCTCTCCACATCCACTCTATCCAGGCCTTTCTATGAGATCCTTCCTCATCCTTCTAAACTCCAGCAAGCACAGGCCCAATGCCGTCAAACATTCATCATACATTAACCCTGGGATAATTCTCGTAAACGTCCTCTGGACCATTACCAATGCTAGCACATCTCTCCTCAGATCTGGGGCCCAAAACTGCTCACAATACTGCAAATATCTTCTGATCTGTGCCATACAAATCCTCTGCATTACATCTCCAGGGTGCACGATTCACAGGTGAGATTGGGGTGCATGGAAAAGAGGAGGGGGCGTTTCTTTATTGATTATGAAAACTGTCGTGGCAGTAATCAGAGATGATAATAGTGATGGTTCATTTACTGAGGCTATAAGGCTGGAGCTGAGAAAGGGGATGATCACCTTGTTGCAAGTGTAATACATGTCCCAAAATAGTCAACAGAAATTATGAGAGAAAATATGGTTGGAGATTGGAGGTAGCTGCGAGACAAATAGGATTTGTCAAATAAGACTGCATGGATGAACTCCAGAAATTGTTCATCCCTGTCTGGTGAAAAAAGTAAAACTGGGAAGGCGGCTTAACCGTGGCTGACGAGGGAAGTCAAGGGCACTGTTAAAGTCAAGGATGAGGCACATAAATTGGCCAGAAGAAGCGGCAAACCAGAGGACTGGGAGAAATTTAGAACTCAACAGACGACAAAGTGGTTAATTAAGAGGGGTAAAGAAGAGCATGAAAGAAAGCTTGAGGGGAATATAAAAACCGACTGTATAAGTTTATTTAGATATGTAAAAAGGAAAAGATGAGTGAAGACGAGTGTAGGTCCCTTACAGTCAGAGACAGGTGAATTTACAATGGGCACAAGGAAGTGGCAGAACAGTTAAACAAGTACTTTCGTTCTGTATTTACAAAGGAAGACAGAAACAATCTCCCGGAAATTGAGGATCTAGTCGGAGGGAGGAACTGAAGGGAATTCACATTAGTCAGAAAATGGTGTTAGGTAAACGGTTGGGACTGAAGGCAGGGCCTGATGGTCTGCACCTCAGTGTACTCTAGGAGGTGGCCCTAGAAATCATGGATCCATTGGTGATCATTTTCCAATGTTCTCTCGACTTGATCAGTTCCTGTGGACTGGATGGTAGCCAACGTAACTCTACTTTTTAAGAAAGGAGGGAGAGAGAAAACAGGGAATTATAGACCAGTTACATCGGTAGTGGGGAAATTGCTGGAGTTGATTATTAAAGATATCTCCTAATTTGAGGAAGTACATCCTTGTGATTGAGGCAGTGCAGTGTAGGTTCACGAGATTGATCCCTGGGATGGCGGGACTATCATATGGGGAAATATTGAAAAGACTAGGCTTGTATTCACTGGAGTTTACAAGGATGAGGGGCAATCTTATAGAAACATATAAAATTATAAAAGGACTGGACAAGCTAGATGCAGGAAAAACGTTCCAATGTTGAGCGAGTCCTGAACCAGGGGCCACAGTCTTAGAATAAAGGGGAGGTCATTTAAGACTGAGGTAAGAAAAAACTTTTTCACCCAGAGAGTTGTGAATCTGTGGAATTCTCTGCCACAGAGGGCAGTGTAGGCCAAATCACTGGATGGATTTAAGAGAGAGTTAGATATAGCTCTAGGGGCTAATGGAATCAAGGGATATGGGGAGAAGGCAGACACGGGTTATTGATTGGGGACGATCAGCCATGATCACAATGAATGGCGGTGCTGGCTCAAAGGGAAGAATGGCCTCCTCCTGAACCTATTTTCTATGTTTCTATATTTCTATGTTTCTATATTTCTATGTTATAGCAGTGCCTTTGGAAAGCAATGATGAGATTGGTCAAAGAAGGGAAAATCATGCAAATCTTTTGGAATTTTGAGGATGTAACAAGTAGAATGGATAAGGGAGAGCCGGTGGATGTGGTGTATCTGGACTTTCAAAAAGCCTATGACAAGGTCCCACACGAGAGATTAGTGTGCAAAATTAGAGCACATGGTATTGGGAGTAGGGTATTGACATGGATAGAGAACTGGTTGGCAGACTAGGAGTAGGAATTAACATGTCATTTTCAGAATGGCAGGGAGTGACTAGTGAGGTGCCGCAAGGCTCAGTGCTAGGACCCCAGTTGTTTACAATATATATTATTGCAGAAGCATGGCAGATGCATTATAATGTGGATAAATGTGAGGTTATCCACTTTGGTGGCAAGAACAGGAGGGCAGATTATTATCTGAATTGTGTCAGAATAGGAGAAGGGTAGGTGCAATGAGACCTGGGTATGATTGTACATCAGTCACTGAAAGTAAGCATGCAGGGACAGAAGGCAGTGGAGAAAGCCCATGGCATGTTGGCCTTCATTGCGAGATAATTTGAGTTTAGGGGAGCAAGGAGGTCCTACTGCAGTTGTGCAGGACTCGGGTGAGACCACAACTGAAGTATTGTGTGCAATTTTGGTCTCCAAATTTGAGGAAGGACATTCTTGCTATTGAGGGAGTGCAGCGTAGGTTCACCAGGTTATTTCCCCGGATAGTGGGACTTATATATGATGAAAGAACGGATTGACGGCTTGTATTTGCTGGTATTTAGAAGAATGAGAGGGGATCTTATAGAAACATATCATATTCTTAGAGGTTTCGACAGGGTAGAAGCAGGAAAAATTTTCCCGATGTTGGGGGAGTCATGAACCAGGGGTCACAGTTTAAGAATAAGGGGTTTTCTTTCTGAAGAAGGATCTGTACCCAAAATGTCGCTTATACCTTCGTTCCATACATGCTGCCTCACCTAAGTATTTTCCAGCTTTTTTGTCTAACATTTCCAGCGTCTGCAGTTCTATCTTAAACAAGAATAAGGGGTAAGTCATTTAGGACTGAGATGAGGAAAAACTTCTTCACCCAGTGTGTTGTGAATCTGTGTAATTCTCTGCCACAGAAGGCAGTGGAGGCCAATTCACTGGGTTTTCAAGAGAGAGTTAGCTCATAGGGCTAACAGAATCAAGAGATATGGGGAAAAAGCAGAAACAGGGTACTGATTTCGAATGATCAGCCATGATGATATTGAATGGTGGTGCTACCTCGAGGGGCCGAATTGCCTACTCTTGCACCTATTTTTCTATGTTTATATGTTTCTATGATTATCGGAGTGGGGAATCAACTTTTCCAACATAGGCTGGGACTGTCATAGTGCCAAGAGCTTAGACATGGTGGAATTTGTTAAATGTGTTTCAGTTTCCTCGTGCAATATATAAAGGACACTATACGGGTGAGGGCAAAGCTTCATTTACTCCAAGGAAATTGGGAAGGGCGAGTGACTCATACCATCCTATCTTCTATATTCAATTCTCTGACTGATGAAGGCCAATGTACCAAAAGCCTTATTGATCAACATATCTACCCTGTAACTGAACCCAAGTTCCCCCCACTCTACAACTCTACAGAGCCCTGTCAATCACTGTGAAAATCCTACCGTGGTTAGACTTCCCAAAATGCAACGTCACACTTCTCCACATTAATCTCCGTTAACCATTCCTCATCCAACTTGCCCAACTGATCAAGTTCCTGCTGTTTAAGAAAGAACTGCAGATGCTGGAAAAATCGAAGATAGACAAAAATGAGGGAGAAACTCAATGGGTGAGGCAGCTCTATGGAGCCAAAGAACAGGTGACGTTTCGGGTCGAGACCCTACTTCAGAAGGATGCGGCAGTGGGGGGGGCGGGAAGAGTGGAGACAGTAGGCTGTGGGAGAACTGTGAAGGGGAGGGGAAGGAGGGGTAAAGCAAGGACTACCTGAAATTGGAGAAGTCAATGATAATACCGCTGGGTTGTAAACTGCCCAAGCGAAATATGAGGTGCTGTTCCTCCAATTTGCGATGGTCCTCACTCTGGCCATGGAGGAGGCCCAGGACAGAAAGATCAGATTCGGAATGGGAGGGGGAGTTTAAGAGCTGGGCCACTGGGAGATCAGGTTGGTTAGTGCAAACAAAGCGGAGGTGTTGGGCAATGGATCGCCAAGCCTATGCTTGGTCTCACCGATGTAGAGCAGCTGACACCTAGAGATTGGAGGTGATGCAGGTGAACCTCTGTCTCACCTGGAAAGACTACTTGGATTCTTGGATGGAGTCAAGCGGAGAGGTAAAGCGACAAGTGTAGCATTTCCTGCGGTTGCAAGGGAAAGTGCCAAGGGAGGGGGTGGTTTGGGTGGGAAGGGACGTATTGACCAGGGAGTTATGGAAGAAGCGGTCTATGCAGAAAGCCGAAAGTGGAGGAGAAGGGAAGATGTGGCCAGTGGTGGGATCCCGTTGGAGGTGGTGAAAATGTCGGAGGATTATCTGTTGTATGTGACGGCTGATGGGGTGGAAGGTGAGGACAAGGGGAACTCTGCCAAGATTCAAGAGAGTTTATTGTCATGTCCTTGTTACGAGTGGGGGGGGGGGGGGGGGAGATGGGGAGTGAGAGCGGAGCTACGGGATATAGAGGAGACCCTGGTGAGAGCCTCATCTATAGTCGAAGAGAGGAAACCCCCGTTCCCAAAAGAATGAGGACATCTCCGATGCCCTGGTTGGGAATACCTCATCCTGGGTGTATATGCGACGTAGACGGAGGAATTGGGAGAAGGGGATAGAGTCCATACAGGAAGCAGGAAGGGAAGAAGTGTAGAGCAGATAGCCATGGGAGTTAGTGGGTTTGTAGATATCAGTCAGTAGTCTGTTACCTGTGATGGAGATAGAGAGGTCTAGAAATGGTAGGGAGATGTCAGAAATGGTCCAGGTGAATTTGAGTGCTGGATGGAAGTTAGTGGTGAAATGAAGTTACTGCTGTAATGTGTGATAGCCACCTTCGCTATCTACAAAACCATCCACTTTAGCATCATTTGCAAACTTACTTATTCTGCCCTGTACATTCTCATCCAAATCTTTGATAGAAACCACAAACAACAATGGGCCCAGCACCAAGCCCTGAGGTGCACCACTAGTTACTGGTCTCCAATCCAAAAACAATCGGTTATCACCCTCTGATTCTTCACAGGAAGCTAATTCTCTATCCGGTTGGCTAATTTTCCCTTTGATCTCATTTGATATAACCTTCCAGAGCCGTCTATATGGACGAATCAAGAACCAGAGAACATAGGTATAAGATGAGAGGGGAAAGATCTAATAGTAACCCGAGAGAGGTTTTTTACATTCAGAATGTGGTGACTACATGGAACAAGCTTCCAGAGGAGGTAGTCGAGGCAGAAACTATGATGATTTTTAAAAGCCATTTAAAAGGTATTTGGACAGATTAAAAAGATTAAAGGGTTATGGGTCAAACATTGGCAGGTGGGACAGGTCTTGATGAACCAACTTGGTTCGCATAGGCCAGTTGGGTCAAAGGGCATTACATGTCACTGACTTCTAGACCAACTTCCAGCATCCCACCTACCTCACCTTTGCATTGGATCCTATACCCTGTCAATCTAGTTTAAACCTTCCTGCTTGGTACTTGGAAACCTGCTGCTAGGTTATTGTTCCCCCTCACTATAGTTCTGTCTGATCTCACTGTACCTGCTGTGCCTCAGTGCCAGGATCTATGGCACAGGCTAGATTACTGTTATTGCTCTCCTTTGAATGTCCATCTTTCCATATCCTTCCAAACCTGTCCTATCCATGTTCTTATCTAACTGTTTCTTAATATTTTTTTTAGGATTGATTTAGTCATATATCTTTGAAGTAAGATTGCTGTCGTGTTTTATCATCAGCTGTGGGGTGACCTTGCAGAGGTGTATAACATTGAGGGGAATAGATAGGATAAACACACAATATTTTACTTAGGGTAGGGCCATCAAGAGTAAGAGGTCAGGGGTTTAAGGTGTTAGGGGCAAGATTGAATATTGTAATACTTGTCAGTTCTGATGGTAGGCAAAATCTGTGGAACGAGGATGGGTCGCTTGTTGGGCTACAACCCATCCTTGCTCCACAGATGTTTCCAACATCCAGTTGTATTTGTCTCGGTCCTGCAGAAGCTGCAGTTTTTTATTTCCAGATTGACCTTTCCATGTCTCCCTGCTCTCCAACTTCCTTTCCTGTTGGTTTGAAGATTGACAGGGGCAGGCCTTGGTTGATGACAGCAATGGGTTGTGAAAAATGATTAAAACCCATCTCTGATCAGTATTCATTTCCATCAGTAGCTTGAATTACTTGGGAATAGGTCAAAAATCCCGGGTTGTACATTAATCTCTGTGTAATGTATGCCTGTCAAATGTCCCTCCCTATATATTTATCCACTTTGGAATCCCTCTGATGTAGACTTCTCTTACATGCTGCTAAGGAAAACATTTTATTAAAGGCTGGATAGTTTGTAAATGGGTCACGGGGAGAATGTACAAACTCCGTGCAAACTGCACCTGTAGTTGGGATCGAACCTGGGTCTCCGGTGTTGCAAGCGCTGTACGGGAGCAACTCTACTGTTGCACTGCCGTGCCGCCCTAATTGGTAATTCTGATGGAAATATACTTGGAAAAGAGATGAAAATATAGAGTAATAAGAAATATTTTCGAAAGGTTAAGACAGGCAAAACTGGTGACTTCTGCAATTTGGTGTTTACATTCTTTGCAGAATTCAGATTCTGATAAAGCAGCTACAGGTTCATATGTGCCTTGTTTCATCTGTAAGGCATTTGAATGCTAATTGGAAGGCCTAAACATGTGCACTCTCTGTCTATAAGATAAGAAGTTAGATCAAGAACTTAAACAGTGTGCCCTTTGTTTTGCAGTTGTGAAACAGGTGCATTGATTAAAAGATCCAGCATGGTAAATGGTAGGGAATTGAGGAATGCTGTGGAACAGAGGGATCTAGGAATAACTGTGCATAGTTCCCTGAAGGTGGAATCGCATGTAGATAGGGTGGTAAAGAAAGCCTTTGGTGTGCTGGCCTTTATAAATCAGAGCATTGAATATAGGAGTAGGGAAGTAATGTTAAAATTGTACAAGGCATTGGTAAGACCAATTATGGAGTATGGTGTACAATTTTGGTCGCCTAGTTATAGGAAGGATGTCAACAAAATAGAGAGAGTACAGAGGAGATTTACTAGAATGTTGCCAGGGTTCCAGCAACTATGTTACAGAGAAAGGTTGAACAAGTTAGGTCTTTATTCTTTGGAGCGCAGAAGGTTAAGGGGGGACTTGATTGAGGTCTTTAAAATGATGAAAGGGATAGACAGAGTTGACGTGGATACGTTTTTCCCATTGAGGGTAGGGAAGATTCAAACAAGAGGGCATGACATGAGAATTAAGGGACAGAGGTTTCGGGGTAACGTGAGGGGGAACTTCTTTACTCAGAGGGTGGTGGCTGTGTGGAATCAGCTTCCAGCAGAAGTGGTGGAGGCAGGATCGATTTTAACATTTAAGAGTAAAGTGGATAGGTATATGGACGTGAAGGGAATGGAGGGGTATGGTCTGAGTGCAGGTAGATGGGACTAGGGGAAAACAAATGGTCGGCACAGACTGGAAGGGCTGAGAGGGCGTGTTTCCGTGCTGTAATTGTTATATGGTTATATGGTTATATGGGAAAATAGGTCATTTGGCCCACAAAGTCAATGCTGACCCTCGATCACCCGTTCACACTATTTCTATGTTATTCCTCTTTTCATCCACTCCCTACACATTAGGGACAATTTAAAGGCCAATTAACCTACAAACCCACACTTCTATGGAGCATGCAAAGAAAGGGGTGTACCCCAATAGACCCAATACGGTCACAGAGAGAACATGCAAACTCCACATAGACAGTACCCGAGGTTAGATCAATCCTGGTTTTCTGGTGCTGTGAGGCAAGAACTCTACCAGCTGTGCCACTGTGATAACCACTGTTCTGCTACTTCCACTTCTAACAGCTGGAGAAGCAAATTCACTTTGGTTTGATCTTATCTCCAGAACTAACGGGCACTCCACTGCTGAACCCATTTGTGGCTTCCATGCAAGCTTGGTCAAATACAGACATCAGAGGTGGGATGTTGATCAGTTGCCATCTTTTACTTCCCTCTCTGTTACATGTAATTCTGTTGGTGTCCTGCTTATCTTCACGCTGCTGCCCTAGAACACGACAGTGAAGAAAATGGCACTGGCCACCACCGATTGGTACAACATTTGCAGCATCTTATTGCGGACGTGGAAGGAGCGAAGCCTCCTCAGAAAGTAGAGATGGCTCTGTCCCTTCTTGTACGGTGCCTCAGCGTTCCTGGATCAGTCCAGTTTACTGACAAGGTAAACTTCAAGGTACTTGTACTCCCTGGTAAACTGCACATCCACACCCTGATAGACAGGGAACAGGGGTGTTCCTCTCCTCCTAAATTCCACCTCTAACTCCTAAGTTTTGTCAGTGTTGAGCTGCAGGTGATTCGGTCCACACCACTCAACAAAGTCATTGGCTACACCTCAGTATCCAGCTTCCCTCCCCTCACTGATGCAGCCCACAATTACAGAGTCATCTGAAACAGTAAGATTAACATAGAAACATAGAGATCGGGTGCAGGAGCAGGCCATTCGGCCCTTCGAGCCTGCACCGCCATTCAATATGATCATGGCTGATCATCCAACTCAGTATCCTGTCCCTGTCTTCTCTGTCCCTGATCCCTTCAGCCACAAGGGCCACATCCAACTCCCTCTTAAATATGACCAACGAACTGGCCTCCACTACCTTCTGTGGCAGAGAAGTCCACAGATTCACCACTCTCTGTGTGAAAAACGATTTTGTCATCTCGGTCCTAAAAGACTTCCCCCTTATCCTTAAACTGTGACCCCTTGTCCTGGACTTCCTGGACATCTCCTGGAATTAAATGAGAACTTACCAGTTTGAAGTTTGATCTTTATTTTATGAAGAGTTGAGTTGAGAGACTACGTTCGTGCGTCAATCTTCAAAGCAACGGTGTGAAATCACAGATAATAATGACTGAAGTATAATGGTAAGATAACAAAGACTAGAACTACCAGATGAGATCTATGAGGGCTGGGAGCGGAGGGCACGTAGTCCCTCAACTCGAATCCTCATAAAATAAAGATCAAACTTCAAACTGGTAAGTTCTCATTTAATCTTACTATTTTACTTCGGAGTGACGTGAGTGACTACGTGAAGACTTCAAAGCTCTGTGATATCATGCCGTGTGAAACGAGTGTACACAACCACACCTGCTTCATTGACAAATGTAGGGAAAACGTTCATAATGCATACAGTCATAACATAGATGTAAAACATGCTGATGCTGTTTAAATGAAACAATAATATTTCCATCTCTCACCCAGTTGGAAAATATTACCAGAACATAATAGAGTTAACAAATAACCCTGGTTCAGCAATGGGTCATTACAGATGTTTGGAGATTCGTTCGTTGGACCATGCTGCAGCCGTAACAATGCGACCCAGTGGAACATAAATACCGTTGCTGCTGATGTTGTAGCAGCCCTGGTGTAATGAGATCTGGAATCAGAATCCATTAGTACATAACACAACTCTGTTTTTCTCATCTGGAATGGCCTGAACAATAAGTTCTCCCAAATTATATATTTATTTATGTATCTATCTAGCTATCCATCTATTTATTTATTTATTTATTGTGACTAACAACATTGCTAGTCCAGAACTCCAAGGCTCTTGATGACCTTGACATATTGTTGTATATATGTGTACTTACCTTATCAAAGGTCCCCTGATATCCCTGTGACTATTTTGAGAACTGACCCCCTTCTGGTCTGCTCAAGTATTTATAACATATTATATATTATAATTTACAGGCGTTATCATCCTGTACCATCACAATTATGTAGTGACTGAACCTGCTGCACTAAACCAGTGCCAGAAGGATAACTACCTAATAAACTCCAGACAAATTTAAGGATATAGCTGCAGCCTCCTGGTGAAATAGTGTTCACAAATGTCAACATCACATATGGCATTATATTGGTCCTGGAACCTATGTTGAAGATATCCTACCCCTTGATAACCCAATTAATGTCCATATAACTCCATAATTAACAAACGATCATTTAGCATGAACTCGAAACATTAGCAATCAATAACATTTTCCATGGAACATAAGCAAAACAAACTCTTTCATCTCCTGGAAAAGAAAATTCTGCGATTTGGTGCTATGCAAACACTTTGAACACATAGAAGGATAGATGTAACAACCCAAACCTTAGGGCAGTTTATTAAACCTGCAGAACATAATTTGAGCTTCTCATGCAACTACTGATTTCCCAAGCCTCAGGCTGAACCAGCAAATTACGTTTAAAATAACCAAATAAGGTTATATTATTCGCGACAAATCAGGAATCAATTTGCATAATCACTCAATAGGAACCTTAAGCGGCCTCTTAATGACTTTATTTGAAACCTCAATTGATAAACAAAATGGAGGGAGCCATAAAAGTCCTTCCTACTCCTTTTGGCGAAATTGTATGTTTCGCCACTGGAATGCCACATATTTTGCAACCAGTGAAATAAACATGAACCATGTTAGGTGTTCCATTAACCAGAATTTCATAATATAGTGTGATTCAACACCAATTCTGTGTTGCCATTAACCTATACTTGATGATTCTCCTGTGACAAGATATGTAACCATTCCATGGGTCTTTAACTGATTGCACCCTCGTCACTAACATATGCCATCATCATAATGTATCTACCTGAGCATCACAATATGCACATTTGTCCAATCACTCTTTAACCCATACGATGCCCGTAGGGTCTATAGATAGTTGATACCCACAACAGACATTTTTTTTGCAAATCATTCAAGTCTGCTCCACCTCCAAACTCGAGATGATATTTGCAACTTGGTATCTGCCGTAAACAGCAACTGTGGCCCGATTTCCGAACCGGTCTTGTAAGACAATCTTGGTCCTTCTACTGAACCTGCGCAATTCTAACCTGCTTGAAAAGCTAGAACAGACCATTTTACATGATTAGACCCTCAAATTAGCTGATAATGTCTCAATCATTTGTAATGTATAACTAAGTGTACACCTTACCAAACTGTAAGTGGTACCTTAATTGTAGAGTAGCACAGGTACAGTGCGTGGAACCTCTGGCCAGCCTTCATGCTGCCACCAACTTCAGTGAACCGTTTACTGCCAATAAAGACGTGGGGTGCATTATCATCAAAACTATGAAACCTTGCTCATTCCTATAGCTTGTGCTTTGTCCTCCAGGTTTTCCCTATGGAAAGGTCTTACCTGAATAGAAGATTCGACGGCCAACTGTAATGTCCCCCTTAGAGCGGTATTCACTGCATATGTGTTTGGGATGGTAACTTTCTGGCCAGGCATAGACTTCTGGACACATGCCCTGAATCCCTTGGGCATGCTCTATGGCTATACCCTCAGACTCGGCATTAGATTATACCGATCCCACATGCTCTCCTCTTACGTGAGGGAGCCATTAAGCAGCCCTGATACAAAGTGCTGCTGGCGCAGCTTCAGCAATACGCCGACTTTGCCATGGCCCCAGCGTCAGAATAATACTGACGCAGCATGCTCTCCTCCTACATGAGGGAGACCTTAAGCAGGCCTGCTAAAAAGCACTATTGACACAATTTCCTATTTAGGGCCATTAGCACCATTTTGTAATGTAATTCAAGATTTACTTAACACCAACTGGAGCAGTAATGAATACTGTTTGTCCATCCTTGTGACTTTATTAATTTCACCTGGAGAAGCAAGGTGTGTTAAACCCCTGTCTCACGGTGCGAGTTGACCCACAAGTGACCCAGAGTGGTCACTCGCGGTAATCACGTACACTAAACGTAGCGGGAACGTTGGAACTCTTGCGAGCAACTTAGCAACTCGTGGCACTAACGGCAGGTACCCGTGAAACCTGGCAACTCGTGAAAAAAATCAAACATGTTCAAGGACTGCTCATGGGGATGCCAAGCTATGGCAGACCAGCCTATTGGAGATGCTGTGCCAGCAGTACTTTTGCTCAGGACTGCTCCAGGGGAATGCCAAGTTATGGCAGGCTAGCCTATTGGAGAGGTTATGCCAGCAGCACCTTTGCTCAGGGCTGCTTCATGAGAACGCCAAATCTATGGCAAATACTGGCCTATGGGAAAGGCCGCGCCAGCAGCACCTTTCTTCAGAGCTGCTTTATGGACGCCAGCGGTACCTTCTTCAGGGCTGCTTTATGGGAATAGCTATTTTGTAGGGTATTCCCATTTACAGTGATCATGGGGTATGAGGAGTCATTGTTAGGATAAGGCAATATACATATACACAGGTCTGGGGAAGACAGAGAGGGGAACAATGAGGACATGTAAGTTTAGTGGGGTATCTCATTGGTTATTATGTGGGAAGGAAGTCCAGATGCTGGTTTAAAGATAGCCAAAATGCTGGAGTAACTCAGCGGGACAGGCCGCATCTCTGGGTAGTGGTCTAAGGAAGGGTCTCAAACCCCTTACATCATCATTCCTTCTCTCCGGAGATGCTGCCTGTCCCGCTGAATTACTCCAGAATTGTGTGTGTGTGAGTTACTCCAGCATTGTTCGTGTGTGTGTGTGAGTTACTCCAGCATTGTGTGTGTGTGTGTGTGTATGTGTGTGTGTGTGTGTGTGTGTGTGTGTGTGTGTGTTGTGTGTGTGTGTGTGTGTGTGGAATCAATCCCCGGGCACCCGGGCTACTCATTTACCTGAATTAAACCCCATTTCTTGGGGTCTACTGCGGTCTGGGAACCACATACACTTGAGTTTCCCCTCCACCGGGAACCCAGGTTGACCATTCAGGTCCGTTAAGCCCCATCCCCTAGGGACTACTGCGGTCTGGAACCGCACTATTTTCGGGTATCCCCTCCCCGGGAACCCAACATGTGTAGTCACTGACCGCGTTATCAGTGACTCCGATCACAAACCCGACATTCGCCAGCTCCCCGCTTCCACGATCGGACCAGAGTTTACCCCCCAAAGCCCTAGGCTGGTTCACTCGTCGGCCTCGCGACCATCCCGCAAGAACCCCGGAGGTTCCTGAAGGAAACTTAGAACAGGTAAGAAATAGCACTTACCTGGAGCTTTTTTAGACTTACCATTGGAGGAGCTGCGCTGCTCCACAGTCGTCTGCACGAAAGCGTCTGACGTAATGATGCACGAATGTCTGTACGGGGTTCTTCACGTAGTCACTCACGTGACTCCGAAGTAAAATCTTCTGCAGGTGGCAGGAATCCGAGTTGTATCTGAAGTCCGAGGTGTCAATGGTGAACAGGAAGGGAGAGAGGACCGTCCCCTGTGGAGCCCCATGTCCGAGACACAGTTCTGTGGCCTGAAGTTGTCGTCTAGTCAGGTAGTTGGTGATCCAGGGCACCAATGGCGCATACTCCCGCATCTTCATCAGTTTGCTCCCACAAAGTGCAGGGATGATGTTAAAAGCACTGGAGAAGTAAAAAAACATGACTCTTACAGTGTGTCCTGGCTTATCCAGTTGAGCATTGGAACAATGGAGCAGTTGGATGATGGCGTCCTCATCCCCCATCTTTGTTTGTTAAGCAAACTGCAGGGGGTCCAGGTAGGGTTTAAACAGAGGTTGCAGGTGAGTGAACACCAGCCTCTCCAGGGACTTCATGATGTGTGAAGTCAGCGCCACCAGTCTGTAGTCATTGGAGGAGCTGGGATGCATCCTCTTTGGTACAGGAACCAGGCAGGATGTCTTCCACATCACAGGAACCCTCTCCAGGCTCAGGCTCAGGCTCAGGCTCAGGTTGAAGATATGCTGGAATATTCCACACAACTGGCTGCTACACTCCTTGAGTACCCTTGTGCTGACACCATCGTGACCTCTGCTTTGCCTGGGCGGAGTCTGCTCAGCTCCTTCCTTGCCTGCTCAGCCTTGATGGTCAGGATTGGCAAAGAAAGAGCAGAGGAAGTGGACCAGAGGGATTAAGAGGGAGAGTCAGTCAGGGAGCAGGGGGGAGGGTGGCAGAGGTCCCTCAAATCAATTAACAAGCAGGTTTAGCTCATTGGCCCAGTCCTGATTGCTTCCCTCCCTTGACCACTGGTCATCTTGTAGCCTGTAATGCTCTTCATACTGCTCCACACATCCCTCATGTTGTTCTGTTGGAGTTTCAGCTCCAGCTTCCTCTTGTAGTCATCCTTGCCCTGTCTTAGTCACATCTTCAGGTCTTTCTGTACCTGTTTCATCTCCTCTCTGTCACCATTTCTGAAGGTTGTCTTCTTCTGGTTGGGAAGGGCCTTTATGTCACTGGTGACCCCGGACTTGTTGTTGGGGAAAATGTATACAGTCTCTTCAGCGACATCCACACAGACATTAATGTAACTGGGAACATAGTCCGTGAGTCCATCAATATCCTCCCCATGAGGACTACAGAGTGCATCCCAGTCTGTGACCTCAAAACAGCCTTGTAAAGCATCACAGGCCTCCCGTGACCTCCTCCTCACTGGTCTTGTGGTTGCAGGCAGCCTCTGGACCATTGACTTATACCTGGGTAGGAGATGGACCAAGTTGTGGTTGGATCATCCCAGTGGCGAAAGGGATATGAGCCTTATGTCTCTTTAACACTGGCATACAGCAGGTCCAATGTTTTCATATCCCTGGTGGGACAGTCAACAAACTGAGTGAAAGTGGTTAGAGTAGCGTCCAAAGTCACGTAGTTGAAATCCCACAAGAAAGACAGGTAATCTCATTGGAAAGTTCTTCAAGGTGGTTATAGTGGATGCAGGGAGGGCATGTGAAATATAAAATATGATCTTATTGAATGACCCAACTGACATGAGGGACTGAGAGACCAGCTCTCCTTGTACTACTTATGTTCCCATGTAATGTTGCTAACATGGCAGCCATTTTGACCAAAGCAAGCTACCGTAAGCAGCAATGAAATAACTGACCAAATAATTTACTTACAGTGAAGTTGGTTAAGGATTCAACATTGACCATGGATTTGTATAAAACTACACTTTAAAAGTAAAAAAGTCAATAGTCAAAAGAGTTTATTGTCATGTGTCCCTGACAGGACAATGAAATTCTTCTTTGCTTAGCACAACAGAACATAGTAGGCATTGACTACAAAACAGATCAGTGTGTCCATATACCATTATATACGTAAATACATACAGGGGTATTAATGTTCAGAGTTTTGTCCGAGTCAGGTTTAATAGCCTGATGACTGTGGGGAAGTAGATATTCCTGAACCTGGTTGTTGGTCCTCAGGCTCCTTTACCTTCTACCTGAAGGTAGCAGGGAGATGAGTGTGTGGCCAGGGTGGTGTGGGTCCTTGATGATGCTGCCAGCCTTTTTGAGGCATCAACTGCGATAGATCCCCTCGATGGAAGAGAGGTCAGAGCCGATGATGGACTGGGCAGTGTTTACCACTTTTTGTAGTCTTTTCCTCTCCAGGGCACTCAAGTTGCCGAACCAAGCCACGATGCAACCGGTCAGCATGCTCTCTACTATGCACCTGTAGAAGTTAGAGAGAGTCCTCCTTGACAGACCGACTCTCCGTAACCTTCTCACGAAGTAGAGGCGCTGATGAGCTTTCTTAATAATTGCATCTGTGTTCTCGGACCAGGAAAGATCTTTAGAGATGTGCACACCCAGGAATTTGAAGCTCTTGACCCTTTCAACCATCGACCTATTGATATATGCGGGACTGTGAGTCCCCATCCTCCTCCTTCCACTCCACAATCAGTTCCTTGGTTTTGCTGGTGTTGAGGGTCAGGTTATTGTGCTGGCACCATATGGACAGTCACTCGATCTCTCTTCTATACTCTGACTCATCCCCATCAGTGATGGCTACACAGGCATGAGTATAGAGTGAGTACAGCAGGGGTCAGAGCACACAGCCTTGTGGTGCTCCCGTGCTGATTGTTATCGTCTGACACATTACTACCAATACGAACAGACTGTGGTCTGTGAATGAGGAAGTCGAGGATCCAATTGCAAAGGGATCGCAGAGACCCAGTTCTGCGAGTTTGGTAACCAGCTTGGAGGGGATAATTGTGTTAAATGTCGAGCTGTAATCGATAAATAACAGCCTGACATATGAGTTTTTGTTGTCCAAGTGGTCCAGAGCGGAGTGGAGGGCCAGCGAGATCGCATCCACCGTTGATCTGTTGTGGCGGTAAGCGAACTGCAGTGGGTCCAGGTTTTTGTCGAGGTAGGAGTTGATTTGCGCCATGATCAACCTCTCAAAGCACTTCATCACCACAGGCGTTAGTGCCACTGCTCGATAGTCATTGAGGCACGTCACCTTGCTCTTCTTGGGCACCGGCATTATTGATGCCCTTTTGAGGCAGGTGGGAACCTCAGACCTCAGAAGTGAGAGGTTGAAAATGTCCGTAGAAACTCCAGCCAGTTGGTCCGCACAGGTTTTTAGATCACGACTAGGTATACCATCAGGTCCAGGTGCTTTTCGAGGGTTCACCCCTCTGAAGGATTTCCTGACGTAGGCCTCTGTGACTGAGACTGAAATACCATCACAGCGAATTGGGGCTCGGGAAGGAACATCTGTGTTCTACTTATCAAAGCGTGCGTAAAACGCATTGAGCTCATCAGGGAGTGATGTATCGCCGACATCCGAGCTGCCTCCTGGTTTCACCTTGTAGGGATGATTGCATTCAGGCCTCGCCACAGCTGCCGACAATCTGTCTCATCCTCCAGTTTTGAGCAGAAGTCCCTTTTGGCCTTTATGATGGCATTACCAAGGTCGTATCTGGACTTCGTGTAGACCACTGTATCATCAGACATGAATGCCTGGTGTCTGGCCTTCAGAAGAATGTGGTTCTCAAAGTTCATCCAAGGTTTCTGATTGGGAAACACTCGGAAGGTTTTGGTGGGGATGCAGTCCTCCACACATTTCTTAATGAAGTCTGTAACGACTGTGGCGTATTAGTTCAAGTCTGTTGCTGAGTCCTTGAACATTGCCCA
The DNA here is from genome assembly GCA_035221665.1 of Okamejei kenojei. Classification (NCBI taxonomy): domain Eukaryota; kingdom Metazoa; phylum Chordata; class Chondrichthyes; order Rajiformes; family Rajidae; genus Okamejei; species Okamejei kenojei. The sequence continues at coordinate 1,727,895 of CM069164.1, forward strand.
GTCTACAGACTCCAAACAGTCCTGTGGATGTTCCTCTGCCCCCCCCCCCCCCCCACCCCCCCTCGACCAGCTCTGTACTGTCCTCACCTCTGGGCGTGCGCTCTTTAATTGCTGCCTGTAGGCAGGAAGAAGCAGCACCGCAGTGTGGTCGGATTTACCGAAGTGAGGGGGAGGGTAAAACCCCTGTCTCACTGTGCGAGTTGGCCCACGAGTGACCCCGAGTTTTTACTCGTGGTGATCACGTAGCGGGAACGTCGGAACTCGCACGAGCAACTTATCGACTCGTGGCGCTAACGGCAGGTACTCGGGAAACTTGTTAACTCGTGAAAAAAATCAAACATGTTTGATTTTTTCCACGAGTCAAATTAACTGTTCAAGTTAAAAATGGAAACATTTAAACTCGTTGTAATAACGTAGTGGCCCCGTGCGTTTATCTTAGTGTCTCGTGAGTCTACCGTGGGAACTTTAATAATCTGTTCTTTTGCTCGAGTAAAGACTGAACCAAAGATAGACACAAAATGCTGGAGTAACTCAGGCGGACCAGGCAGCATCTCTGGAGAGAAGGAATAGAGTCGAGACCCTTCTTCAGACTTACCCGAAATGCCACCCATTCCTTCGCTCCAGGGATGCAGCCTGTCCCGCCGAGTTACTCCAGCATTTTGTGTCTATCTTTGGCCTTTCTGCCACTTGTCCTTTATTACTGAGGCGCCTGCCCCGTGGCTTCACTCTGTCTCAATGAACGGCTTAAAGACCTGCCGAAGGGGCAAGTCTGGGGTGGTGGGTGGGATGTGTCCACGTGTGATGCTCCATCCACCCCCCCGGGGCCGAGAGTGTGGGATTGGGAAGGAACTGCAGATGCTGGTTCACACCGGAGATAGACACACACAATGCTGGAGTAACTCCGAGGGACAGGCAGCATCTCTGGAGAGATGGGATGGGTGAGATTTCGGGTCGAGACCTTACTTCAGACTTCTCCAGAGATCCCGCTGAGCTTACTCCAGTAGTTGGTGTCTATCCCGGTGGCAGGGAGCCGGGCTTGGCCGACCCGCCGCCTCTACTTGCCGGTCAGTCCAGTGATCATCGCCCTCCGCCCGGGATGCAGCGGAGGTTTTCCATCCGGTGAGTTGTCCAGCGCTCACGGTGGACGAGGGAGGACAGCAATAGGCCAGGTGAATGAATACAGCACATAAATGAGTCGACCTTTAATATTTTTTGATTTTATGTTTTAATTTACAAGCTGCTTCAAGCGAGGCAAGTTTTATTTTCAGTCCGAAGAAGGGTCTCGACCCGAAACGTCACCCATTCAACGAAAAAGCTGGAGTAACTCAGCGGGTCAGGCAGCAACTCTGGAGAGAAGGAATAGGTGACTTTTCGGGTCGAGATCCTTCTTCAGAAGACGAGCCCTTATCCAAAACGTCACCTTCTCCAGAGATGTTACCAGTCCTGCTGTCTGTGTGTATCTCTGTGTGTGTGTGTGTCTCTGTCTGTCTGTGTGTATCTGTGTGTGTGTGTGTGTGTGTGTGTGTGTGTGTGTCTCTCTCTCTCTCTCTCCCTCTCTGTCTATCTGTGTGTATCTGTGTGTGTGTGCTGTCGGGTCCCGGCGGCCGCTCAAAGTCACCCGAGCTGCTTCCTTCCTCTGAAGTGGTGGCCAGCTGCTGTCTGTGTGTATCTCTCTCTCTATGTGTGTGTGTGTGTGTGTGTGTGTGTGTGTGTGTGTGTGTGTGTGTGTGTGTGTGTGTGTGTCTCTCTCCCTCTCTGTCTATCTGTTTGTATCTGTGTGTGTGTCTGCTGTCGGGTCCCGGCGTCCGCTCAAAGTCACCCGAGCTGCTTCCTTCCTCTGAAGTGGTGGCCAGTCCTGCTGTCTGTGTGTATGTGTGTGTGTGTGTGTGTGTGTGTGTGTGTGTGTGTGTCTCTCTCCCTCTCTGTCTATATGTTTGTATCTGTGTGTGTGTCTGATGTCGGGTCCCGGCGGCCGCTCAAAGTCAACGGAGCTGCTTCCTTCCTCTGAAGTGGCGGCCAGTCCTGCTGTCTGTGTGTATCTCTCTCTGTGTGTGTGTGTGTGTGTGTGTGTGTGTGTGTGTGTGTGTGTGTGTGTGTGTCTGCTGTCGGGTCCCGGCGGCCGCTCAATGTCAGTCACCCGGGCTGCTTCCTTTTTTAAAATTATTTAAAATAGAGATCCATTGCAAAAAAGTATTTAAAAACATAAAACAACAAGAAATGCTTGGTTACTGGAGGATGCGCATTTTCCCATTGTAGGTCATATCAATAGATGCCGCCGCGCTGAAATAACTCAAAACCACAGGATGGAGATGTATTTTAACATTGTTGCTTTATTAAAACATACCTTCATTCACGGTTGGCTCAAGAGTAACGGGAGAGGAACTTGCTAACTCGGGAGAGGAACTTGGAACATCGCAGCAATGACATACCCGTGGGAACTCGGTTACACACTTGATCATAAACTTGCAGTCTCGTGCACAGCCACGAGTCTGTCACTCGGGGTACCTCGTGGGTCAACTCGCACAGTGAGACAGGGCCATTAGAGTGGTAAGCATTCTTGATGGTGGTGTAGCAGTGGTCGAGGGTGTTTGGTCCTCTGGTGCAGCAGGAGACATGTTGGTGGAAGTTGGGGAGTGATTTCTTTAGGTTTGCCTTATTGAAGTCCCCAACAATGGTGGTAAATGCTTCGGGGTAAGACGTCTGGTGTTTGTTGACCATGGCGTGCAGCTCCTTCAGTGCCAGACGGATGTCTGTCTGGGGTGGAATGTAGACCACGGTCAGGATGATGGAGGTGAATTCCCTTGGAAGGTATAAGGGACGGCACTTCACCTCAAGGTGTTCGAGGTGTGGAGAGCAGGAGTTGGACAGGACTGCCTCGTCTGAGCACCACGCAGAGTTGACCATGAGGCAAACGCCCCCTCCTCTCCCTTTCCCAGATGCCAGTGTACGGTCCATACGGTGGATGGAGAACCCTTCAGGCTGGACCGCTGAGTCTGGGGAGCTGGGGGTGAGCCATGTCTCTGTGAAACAGAACACAGAGCATTCCCTCAGCTCCCTTTGATGAAGCAGCCTTGCCCTTAATCCTCCACTTTATTTTCAAGGGACTGTACATTTGCCAGTAGGATAGTAGGGAGAGGGGCCGTAGTCCCCTGCGCTTCAGTCTGACCTGAAATCCTGCCGCCGGCCACGTTTCCGGACACAATGGAGGCTTCTCCTTTGTTTCCAGGTACTGAGTTGACTGTGCCTGCTGTTTCTGCGGACCTGCGCTGGAACGGGGGTTCCTTCACAGACGGCAGCTCCAGCTCCGTAATGAATGGGGGTTCCCCCAAAGTCGGCAGCTGCAACTCCAGCTCCGTTGTTCATGGAAGACCCAGCCCATCGGCTCTGGAGGTCATCCCGGGGTCTCCAGGCACTGCGTTCCTCAGTCGGGTCGGGTGATTCCCGGCCAGCGTGGGAAGGTTTTAAGTCCGGGGCTCCCGCAATGCGGAAGATCGCAAAATTGGGAGAGCCTTGAGGTGCTCAAGCAGCTTGTCTGAAACGGCACCGTTTTCTGCTGTTTTCCTGATCCAGGTAAGTTGTTGGAAGTTGTTGTTGAGCCTTTTATGTTCCGGAGCTCCGCAAAAGTCGCCACAGGCAGGCGCCATCTTGAGTCCGGAAGGGTGAGAGGCCCCAAAAAAGGCCCACACTTTATTCTTGTTTTTGAGCAATAACAAGATATTGATTATCTTGTATGTTCAATATCTACTCAAGAGGACTGGCTTAAAGATACTTTGGAAACAATGAATTTCTGGCAGCGCATGACTCAATCAACAAGTTCAGTTTAAACCCGTATCTGCAGTTCCTTCCCACACATTGAGCAATTTTATTGCTTTTTTGAGATAGGAATTAATTTACTTTGGGTGAGTAATAAATAGACCGCCCTGCTGGACTTTCAATGGTTTTGTAACTTCCTTGATTGGCTTCCATGAGTGTAGCTGGTGATAGGGGACCAATTGTAGGGATTAGATATTATATCTGTGCAATGGTCCCAACACTTGCTTCTGATGTGGACAAGAATTCCTCTTTTTAAACCTTAGCCAATATGGCAGGCAGTTTGTCAGCTTCCCTGTATTCTGCGACCTTGGGTTTCAACACTATGTATGGAACATAAACCCATGTGACCCAGTTCCTAGTCTCACTCCAAAAAATCTGGATGCAAGCCTGAATGACTCTGTGACATGACCTTGATAAGTAAGTATTCCCAGGACACGGATATAGCTGCAGCTTATTTTTTTATTGAGCCCTTCCAGTTCAAAGTCACAACACGTTCTCAGCTCATATTCCTTTTCAAAACAGTTTACAAATACTGTCAATTTAAGGTAAATTCTGTACTTTCTTGAATAGAGAGTGCCAATGCTTATTTTGACCTGAAAAAAATAAAACTGTTTCAGCAGAGAAGTTCACGTTGTCTATCAAGTTTAATCCCGCTCTTAATAAGCATTTCCCTTTTTGCTGTAACAAACCAATCTGGACCCAGTCCAAGGTCTAAATCTCCTCATCACCATCAAGTCATTTACTAAACTTGCAGCTGGTTAAGATGTGACAGGTGGATGGACACAGATGTCGGGATAATCTGCTGCCAAAAAGTTTGGCACACCAAGAAACAGATTGGATGTTTGAATATTGATGTCCAGCTTGATCACACTGCACTTTTGTTATGGAGAATATTATGAATGGTGTTGGGTAGACTGATGTGACAGGAAATGGTGTTGGGTAGACTGATGTGACTGATGGCTGATAAATCCTCCTGGCCTGATGGATCCCAGGGTACTCAAGGAGGTGGCTCTCGAAATCATGGACGCATTGGTGATCATTTTCCAATGTTCTATAGATTCAGGGTCAGTTCCTGTGGGTTGGAGGGTAGCGAATGTCATCCCACATTTCAAGAAAGGAGGGAGAGAGAAAGCAGGGAAATATAGACAAGTTAGCCTGACATCAGTGCAGGGGAAGATGCTGGAATTGATTATTAAAGATGTAATAGCGGCGCATTTGGATAGCAGTGACAGTATCGGTTCAAGTCAGCATCGATTTATGAAGGGGAAATCATAGAAACATAGAAACATAGAAATTAGGTGCAGGAGCAGGCCATTCGTCCCTTCGGGCCTGCACCGCCATTCAATATGATCATGGCTGATCATCCAACTCAGTATCCTGTACCTGCCTTCTCTCCATACCCCCTGATCCCTTCAGCCACAAGGGCCACATCCAACACCCTCTTAAATATGGCCAACGAACTGGCCTCAACTACCTTCAGTGGCAGATAATTCCACAGATTCACCACTTCTCATCTCGGTCCTAAAAGACTTACCCCTTATCCTTAAACTGTGACCCCTTGTCCTGGACTTCCCCAACATCGGGAACAATCTTAGTCCAACCCCTTAACAATAGCCTGTCCAACCCCTTAAGAATTTTGTAAGTCTCTATGACATCCCCCCTCAACCTTCTAAATTCCAGCAAATACAAGCCGAGTCTATCCAGTCTTTTGTCATATGGAAGTCCTGCCATCCCAGGAATCAGTCTGGTGAACCTTCTCTGTACTCCCTCTATGGCAAGAATGTCTTTCCTCAGATTAGGAGACCAAAACTGTACGCAATACTCCAGGTGTTGCCTCACCAAGACCCTGTACAACTGCAGTAGAACCTCCCTGCTCTTGTACTCAAATCCTTTTGCTATGAATGCCAACATACCATTCGCTTTCTTCACAGCCTGCTGCACCTGCATGCCTACTTTCAATGACTGGTGTACCATGGCACCCAGGTCTCGTTGCATCTCCCATTTTCCTATTATCATTCAAATAATAGTCTACTTTCCTGTTTTTGCCACCAAAGTGGATAACCTCACATTTATCCACATTATACTGCATCTGTCATGCATTTGCCCACTCACCCACCCTATCCAAGTCATCCTGCAGCCTCCTAGCATCCTCCTCACAGCTAACACTGCTCCCCAGCTTCGTGTCATCCGCAAACTTCGAGATGTTGCATTTAATTCCCTCGTCCAAATCATTAATATATATTGTAAATAGCTGGGGTCCCAGCACTGAGCCTTGCGGCACACCACTAGTCACTGCCTGCCATCCTGAAAAGGACCCGTTCACTCCTACTCTTTGCTTGCTGTCTGCCAGCCAGTTCTCAATCCACATCAATACTGAACCGCCAATACCGTGTGCTTTAAGTTTGTATACTAATCTCTTATGTGGGACTTTGTCGAAAGCCTTCTGAAAGTCCAGATATAACACATCCATTGCTTCTCCCTTATCCACTCTACTAGTTACATCCTCAAAAAATTCAATAAGATTCGTCTGACATGATTTACCTTTCGTAAATCCATGCTGACTTTGTCCAATGATTTCACCACTTTCCAAATGCGCTGCTATCCCATCTTTAATAACTGACTCTAGCAGTTTTCCCACTACCGATGTTAGAATAACTGGTCTGTAATTCCCCGTTTTCTCTCTCCCTCCCTTTTTAAAAAGTGGGGTTTCATTAGTTACCCTCCAATCCTCCAAATCATGCTTGACAAATCTTCTGGAATTTTTTGATGATGTAACAAGTAAGATGGACAAGGGAGAGCCAGTAGATGTAGTATACCTGGACATTCAGAAAGCCTTTGATAATGTCTCGCACAGGAGATTAATGGGCAAAATTAGAGCAACATGGTATTCGAAGTAGGATATTGGATAGAAAATTGGTTGGCACACAGGAAACAAAGAGTAGGGATTAATGGCTCTCTTTCAGAATGGCAGGCAGCAACTAGTGGGGTGCCGCAAGTCTCGGTGCTGGGAGCGCAGCTATTACAATATACATTAATGGTTTAAATGAACGAATTAAAAGTAACATTAGCAAATTTGCAGATGACCCAAAGCTGGGTGGCAGTGTGAACTGTGAAGAAGATGTTATGAGGATGCCGGGTGACTTGGACAGGTTGGGTGAGTGGACAGATGCATGGCAGATGCAGAAGTGGATAAATGTGAGGCATGAACGGGAAGGCAGATTATTATTTGAATGGTGTCAGGTTAGGAAAAGGGGAAGTACAACGCGACCAGTGTGTCCTTGTAGATCAATCACTGAAAGTAAGCTTGCAGGTACAGCAGGCAGTGAAGAAAGCTAATGGCATGTTGGCCTTCTTAACGAGTGGAATTGAGTATAGGAGCAAAGGGGTCTTTTTGTAGTTGTACAGGGCCCTGGTGAGACCACACCTGGGTTACTGTGTGCAGTTTTGGTCTTCTAATTTGAGGAAGGACATTTTTGCTATTGAGGGAGTGCAGCGTAGGTTCACAAGGTTAATTGCCCGGATGGTGGCACTGTCATATGATGAAAGAATAGAGCGACTGGGGTTGTATTCACTGGAATTTAGAAGGATGAAAGGGGATCATATAGAAACATTTAAAATTATTAAGGAATTGGACATGCTAGATGCAGGAAACATGTTCCCGATGTTCGGGGAGTTCAGAACCAGGGGGCACCGTTTAAGGATAAGGGGTCAGCCATTTAGAACTGAGATGAGGAAAAACGTTCACACAGAGAATGTGAATTTGTGGAATTCTCTGCCTCACAAGGCAGTGGAGGTCAATTCACAGGATGCATTCAAAAGAGAGTTAGATAGAGTTAGGTCTAGCAGAATCAAGAGGTATGGGGAGAAGGCAGGAATGGGGTACTGATTATGGATGATCTGCCATGACCACATTGAATGACAGTGCTGACACGAAGGGCCGATTGGCCTACTCCTGCACCTATTGTCAATGTATCTATGTATTTATGTAATCTGAGGGGTAACATTTTCACACATCATGTGATGGCTGTATGGAACAAGCTGCCAGAGGAGGTAGTTGCGGCTGGTACTATCCCAATGTTTAAGAAACAGTGAACAGGTTCATGGATAGGACTGGTTTAGAGGGATATGGACCAAACGCAGGCAGGTGGGACCAGTGTAGCTGAAACATGTTGGCCCATGTGGGCAAGTTGAGCCGAAGGGCCTGTTTCCACACTGTGTCACTATGACTCTTTGTTTCTTGAGGGGTCCCATTCTCTTTCCTGTTACCCTTTTTTCCTTAATGTACATACAATCTCTTGAGGTTAGCCTTTATATTATCTGCCAGAGCCATTGCCTTTTTGCCCTCCTGATTTCCTTTGTTTAATGTGGATAAATGTGAGGTTATCCACTTTGGAAGGCAGATTACTATCTAAATGGCGTCAAGTTGGGAAAAGAGAAAGAACAACGGGATATGGGGGTCCTTGTTCATCAGTCTATGAAAGTAAGCATTCTGGTACAGCAGGTAGTGAAGAAAGCGAATGACATGTTGGCCTTTATAACAACAGGAATCAAATATAGGAGCAAAGAGGTCCTTCTGCAGTTGTACAGGGCCCTAGTGAGACCACACCTGGAGTATTGTGTGCAGTTTTGGTCCCCTAATTTGAGGAAGGACATTATTGCTATTGAGGGAGTGCAGCGTAGGTTTACACGGTTAATTCCCAGGATGGCGGGACTGTCATATGCAGAGAGAATGGAGCAGCTGGGCTTGTACACTCTGGAGTTTAAAAGGATGAGAGGATATATCATTGAAACATATAAGATTGTTAAGGGCTTGGACATGCTAGGGGCAGGAAACATGTTCCCGATGTTGGGGGAGTCCAAAACCAGAAGCCACAGTTTAAGAATAAGGAGTAAGCCATTTAGAACGGAGACGAGGAAACACATTTTCTCACAGAGAGTGGTGAGTCTGTGGAATTCTCTGCCTCAGCGTGGAGGCAGGTTCTATGGATGCTTTCAAGAGAGAGCTAGATAGGGCTCTTTAAAATAGCGGAGTCAGGGGATATGGGGAGAAGGCAGGAAAGGGGTACTGCTTGGGGATGATCAGCTATGATCACATTTAATGACGGTGCTGTCTCGAAGGGCCGAATGGCCTACTCCTGCACCTATTGTCTATTGTCCATTGTCTATTATTCCCAAAACTCCTCCAGGAATACACCAGCAGCCTATACCTGTCCCACGCCTCCTTGCTCTTCCCCAAAGCTTCAATTCCCCTCAACGAATAAGCTTTCTTACGCCCACCTGCCTTGCCCTACACTCAAACATGAGCATGCATGTTGAGGACTCTTGCCAGCACACTTTTAAAAACATCCCATTTCCTGCTGTTCCTTTTCCTTCAAACACCCTGGTCCAATCAACGAGTGAATTCCTGTCTAATATCTTCAAAATTGGCCTTGCCCCAATTAAGAATTTTAACTCGTGGGCACGCCCTATCTCTATCCTAATAGAACGTAGTCGCTGGTCCCAAAAGGACCATCCTCAAAGACTTCATCCACTTGTACGTTCCAATTTCCCAAGACTAGATCAAGCATTGCCCTCTCCTGTGTGGGGCCCTGTACATATCACCCTTCATACCAACTTCTAGTCTGTCACCAGCCTTTGTCCTCAAGGGATCCTACCCCTCTGCCAATCTTGTTTCAACCCACCCGTGTAGCGTTAGCAAACCTGCCTGCTAGGATATTGATAGTCCTCCAGTTAAAGTGCAACCCGTCTCTCTTGTATAGGTCACCTCTGGCCCAGAAGAGATCCCAGTGGGCCAGAAATCTGAATCCCTGCCCCCTGCACTTACTCCTCAGCCACACATTCATCTTGACTACCTTCCTGTTCTTACCCTCACTAGCGCGTGGCACTGGAAGCAATCAGAGATCATGACCCTGAGGTCCTGCTTTTTGCATTTTATTTAACTTCCAAAACTCATATTGCAGTACCTCATTTTCATTACTACCTATATCATTTGCGCCAACATGCACAATGACGCCTGCTTCAAAAAATCAATAATTGTACCGGTATCTAAAAATGCCTCCCCAGCCTGTCTGAATGACTACCGTCCGGTGGCCCTCACCTCGGTAGTCATTAAATGCTTTGAGAGGCTAGTGAAGGAACACATCTGCGCCTTCCTCCAGCGCAACATGGACCCAGTACTATTCGCATACCGTCCGAACAGAACAACGGACGATGCGGTCTCCCAGGTTTTGCACACCGCTCTCTCTCATCTTGACAGCCAGAAGGGGAGCTACGTGAGGATGCTGTTCATAGACTTCAGTTCGGCCTTCAACACGATATTCCCCACCAGACTGGCCGAGAAGCTACAGGAATTAGGGCTCAACACCCCCCTGTGTGCCTTGTCCCGGGACTTTCTCACCGCCAGGCCCCAGGTAGTCAAGATGGGAGGGAATACATCGAAGTCCCTCACCCTGAGCACAGGATCCCCCCAGGGTTGCGTCCTCAGCCCCCTATTGTACTCCCTATACACACATGACTGTGTGGCTAGGTTCAGCTCCAACTCGATAATCAAGTTTGCAGACGACACCGTGGTGGTGGGCCTGATCTCAGACAACGATGAGAAGGCCTATGGGGAGGAGATGGCTGATCTGGCACTGGTGTCAGGACAACAACCTCCTCTTGAACATCAAAAAAACTAAGGAGCTGATCGTGGACTTTAGGGGGGCACATCATCCAAGGAGGTACACACCATAGAGGATAAATGGGGATACTGTGGATAGGGTGAGCTGTTTTAAATACCTGGGGTCCACATCTCTGAAGATATGACATGGACATCACACGCTGCAGCACATGAGTAAGGCAAGGCAGCACCTTTACCACCTCAGGCAATTGAGGAAATTCAGAGTGTCTCCGGGAATCCTCCAGTGCTTCTACTCAGCGGCTGTGGAAAGCATCTTGTCCGGAAATATCACAATCTGGTTTGGGAATTGCTCTGCCCAGGACAAGAAGGCCCTGCAGAGAGTAGAGCGTTCGGCCGAACGCACTATGGGAACTTCACTCGCCCCCCTGCAGGAACTATACATCAGGAGGTGCAACTCCAGAGCCAATAAGATAATGGGGGACCCCTTCCACCCCAGCAACGGACTGTTCCAGCTGCTACGGTCAGGCAAACGCCTCTGTTGCCATGCTGTGAGAACGGAGAGGATGAGAAGGAGTTTCTTCCCAGAGGCCATTAGGGCTGTAAACTCCTATCTCACCAGGGACTAACTACACTGGACCATTCTACTGTATTTTAAAAATTGTTGTTTTTTTTTCCTTTTTCCTTCCTCCCACAATATGTAATATGTAAAAGAACATGTGATTCTGTTCCATTCTGTTTGTAGTTTGTTTGTTTGTTTTTTGCACAACCAAACAAACAAACAAACAAAGGTAGGGAAGATGAGGGTAGGGAAGATTCAAACAAGAGGGCATGACATGATAATTAAGGGACAGAAGTTTAGGGGTAACGTGAGGGGGAACTTCTTTACTCAGAGGGTGGTGGCTGTGTGGAATGAGCTTCCAGCAGAGGTGGTGGAGGCAGGATCGATTTTAACATTTAAAAGTAAAGTGGATAGGTATATGGACGTGAAGGGAATGGAGGGGTATGGTCTGAGTGCAGGTAGATGGGACTAGGGGAAAACAAATGGTCGGCACGGACTGGAAGGGCCGAGAGGGCCTGTCTCTGTGCTGTAATTGTTATATGTTATATGGTTATATGGTTAAATTCCGCAAGCACTGCCACTTTTCATTTCACTGCACATCTCATATGTGTATGTGACGAATAAACTTGACTTGACGACTTCCAGCTGCTCCCCCTCCCTCTTGAGGATGTCATGAAATAATGATCAAATAGCAGAAGAATGAGATTGGAGTCTCTGAGAGCAGATGAGGATGATGTCAGTGATCGGGAAGTCGACAAGAGTTAGATCAGGGATACTGGGAACAGGCGATGGGAAGATGCTGATCCTGTTGGAACATGGGACAGTACAGACCAGGAACAGGCCCTTCGACCCACAATGTCAGTGCCAAACGTAATACAATTCAACTAATCTCACTGCCGGAACGTGACCTGCATATCCATGTGCCTATCCAAAAGTCTCGTAAACACCACTGTTGCATTTGCCTCCACCACCACAAAGTGCCCACCTGTGCTTGTGTTCTCCCTTATGGGCCTGTCCCACTTCGACGATTTTTCAGGCGACTGCCGGTGAATGCCAAGTTGCTGGCAGTCACCTGAAAAACCGGCAACTGGAACGGCGACTATCAGAATGAAACACTTCCGGTGGCGCTATGGAGGGCTAGAGGACAACGCCAGCCAGCTCCGTGAAAAAAACGGGGAAAAACGGGGGATTAACGGACCTACCTGCTGCCTGCTGCTTGCTGCCTGCCGTTTCTGCACCGATTGTTGTGAGTGGTATTATCAGGCGTGTGACTAATTATGTCTACAACACGCAGCCCTACCGATAAACAGAAAAGTCGACCGACCCGGCAGAGACTGGCAGAAGGCCCAACTGAAGCCTCGGACTCAGGTAGGACCTCATCCCAGGAAGATGTATCGAAAAGAACAGGGAAAAAAGCGGAAAGTGAAGAATTGAAAACTTTAATTTCTCGCGAGATTGCTGGTTTAAGGGAAGAAATAAACCAGATGAATACTCAAATTGAAGAATTTCAACAGGAAACAAATTCAAATATTAATAATAAGACCAAGAAAATATCAGAAGATTTGAAGAAGGAAATTACAGAAATGATGAACGAAATGAGAAAGGAGATGGATAATAAAATTGAAAAGGTCAAAAATGACTTTGAAAAAAGGCTGAAGCCTATGGAAGAGGTACTGGAACAACAGACGGTCGGTATAAAAGGCCTTGAAGAACTAGCTGCTACCAGTGCTATGACTACAGCAAAGCTGATTACAGAAAACGAACGTCTAACGAACTTACTGACTAAAATAACTGAGAAATGTACTGAGCTAGAAGGTCGCCAGAGAAGACAAAACCTAAGAATTGCAGGTAGTCCTGAAGGACGAGAGAAAGATGAAGATCCTCGAGAATTTACTGCGAACTTATTACAACATGCTTTATCTCTGGAACAAAAGCCTTTATTAACCCGTGCTCACAGAGTCGGAAGATGTCAGACAAGAGCAAATGCCCCTCCAAGACAAATGATTATAAAGCTACAATACGACTTTGTCTTGGATGAGATAATGCGGAAATCCTCGAGAAATAGAAATCTGGAATTTGTAGGTCACAGGATCAGTATCCACCGAGATTAACCTGCAGAGGTTTCCAGGAAACGGAAAGCATTCAACGAGGCTAAAAGTCTTATGAGAGGAGTGGCACACCTGAAATACGGCCTGAATTACCCAGCTATTCTAAGAGTTACCTTCAAAAACGAGGAGCATTTATTTTCCAACCCAGCAGCAGCAATGGACTTTGCGCGCCAGATCCAGACCTGAGAAGCAGCTACTTTCAAATATATTGACTCTTAAGAATGCTACAAGAATCTCCAAAACTTCGCAAGACTCCACAAAACAATGTAGGACTGGACTGAACTGGGCAACGTTGGATGGCAGTCGGAGAAAGAAGTGGATCGGAAAACTTCACCTGGATACTAATAACTAACATCATTACACTATTAATATAAATAACTAACACATATTACAGGCACACCGCGGTATTTTTAATAACATCATTTTTACTAATTAATATTAATCACTATTACTAATAATTAATGATTTTCTATGTTGGAATGAATAGAGTTAAAATTAGGGATTGATTTCATTTGGAGACTTTTTCTTTTTTGCCAGCAATTTTTTATTTTCATTCTTAATTTCTGTTTTCTTTTTGTTGGATGGATTTTTTTTCTTTTTTCTTTTTATCTTTTTTTTGTGTTCTTTCTGTTTAAAATTGTAAGATTTTTAATTAAGTTCTAAATATGTATTTTGATATCTTCTTTTTTTTGTTCCTCTTGTTTATAATAATTAGATTTTTAAATAAGTCTTAAATAATTGTATTTCTATACCTTTAATTATAATTTAAATATGTCTTTATTTTTATCCCTCTTTTTTCCCTTTCCTTTTTTTTTTTTCTCTAATGCTACACCCCCGGTAAAATATTTTTATGGAATAACAATTCCAAAAACCTGGGAGCTGGTTAAGTTACCAACATCAACGATGGAAGTCGGTAGATGGTTAGCCATGCTAGTATGGCTAGCACTAACTGCAACAAATCTAGATGTAGTTTTTCCTCTCTTTTTGCACATTACTAACCTCTTAATCTATCCTTTGTTCTTTTCTCATATAATCTATTATGGTTTTCTTCAATTTGAATGGAGTTATATATTGGATCAATGGAGATATATACGTGAGAGACATGCACGAGACTTAAAATTCATCTATTCGATGTTCGGGCGTAAGGTCGGGTCTGATGTGCTGAACCATAGACTCTATTGCAGACCTCCATAGTCAAAAGATGCAAGACTCAAAAATAAATATAGGGAATGAGGGAATAACATTTTGTAGTTGGAATGTTAAAGGTATTAATGAACCGATTAAGAGAGGAAAAGTTTTTGCACATTTAAAGGCAAACAAAGCTGATGTAATTTTTATTCAAGAAACCCACCTAAAAAAAGATGCTGAACATAGATTGAAAGCTAAATGGACAGATAAAATGTATCACTCTTCTTTTACACATAAATCAAGAGGCGTAGCAATATTATTTCGTAAAGGTATTTTATTTAAACATACATTAACTATAACTGATAAAGATGGAAGATATATTATCGTCATAGGAGAATTAAATACACAAAAAATGATTTTTGTTAATGTATATGGACCAAATTTCGATAGCCCATTGTTTTTTAAGAAGGTATTTAATAATATCCCGGAATTAACACAACATAATCTAATAATTGGAGGTGACTTTAATTGTACACTAGATCCATACTTAGATAGATCTACAAGGCAAAGGAAAACTAAATCACATTCTAGTGATTTATTAAATGCATATATGGAAACTACTAATATCAAAGATGTTTGGAGAATTGAAAACCCTACTGGACGAGAATACTCTTTTTACTCGTCAGTACATAAAACTTACTCAAGAATAGATTATTTTTTGGTGGACGCTAAATTTACTTTGCTTACTTATAAATCTAATTATGATAATATCATAATTTCAGGTCATGCACCATTAACATTCAAGATCAAAATAAATGGTAAACTACAAAAATCAGAACAGTGGAGATTTAACCCACAAATATTAGAAAATAAAATTACTCAGGAATATATCACAGAACAAATTAAGATTTTTTTCGAAATAAATGATAAACCGGAAATATCCTGTTCCTTATTATGGGAAACATTTAAAGCATACCTTCGGGGAATCATGATTTCCTCTCAAGCATTTTATAATAAAAAGAATCGTAAGGATCAGCAAGATTTGGAAAAGGAGATTAAACAATTAGATATACAGAATGCAATGAATCCAACTACTATATTACATAATAAAATTGCAGCATTGAAATATAAATTAAATAAAATATTTACAGACCAAGTCGTTAAACTTTATCAACATACTAAACAATTACAGTTTGAATTCGGTGATAAACCTAAAAAATTACTGGCTCGTCAACTAAGGAAAATGGAAGCTGAAAAAATAATCCATAGGATTAAATCACATAAAGGCGAATTGTTAACACAGCCTAAAGATATTAATGAAAGATTTATGCAATATTATAAAAACGTATACACTGCGAAAACAACAGATAATAAAATAGATATTGAAGCATTCTTAAAAAAATGTAACTTGAAAGGATTGGATTCACAAAATATAGAGTTACTGAATGCTGATATCACGATAAAAGAAATCCAAGAATCTATCAGATCACTAAAAAAGGGTAAAACACCGGGACCAGACGGCATTGGCTCGGAATTTTATAAAATATTTTATGATCAGATTGTACCACGTTTGAAATTGCTATATGAACATATATATATACAGCAAAAACTACCAGAAACATTAAATGAATCTACTATAACACTTTTACCTAAAATAAACAAAGACTTGGATGAACCAGGGTCATTTAGAGCAATAGCTCTTCTAAATACCGATCAAAAGATATTAACTAAAATATTAGCACAAAGGTTAAGTTTAGTTGTTAATAAATTAGTTCACCCTGATCAAACAGGATTTATACCAAAACGATACTCTTCATATAATTTGAGACGGTTATTCAACATTATATACTCAAAAAGAGATATTAATAAAGATCTAGTAGTTATTTCGTTAGATGCAGAGAAAGCCTTTGATCAAGTGGAATGGCCTTACATGTTCTCGGTTATGGAAGCTTTTAAATTGGGAGAAAAGTTTATTAGCTGGATCAAATTGCTATATACAAATCCGACAGCTAGAATAATAACAAATCAAATGTTATCACCTAAATTCAATTTATCTCGAGGTTGTAGACAAGGTTGTTCTTTATCCCCTTTATTGTTTGCATTGGCAATAGAACCGCTAGCTCTGAGGGTGAGATCACATCCGGAAATATATGGATACGATACTAGAGACACTAAAAATAAAATTTCTTTATATGCGGATGATGTGCTACTTTACATCACAAAACCAGAAACTAGTATTCGTAATTTGTTAAAATTAATAACTGAATTTGGATCCTATTCAGGATATAGTATTAACTGGAATAAAAGTGAACTTATGCCAATAACGGTAAACAATTTACACATATTACAACAATTCCCTTTTAAGATAACAAATGAAAAATTTAAATATCTTTGAATCTTCGTAACAAAAAGATTTGACTCTTTATTTAAAGCTAATTTCCCACTATTATTGAACAAATTAAATAAGAATATTTTATATTGGAAAACTTTACCTATTTCGATGATAGGCAAAATTAATATAATAAAAATGGTGTTTCTTCCACAATTATTATACCTTTTCCAATCAATCCCGATATATCTCCCTAAAAAATTCTTTAAAAAGGTGTACTCCTTAGTCACTAACTTCATTTGGGATTATAAGTGCCATAGAATAAACAAAAAACATTTATGTAAATCAAAAATAAACGGAGGTCTAGCTCTACCAAATTTTATGTTTTATTATTGGGCAGTTAACATTAAAAATATGAATTTTTGGTTAGAAGAAATAGATAACCAACCAACTTGGTTAAATATGGAAAAAGAAGACTGTTCTCCCTTTGAAATTAGTTCTATAATATTCGCTAATATTAATCTAGCTAAGAAAACTTATAGTGATAACCCAATAATAGGAAGTGGAATACGTATTTGTAAACAAATAAAGAAAACATTAAAATTAAAATCTATACCACTATCTCTTAGCATTGTAAATAATGTTACGTTTAAACCTTCAATGATGGATAAAGCTTTTTTACAATGGAAAAATAATGGAATTATTAAGATTGGTGATCTCTATAGGGAAAACTCCTTCCTTTCATTTCAAGACGTACAACAAATTTATGGACTACACTCTAAAGATTACTTTAGATATTTACAAATTAGAGATTATGTTAAAGCAAATACGCAAGAACTCAGAAATAGAAAGACAGAAATATTAGATGAATGTTTGAATAAACATCCGAATACAGAAAAAATGATTTCATATATAACATCTTATTGGAAGGTGATGTTCCATCAACAGAAATACATAGACAATCTTGGGAAAATGAATTATGCCAAACTAATAGACCAGAAATATGGGATGATAGTTTACAACATATACATCATTGTTCGCTAAATGCTAAACACTCTCTTATACAGTTTAAAATATTACATAGACTATATTATTCAAAATCCAAATTATATAATATGTTCCCAAAAGTATCTCCTATATGTGATAAATGTCAACATTTAGAAGCCAATTTGTCACATTCATTTACAAACTGTATAAAAATTACAAAATTCTGGATTGAAATATTCAGGATAATTTCGAATGTTGTTAATATAACTTTGACACCCGATTCAAAGCTAATAATACTAGGAATACTGGAAACAGAACAATTAGTAACAACAAACCAAAGAATTTTTATTGATTATGGGTTAATAATTGGGAAAAAACTAATATTAAAATTTTGGAAAGGCCCTACATCCCCTACAATCAAAATGTGGAATACAGAAATGTCGGAGACTCTTCATCTGGAGAGATTGAGGCTTGTCCTAATGGACAGGTTAGATCTCTTCAGAGGGATATGGTCTCCATACATTGAAATGGGCTGGATGGTTTGGAGTTTGTAAAATGTGTGCAGGATAGTTTTATGCAGCAGTACATAGAGATATCGACCAGAGAAGGGGCAGTGCTGGACCTCCTGTTAGGAAATGAGGCAGGTCAGGTGATGGAAGTAAGCGTTGGTGAGCACTTCGGGACCAGTGATCACAATACCATTAGTTTCAATATAATTATGGAGAGAGTCAGAACTGGACCTAGGGTGGAGATTTTTGATTGGAAAAAGGCTAACTTTGAGGGAATGCGTAAGGATTTTAAAGGAGTGAATTGTTTCATGGGAAGGATGTAGAAGAGAAATGGAGGACATTTAAAGGGGAAATTGTAAGAGTACAGAATCTTTATGTCCCTGTTAGGTTGAAAGGAAATAGTAAAAATTGGAAAGAGCCATGGTTTTTTCAAGGGAAATTGGACACTTGTTTCGAAAAAAGAGAGATATCTACAATAATTATAGGAGGCATGGAGTAAATGAGGTGCTAGAGGAGTATAAGGAATGTAAAAAGAATCTTAAGAAATAAATTAGGAAGGCTAAAAGAAGATATGAGGTTGCTTTGGCAAGAAAGGTGAAAGTAAACCCAAAGGGTTTCTACGGCTATATTAATAGCAAAAGGATAACGAGGGATAAAATTGGACCATTAGAGAACCAGAATGGACAGCTATCTGCAGAGCCAAAAGAGATGGGGGAGATATTGAACAATTTATTTTCTTCGGTATTCACCAAGGAGAAGGATATTGAACTCTGTGAGTTAAGGGGAAAAAGTAGAGTAGCTATGGAAACTAATGAGATTCAAAGAGGAGGGAGTACTGACACTTTTGAAAAATATAAAAGTGGATAAGTCTCCAGGTCCTGACAGGATATTCCCTAGGACATTGAGGGAAGTTAGTTAGAAATAGCAGGAGCTATGACAGAAATATTTCAAATGTCATTAGAAACGGGAATAGTGCCGGAGGATTGGCGTACTGCGCATGTTGTTCCATTGTTTAAAAAGGGTTCAAAGAATAAACCTAGCAATTATAGACCTATTAGTTTGACGTCAGTAGTGGGCAAATTAATGGAAAGGATACTTAGAGATAATATATAAGCATCTGGATAAAACAGGGTCTGATCAGGAACAGTCAACATGGATTTGTGCCTGGAAGGTCATGTTTGACAAACCTTCTTGAATTTTTTGAAGCGGTAACTAGGGAAATTGATGAGGGTAAAGCAGTGGATGTTGTCCATATGGATTTCAGTAAGGCCTTTGACAAGGTTCCCCATGGAAGGTTGGTTAAGAAGGTTCAATCTTTGGGTGTTAATGGCGGAGTAGCAAGATGGATTCAACAGTGGCTGAATGGGAGATGTCAGAGAGTAATGGTGGATGGCTTTTGTCAGGTTGGAAGCCGGTGACCAGTGGGGTGCCTCAGGGATCTGTGTTGGGTCCACTGTTGTTTGTCTGGATGATGGGGTGGAAAATTGGATAAGTAAGTATGCAGATGATACTTAGATAGGTGGTGTTGTGGATAATGAAGTAGATTTTCAAAGTCTACAGAGAGATTTGGGCCATTTGGAAAAGTGGGCTGAAAGATGGCAGATGGAGTTTAATGCTGATAAGTGTGAAGTGCTACATCTTGGCAGGACAAATCAAAATAGGACATACATGGTAAATGGTAGGGAATTGAGGAATGCTGTGGAACAGAGGGATCTAGGAATAACTGTGCATAGTTCCCTGAAGGTGGAATCGCATGTAGATAGGTTGGTAAAGAAAAGCCTTTGGTGCGCTGGCCTTTATAAATCAGAGCATTGAATATAGGAGTAGGGAAGTAATGTTAAAATTGTACAAGGCATTGGTAAGACCAATTCTGGAGTATGGTGTACAATTTTGGCCGCCTAGTTATAGGAAGGATGTCAACAAAATAGAGAGAGTACAGAGGAGATTTACTAGAATGTTGCCAGGGTTCCAGCAACTATGTTACAGAGATAGATTGAACAAGTTAGGTCTTTATTCTTTGGAGCGCAGAAGGTTTAAGGGGGACTTGATTGAGGTCTTTAAAATGATGAAAGGGATAGACAGAGTTGACGTGGATACTTTTTTTTTTCCCATTGAGGGTAGGGAAGATTCAAACCAGAGGGCATGACATGAGAATTAAGGGACAGAGGTTTCGGGGTAACGTGAGGGGGAACTTCTTTACTCAGAGGGTGGTGGCTGTGTGGAATGAGCTTCCAGCAGAAGTGGTGGAGGCAGGATCGATTTTAACATTTAAGAGTAATGTGGATAGGTATATGGACGTGAAGGGAATGGAGGGGTATGGTCTGGGTGCAGGTAGATGGGACTAGGGGAAAACAAATGGTCGGCACGGACTGGAAGGGCCGAGAGGGCCTGTTTCCGTGCTGTAATTGTTATATGGTTATAACAAAAAAAAAACAACAAAAAAAATATTTACAGAGTCATAATGGCTCGGTACGAGGGCTTGACTGAGGCCTGAATATTAGAATGGATGAAGAAAGATATATAATAAATCATGCCTATATCTCCAATGACGGATTAATGATTAATACTCCATTCGCTTTCATATTTTCTTCATTATTTATCTCTATCTTTTCTTACTTTATAAAAAATAATTAAAAAAGCGCATAGAAGCATACAGTCCTAAATTTCTATATTAGTAATAATATCAATATTATTAATATTATGAAAGTATATAATGATGTATTTTCGTTTATGTAAAACATTGTAATTTTCATAAATATGTTTCTATAATAAAAATATTCAACAAAAAAAAAGAATGAAACACACAAACACATCACAAAGGCGGGGGCCAGGGCAAGCGGGGGGAGTGCTGTCTGAAATTTACATGGTGCAAAGCCAAGGTGATACAGACACACACCGCGATGAACAGGAAGGTTGGCGCTGTAATTAAGACGGCTAGCACAGTGTACGGTAAGTCCTTTAAAAGAGGGGGGCATAGGTGGGGGGAGATGGAGGGAGACAGGGGGAGAAGCGGGGAGAAGGAGGGAGAAGGAGTGAAGACAACATTTAAGATGCCAGACAATTTTTAATAAGCCGGAGATGCACAGCTGTGAAGCTCGGTGGACATTTATCATTACCGGTCGGTTATCCTTGGGTCTGAAAACTCCTGATTTCATTTCCCCAATGAGCCAATGAAATTCACAGGTCAGCACCGGCTACAACATACGAGAATCCATGAGAACCTTCGACCTCCTGGTAACCCACTAGGACCTCCTGGTGACCCACCTACGGCACGAGAATTCTCGCTACTAACCATGGCGGCTTCATTTCTAGTCGTCGCTAATTTTTCAACATGTTGAAATATTCTTGGCGACCATAATGAGGCCATGACGAGTTCCCAGAATGCGGGAACTCCTCACGACCATGAAGGTGATTCCGCGGCAACCACACGCGAACATGTGGCGACCATGTGGCGACTGCATAGTCTCCTGCAGTCGCCTAAAAATGTGCCTAAGTGGGACAGGCCCAAAACTCTGCTCCTCTCATCTGAAAGTTCTGCCCTGTAGTCTTTGACATTTTTTTACCATCTGAAGAATGTTCTGACTATCTATCAATGGCTCCCAGAATTTTATAAACTAATCAGATCATTAGGTCTCCCGTCATGAGTACCTGAAATTTGGTCAGAAATACAAGGGTGGTTGAATGTGAAGACAGGGATTCCAGGAACAGCTGAGGGGGAGGTTGTGGAGTGTGAGTGCCACAAGGGAAGGTCAGAGACCTTGGGAGCAACAGAGAGCCCCATCAGACATTGTCAATGTGCAAGGTGGGGTCAGAGACCCTTGCAGTGGCCGAGTAAGAGATCGGCCGTGTATGGGAGGTCAGAAACCCACAGAACAGCCACACCATGATCTTCCAACACCTGGGTTAGCAGGTCAGAAAATACAGCCACCACAGAAATGACCAGTGCTCGAATCCACAATTCCAGCACCAATGCATTTCTTGTAAAATCTTGTAATTAAAAATAAATAATGGTTAAAAGAAATCCACAGAATAAGCTAGAGACTCTCAAGTTCTTCATAAATTGCACTAGTTTCATCAGTTAACACAAATTACAAAATACATGATTAGAGTTAAAGAACATAACTATCATGGACTACTTGAAATAAGTGCATGGAAATTCCGATCAGTGTTTTGACTGTACATCAGTTTATCATCACAGCTGTAGATCGGCCCTTCATCTTTTCTATTTGAGAGAGTTTGCTGTGTGCAGATTGGCAATGCTGTTATTGCTGGCACCTCACAACTTCAGGGGTCTGTCTACTCAGGGTATCATAGAGTGGCACAGCACGGATGTGGGCACTTTGGCCCGGCTCATGTCAGGATTCCTTATCTCGGCTTGTGACAGCACTGTCATTGGAGTTTGTACAGTCTCCCTCTCCCTATATGGTTATCCCCGCGATGCTCCTCAATTTCCCTTCTGCACTCCAAGGATATGCCGGATAGTAAGTTGATTGGTCACTCTGAGTTACCCCTAGTGTAGATGGCATTAGGTGAGAAAAGCAACGTTTAAGGGGGAAATGCAGAGCTAATTGTTTAACGCATGGTGCTGGATGCCTAGAACACGGTGGTGGAGGCAGATACCTAGAAAATAGAATAGAACAGTAGAAGAACATTTCTAATAATTATCTGTGCTGAACACGATGCCACGACCATCACTTGTCTACCTGCAGATAATCCGTATCCCTCCATTCCCTCTCTCTCTCTCTCTCTCTCTCTCCCTCTCCCTCTCCCTCTCCCTCTCCCTCTCCCTCTCCCTGTCCATCTATCTATTAAAAGTCTGATCTTGGATGGGTATTTATTTGTATGCGTGTGTGTGTGTTTGTGAATGATCAGACCTTCATGAAAAAATGACACGGTAACGGTAAAGCTTTTACATATTCCGGAAGACATTTTGCCCGTGGAGTCCAAAATTGCCATATCTGAACATTTCATGCTTTATTTCTTGAGTTATTACTGAAAATGGTCAAATATCTGACAAAACTTTGAATTAAAAAACTACTGTCTTTCACTGAAGATGTCACAATGGGTCTGCTCCGCGTTGTGGTCCACCCGCTGTGAGTGACTTCCCCGTCCCCGGCCCCTCCCCCACCCCAGTTATTCAAAAGACGCAGGAAGAACGAGTCGGGCCCTATACTGCCCCTCTCTCTCTCTCTCTCTCTCTCTCTCTCTCTCTCTCTCTCTCTCTCTCTCTCTCTCTCTCTCTCTCTCTCTCTCTCTCTCTCTCTGCCTCTCTCTCTGCCCCTCTCTCTCTCTCTCTCTCTCTCTCTCTCTCTGTCCCTCTTTTGCTCTGCCCCTCTTTCCCTCTCTCTGCCCATTTCTCTCTCTCTCACTGCCCCTCTCTGCCCCTCTCTCGCTCTCTGTCCCTCTCTCTCTTTCTGCCCTCTCTCTCTCTGCCCTGTCTCTGTTTCTTCCCAGTCTCTGTCTCTGCCCTCTCTCTGTCTGTGCCTCTCTCTCTGCCCCTCTCTCTCTATCTCTCTCTCTCTGTGCCTCTCTCTCTGCCCCTCTCTCTCTTTCTCTCTCTCTCTCTGTCCCTCTCTCGCTCTGCCCCTCTTTCCCTCTCTCTGCCCATTTCTCTCTCTCTCACTGCCCCTTTCTCTGCCCCTCTCTCTCTCTCTCTGTCCCTCTCTCTCTTCCCCTCTCTGCCCCTCTCTCTCTTTCT
Source organism: Okamejei kenojei (assembly GCA_035221665.1). NCBI lineage: Eukaryota > Metazoa > Chordata > Chondrichthyes > Rajiformes > Rajidae > Okamejei > Okamejei kenojei. The sequence goes on from CM069164.1 coordinate 1,751,645, forward strand.
GCCCTCTCTCTGTCTCTGCCCTCTCTCTGTTTCTTCCCAGTCTCTGTCTCTGCCCTCTCTCTGTCTCTGTGCCTCTCTCCCTGCCCCTCTCTCTCTCTCTCTTTCTCTCTCTGCCCCTCTCTCGCTCTGCCCCTAATTCTCTCTCTCTGCCCCTCACTCTCTCTCTCTCTCACTGCCCCTCTCTCTGCCCCTCTCTCTGTCTCTCTGTGCCCCTTTCTCTCTCTCTGCCCCTCTCTCTCTTCCCCTCTCTCTGCCATTCTCTCTTCCTCTCTGCCTCTCACTCTCTGCCTGCCCTCTCTCTCTCTGCCCTCTCTATGTTTCTGCCCTCTTTCTGTATCTGCCCTCTCTCTCTGTGCCCTTTCTCTTTACCACCCTCCCTCTCCCTCTCTAGCTACACCTGCGAGTTGGGGGCGATGTGTGAGTGGATAGGGTGGGGGATGGGGTAAAAGGTGCGAAGGAATAATATTAATATAATATCAAGAGGGGAGGTTAGTGTATGTGTGATGCCGCAGGACGCCCCCCCCCCCCCCCCCCACCCCTTGTATGTATTTGTGTGTGTATTTGTTTGTGTGTGTGTAATCACATCTTCGTGAAAAAATGCTGCGGTAACGGTAACATTTTTACATATTCCGGTGGACATTTCTTCAGTGGAGTCCAAAAGTGCCTTATCTGAAAAAGTCATGCTTTATTTCTCGAGTTATACTGAAAATGTTCAAAAATGTTCAAAATAATTTAAAAACCACTGTCTTTCACTGAAGACGTCACAATGGTGTCCACGCACTGTGAGTGAAATCAACCCCCCCCCGCCCCCCCGGTTATTCAAAGGACACAGAAAGAACGAGCAAGTTGGGCCCTATACTGGAGCTCTCGGCTCCGTCCCAGCTCAGCTCCGTCTCGTCTTAGTCTGGTCTCTGCTCAATCTCGGGTCCGTCTCGTGTCTCTCAGGTCCTTCTTGGTTTGCTCGGGTCCTCGGGTCCTTAGTCCCTCTCTGCCTCTCTCTCTCTCTCTCTCACTCCCTCTCTCTCTCTCTCTCACTCCCTCTCTCTCTCTCTCACTCCCCCTCTCTCTCTCACTCCCCCTCTCTCTCTCTGCCCCTCTCCCTCTCTCCTTCTCTCGCTCTCTCTGCCACTCTCTCTTTCTGCCTCTCTCTCTCTGCCCCTCTCTGTCTCTCTCCGCTTCTCTCTCTGCCTCTCTCTCAGCCCTTCTCTCTCTCTCTCTCTCTCTCTCTCTCTTTCTGCCCCCTCTCTCTCTCGGCCCCTCTCCCTCTCTCTCTGTCCCTCTCTCTCTCTCTGTCCTCTCTCCCTGCCCCTCTCACTCCCTCTCTCTTTGCCCTCTCTCTCTCTCTCTGCCTGTTTTCTCTCTCTCTCTCTGCCCCCCCCTCTCTCTCTGCAACTCTCTCTCTCTGCCCCTCTCTCTCTCCCTGCCCCCCTCTCTCTCTCTGCCCCTCGCTCTCTCATTCTGCCCTCTCTCTCTCTACCTCCCTCTTCTTCTCTGACCTTCATTGCCCTCTCTCTGCCACTGCCCTCTGCCCCCGCTCCATCTCTGCCCTCTGCCCCCTCTCTGTCTCTGCCCGCCCTTTGTCTCTAGCCTCCCTCTGTATCCGCTCTCTCTTTGTCTCTGCCCTCTTTGTGTCTCTGCCCTCCCTCTGTCTCTGCCCCCGCTCTGCCCCCCTCTACCCCTGCCCTCTGCCCTCTGTCCCTGCCCTCTGCCCTCTGTCTCCATCTCTGCCCTCTGTCTCTGTCTCTGCCCCTGGCCTCTGCCCCTGCCCTCTCTAGCGCCGTCCCTCTCCTTTTCTAGCTGCGCTTGCGAGTTGGGGGCTATGCATGAGTGGATAGGGTGGGGGATGGGGTAAAAGGAGCAAATTAATAATATTAATATAATATCAAGGGGGGTGTTTAGTGAATGTGTGCGGAGGATGTTTAGTGTGTGTGTGATGCCGCAGGTCGCCCCTCTCTCCCCCCACCGGGCCTCCCTCTTCCCCCCGGGCCCTCTCTCCCCCTACTCACATGCCCTCCTCTCACCTCCCTCCTCTCTCCCTCCTCTCCCCCCTCTTCCCCTTCTCTTCCCCCTCCTCCTCCCCCCCCCGGCCTCTCTTCCACCCCCGCTCACTGACCTGCCTCTGTGCCTCTGCCCTGCCTCTGCCCTATCTCTCTCTACCCCCCTCCCTATCTAGCCATGCCTGTGAGTTTGGGGCTATGCGTGAGTTTATAGGGTGAGGGATGGGGTAAAAGGAGCGAATGAATAATATTAATATAATATCAAGGGGGGTGGTTAGCATGTGTGGGTGTTTAGCGTGTGTGGGTGGGGTGGTTAGTGTGTGTGTGTTGTGTGTGTGTGTGTGTGTGTGTGTGTGGGGGGGGGGGGGGTGGCTAGTGTGTGTGGGATGCCGCACACTGCCACCCCCCCCCCCCTCCGCAACTGCACGCTGAGGGGATGGGACCCTACGGGTCCCACTTGGTCTAGTCACCTTTAAACCTTGCCCCTCACATTTTATAGCATTGCAAAAGTGGTGTTTAAGTGGCTTTTAGATAGGTACATGGATAGGCAGTAAATGAAGGGATTAGGATCATGTGCAGACAGAGGAGGTTACTTAATCTTGGCATGATATTCACTACACTGTGGGCTGAAGGGCCTGCTACTGTGTGGTACAATTCTATTTTATATTTTATATCACAGAAAAGGAGGTACCAAACTGCAATTGTAAAGTTACAAAAAAACATTCTTAAAAATATAGCAGTTGCCTCTTATGTTTTATTTCAAGCATATGGTGTAAGTGTTGGATTTAGCTCTTTTTGTAATATACTTGGTGTAATGCTACTTGGATTGTATGTGGGCGTTAATCTGATCCCTGAAAGCATTGTATTGTATAAAAGCACATGCTCAGCTGCGAGCCCTGTTCTATTACTGTAAGGTTATTGTCAAATGTTATTGTTTCATTTATTCTGCTCCATCATTTGTCATTAAAACCAGCTCAGCTATTCCAAGGATGGTAAGTGCACAGTTAATATAACATCTCTGGTTACATCTCTGGCTGATGGACAGATCACAACTAGTTCTCGCAGGTCTGCATCTGTGGAAAATACCATTGCAATTTCCAACTGGATTACATATCAAAGGCTATATTGCAGTACAGCTTTCTCTATTTTTGATCATGACAGTGACAAATTGTGTTTACTCAGTTGTTCAGGTTCCAGTAGTTGACTTTAATTGACCTGTGCTAGTAAATCTACTAAAAAATATCCCCCTACATCGGAGTGCATGGAAATACCTACAGGGAAGAAATCAGGCAACGTTAACCTTTACAATGTATTATATATCAACTCTCATAAATAAAAAGTGTTGTGAAGAAGGGTTGTAATGATGTGCTTCAAAACATACAGAATATTTATTGCCAGCAGTTTCAGTCAATGTGTTGGAGAGAGGGGCATAATCCACAATATGCAGTTTGTGTGGTCAGCTCACCCACCAAACAGAATCGATTCAAAGAGCAGAGAAATAGACTCTAACCTGCTTCTCTGTGCAAAACAGAAATGTGCATGGGGTAACTGCATATATACTGTGTGTATATTGTCAACAATCACCAAGAAATCCAGCAAAAATGCAAAGCAAAGTAAAGGCAGATGCTGGATTATGACATAAAAGCAGAAAATGCTGGAAACTTTCAGCAGTTAGGCACCATTGCCGAGTCCGTGTCATCAGACTGCAGGGGCAATCTTGAGGTTCAATTCCCTGTGATATTAATTCTCCATCCTACATATTCAATGATCCAATGATACTTTATCGTCGCATGTAACTAGGTACAGTGAAATGCTTTGTTTTGCATATAACCCAGTAAAATCATGTAGCAGACCTCACCCAAGCAGTGTATAAATGTTGTCACACTTTTGGTGATCGAGGCAGACTTTGTCTGTGGCCTTCTGCACTGTTCTAATGAGCCCAATATAAACTTGAGGAACATCTTTCATCTGTTCACAATGCACCTTGTTGGTGCTGAATTCAATGGTTTCAGGTAATTTACGTCCTCTGTTTACTTAAGAGTTCTGTAGACTTGTCTGAAAGGTTGGCACCGAAGATAGACACAAAAAGCTGGAGTACCTCAGCGGGTCAGACAGCATCTCTGGAGAAAAGGAAAAGATGACATACGAGTCAAGACCCTTCTTCAGGTTGGCAGTCTGGCCCACAAGGTTATGGGATTGAGGGTGAGCTGGCCAACTGAATTCAAAACTGGCTTGATGGAAGGAGTCAGAGGATGGTAGTGGAATTTTTTTTTTTGATTGGAGACTTGTGATCAGTGGTGTGTGGCAGGGATCTATGCTGGGTCCATTGTTGCTTTTCATCTATGTTAAAGGTTGGGTGACATGCGGTTAATGTTTACATTTAATTTTAGTTTTAGAGATACAGCGAGGAAACTGACCCTTTGGCCCACCAAGTCCACGCCGACAAGCGATCCCCACATATTAACACTGTCCTCCACGCACTAGGGACAATTTGTACATTTACCAAGCCAATTAACCTACAAACCCATACGTCTTTGGAGTGTGGGAGGAAACCAAAGATCGCGGAGAAAATCCATGCAGGTCAGGGGGAGAACGTACAAACTCCATATAGACAGCACCCATAGTTGGGATTGAACCTGGGTCTTACTGTGTAGCAACTCTATCCCTGCTGCCCATGGTTAGTAAGTTTGTAATGTAAATTAGTAATGTGTTTAGTAAATTTGTGGATGATACCAGTGGTGTAGTTGACAAAGTGGAAGGCTATCGAAGTTTATAAAAATAACTGGGTTAACTAGGGAAGTGGGCCAAGGAATGGCAAGTGGAATTTAATGCTGACAAGATTGGATAGGTATATGGACGGGAAGGGAATGGAGGGGTATGGTCTGAGTGCAGGTAGATGGGACTAGGGGAAAACAAATGATCGGCACGGACTGGAAGGGCCGAGAGGGCCTGTTTCCGTGCTGTAATTGTTATATGGTTATATGGTTATATGGTTAAGAGTGAGGTGTTGTATTGTCAAGTGTGAGGTCAAACCATGGAAGGACTTGCACAGTAAATGGTAGGGCCCTGGCGAGTATGGTGGAGCAGGTATATCTAGGGATGAAGGTAGACATCTTTCTGAAAGTAACGGCACAGGTTGATAGACTGGTGACGGAGGCATGTGCCAAAGGAAATTGAATGCAGGATGCTACAGCTGTATAAGTTGTGGTGAAACCACACTTGGAGGATTGTATGCAGCTCTGGGTCTGTTCTACTATGGGAAGAATGTCATCATGCTGGATGCAAAATGATGCAGAAAAGATTCAACACGATGTTATCAGATTTGAGGCTTGTTATTATTAGTAGCTGGATAGGCTGCGACTTCTCCAGAGTACAGGATATTAAGACCTTGTAGAGACATACAAACCACGGATCAGGTGTGCAGCTTTCTGTTGTGCAATCAAGAGCCAGAGGGCACAAGTTTAAGGTAAGAGGAGAAAGTTTATATAAGGGATGGGAGACAATTTCGTCACAGAGGTAGGTGACACTCTTAATCCTCTTGGTCACATCTTTAAAACATAAACTCGATGAATCAATGGACTAATGCAGGAGAGCAGCAAGAATCAGAAGGGGAACAGTGAGAGAGAGGATCGGACAATACTCACGTCAGAGAGAGGAGAACGCCATCAAATATTTCCTTTGTTAAGCTTACCATATCAACTATGCACCGTCTGGTTACGCTAAGGACTCGGGCTCTTTTTCTTCACTAATAATTGTTATTAATTATTTTGTTTATTATATGTTACCTCTGAATACCTCTGCTCACAGGCAGACTATACAGATGAAAGTAAGAATGGTGTTGTTCTGTTGGTGGTACATGTGACCAACACCCTTGACTGATGACTCATGACTCATATTCCCAACCGATATATATCTTGTTGTAAACTTCTGTATACCATCTGCAAACTTACTAACAATGTTAGCTATGAATTGGTGTAATCTGTAAATGTACTAACATAGTTAGCTACATGACATCTAAATTGTGATGTGTTTCAAAGACCCACACCACCCTGGCCACACGCTCATCTCCCCATTGCCATCGGGAAGAAGGTATAGGAGCTTGAACTCTTGAACATCCAGGTTCAGGAACAGCTTCTTCCCCACAGCCATCAGGCTATTAAACACAAGATCAAACAAGCTCTGAACAATAACAGTCTATTATTGCTATTGCACTCTATCTGTTTAATTATTGTGTATATATATGGTCTATGGTATATAGACACACTGCCCCGGAGCTGTGACAGGGGCAGCAGCAGCAGCAGCAGTGGCCCGACTCGGCCCCGGAGCGGTGGCGGGGGCAGCAGCAGCGGGAGCGATGACCCGACTCAGTCCCGGAGCGGTGGCAGGGGCAGTAGCAGCAGCGACAACCCAACTCGGTCCCAGAGCTGGTCCAGCAGCAGCAGCAACCCGACTCGGTCCCGGAGCAGTGGCAGGGGCAGCAGCAGTGGGAGCAACGACCCGACTCGGTCCCGGAGCGGTGGCGGGGGCAGCAGCAGCGACAACCCAACTCGGTCCCAGAGCTGGTCCAGCAGCAGCAGCAGCCCGACTCGGTCCCGGAGCGGTGGCAGGGGCAGCAGCAGTGGGAGCAACGACCCGACTCGGTCCCGGAGCGGTGGCAGGGGCAGCAGCAGTGGGAGCAACGACCCGACACGGTCCCGGAGCGGTGGCGGGGGCAGCAGCAGTGGGAGCAACGACCCGACTCGGTCCCGGAGCGGTGGCAGGGGCAGCAGCAGTGGGAGCAACGACCCGACTCGGTCCCGGAGCGGTGGCAGCGGCAGCAGCAGTGGGAGCAACGACCCGACTCGGTCCCGGAGCGGTGGCAGGGGCAGCAGCAGTGGGAGCAACGACCCGACACGGTCCCGGAGCGGTGGCGGGGGCAGCAGCAGTGGGAGTGATGACCCGACTCGGTCCCGGAGTGGTGGCGGGAGCAGCAGCAGTGGTGACCCGACTCCCGGAGCGGTGGCGGGGGCAGCAGCAGAGACCCGACTCGGTCCTGGAGCGGTGGCGGCGGCAGTGGCAGCGGCCCGACCACGGGCCCGGTGGACTCGGCTGCGGGCCCAGTGGACGACATCGTCGGGAGCTTGCAGGTCACAGGTTGGTGACCTGTTTTTATGAGCTCCCTCAACAACAGCTTTGTCCGCTGGTCTGGAGGGCGGCAGCTTCAGCAGCTTCGGCCACCCCGGGCCGCGGAGTTTGAACCGGCCCGTTCGCGGAGCTCGGTTGAACCGCAGGACTTACTTACTTACCATCACCCGGTGGAGTCACAACATCGGAGGCCTGGATCGCCTCGGCGCAGAGGGAGAACAAAGAGGCTTTAAGACTTTGCCTTCCATCACAGTGAGGTGTTTGGTGAACTCACTGTGGTGGATGTTAAATTTGTGTTTATTGGGTGTTTCTGTCATTTTTTTTTTTCATTTAAAAAGAAAATGTTTTAATTATATGTATGACTGCAGGGGAATGAAATTTCGTTCAGATCGAAAGGTCTGAATGACAAATAAATTCAATTCAATTCAATTCAATTCAACTTTTATCTCCTGTTCTGTATTATGTTTACATCTTCTGTTGTGCTGCAGCAAGTAAGAATTTCATTGTCCTATCCGGGACACATGGTAATAAAACTCTCTTGACTCTTGACTTAAAGGGCCCGTCCCACTTGGGCGACATTTTTGGCGACAGCCTGGAAAGAGGGTGTCGCGTTGTGGACGGGGCATGGCGCGTGGTGACTCATATAGTGACGCGTAGGTGACGCGCGGTGTCTCCCTGTTCCCTCAGGATTTTGGAATGTTCAAAATCCAGGGGCGACACTTCAATGTCTCATCATATCGTGCACCCTGTCACACACTGACATATGCTGTCCTGTAGATGACTCCCGGTTAGGGTTAGGGTTAGGGTTGGGGTTAAGGACAACAGATGGGCTGTGAAATATTCTTATTTCAATGCATGGATTTTAAACATTAAGATATTAAAATTAATACAATAAAATCCATTGTGCAACTGAAAAGATGTCTGAGTCATTCACTTTTATTTATAAATGTATTGGTCCGCTTCCAGATCCAATCACCGTTTCTATACATTTTCACAGAGATGGATTCAGTGAGTGTGGACTGAACTCCCCTCTCTCCTCCACCCCCTCTTCCCCCCTCTTGCACCATCCCTCCTTCTCCACTCCCCCCTACCCTTCTCCCCTCACCACTCCCCCCTTCTTCCCTTCCCCCTCTTCCTCCTTCTTCCCACTCCACTCTTCTCCCCTGCTCCACTCCCCCCTCCCCTCACATCCCCTTCTCCCCTTCTTCCTTCCTTCTTCCATTCACCAACCCCCCTCTCCACTTTTCCTGATGAGGGGAGGGGGGAGTGGAGAAGGGGGGTTGGTGAATGGTAAATGGTAGGGAATTGAGGAATGCTGTGGAACAGAGGGATCTAGGAGTAACTGTGCATAGTTCCCTGAAGGTGGAATCGCATGTAGATAGGGTGGTAAAGAAAGCCTTTGGTGTGCTGGCCTTTATAAATCAGAGCATTGAATATAGGAGTAGGGAAGTAATGTTAAAATTGTACAAGGCATTGGTAAGACCAATTCTGGAGTATGGGTGTACAATTTTGGTCGCCTACTTATAGGAAGGATGTCAACAAAATAGAGAGAGTACAGAGGAGATTTACTAGAAATGTTGCCAGGGTTCCAGCAACTATGTTTACAGAGAAAGGTTGAACAAGTTAGGTCTTTATTCTTTGGAGCGCAGAAGGTTAAGGGGTGACTTGATTGAGGTCTTTAAAATGATGAAAGGGATAGACAGAGTTGACGTGGATAAGCTTTTTCCCATTGAGGGTAGGGAAGATTCAAACAATGAGGGCATGACATGAGAATTAAGGGACAGAAGTTTAGGGGTAACGTGAGGGGGAACTTCTTTACTCAGAGGGTGGTGGCTGTGTGGAATGAGCTTCCAGCAGAGGTGGTGGAGGCAGGATCGATTTTAACATTTAAAAGTAATGTGGATAGGTATATAGACGTGAAGGGAATGACGGGTATGGTCTGAGTTGCAGGTAGATGGGGACTAGGGGGAAAACAAATGGTCGGCACGGACTGGAAGGGCCGAGAGGGCCTGTCTCCGTGCTGTAATTGTTATATGGTTATATTATAAGGGGGAGAAGGGGGAGAAGGGGGTGAAGTGTGGAGCGGGGAGAAGGGAGGAAGAGGGGGGGAGGGGGGTAGGGTAACATAGAAACATAGAAACATACAAAATAGGTGCAGGAGGAGCCATTCGGCCCTTCGAGCCAGCACGGCCATTCATTGTGATCATGGCTCATCGTCCGCTATCAATAACCCGTGCCTGCCTTCTCCCTATATCCCTTGCCTCCACTAGCCCCTAGAGTTTTATCCAACTCTCTCTTAAAGCCATCCAGTGATTTGGCCTACACTGCCCTCTGCGGCAGGGAATTCCACAAATTCACAACTCTCTGGTTAAAAGGTTTTTTCTCATGTCAGTCTTAAATTACCTCCCCTTTATTCTAAGACTGTAGCCCTTGGTTCTGGACTCATCCAACATTGGGAATTTTTTTCCTGCATCTAGCTTGTCCAGTCCTTTTATAATTTTATACGTTTCTATAAGATCTCCCCTCATCCGTCTAAACTCCAGTGAATACAACCATATTACCATATAACAATTACAGCACGGAAACAGGCCCTCTCTGCCCTTCCAGTCCGTGCCGACCATTTGTTTTCCCCTAGTCCCATCTACCTGCACTCAGACCATACCCCTCCATTCCCTTCACGTCCATATACCTATCCACTTTACTTTTAAATGTTAAAATCGATCCTGCCTCCACCACTTCTGCTGGAAGCTCATTCCACACAGCCACCACCCTCTGAGTAAAGAAGTTCCCCCTCACGTTACCCTAAACGTCTGTCCCTTAATTCTCATGTCACCCTGTTAGGTTGAAAGGAAATAGTAACAATTGGAAAGAGCCATGGTTTTCAAGGGAAACTTGGACACTTGTCTTTCGAAAAAAGAGAGAATATCTACAATAATTATAGGAGGCATGGAGTAAATGAGGTGCTAGAGGAGTATTAAAGAAGTAAAAGAAACTTTAAGAAAGAAAATTGTATGAAGGCTAAAAGAAGATAAGTGCTTTGGCTAGAAAGGTGAAAGTAAACCCAAAGGGTTTCCTACAGCTATATTAATACAAAAGGATAACGAGGGATAAAATTGGATATATTAGAGAACCAAGAATTGGACAGCTATCCTGCAGAGCCAAAAGAGATGGGGGAGATATTGAACAATTTCTTTTATTCGTATACCACCAAGGAGAAGGATATGAACCGGTGAGTTAAGAGGAAAGAGTAAAGAGCTATGGAAAACTAGAGATTCAAAGAGGAGAAGTACTGACACTTTTGAAAAATATAAAATGGATAAGTCTCAGGTCCTGACAGATAATTCCCTAGGACATGAGGAAGTTAGTGTAGAAATAGTCAGAGCTATGACAGATATATTCAAATGTCATTAAAACGGGAACAGTGCCGAGGATTGGCGTACTGCAATAGTTGTTCCATGTTTAAAAAGGGGTCAAAGAATAAACCTAGCAATTATAGACCTATTAGTTTAAACGTCAGTTGGTGGCAAATTAATGGAAAGGATACTAGAGATAAATATATTAAGCATCTGGAATAAACAGGAGTCCCTGATCAGAACAGTCAACCATGGATTTGTGCCTGGAAGGTCATTTTGACAAACCTCTGAATTTTGACAGCGGTAACTAGGGAAATGATGGAGTAAAGCAGTGGATGTTGTCTAATATGGATTTCAGTAAGGCCTTTGACAAGGTTCCCCATGGAAGGATTGGTTAAGAAGGTTCAATCTTTGGGTGTTATGGCGGAGTAAGCAAGATGGGATTAAACAGTGGCTGAATGGGAGATGTCAGAGAGTATTTGTGGATGGCTGTTTGTCAGGGTTTGGAAGCCGGTGGAACCATGGGTGCTCAGGGATCTGGTTGGTCCACTGTTGTTTGTCATGTAACATCAATGATCTGGATGATGGGGTGAAAATTGGATAAGTAAGTATGCGAAGATTGATACTAAGATAGGTGGTGTTTGGATCAATAAGTAGATTTGTCCAAAGTCTACGAGAGAGTTTTTGACCATTGGAAAAGTGGGCTGAAAGATGGCAGATGGAGTTTAATGCCTGGTAAGTGTGAAGTGCTACATCTTGGCAGGACCAAATCAAAATAGGACGTTAGATGGTAAATGGTCGGGAATTGAGAATTGTGGAACAGAGGGATCTAGTAATTAACTGTGCATAGTTCCTGAAGGTGGAATCGCATGTAGATAGGGTGGTAAAGAAAGCCTTTGGTGTGCTGGCCTGTATATATCAGAGCATTGAATATTAGGAGTAGGGAAAGTAATGTTAACTTGTACAAGGCATTGGTACGACCAATTCTGGAGTATGGTGTACAATGTTGGTCGCCTAGTAATAGTAAGGATGTCAACAAAATAGAGAAGTACAGAGGAAATTTACTAGAATGTTGCCAGGTTTTCAGCAAACTATGTTACAGAGAAAGGTTGAACAAGTTAGTCTTTATTTCTTGGAGCACAGAAGGTTAAGGGGGGACTTGATTGAGTCTATAAATGAATGAAAGGGATAGACAGAGTTGACGTGGATACGTTTTTCTTTCCCATTGAGGGTAGGAAGATTCAAAACAAGGAGGCATGACATGAGAATTAAGGACAGAGGTTCGGTAAACGTGAGGGGAACTTCTTTAATCAGAGTGTGGTGCTTGTGTGGAATGAGCTTCCAGCAGAAGGTGTGGAGGCAGGATCGATTTTAACATTTAAGAGTAAAGTGATAGGTATATGGACGTGAAGGAATGGAGGGGTATGGTCTGATGCATGTAATGGGTCTAGGGGAAAACAAATGGTCGCACGGACTGGAAGGCGAGAGGCCTGTATCCGTGCTGTAATTGTTACATGGATAAATGGTATATGCCTCTTGTTTGAATCTTCCTACCTCAATGGGTAAAACTGTTATCCATTTCAACTCTGCTCTACCCTTTCATCATTTTAAAGACCTCAATCAAGTCCCCTCCCCCCTTAAGCCTTCTGCGCTCCAAAGAATAAAGACCTAACTTGTTCAACCTTCCTCTGTAACATAGTTGCTGGAACCCTGGCAACATTCTAGTAAATCTCCTCTGTACTCTCTCTATTTTGTTGACATCCTTCCTATAATAAGGCGACCAAAATTGTACACCATCCTCCAGAATTGGTCTTACCAATGCCTTGTACAATTTTAACATTACATTCCCTACTCCTATATTCAATGCTCTGATTTATAATAGGCCAGCACACCAAAGGCTTTCCTTTACCACACCCTATCTACATTGCGATTTCCACCTTCAGGGAACTATGCACAGTTATTTCCTAGATCCCTCTTTCTACAGCATTCCTCAATTCCCTACTATTTACCATGTACGTCCCTATTTTGATTTGTCCTGCCAAGATGTAGCACTTCACACTTAACAGCATTAAACTCCATCTGCCATTTTCAGCCACTTTTCCAAATACCCACCTCTCTTGTAGACTTTGAAAATCAACATAATTATCCACAACCTCTACTTAGTTATCACCAACTCTGACCTTCATTCTGCCCACTGTGAATCCATATCTTGCTACTCCGCCATTAACAACCCAAAGATTGAACCTTCTTAACCAACCTACATGGGGAACCTTGTCAAAGGCCTTACTGAAATCCATATGAAACATCCACAGCTTTACCTCATCAATTTCCCTAGTTCCGCAACCACCACATTCAAGAACGGTTTGTCAAACATGACTTCAGGCACAAATCCATTTTAAAACTGTTCTGATCAGACCCAGTTTATCAGAGTTTCTCTATTATCTCTAAGATCCTTTACATTAATTTGCCCACCATATGTCAAATATAGGTCTATAATTGCTAGTTTATTCTATGACCCATTTTTAACCCAATGGCCACCCCACCCCCCCCCCGCATAGTCGTTTCAACTCTTTCCTCACAAGGAACAGTCCTGCCCTTCCATGGATCATTCCGTGAACTACCCTGGCACTTCTCAATCCACAAGGATGTCCTTCCATCAACTTCGCAAACCAAAACTGTACACAATACTCCAGCTGTGGTCTACCAGAGCCCTATCAAACTGCAGAAGAACCTTTTACTCCTATACTGAAATCCTCTTGTTATGTCGGCCAAATTCCATAACCTTTTCTTCCCTGCTGCTGTACCTACACGCCACTTTCAGTGAACGGTGTACAAGGACACCAGGTCTCGCTGTACTCCCTTACCTACACCTCACCCCATGAGATCCTAATCTGCCGGGCTCCCCTTGGGTTTTTGACGCCAACGTGGGAAGATAGACCAATGCAGTCGCTGTGAGCTTGAGTAACTCAGCGAGACAGGCAGTATCGCTGGATAGAAGGAATGGGTGACGTTTTGGATCGATACTCTTCTTCAGACTGCCTGGAACTGGGCAGGAATCCATGTGTTAATGGCTGAGGGAGAGGCAAGGATCCGTGCAGTCCACTGGCGAGCGGGCGGCCGGGGTGGCAGTTGCGGCGGTGGTGGTGACGGTGACAACAGCGGTGGTGGTGGCGGTGGCCGCATGTGTTGAGATGGCATTGACATCCCAAACTGACAGTGAAGGTCAGTCAGTTAGACCAACATAAATCAAAATCCTTTACAAAGATGTCTGTAAAAACAAGGGTTTGCTGTACGGTGAAATCTTGATCAGCTGGGAAATGGTCCGAGGAATGGCAAATGTGTTTAATTCAGATAAGTGTAAGATACTGCATTTTAGAAGTCAAACTAGGGCAGGACCTTCAAGGGGAGTGTTGTAGAGCAGCAGGATCTAGATGTGACAAGTACATTGTTCATTGAAAGTGACATCACATGTCGATAGAGTGATGAGGGGTTTTGGCATGCTGACATTCCTCAAACAGGGAGTTGAGTATTGATGTTGGGGTTTAGTTTTAGCATTAGTATTAGAGTTACTGCACGGAAGGAGGCCCTTCGGCCCACCTGACCTGCGCTGACCACCGATCCATGCACATTAACACTTTCCTATGCACATTAACCCTTTCCTACGCACACTTGGGACAATTTTTACATTTACCAACCTACAAACCTGTACATCTTGAGAGTTTGGAGACAGCACCCATAGTTGGTATCAAACCTGGGTCTCCGGCGCTGTAAGGCAGCAACTCTACCGCTGTGCCACCGTGCCGCCCATATTATATTTATTTATGTTATATGTTATGTTACGTTATGTGTTATGTTATATTTAAACATGATGTTGGGGAGATAGAATGAACAGCAGATGCTGGAACTTTGACCAAAACGCAGTGCCTGATTAACTGCATAAAAATTAACATAAATATCCACCACAGCGCACTGTGATGGAAGGCAATAATGTATTATCTTCTTCCCTCCTTTTTCCCCACAGTCATACCAGTCAGACCTTCTGCAGTCGGGGTGATCAAAGCTCCCGCAAACGGGATGGTCGAAACTCCCGTGGTTGGAGCTCCCAAAGTCGATCCCCACCAAAGGGGCCACCAGCTCCATGATGTTAGGCCACAATGCGGACGGAGATACAATCCGGAAAAGTAGCGTCTCTGTCAAGGAAAGAGATTTTTAAAAGGTTTTTTAAGTTTCCCCCACACCCCCCACATAATACAATACTAAAGATACACTAAAACGTACATTTAACAACAGGCTAAAAACAACAAAGAATAAAACAAGACAGACTGTTGACGAGGCTGCCATCATACAGCGCCAACCACCATTATGAGAGCACAGAAGATTCATTAAGGTAGTGTCAGGACTCAAGGACCTGAGTTACAGGGAGAGGTTAGGCAAACTAGGATTTATTCCTTGGTAAGCAGGAGGCTGAGGGGTAATTATAAGATAATTTTATAAGTATAAAATTATGAAGGGAACAGATAGGGTGAGTACAGTGCCTTTTTCCCAGCTTAGAGGAATCATGAAATCAGTGGACAATTTTCCCCTCAAGGTCTGGGCATCAGTAATTTAGGGCTTAGATTAAGGTGAGAGGAGAAAGAAAGATGTAATAGGAAGCTGAGAGGCCATTTCTTTCGATACATAGGGTGATAGGCATGTGGATCAAGCTGCTAGAGGAATAGTTGATGCAAGTTCAATAACAACATTTAAAAGACATTTGGACAGGTACATGGATAGGAAAGGATTATAGAGATAGTCATAGAGCCATACAGCTTACAAACAGGCCCTTCAGCAAAATTTGCCCATGCCAACCTAGATACTCCTTCTGCACTCGTCCCACCTGCTTGCATTTGGCTCACATCCCACAAAACCTGTCCTATCCATGTCCCTGTCTAAATGTTTCATAAAGGTTGCAATAATACCTGCCCCAACTACCTCCTCTGGCAGCTCGCTCCAAACACATATCACAATTTGTGTGAAAAAGTTAGTCCTCGGGTTGCTATTAAATCTTTCCCCCTCACCTAGGAATGTGAGCCATGCACATGGAATGGATGAAATTGAGTCATACACTCAGAAACATGCCCTTCAGCCAAACTCACTCAAGCTGACCAAAATGCCCCAAAATGCTAGTTCCATTTGTCGTGCCCAATTCCTTCAGAGTAGGTCAAGCTCTGCACCAAAGCGATGTCTAAGACACAAAATCAGAATCTCTGCCCTCTGTATCAACGCCAAACAAGGCAGCCGTCCCGTTTTATTTCTCCACCCCACCCATATAGTAGTCCTTCAGTAATGAACTACTGCTGCACTCTGGTAAATCTGATCACCTGGATGTGCTACTCCCGACTTACAACCAGAAACTGAACCAGGTGGATCCAGTGTAGATAGTTGTGCAGAGTTTTGTTCTGAGGAAACAGATGAGATACATTTTGACTGTTTTAAGTCGGTGGACAGGTCCATATTCAAGGACTGACCTAGATGAATATGCCAGTGCTGTCAGACTTCATCAGCAAGTGTGACAAAAGCCTATAGCAAAGATGAAGCTATGAGTATTCCCCAGCTGGAAACCATGGATGAACAGCATCAACTCTCCCGGGTGAAGACTAAGTCCGCAGCATTAAAGGCAAATAATCCTGAACGGTGCAAGACATGAAACATGTTCCCGATGCTGGGGGAGTCCAGAACCAGGGGCCACAGTTTAAGAATAAGGGGCTAGGCCATTTAGAACGCAGATGAGGAAAAACCTTTTCACCCAGAGTTGTGAATCTGGAGAATTCTCTGCCTCAGAAGGCAGTGGAGGTAAATTCTTTGGATGCTTTCACGAGAGAGTTAGATAGAGGTCGTATAGACAGTGGAGTCAGGAGATATGGTGGGAAGACAGGAACGGGGTACTGAATGGGGATGATCAGCCATGATCACAGTGAATGGCGGTGCTGACACGAAGGGCCAAATGGCCTATTCCTGCACCTATTGTCTATTGTCTATGACCTTTACAAGACCATTAAGCATGTCAAGAGGGAATTCTGGACCAGTCTGGATTCTCAAGCAACGTCATGGATGCCTGCAGATTGTGGCAAGTCCTGCACGCAATAACAGGCAACACAGCAAAAGCGGTGAAATCTGTGGATCCCTCCCCCATGAACTCAATGCATCCTATGCCTGCTATAATCAGAAAGTCAGTGGAGGAGCCCGGCTCTGAGGCATGGCATACAAGGGTAAAGTCGGGCAGAGCCACACCGATAGGAGGCTCAGGGGAGCAGACAGGACATTCTGCAGCAGCAGTGGGGACCCCTGGATGGCGTACTGCCCCCCTGGTGCCAGGGTCCAGGATGCCTTGGAGCGGCTGAATGACATTCTTAAGGGGGAGGGGGAGCAGTCGCACCTCGTTGTGCATGTTGGCACAAATGTCATTGGTTGGAAAAGGCATGAGAGATGAGCTCCTGCAGAGTGAATAAAGGGAGTGAGGCAAAAGGCCTACAAGCAGAATGCTCTAGGGTAGTGATCTCTGAATTACTTTCAGTGCCACGTCCTAGGGTAGGAAAAGGGACACAGGTGGAGGAGTTGGTGCAGGAGGCATGGATTCAGATTTTTTGGACTATCGGATCTCTTCACAGGTGACCTGTACAAGAGGATTACACTTGAACAGGAGGGGACTAATATACCAGCGGGGCAGGATTTAAACTGGCAGGATTCCCACAGCTACCTGGACTACACTTCCTCCCACCCTGCTTCCTGTAAGGACTCCATCCCCTATTCCCAATTCCTCCGTCTACGCCGCATCTGCTCCCAGGATGAGGTGTTCCACACCAAGTCATCACAAATGGCCTCATTCTTCAGAGAACGGGGATTCCCCTCCCCCACTATTGATGAGGCTCGCACCAGGGTCTCCTCCATACCCCGCAACACTGCCCTCGCTCCCCATTCCCCCACTCGCAAACAAGGCAGAGTCCCCCTGGTCCTCACCTTTCACCCCACCAGCCGGCAAATACAACATATAGTCCTCCGCCAGTTTCGCCACCTCCAACGTGACCCCTCCACCCGCCACATCTTCCCATCTCCCCCCCTGTCTGCCTTCCGCAAAGACCGCTCCCTCCGCAACTCCCTTGTCAATTCTTCCCTCCCCTCCCACTCTACCCCTTCCCCGGGCACTTTCCCTTGCAACCGCAAGAAATGCAACACTTGTCCCTTCACCTCCCCCCTCCACTCCTTTCAGGGACCCAAGCAGTCCTTCAGGTCCGACAGAGGTTCACCTGCACCTCCTCCAACCTCATCTATGCATCCGACTGCTCCAGATGCCAGATGATCTATATCGGTGAGACCAAGCGGAGGCTTGACGATCGCTTCGCCGAACACCTCCGCTCGGTCCGCAATAACCAACCCGACCTCCCGGTGGCTCAGCACTTCACTCCCCCTCCCATTCCACATCCGACCTCTCGGTCCTGGGCCTCCTCCACGGCCAGAGTGAGCAACACCGCAAGCTGGAGGAACAGCACCTCATATTCGCTTGGGGAGTCTGCATCCTTTGGGCTTGAATATTGAATTTTCTCAATTCTGTTAACCCTTGCTGTCTCCTCCCCTTCCCACCTCTCCCTCAGCCCTCGGGCCCTGCATTCCCTCTATCTCTATCTCCCTCCCCCACCCCAGTCGCACCAGCTTCTCATTTTCACACCACAAACAGCTTACAATGGCTTGTTCCCTTTATCACCGATACTTTTTTGCATATCTTTCACTCATTGTTCCTTATCTCTCCACATCACCGTCTATATCTCTCGTTTCCCTGATCCCTGAGCAGTCTGAAGAAGGGTCTCGACCCGAAACGTCGCCTATCTCCTTCGCTCCTTAGATGCTTCTGCACCCGCTGAGTTTCTCCAGCTTTTTGTGTACCCAGGATTTAAACTAGATAGGCAGGGGGACAGGGTCCAATGAAGGAGTCGGCTGGTGTTGTAAATTAACAAATAAGTCAATGACAACAAGTTCAGTAGACAGGACGGGACGGAGCATGACAGAACCGTTTTGGAACATGGGCAGAGCTGTTCCAAAACTGAGCTGCAATGCAACCCAACAGAATGCTTGATATGGTGCATCTGTCGATGTCTGTGGAGACATGCTGCATTTCCTCAGTCTCCACAAGAGGTAGAGGCATTGCTGTGCCTTCCTGGCTGTTGCATTAATGTGGTAGGTCCATGGCAGACTTTGGTAATATTAACACAAAGCAACTTGACACTCTCAACCCCTTCCACTTCGGTGTCACCGATACTGATTGAATCATATATTGCACCAGGCTTCCTGATCAATAACTAGCTCCTTCATCTTGTTGACATTGAGGGAGATGTTATTGTCCTGACACCATGTCACTATTTAATCTTTATTCTTCCTTGTCTCCGTCTTGTCAATGTTCGTGTCCTGGCCCACCAGTGTTGTCATCTGCGAACTTGTGAATAGACTTTGAGCTGAAATTGTTTGCAGTTGTGAATGTAAAGGGAGTAAAGTAGGAGACTGAGAATGTATCCTTGCGGTGCACCCGTGTTGAGAATTATTGTGGAGGAGGTGTTGCCACGCTCTGTGGTCTGTGAGTCAGATAGTTGAGGACTCACTGGCAGAGGGGGGTAATGATTCCTAATCCAGGAGCTTGGAGATGAGGTTGGATGGGATTGTGATGTTGAAAGCAGAGCTATTGTTGATAAATAGGAGTCTAACGTAGGAGTCCATGTTGTCTCAGTGTTCCAGCGATGAGTTTAGGGCCAGGGTGATGGTGTCTGCTGTGGGCCCGTCATGACAGTAAACAAACTGCAGAGCATCAAGGCCAGCTGGGAGGCTGGAGTTAAGATACACCATCACCTCATCAGATATATCCGAGGACACTGGGAAACTAGAGAGGAAATTGCGGGAGCCCTGGCTGATATTTACGAGTCGTCATTAACTGCAGGAGGGGAGCTGGAAGACTGAAGGGTGTCAAATGTTGCTCAAGAAGACCTGCAGGGAAAATGCTGCGAACTATAGGCCAGTGAGTTTAACATCTGTAGTTGGAAAGTTATTTGGAGATAATTCTGAGGGGTAGCAAATACATGCATTTAGATGGACAAGGGCAAATTAGCTATCTCTGTATGGTTTTGTATGTGGAAGGTCATGTCTCACAAGTCTGATTTAATTTTTTGAAGATGTGATCAAAAAGATTGATGAGGGCAGAGCTGTAGATATTGTATATATGGACCAGCAAAGTATTCAATAAGGTTCCTCGTGAAAGTAAGCATGCAGGTACAGCAGGCAGTGAAGAAAGCAAGTGGCATGTCAGCCTTCATAACAAGAGGAGTTGAGTATAGGAGCAAAGAGGTCCTTCTGAAGTAGACAGGGCTCTAGTGAGACCACGCCTGGAGTATTGTGTGCAGTTTTGGTCTCCCAATTTGAGGAATGCCTTCTTGCTATTGAAGGAGCGCAGCGAAGATTCACCAGGTTAATTCCCGGGATGGTGGGACTGTCATATGTTGATAGAATGGAGCAACTGAGCTTGTATACTCTGGAATTTAAAAGGATGAGAGGGGATCTTAATGAAACATGTTAGATTATTAAGGGTTTTGACACGCTAGAGACAGGAAACAAGTTCTCGATGTTGGGGAGTCTAGAACCAGGGGCCACAGTTTAAGAATAAGGGGTAAGCCATATTCCCTCATCTAAGGGGAGATGAGGGAAAACTTTTTCACACATAGGGTTGTGAATCTGTGGAATTCTCTGCCTCAGAGGGCGGTGGAGGCTGGTTCCCTGGATACTTTCAAGAAAGAGCTAGACAGATCTCTTAGAGATAGCGGTCAAGGGATATGGGGAGAAGGCGGGAACGGGGTACTGATTGTGGATGATCAGCCATGATCGCATTGAATGGGGACAAATGGCCTACTGCATCTATTGTCTATTGTCTATTGTAGGCTGCTGTGGAAGGTTAGATCGCAGAGGATTCAAGGAGAGATAGCTGATTGGATAGAAAATTGGCTTCATGGAACGAAGCAGAGTGTGATGGTGGAAAGTTGCTTCTCGGACTGGAGGCCTGGGACTAGTGGTGTGCCTCAGAGTCCGGTGCTGGGCCCATTTCTGTTTCTCATTTACATCAATAATTTCGATGAGAATTTACATGTCAAGTGACAGCGCTGCCCAAACAGCTGCAGCTCGCCTGCTGTCTGTCTGTCTTTTTTTTATTTTTTTGTCTTGTTGGACGTATGGTTAAGTTTATTTTTAGTTGTGTATGTGTGGGGGGCGAGGGAAACTTGTTTTAGTCTCTTTCTTCAGGGGGCTGCGACCTTTTCTTTGTCGTATCCCCGTCTCCGTCTCCGTCTGCGCTGAGGCCTAATCGCGGAGCTGCCGGCCTCCAACTGGAACCGACCTCGGGGCTCCGGAGGCAGAGCCAGGACTCCCCATCGTGAAGCTGGCCGACTTCGGGGCTCTGGTGGCGCTGCGGCTGCGGCCCGAGGTCGGAGGCTCGGAGGCTTCGGCCGCGGGCCCAGTGGACGACAGCGTCGGGAGCTCACAGGTCCCAGGTTGGTGACCGATTCTCTGGAGCTCCCGCAACAACAGCTTCGTCCGCTGGACTGGAGGGTGCCAGCTTCGTCCGCCCCGGGCCGCGGAGTTTGAACCAGCCCGTTCGCAGAGCTCGGATTTGGCCGTAGGACTTACCATCACTGGGGCTACAACATCAAAAGCCTGGATCGCCTCAACGCAGAGGGAGAACAAGAAGACTTTGACTTTTGCCTTCCATCACAGTGAGGTGGTGCCTGGTACACTCACTGTGGTGGATGATAAACTGTTCATTGTGTGTTCTGTTATTTTATTCTCTGTTATGACTGCAAGGTATTTAATTTTGTTCAAACTAACAAGTTTGAATGACAATAAAGGATACTTTATACATACTTACTTAACTTTTCTTTATTAGCAAGTTTGCAGATGATACAAAAGTGGGCGGTTTTGCAGATAGTGAAGATGGTTATGAAAAAACTGCAGCAGGATCTTGATTGTGGACAAAAATGCTGGAGAAACTCAGCAGGTGAGGCAGCATCTATGGAGCGAAGGAAATGAGCGACGTTTCGGCTCGAGACCCTTCTTCAGACAAAGGTTCTTCAATGATTTGCCAGGTGAGCTGATGAATGGTTGATGGAATTAAATGCAGAGTAACGTGAGGTGTGACAAGTTTGGAAGTCTAACATGGGCAGGACCTACACAGTAAATGGTAGGCCTCTGGGGAGTGTTGTAGAGCAGAGGGACCTACGAGTGCGAGTACTGTACATCGTCCATTCAACGTCGAGTTGCAGGTAGATAGGGTGGTCAAAAAGGCTTTTGGCGCATTGGCCTTCTTCAGTCAGTATTGAGTATAGAGGTTGGGAGGTCATGTTGTTGTGTATAAGATGTTAGGGAGGCTGCTTTTAGAAATTGTGTTCAGCTCTGGGCACCATGTTATAAGAAAGATGTCAAGTTGGAAAATGTACAGAGAAGATTTATGAGAGTGTCGCCAGGACTCAAGATCTGAGCTGCAGGGATAGGTTGAGCAGGCTTGGATGCTAATCCTTGGAGCGCCTAAGGATGAGGTGTGATCTTATAGAGGTGTATAAAATCATAAGAGGAATAGATTGGGTAGATGCACAGAGTGTCTTGCCCAGAGTAGGGAGATTGAGGGCCAGAGGAAAAAGGGTGGTGGGTGTATGGAATGAGCTGCTAGAGGAGGTAGTTGAGACAGGGACTATCGCGACATTTACGAAACAATTAGACAGGTAAACAAATAGGACAGGTTTAGAGGGATATGTGCCAAATGCAGGCAGGTGGGACTAGTGTAATTGGGACCAGTTGGGCAAGTTGGGCCTAAGGTCCTCTTTCAACTCTGTACGACTCTATGACTCTATGACCTATTGAAACACAATGATTGATGTCAGCACCACCGGACGGTAGTCATTAAGGGATCCTACATTACTTTCCTTTAACACCAAGGTGATAATGGTCATCTTAAAGCAGGTAGGGACCACAGAATAGATTAGTGAGTGGTATAAGATGTCTGTGAATGCCTCAACTACACAGGTCCTGAGGACACAGCCAGGGACTCCATCTGGGCTAATTGCTGTCTGTGGATTTGCAGGAAGGCTGACCTAGGGTCTGGCACATTAACAATTGGTACAGGCGCACCTGAGACTGGTGGAACAAGTCATGGAAACAGAGAGCGCATAAACATCTGCACAACTTCCCCATGCCAAACAAGATGCCTCATCTACACTAGCCCCACCTGCCTGTGCATGGCCAATATGTCTCTAAACATTTCCTATCCATGTCCCTTTCCAAATGTCTTTTACATGATGTTATAGAACATGCCACAACTACCTCCTCCGGCAGCCCACACCATATGCTCACCACCTTTTAAGTGAGAAAGTTGGCCTCGGGTTCCAATTAAATCTTTCACCTTTGCTCCTGGCCCGCTGAGTTACACTAGCATTTAGTGTCCATCCTCAGTGTAAACCAGCATCTGTACCTCTTTCCTACACATTAAACCTATAACTTCAGGTTTGTGATTCCTCTAATCTGGGTAGTGGACTACAGTTCATTCAACCAATTTATTCCCCTCATAGAAACATAGAAACATAGAAATTAGGTGCAGGAGTAGGCCATTCAGCCCTTCGAGCCTGCACCGCCATTCAATATGATCATGGCTGATCATCCAACTCAGTATCCCGTACCTGCCTTCTCTCCATACCCTCTGATCCCCTTAGCCACAAGGGCCACATCCAACTCACTCTTAAATATAGCCAATGAACTGGCCTCAACTACCCTCTGTGGCAGAGAGTTCCAGAGACTCACCACTCTCTGTGTGAAGAAAGTCTTTCTCATCTCGGTCTTAAAGGATTTCCCCCTTATCCTTAAGCTGTGACCCCTTGTCCTGGACTTCCCCAACATCGGGAACAATCTTCCTGCATCTAGCCTGTCCAACCCCTTAAGAATTTTGTAAGTTTCTATAAGATCCCCTCTTAATCTCCTAAATTCCAGAGAGTATAAACCAAGTCTATCCAGTCTTTCTTCATAAGACAGTCCTGACATCCCAGGAATCAGTCTGGTGAACCTTCTCTGCACTCCCTCTATGGCAATAATGTCCTTCCTCAGATTTGGAGACCAAAACTGCACGCAATACTCCAGGTGTGGTCTCACCAAGACCCTGTACAACTGAAGTAGAACCTTCCTGCTCCTGTACTCAGATCCTTTTGCTATGAAAGCTAACATACCATTCGCTTTTTTCACTGCCTGCTGCACCTGCATGCCTACTTTCAATGACTGGTGTACCATGACACCCAGGTCTCGCTGCATCTCCCCTTTTCCTAATCGGCCACCATTTAAATAATATTCTGCTTTCCTGTTTTTGCCACCAAAGTGGATAACCTCACATTTATCCACATTATACTGCATCTGCCAAACATTTGCCCACTCACCCAGCCTATCCAAGTCACCTTGCAGTCTCCTAGCATCCTCCTCACAGCGAAACACTGCCCCCCAGCTTAGTGTCATCCGCAAACTTGGAGATATTGCCTTCAATTCCCTCATCCAGATCATTAATATATATTGTAAATAGCTGGGGTCCCAGCACTGAGCCCTGCGGATTACCCCACTAGTTACTGCCTGCCATTGTGAAAAGGACCCGTTTACTCCTACTCTTTGCTTCCTGTTTGCCAGCCAGTTCTCTATCCACATCAATACTGAACCCCTAATACCGTATGCTTTAAGTTTGTATACTAATCTCTTATGTGGGACCTTGTCGAAAGCCTTCTGGAAGTCCAGATATACCACATCCACTGGTTCTCCCTTATCCACGCTACTAGTTACATCCTCGAAAAAATTCCACAAGATTCGTCAGACATGATTTACCTTTTGTAAATCCATGCTGACTTTGTCCAATGATTTCACCACTTTCCAAATGTGCTGCTATCCCATCTTTAATAACTGACTCTAGCAGTTTCCCCACTACCGATGTTAGACTAACTGGTCTGTAATTCCCCGTTTTCTCTCTCCCTCCCTTCTTAAAAAGAGGGGTTATATTTGCTACCCGCCAATCCTCAGGAACTACTCCAGAATCTAAAGAGTTTTGAAAGATTATCACTAATGCATCCACTATTTCCTGAGCTACTTCCTTAAGTACTCTGGGATGCAGCCTATCTGGCCCTGGGGATTTATCGGCCTTTAATCTATTCAATTTACCCAACACCACTTCCCGACTGACCTGGATTTCACTCAATTCCTCCTTTGACCCACAGTCCCCTGCTATTTCAGGCAGATTATTTATGTCTTCCTTAGTGAAGACGGAACCAAAGTAGTTATTCAATTGGTCCGCCATATCCTTGTTCCCCATGATCAACTCACCTGTTTCTGACTGCAAGGGACCTACATTTGTTTTAACTAACCTCTTTCTCTTCACATATCTATAAAAACTTTTGCAGTCAGTTTTTATGTTCCCTGCCAGTTTTCTTTCATAATCTATTTTTCCTTTCCTAATTAAGCCCTTTGTCCTCCTCTGCTGGTCTCTGAATTTCTCCCAGTCCTCTGGTATGCTGCTTTTTCTGGCTACTTTGTTACGCATCATCCTTTGCTTTGATACTATCCCTGATTTCCCTTGTTATCCACGGATGCACTACCTTCCCCGATTTATTCTTTTGCCAAACTGGGATGAACAATTTTTGTAGTTCATCCATGCAATCTTTAAATGTCTTCCATTGTATATCCACCGTCAACCCTTTTAGAATTAATTGCCAGTCAATCTTGGCCAATTCACGTCTCATACCCTCAAAGTTACCTTTCTTTAAGTTCAGAACCATTGTTTCTGAATTAACAATGTCACTCTCCATCCTAATGAAGAACTCAACCATATTATGGTCACTCTTGCCCAAGGGGGCACGTACAACAAGACGGCTAATTACCCCTTCCTCATTACTCAAAACCCAGTCTAAAATAGCCTGCTCTCTCGTTGGTTCCTCTACATGTTGATTTAGATAACTATCCCGCATACATTCCAAAAAATCCTCTTCCTCAGCACCCCTGCCAATTTGATTAACCCAATCTATATGTAGATTGAAGTCACCCATTATAACTGTTTTGCCTTTGTCGCACGCATTTCTAATTTCCTGTTTGATACCATCCCCAACTTCTCTGCTACTGTTAGGTGGCCTGTACACAATACCCACCAGCGTTTTCTGCCCCTTAGTGTTTTGTAGCTCTACCCATACCGATTTCATGATGGTATACACCTCCATAAGATAACCTCTCAGCCTCCTGCACTCTATTGAACAAAGTCCTAGCCTGCCCTCGAGTCCTGGTAACATCCTCGTAAATCTTCTCTGCACTATTTCCAGCTGAACAACATCCTTCCTAGAGCAGGGTAAATAGAACCGAACACAATACTCAAAATGCGGCCTCACCAATATCTTGTACAACTGCAACATAACATCCCAACTTCTATACTCAAAATGTGTAAGAAGGAACAGCAGATGCTGGTTTACCTCCAAAGGTAGACACAAAATGCTTAAGTAACTCAGCGGGTCAGGCAGCATCAATGGCAAAAAGGAATAGGTGTCGTTTTGGGTCAAGACCCTTCATCAGACTGGTGAAGTCAATACCATGTCTGGTGAAGGCCAATGTACCGAAAGCCACATTTTCCACCCTGTCTACCTTACGAACTATGTACCTGTACCCCTAGATCCTCTGCTCTGCAACACTCCCTAAGACCCTGCTATTCTCTGAAGTCCTGCCCTAGTTTGACTTCCCAAAATGCGAAACCTCGCACGTATCCACATTAAACTCTATTAACCAATCCTCAGCCCATTTGCCCAACTGATCAAGGACTTGCTGTAATCTTTGAAAACCATCTGTTCTATGAGTTAGTGCCATCTGCAAACTCTGCAAAATGCCTTCAACATTCTCATCCAAATCATTTATATGAACCACAAACAACAATGGGCACAGTACCGATCTCCGAGATACACCATTAATAATCTGAGGGAAATTCCCTTGGATTAGCATCCCAAGAATGTAGCCTGGATTTAACTTCAGTTATGGGGTTATGGTTAGACTGGTATTGACCTCTCTGGAGCAGAGAAGTTTGAGGGATGACCTGATAGTTGTATAAAATTATAAGAGGCGGAGATAGGGTAGATAGTAGGGCTGTTACAAAATATTGTGATGTTAAAAATCAAGCCTATAATTTATCCCATCAGATAAAGCATAAAAATAACTTTAATTTGATACCCAATTCACTTTCATATCGTAAGTATTAAAAATCTTATGGTCATTTTCATACTCGGAAATTAGCATCTTGTTCCCTATTGCTTTTCCATTGACTTAACACAAAAGCTGTGATCGAGGACAGTCAACTGACATGAAAGCCCATAACTTTCTTACAAATCAAGAAAACTGAATGACATTTTCAGTTATTATAGATTGAAGCATTCTGAAACAAATATGATACATCCTACTTGGATCACCTGAAATTAAAGTATATAATTAGTTAATTACCTAATTAAGTAGCTAATTACGAAATTAACCGTTGTGATGGAAATAGTAATAAATGCCCAGGCTGCCTTGAAAATTAAAAAATGTGATATTTTCAAGATCAGAACTTTAATATTATCGTGTTATATGCTGTGCGTCCATAACAGACAGGTAAAAAAATTACAATTTCTAGAAAAAGACCAAGTCTTCATGGAGAAGATCAGTTGCTAGCTGGTACATTCGCATATCATAATCAGTAGCATCATCATAATCCTCAGACTGCAACCAATAAGCAACTCTGTACACCGTGTTTTTCCTCAACCTTTCAATTTTGGCATTGTAAACTACAAGTTTTTGCTCTTCAAGCCACGCCTGACATGCTTTTCTGCCCACTACTTTCCCATTCAGACCGGCTTTTTCCAAACGTGGTATACAAGTACAAGATGTGTCCATTTTTAAGATCTCTCTTAGACTCGGGCATGACAGAGAAATTCACTTCAAAGTGAGCTCTAGCTGTGCCAGGCTGGGCATTTGGATTGACGTTTGCATTTCATCTTCGGAGGCATCTGAAAAATATAAAGAAAAAAACACAGAACAGCATTAAGTATAAACAAGCTTTTATTTGCAGTTTTAGAAAAAAAATAGAAATGATTTTGTTCAACAAAATGAATAACACAATTTAAATGTTAAAAACAAATAGTAAATACCCAACAAAAAATGTATATTCATCAGTGTCATCAAGCCAATTCAATTCATCTAAATTCAATTACTAGATCTAATCATCTATCCTATTCTTAAGGAAAGGCTAAAAATATTATTTTTAATAGCCAAAGTATCCAATTAACAAACTGATCCCATTCACACTGGAATTCACAATATAACATGATTTTAAAATCTCACTTTGTCATGAATTTCTATGCCAAATCGAAGGAATTTAACATTTAATTCCCATAAATTTTACTCTGTTGGTTCATAACACTGCAGCAGGCAAGGGCCGTTTTACACAGACATGTATTCAAAATCCACAAACATCCACTCTCAAGATAATCAAAATCAAAAGAACGTCTAAATTATCGATATGTTGTGTAATTGTCTATCGATGATCCATAAATATCTGACAGAAAACTATGTACTGTGGAAATTTTTAGTCAGATATTTAGTATGAAAATATTGATCATGGATAGACAATAACACAAAATATAGATAATTTAGATGTTCTTATGACATGATTGTGCAAAAAATAATGAATTTGATTATCTTGAGAGTGGAAGTTTGTTGATTATGATACAGAGATCGGATTGTGGCCGCCGCCATAATTTTACTCACATTCACAGCTGGCAGGCAAGACACGGCCGATATCGAGGCCTAAATAACATATTTTGCATCATCAGATTAAAATTAAATTACACCAAAAACTAGATAAGATGTTAAATAAACGTCCTACAGAACATACCTTTTGTGTTGTCCTGAACTTGCGATCTGTGATTTAGAAGACATTGAAGTTCGGCCCGACTTTCATCCAGCGATTAAATAGTGAAGCAACGTTTTTTTTTAAAATCGCGAACGGGATGACAGAACAAAATTTCCTCATAAGCTTGTCGTATGAGGAAATCCCTCCCTGAAAACCAATAAAAACCTGCATTTTACTAACCCCGCCGCCCCCCCCCCCCCCCCCACACACACACACAGCCTCTCGATTCGCACGCACAAGCAGTGGACAGATCTAGAGCACCAGTGATGGCAGGAATTTGTAATGACGCTACTGGCTGTGATATCTAAATCATCACTACACAAAGATGAGGTGCCGGAAGACTTGAGGGTGGCTAATGTTGTGCCTCTAGGGTTAAAAAGGGAACAACAGACCAGTGAGCCTAACGTCTGTGGTAAGCAAGTTACTGAATAGTTTCTGAGGGATAGGATATGTGTGGTTTGGATAGACAGAGTCTGAATAGGGATAGTCAGCATGGTTGTGGATGTGGGAGATCTGAATGAGTTTTTTGAAAAAGTAACCAAAAGAGTTAATGAGACCAAGCCATAGAGATTGTCTATATAGACTTCAGCAAGACCTTGAGAAGACTGTCAAATAAACACAGTCATTAAGGCCTTGTTTGAAAGTAATGTCCTACATCTACTTGTAAATTGTCCTTCGTTGTGTGTAGGATAGTGTTTGTGTGTGGGGGTCGCTGGTCTGCGCAGACTTGGTGGGCCGATGGGCCTGTTTCCATGCTATATCACTAAACTAAACTAAATCCACTTGTTGACCCATCATACATGATATAGACAATAGGCAATAGGTGCAGGAGTAGACCATTTGGCCCTTCGAGCCAGCACCGCCATTCAATGTGATCATTGCTGATCATCCACAATCAGTACCCCGTTCCTGCCTTCTCTCCATATCTTTTATCTCCGCTATTCCTAAGAGCTCTACCTAACTCTGATATAGGGTCATTAGTTAGGTTATACACAGTCTTGATATTGAGAATGGTTGGTGAGATTTAAAACTGAATTACAGGGGTATCAGTGCTTAATATTAAGTGTGACAACATGTTTTAATGGGAAGCAAATAGATTACTAGCACAGAAAATGGTGCAAATAGCAGATAATTCATTTTCATGGAACTGCGGACTTGAACTCCGAAGGCCCTCTGTTCATCAACATTCCTGAACACCCGAACCCATTTCCTGTAGATGTCCTGCCCCTGTTTGACTTCCCAAAATGTATCACCTACACTTGTCAAAATTCCATCTGCCAACACTCTGCTCAACTTTCCATCCGATCTATATCTACGTCGCCTATCGTAATCTTCCTCACTATCACCAGGTTTCATGCCATCAGCAAACTTACTAATCATACCAACGGCTTTCACACCCCCTACATAGCCTGTGCTTGGAGGGATGTGGAATAGGTTATTGTTAGATGGATAAATGGATCACCTCACCCTCATCTCTGATACAGCTTGTGTTCTTTGTGAAGAATTTAGGCTTATGGCCAGGAAGCAACTAAGTTAGAATTATATCTCAAAAAGATACAGGCCCGTTTGTATTCCCAACATCTTGTCACAATAATAGCTTGCCAAGCTTATTAGTTGCATGTAGAGCCAAGAGACTGAATCAAAAATAAATGACAACGCTGCACAATAACCTTCATATCAAAGCTATAATTAGATTTTGTGTTGCTTTTCTTTTTTTTTAAGTCTCATTGATTAATGCTAAAAATTGTTCACCCAGATTAAAGAGCAATGGACATGGAGCCAGAGAAGGTGACAGCTCTCTCTTTTGATAACTATCTTCTTTATATCTACAATAAGCTGGAGTGAAGACAAACTAAGCATTTCATTTATTTCTAAATAACATTCGATCGACAAATCAGAGGCATTACAGCAAATCAATGCACCATCCTGCATTTTGCTGAAGATATCTTTTTGCTGACTGCACATTGTTTCATAACTGACAAAGGAAGCAATTTGCAAGCTATTAATTGCAATGGAGTCTTGCATTATCAGAGCAGCTGGTAAGGGGGCCTCACCCACTGCTATTCCTATCACAGAGCATGCCAGACTTCATTCCCAACATGTTTGTGTTTATGACGGTCATCGCTAATTAGTGGGTCAATATGAAAGAAGTTAATGTAAACGTTTATGGCCTTCCTTGTTAACCTTGCTGCATAGTATTTCTACTTCCATAAATTGCACGATGCAAAGCAGATTTCCCAGCCATTGTCATGCCTCTACTGCCCAGGTGATGGTCGGTTGTCTCAGAGTACAGTTAATCAGTGTGAACAGGAGAAACCGTCGACCAGGAACAGAACAGCTTCTTTCTCACTGTTTTCAGTCTCTTGAATGGACCTCTCACAAACTAGGGGATGTCTCCGACTAACATTGCAAATATTGTGCCTTCTCTGTACCTGTAACACTACAGTCTGCACATTTTTTCCCATTCTCTTTGCCCTAACTCTGTATTCATGTATGGTTTTAATTGAAATCATGTATGAACGGTTATTTACCTGGATATTCAGTGCTTGTGATAATAAATCCAGAAACAAAACCAATACTAATAATACACATGGTTGATCTTGAGTGTGGAATAGAGTGGGTTATGTTTCAGGGGGGATTAAGTTTCTAGACAACTAGGAATCAGAAATGCAAATAAAATAACGGAGCTGGAAAGACTCAGCAGGTCTCAGAGGGGTTAATAATGGGGTTAACATTCCCGGTTTATGAGAGCAAACAGGCAACTTTAATTTACAAATACATCAACAGTGCCAGGTATTATTAATGCAGCAAACTTTGCGAAGTAGGACAGTTATTGAGCAAGTTGCATAGCAAACCATGTGAGGAGATACAGTATTGGAGCTGCTGGTCAAATACTTGCTCATGGAGAAATGTTTAAACAAATGATAAAAGAAGAGAGGGGGGGGCGAGATATTTATGGAGAAAATTACAGCACAAATCGAGGATTCAGTTCTGTTGTGTTATGTTAGTACATTTCTTGCTTAATAAAATGGTGTGCATTTCCTCTTTCAGACTTGGTATAGTTTTGTAAATGCCTTGGTATAGTTTTGTAAATGCGCGACTGATGGAAGCAGCAATTTTGCCACAAGATACAGAATGTGCACTTCTTTATGCCACGATTGTTGCTATAAGAAGTAGCATTGACTCAGTCCAATTAAAAATTAAAATCAAATTATGGCAGATATCTTGCAGGGTTTAGGTTAGTTTCGAGATACAGATACTACAGCCCACTGACCAGTGATCCCCGCACATTAACACAACCCTACACACACTAGGGACATTTTGATTACATTTATACCAAGCCAATTAGCCTACAAACCTGTACGTCTTTGAAGTGAAGGAGGAACCCGAAGATCGCGGAGAAAACCCACGCAGGTAATGGGAAAAATTACAAACGTTGTACAAACAGCACCCGTAGTCACAATTGAACCCATGTCTCTGGCACTGTAAGGCAGCAACTCTACCGATGTGCCATCCTGCCGCCCTTTAGTTATCATATACAAAGCAGCTTAGACCCGTTTAAGGAGGTGGTTCCAGAGCTGCTGTGGTTGAAACACAGTGTGTGGAGATGGTGCAGACAACACTTGGGTTGTGACTGCTGTCAGGATCAACTGTTACTTCCTTCAGAGGAATACGGAGATGGAACTGGTCAGAATTCGATCATACAATACTTTAGCATAGACACCCTTCATTGGTTCCTGCACCCTCTGAGCCTGAGTGTTCCCAGTGTTTTCTGACATTGATTTACAATTACATCAAGAGTTAATTAAGCATTCTTCACAGAAACTGTTTTGATGGGCAGGAATTTCCAGATTACCTTTCAGAAATAATTTTGAATGACCGCAAGGTGAGAGAGAGAATGTGCAAACACCACACAGACACCACCCGAGGTCAGGATTGAACCCGTGTCTCTGGTGCTGTGAGGCTGCAGTTTTACCAGGTCTGCCACTGTTCTGCCCTTGTTGCCTCCCACATACCCAAGACATGTAGGTTTGTCGGTTAATTAGCTTCTATAAATTTCCCCTAATGTTTAGGGAATGGATGAAAAAGTGGGATAACATGGAATTAGTGTGCTTGGATGAGGATGGTTGGTGTGGAATCAGTGGATCGACGGGACTGTTTCCATGCTGTACTAAACTAAACTATGACAGCAAAGATATTTTGAAGACACACGGCACTAAAGATGCTAGTTTACTAAAAAGGATACATAGTATTGGAGTATTTCAACGGGTCAGGCAACATCTCTTGATAAATTGGATAAGCAATGTTTCGGGTTGGGACCATTTTTCAGAATGTTTGTAGTATTGGGAAGAAAGCTGGAAGATGGCGGGGGCCCAGGACAAAAGGTCAGTATGGGAATGGGATGGGGAGTTCAGTTTTAGATTTAAATTTATTATTGTCACGTGCAGTGAAAAATGTTGTTTAGCATGCAATCCAATCGGAATAAATAATATAATGCATAATTACAATCAAGGCAAACTCAAGTATAATAGATAGAGGAAAGGGGAAGATAGATCTCTAGGGGCCAGTGGAATCAAGGGATATGGGAAGAAGGCAGGCACGGGTTATTGATTTAGGACAATCAGGCATGATCACATTGAATGGCGGTGCTGGCTTGAAGGGCCGAATGGCCTCCTCCTGCACCTGTTTCCTCCTGATTCTATGTTTCTAAGATACAGAACGCAGTATATAGTTCTCAGCATTGTAGTGCATCAGTTCCACCGTTCAGTGCAATGGTGTAGCTTGTGGTAGGACAGTTCAGAAGCTGGATAACACAGGAAAAGAAGCTGTTTCTGGATGTGTGGTGCTTGCTTTTAAACCTGTGTACTTTCTGCCAGATGGAAGCATGTAGGAGGAGGAATGACTAACACTGGGAATGACTAACACTAGTTTAGTTTAGAGATACAGCGGGGAAACAGGCCCTTCAGCTCACCGAGTGTAGAGAAGATTTACGCGGATGTCACCAGGACTCGAGGGGCTGAAGTACAGGGAGAGGTTGAGCAGGCTGGGACTCTAACCTTAAAGCTCAGGAAGATGAGAGGTGATCTTATGATCATGAGGGCAATAGATAGGGTGCACAGAGTCTTTTACCCAGAGTTGGGGAATTAAGAACTAGGGAACATAGGTTTAAGGTGAGATGGGAAAAGATTTAATAGGAACCTGAGGGACAATGTTTTCACACAGAGGATGATGGGTATATGGAACGAGCTGCCAGACGAGGTAGTTGTGGCAGCTACTATAACAACATTTAAAAGACACTAGACCAAGTGCAGACCCGTTGGGTGTGCTCCCCCAATGTAATATTCCACCACTCACGCATAGCCCCAACTGCGCAGGCGCGGCTCACTTCTCCTCATCCCCCAGCACTTCCTCCTCCTCCTCTTCACCCTCCCTCTTCAATCCCTAGAGCAGGAGACTGTAGACAGTGAGGGGTGGTAGAGAGGGAGGGCTAGAGGGAGAGGGGGCAGAGAGGGAGAGGGAGGGGGTGGGGATAGAAAGGGAGAGGGAGGGGGGTTGAGAGGAAGGGGGGTCGAGAGGGTGGGAGTGAGGGTAGATCGGGAGGGGGCATCTCCCTCCTCCAGCCATCTCCCTACTCCACACATCCCCCCATTTCCCTCTACCTGCCCACCCCATCTCCCTCCTCCTCATTTCCCTTATCCTCCACCCCTCACTTCCATTCCCTGCCACTGTGGAGTAGCTCCAGGGCCTGGAACTCGGCCTGGCCCTGGCTGGGCTTGGCCCTCACTTCAGCTCCAGCACCACCCTCCCCGTCGTGCATCGGGTGCCAGCAGCCACCGCCACCCGAGCGCTGGAGTGCCCCTCCCTCCCGGAGTGTCCGTCCTGCCTTGCGAGTGCATTGTGACGTCACTGAGGTTTTTTTCCCGAAATGGGTGACTTTAAGGCTGTTTTTAAAACTTGAAACGATTAAAAAGTTCAGAAATAGTGGGAATGAGACGAGAAGATGTATATCGCCATGACGGGAAAAATGTGAGTAGAATGTGCGAAAATATGAAGGCTGTAACCAAGCGTTTGGAAGAAAACTAACCAGATTGTGCCTCTCTTCTGCCTCACTCTCTGATCTCTCTCTCTCTCTCTCTCTCTCTCTCTCTCTCTCTCTCTCTCTCTCTCTCTCTCTCTCTCTCTCTCTCTCTCTCTCTCTCTCTCTCTCTCTCTCTCTCTCTCTCTCTCTCTCTCTCTCTCTCTCTCTCTCTCTCTCTCTCTCTCTCTCTCTCTCTCTCTCTCTCTCTCTCTCTCTCTCACACACACACACACACACACACACACACACACACACACACAAGAGAAGAGTTTTAGTAATATAGATTCGGATAGGGACATGGATAGGATAAGTTTAGAGGGATATGGATTAAACGCAGGAAGTGGCAGCAGTGTAGATAGAGCATAATGGTTGGTATAGGCAAGTTGGGCTGAAGGGCCTACCTCCACGCTCGATGACACTAATGCCTCTAGAATCGACCTTGCCTTACAGTTTTTGTCAATCGCTCTGACACTAGTTTCAGAACCTTGATGTCATTTTTCACAACTCTAGATACAAAACGCACACCCAATGATCAAAATTTTTTTTTGTTTTTTTTCAAAACTCTAACACTTTTTCCAATTTCTTGGATACAATTCACATAAACCAAAGATAATTTGTCCATTGAACTATAATCACCTGTTCAAAATGACACAACTTAACATCAAAGTATAACCATTTCAAAATGCAAGTCACACATTACATTTGAGATGACTGTCTATTCATTTCATTACAATAATCTAACTATCAATTGATACAACTGCTCAAAATGACAAATAACTGTTGCATTACTCTTAAAGCATAGTCTTATGGAAACTGAGGATAAGCATGTTCAGATCATGAAAGTTTCAGGATGACGACAATGATTGACACACCACCTGTGACACCAATTTGTTACTGACCTTGTTGTATGGGTGTAAGTGGCATCCGCAACAACATCTGTAGTGATACAACATGGAGCAGGCAGGTGGACACCATAGAGGTCAAGTAGGAGAAGGAAGAGGAGGAAGAGGAGGAAGACGTGGTCAAAGGAATGGCAGGGGACAAGCACCCCTTTTGAGAGATGGCCATGGGCCCTGTTTGAGAGGTGTGGGGGAACGGGGTCGAGGACAAGGACCAAGACAGCAACGGCAAAGAGTCTCCAATGAGATTAGAGCAATGGTTGTAGATCATGTCATCAAACATGGCATGACAGTGATTGAGGCAGCGAGAATGATACAACCAAACCTTAGAAGATCAACTGTGGCCTCAATCATTAGAACTTTCCGCAATGAGAACCGGTAAGTCTTCAGCATGCACTACAGTAAACATTACAGTACTGTAGGGTGCTCTTACTGTAATTGTCAAATGATTGTACACTGCATGCCAATGTGCAGCACAGAGTAGGTAATGTGACTATGAAAATGTGTTCTACAGTATGATGACATGTTCTTCCTGTCATATTCCCTACAGAATTGAGACTAGACCCAATAGTGGAGGCAGAGGCAGACTCCTCACTGAGGAACAGGAACGGGCTGTGGTGAACATGGTCCGAGCCAGAAATGACATTCGGCTTAGAAAAATCAGAGAGAACATCCTGGATGATGAAGATCTCTTCAGGAATGTGGAAGCCATAAGTTTGCCGACCATTGCACATGTTCTGAAAAGGCACCAGGTGTCCCTCAAACAGTTGTACCGTGTGCCTTTTGAAAGAAATGCAGACAGAGTGAAGCAACTGAGGATTGAGTTTGTTCAGGTATGTTCAGTTTCATGATGCCTGCTTGAGAAAAATTCCCCATCATTGTACTGTAATCAATAATGTACAGTAATTATCTTTCCAACATGTCTTTTTGTACATAGAGGGTGATGGCCCTGGATGCGGATGAAAATCATCACAAATTTGTTTTTGTGGATGAGGCAGGCTTCAACCTGGCCAAGACAAGGAGGAGAGGGCGAAATTTAATTGGCCAGCAGGCAACCATACAAGTACCTGCACGACGTGGGGCCAACATCAGTATGTGTGCGGCGATATCAGCAGATGGTGTGGTAGGGCGTAGATCTCTGATTGGCGCATGCAATGCAGAGCTCCTTGTTGCATTTCTTGATGAGCTAACTCTAGTCTGTAGAGCTGTTGGTGTAATTTATGTAATTGTGTGGGACAACGTCAGGTTCCACCACGCTCATCTGATGCAGGCATGGTTTCAGGCCCATCCACAGTTCCTCACTGTGTACTTGCCCTCATACTCCCCTTTTCTTAACCCCATTGAGGAATTGTTCTCCACATGGAGGTGGAAAGTGTATGATCGGCATCCGCATCAACAAGTAACCCTTCTTCAGGCCATGGACAATGCCTGCGATGACATTACAGCAGACCAGTGTCAGGCCATGCGCAAAGGTACTTTCCAAGATGTTTGGCAAACGAAAACATATATGCGGATGTGGATGAGAACCTGCGGCCCAATCCACAAGACAGGGTTGATGGGGATGACGAGTGATTGTTGATCCTTTGTTTAGCTTTTTTTTCTTACTGTATAGTAGCCAGGTGAGGAACACGGCAGTTTGTTTTGCAGGACTTGTTTTTGTTTTGTTACAGTAATTGTTGCTTTCATTCAACCTATGTTGTCATTGAGTTTGTATTCATCAATAAATTTCAGCTTTGTTCAATGATTCCACTGTGTCTGTGGTATTCTCTCTACTAATCCTTTCACAGTGACATTACGTGTAGCACAGGATGAAACATGTATCACATATTTTGCACTACAATATTTAATGGTTGTACGAACAACTAAACAGTGAACCTATATGTATGTTGTGTGTGGGTGATCTAAAGAAATGTCCCAATGGTATTTCATGATAAATTAGTTGTTTGAACCAATGATTCTGTGAGTGCAAGCTTTCTTTAAAGATATGAATACACAATGCAATGTTTTGAACGTTGGACAGCCTGTGATACAAGTGGTGACCGTTTATAGTTTTGTATCTAGAGTTGTGAAAAATGACATCAAGGTTCTGAAACCTAGTGTCAAATTGATTGACAAAAAACTGTAATTTAGGACCTTAACATGGGCCAGTCTCTTCATAACTACTTTAAAACTAATTGAATCACAAAGATGTGGATTTGAGACACTTGCCACAGTCTCCTAATCAAAACAAATTTGGGGGTGGCACAGTGGAACAGTGGTAGAGTTGCTGCCTTACTGCTCCAGAGACCCGGTTTTGTTGCAGACTCCGAGTGCTGTCTGTACAGAGTTTATACACTCTCCCTGTTGTACCTATCCAAATCTATGTTACTAAAACTCTTCTCTTGTGTGTGTGTGTGTGTGTGTGTGTGCGTGCGTGTGTGTGTGTGTGTGTGTGTGAGTGTGTGTGTGTGAGTGTGAGTGTGTGTGTGTGTGTGTGTGTGAGAGTGAGTGTGTGTGTGTGAGAGAGAGAGAGAGAGAGAGAGAGAGAGATAGATAGATCTGGGCACAATCTGGTTAGTTTTCTTCAAACTGAAGACAGTACTACCACATTATTACAAACATGTGAACTTTGCAACCAGGGGAAATAACATACTCGACCAAGTTTGCACCAATATCAGACAGGCATTCAGAGCTGCTCCCCATCCCCACCTGGGGAACTCAGACCACCTCTCTGTTATGCTAATTCAGCTTACAGACCTCTATTGACCAGGGACAAGCCGTCTGTGATGCAGATCAGAGCATGGCCAGAGGGAGCCATAGCCAGAGGCAGACTCCCTAAAAACAGACTGTTTTGACTGCACAGAGTGGACCATTTTTAGGGAGGCTGCCAGTACCAACTATTATGTCAACTTGACGGAATACACTGAATCTGTGACTGGATATATATTCAAATGCATGGAAGATGTGACCGTCATCAAAAACATCACGAGGGCCAACAACAAACCCTGGTTCACCAGGGCGGTACGTGAGCTCCTGGGAGCACGGAATGCTGCTTTCAAGTCCTGGGACAAAGTCGCCCTCAGTACTGCTAGGGCCAACTTGAACCGGGGGTGTGAGAACAGCCAAGCGTGTGCGGAGGACCCTATGGACAGAAAATTCAAGCACACTTCACAGACACTAAGGACCCCCAAGCACTCACGCCTGTGGCAAGGCAGCCAGTGCTGTCACCGTTCCACTGATGATGCCATAGCAACAGCACTCCACCTAACATCTGGAAAACAATAACAGTTACGTGCGAGTTTATCGACCACAACACAGTCATCCCCCAACACCTGGTGAATAAACTCGGCGAAATAGGCATCAGCACTCCACTATGCAACTGGTTACTGGACTTCCTTACCGACAGACCACAGACAGTAATTGGCAAAAACTCATCAGACACCACCATCATGAACACAGGGTCCCACAGGGATGTGTGCTGAGCCCTCTGTTGTTCACGCTGATGACACATGACTGTTGTGCCAAACACAATTCGAACCACATCATCAAGTTCGCAGATGACACTACAGTGGTGGGCCTCATCAGCCACGATGACGACTCAGCCTACAGAGAGGAGGTTGAACAACTCATCAACTGGTGTGACATCAATAACCTTCAACTCAATGTCAATAAAACAAAAGAAATAACATCAATGGCAGTGCAGTGGAGTCTGTGAAAAGCACCAGGTTCTTGGGAGTGCACATCACAGATGATCAGACATGGTCCACCAACACCATCTCCCTAGTCAAGAAAGCACAGCAACGCCTCCACTTCCTTCGACGGTTGAGGAGAGCTGACCTCCCCCCTTCTGCCCCCACCACCTTTTACAGGGGTGCCATTGAGAGCATTCTTACCAGCAGTCTCTCAGTCTGGTATGGCACTTGCTCTGCTGCTGACCAGAAGGCCCTACAGAGAGTGGTGAGGACAGCGGAGAAGATCATCAGATCACCCCAACCAGCAATCCACGACTTATACCCATCTCGCTGTTGTAAGAGAACACCCAATATCATCAAAGACACCACCCATCCAGCACACACATTGTTCACCCCCCTTCCATCCGGCAAGCGCTACCGCCGTATGTGGTGCAAAACCACCAGATTCAAAAACAGCTTTTTCCCTCAGGCCATCAGACTACTCAACTCACTCAAGAAAATTCCATGAACATTACACAAACAAAGATCAACTGACTGTGAAATAACTTTAACTCAATGTCTTGTATGCTATTTGCACTTTTCTATATTGTACCTTTTATTATTGCACTTTAATAACATACCTCAAAATGTTACTAGACTCTGGCACACTATATAATGTCTATTTTTAATGGTATATTTTTTAATGGTATTTTTAATGGTAGATTGTCTGTCTGTGTTATAAATAAATATTACTTGCACATTCGGAATATGGGGAAACACAATTTCAATCCTCTGTGTAACTACTTGTTGCATTATTTGAATTGACAATAAAGTTTACTTTACTTTACTTTACTTACTGTTAGTTTTCTCCCTGTGCTCTGGTTCTTCCCACACTCCAAAGATATACAGGTTTATAAGTTAATTGGTTTCGATAAAAATTATAACATTGTTCCTAGTACGGGATAGTGTTAGCGTGCGAGGTGGCCCCACGTCACGGGTGTCCACGCAGAAGTGTCCACGTCACGGGGCTGGAAACTGAGCTAATTCTGCTACCACCTGCATCAATTGCACAAGTGATGGCCACACTGATTGTCGCCGGAAGCTTGCGTCCTTTTCATGACGGACGATGACAGCGAGGCCAACATTTGTCACAAGATGGACATGAAAAGAAGAAGCAGAAGAGCGTGCGAGGTGATTGTTCCCTGGTGCAGGCTTGATGGGCCAAAGGGCCTGTTTCCATGCTGTATCTCTAAAGCAGCTGTGGCTCATTCATAATAGAAACCACTGCAGTGCTGGCTCGAAGGGCCGAATGGCCTACTCCTGCACCTATTGTCTATTGTCTAACAAAATGTAAGTTTAAAAAAAATTCCAGTGGCAACTAACGTTGACGAGACAATATAAAGAACATGAATTATGAGACTGGTATGGGGAATCTAAAACCACAACATCAAATGATGGCCATGATGTACTGAATCTAAACTTGCCAGTATGAATGATAGCATTGGTATGGGGAATGTGAATATTATGATGGGCACAGTACAGTGAATTTGAAATATGCATGAAAAATGAGATGTGAGATCAAAGCCGTGCTAGGAAGTGGAAACAAAGCATCACCCAGTCGGTGGTGAACACTGCCTCGCACGATGGTTGCAAACACATTCTTGTCTTTGTAAGAAACTTTCCATATTTATCTGTACTGAGAAAGTGAGTGGACACCCGCAATCTATTGGAGCAAACCTATACGTATACTGTAGCAAAACGTATACGTCCTATAGAAAGACAGACAGGTGGGCAGAGGAGGTGGGGTAGCTTTGCTGGTGAGGAATGAAATTCAATCCCTTGCGAGGGGTGACATAGAATAGTAAGATTAAATGAGAACTTACCAGTTTGAAGTTTGATCTTTATTTTATGAGGAGTTACGATAAGGGATTACGTGAAGACCCCGCCAGCACGCATGCGCGACATTCTTCAAAGCAGTGGTGCGAAATCACAGATACCAGAGTAGACTAATATAGTAAGATAAGAGAGAACTTCCATACCAGTTGAACTTTATAATAGAGGGTTTTGGGAGCGGAGGGCACGTAATCCCTCATCGTAACTCCTCATAAAATAAAGATCAAAGTTCAAACTGGTAAGTTCTCATTTAATCTTACTATTTTACTTCGGAGTCACATGAGTGACTAGGTGAAGATTTCAAACCTCTGTGATTTCA
This sequence comes from Okamejei kenojei, assembly GCA_035221665.1. Taxonomy (NCBI): domain Eukaryota; kingdom Metazoa; phylum Chordata; class Chondrichthyes; order Rajiformes; family Rajidae; genus Okamejei; species Okamejei kenojei. Next base: position 1,792,951 of record CM069164.1, read on the forward strand.
TGCCCTGGAACGAGTCCATGCTCACACACTGCCATGCTAGGAAACGGAGGATGAACGTAATTCAGTCATGACACTGTGCTGAAAAACAAAGATTCATACCTAAAACAATATGCCCCACATTAGGTAATTTATTTTACAGAACTCAAATTTTTTCCTGAAAACGTGTCAGGAGTGGCCACAGGTTTATTATAAAAGCGTTAAAAAGTTTGTTCATTGCTCCAACCCGCAGTGGCAAGGATGTGGTCCAAAGGAAATTCCTTCATCCTAGCCACCGATGTAGATGCAGCCCTGGTGGAGTGAGATTTGAAAACATTAGCATCCACCCACGCTGCATCTAATACCACGCTTAACCATCTGGATAGGGTTTGCTCTGTGAGCTTATGGTGAGGGCATTTATGGCTTATGAGTAAAGCTCTCTCCATGTCCCTAGGAGTCTTGGTGACTTCTATATATTGCAAAATATGTGTCACAATGCAGAGCCGACTATCTGCAGGATAGGCCAGAAACTAATTTTTGGCCAGAGGAACTGGGTCGGTCCTGTTTGAGTAACCCCTGTATTAGAAAGGTTATCTTGCCATTTGTGACATACATGGCATCCATATTTAGCTTGTGTAAGGACTGGACCCGTTGTGCTGATACAAGTGCCATTATCATTACCATCTTGCATGTTAGTTTGTCCAGAGTGAGCCCCAATATGGGTGTCCATCCTCGTAACATAGTTAATACTATGCCTATGTCCCATGTATGGGTGTATCTGGGCCTGGGGGGATTGGAGTTAAATATACCCCTCATTAGTTTAGATACTAATGGGTGTGATCCTATAGCCAGGCGATCACTTCCCTCTGCCCAGATAATTAGATAGGGCACTCCTTGCACAATTAATGGCACTGTAACTCAATCCTTCATCGAAATGAAGGGTGGCCAGAACTCCAGCACTTCAGTGATGGTGGCTGAGTCATATGTATTGTTCGTCCTGGTGCAGAACACTTCCCATTTCCTGACATATGTCAGGTACTGTTTCCTCGTAGACTCCCTGCACGACGCTGAGATGGCATTGATCGTCCTGTTGGAGAGTCCGTATCCAGGGAATGGCCTGTTCAGAATCTGCAAATCAACAAGTTCTTTCCGATCCAACATCCATTCAATGATGTTGTTGAATTTACGTGATCTGGTGTCTGCCACTGTATTTAGCTTACCTGGATGGTAAGTGGCTGAGATCCAAATCTCTCTTTCCAGACACCAGTGGCAGATATTATTAGCCAATTCATCACATGATATTCCACCCATATGATTAATATAGGCCACCACTGTGGTATTATCAATTTGTAACCGTACATGCAACTAGTGCATATCTGAGCAGTAGGCCCTGAGTCCATGAAATGCTCCCAGCATTTCTAGATAATTAATCCCTAGTGCTTTAAACAGGGTTAATTCTTGTGCACCATCTGCCACCACAACTTGTGGTGGTATTAGTTGCTCCCCAACCTTTAGCACTGGCATCAGTTTGTAATGTAACCAAGGATTCATTATAGTGATGGGGTTAGAACAATGCTGAGCATTTTCTATCCACCAGTTTAATTCTGATTTTGCTTTTCCTGGTAGTTTCATAGGCCTATCGAAATGGCCTGCATGATTTTTGAGAGCTGAAATTTTTGCTCTTTGCAGGTTTTGATAATGGAGTGGTCCAAATTGTGCTGCTGGGAACACATCCACTAACTTCCCAATCACTCTGGCTACTTGCCAAATGGATGGTTCACTGAAGCCAGTGAGGCTTTTGCATGCTCCCATCAAGTCTGTCACTTTGTTTGGTGGCAAGGTGATAGACATTCGGACAGAGTCAATGGTGAACCCCAAATAATCCATGGTAGTGGAGGGTTCCAATTTTGATTTATCTGGATGTATGATAAATCCCAGCTTTTGAGAAAGACGTTTTGTGGCTGATACTGCCAATGTAGCCATCTCCAAATTCTCACCAACAATGAGAATATCATCAAGGTAAGCCATGACGATATGGTTATGTTCCCTTAAGTATGCTAAAGCTGGTTTTAATAATTTAGTAAACAGCCTGGGTGCTGATGACAACCCATTGGGTAAGGCCTTATACTGCCATAGCTGTCCCATCCAGACAAATGTCAGGTATTTACGATGATCCTTGTGTATTGGTACTGAATAGTATGCATCTTTAAGATCGATGCAAGCCATGTAGTACCTATCAGAAATTAGCTGTTTGGCTGTGACAAACGTGTCCATTTTGAAATGGGCATACTCAACGGAAGTATTTAGTTCGATCAAATATATAATGATGCGGCAACCGCCATCTTTTTTGTTTTTTGTAAATATATTTGATACGAACTCTTGAGATTCTCTGATTGTCTTCTCAATTACCCCTTTTTTGTTTAGTCTTAACAGTTCAGCATGGCCTGCTGTTCTCTCTTTTTGTGAAAGTATGGACTTCCGGCTTGGCTTATGCTGAACTGGGATGGGGAGTTCATATACAAATTCAATTTTGTAACCCTGAATACTTCCGAGTATGTAAGGATCAGAGGTAAAAGTGCTGCACACATGATGAAACAAGTGCAACCGTCCACCAACTTTTGATGAATCTAAACATGCAATGTTTTTGAGGCAACCAGACCCACCTACCTCCATGGTTACCGCTGGTGTTGTGTGGGTTGTCTCTGCCCTTGTTTCTTCTGGTGTTGTGTTGCTGCGTTGTAGGGTTGGCGCATTTTCCAAGAAGGTCGGGCTGGGCCATGGTCTAAAGAAGACCGCTGTGCAGGTGGGCCGGCCTTCGAGCTTTCACCACCAGGTAGTCTTTCATTGTACCGATGTCTGGTGGGTGTGTAGGGGTGCTGCCGCTACTGATAGTGGGAATTAGAGGTGTTTGGCACCTTGATCAGGCCTATAACCTTGGCCTCCTCATCCAGGTCTTTCACCTGCTTCGGGAGGTTGTCCCCAAACAGCAAATTTGGCGGCTGAATGCCACTGGTCCTGCATAATCCCGCAAATTTGGGATTAAGTGCAGGCTTAATGATGCTCTTCCTGTAACTGTTAATCTCGAACTGAGTATTACACAGTAATGCTAGAGCATCTTGTAGCTCTTCAGGCAAATCAACCCCATCAGCTGTCCTGGTTACTGCTGTGATCCCAGCAGCCAGCAATTTAAGGATTCCCTGGAGCTTCACCTCCTGGCTCCTTATAGATGGGCTCATGATGCCCCAGATGGGGTTGTTGACTGCTGGTACATTGAGAGAATTGCAGTTCTCTGGAGCGAGATATTTTTCAGCCATAGAGTTTGTGGCTTGCTCCTGCAGCTGGTTGGTAGCCATGTAATTGATGCTGGCTGCCAGCTTTGGGTGTATAGGCAGTCCTTTCTGTGTTGGTACAGCATGTTTATTTACCATGCCCAACAATTCTTCTGGCACCCCTAACATAGTCGACTGTTCAGCCATTGCCCCTTCTTCAGGGTCAGCCCAGCTCTGACCCCTAATGCTCCCCTGTGAAGAGGGTGAGACAATTCACAGTCCTAGAAGGGATCCTGCCGTGGGTCTGCGAGAAGTCCCACCGTGACTCTGCCCCTGCATAAGCAGGTCACGCTGGAGCAACTGCTCCACCATCCGCTCCATGCGGGAAAGATGCCCACCGTCGCTATCCGTCAACGGGGTGTCCTCGGATCCCGACCCAGCCGAGTCAACAGTCCTGCCCGACTTCCGGGTGGTTCTGCCGCCGGGCCGCGGCGCACCTGCGGTCTGTAGAGGCGAGAAGTCGGGAGCTGCTGGCAGCACCTGCAGCTCTGGAGAGACGGCACGCTGCTTGCTGCTTTCCACAACAGCGGTTTTTGCCGCTGCTCTAATTGATTTGCGCGACTCCATGGTGTTTCCTCGTCTGAAAAACAAAGCACGCCCAGTCACCACGCTCACCAGAATGGTAAGTCTTACCTTCAGTAAGTTTTTTAAACTTACGCTGGAGGAGCGGCGCTCCTCCCGATTGTCGCTTCCGCAATGCGATATGTCGCGCATGCGTGCTGGCGGGGTCTTCACGTAGTCACTCACGTGACTCTGAAGTAAAATCAGGAGATGTAGAGTCAGTATGGATAGAACTGAGGAATTGTAAGGGTAAAAAGACCCTAATGGAAGTTATCTACAGGCCCCCAAACAGTAGCCTGGATATAGGGTGCAAGTTGAATCAAGAGTTACTATTGGCAAAGGTGATGCTACGGTGGCTATGGGAGATTTCAACATGCAGGTAGACTGGGAAAATCAGGTTGGTACTGGACCCCAAGAAAGGAAGTTTGTGGAGTGCCTCCGAGATGGATTCTTATAGCAGCTTGCACTTGAATCTATCAGGGAGAAGGCAATTCTGGATTTAGTGTTGTGTAATGAACTGTATTTGATAAGGGAACTCGAGGTAAAGGCGCCATTAGGAGGTAGTGACCATAATATGATAAGTTTTAATCTACAATTTGAGAGGGAGAACGGAAAATCGGAAGTGTCAGTGTTACAGTGAACAAAGGGGACTATGGAGCCATGATGGAGGAGTTGGCCAAAGTTGACTGGAAAGTGGCCCTAGCAGGGATGACAGTGGAACAACAATGGCAGGTATTTCTGGAAATAATTCAGAAGGTGCAGGATCAGTTCATTCCAAACAGGAATTAATGATTCTAAGAGGAATAAGAGGCGATCGTGGCTGACAAGGGAAGTCAGCGACAGTATAAAAATAAAAGAGAACTAGTATAACATAGCAAAGATGAGCAGGAAGCCAGAGGATTGGAATATTTTTTTAAGAGCAACAGAAGATAACTTAAAAGGCAATACGGGGAGAAAGGTTGAGATACGAAGGAAAGCTAGCCAAGAATCTAAAGGAGGATAGTAAAACTTCTTTAGGTATGTGAAGAGGAAACATTAGGTTAATACCAAAGATGGACCCTTGAAGACAGAAACAGGTGAATGTATTATGGGGAACAAGGAAATGGCAGATGAGTTGAACATGTACTTTGGATCTGTCTTCACTAAGGAAGACACAAACAATCCCCCATGTGTACTAGTGGCCAGAGGATCTAGGGTGACAGAGGAACTGAAGGAAATTCAAATTATGCAGGAAATGGTGTTGAGTAGACTGATGGGACTGAAGGCTGATAAATCCCCACGGCCTGATGGTGTGCATCCCAGGGCACTTCCTTAAGTGACTCAAGAAATCGTGGACGCATTGGTGATCATTTTCCAATGTTCTATAGATTCAGGATCAGTTCCTGTGGAATGGAGCGTTACTAATGTTATCCCATTCTTTAAGAAAGAAGAGAGAGAGACAACAGGGAATTGTAGACCAGTTAGCCTGACATCGGTGGTGGGGAAGATGCTGGAGTCAATCATACAAGATGAAATAGCGGCATATGTGGATAGCATTAACAGGATCAGTCCAAGTCAGCGTGAATTTCCGAAGGGGAAATCATGGAATTCTTTGAGGATGTAACAAGAAAAATGGACAAGGGAGAGCCAGTGGATGCAGTGTACCTGGACTTTCAGAAAGCCTTTGATAAGGTCGCACATAGGAGATTAGTGGGCAAAATTAGAGCACGTGAAATTGTAGGTAGGGTACTGACATGGATAGAAAATTGTTTGGCAGACAGGAAACAAGGAATAGGGATTAACGGGTCCCTTTCAGAATGGCAGGCAGTGACTAGCGGGGTACCGCAAGGCTTGATGCTGGGACCACAGCTATTTACAATATACATTAATGATTTAGATGAAGGGATTAAAAGTAACATTAGCAAATTTGAAGATAACACAAAGCTGGGTGGCAGTGTGAACAGTGAGGAGGATGCTATTAGGATGCAGGGTGATTTGGACAGGTTGGGTAAATGAGCAGATGCTTTTTAATGTGGATAAATGTGAGGTTATCCACTTTGGTGGCAAGAACAGGAAAGCAGATTATTATCTGAATGGTGTCAAGTTAGTAAAAGGGGAAGTACAATGGGATCTGGGTGTCCTTGTTCATCAGTCACAGAAAGTAAGCATTCAGGTACAGCAGGCAGTGAAGGAAGCTAATGATATGTTGACCTTCATAATAAGAAGAGTTGTGTATAGAAGCCAAGAAGTCCTTCTGCAGTTGTACAGGTCCCTAGTGAGATCACACCTGGAGTATTGTGTGCAGTTTTGGTCTCCAAATTTGAGAAAGGACATCTTTGTTATTGTGGGAGTGTAGAGTAGGTTCACAAGGTTAATTCCTGGGATGGCGGGACTGTCATATGTTGAAAGAATGGAGCGACTGAGCTGGTATGCACTGGAATTTAGGATAAGAGGGGATCATATTGAAACATATAAGTTTATTAAGGGATTGGACAGACCGGGGGCCAACGTTTAAGAATAAGGGATTGGCCATTCAGAATGGAGATGAGGAAAAACATTTTCACCCAGAGAGTTGTGAATCTGTCGAATTCTCTGCCTCAGAAGGAGTCTGAGTGGAGGCTAATTCTCTGGATGCTTTCAAGAGAAAGTTGGATAGAGCTCATAAAATTAGCAGAGTCAGGGGATATGGGGAGAAGGCAGGAACGGGGTACTGATTGTGGATGATCAGCCATGATCACGGGGTGGAAGACTGCAACCTTCCCGTGGTCCGCCATGTTTCGACAAATGCAATCAACAGGGCGTGCACAATCAAATAAGATCAAATAGAACAAGTTGTACTACAATTTTAGATTTTGCACGCCATAAGCAAGAAGAAGAAGAAGCCATGATCACAGTGATTGGCAATGCTGGCTCAAAGGACCAAATGACCTACTCATGCACCTATTGTCTATTGTCTATTGTCAAACAGGACAGCAAGTGCAGCAGTAGGGATTGTCTAGATGGCTTAGACTGCAGAGAGCTATGAGTGAGTATCGTAATCATGACACACATTGCCAGCGCCACACCAGATCAGAATGTGAGCCCAACCCAGACCACGTGAGCCTGAAACTGCTCTGGAATCTTTCCTGCTTGACATTTTTAGCTACAGAGATTAAATGGTCTTCATCCCACAAATCTCCACTTCAAACCTATACATATGGTTTAGAATTAACTGATATAAAAAGAAGCGTTTGGGTCTCCAATGCATATTTAACATTGCGTGCATGTTTTCTGACCTCTATAAATATATTATAAGCCTCTGCCTGCTGGAGTTGGCTATTTGCATTAAATGTAAGAACATATTTTAATTAATCTTAGATTTCTAATTTAAAAACAGCAGAATGTTTTTTTTAAATAGAAATTGAACTCCTGTGATTAGAAAGTGAAGCATTTTACCATGAAAGATTTCCTTGTGTTCATTTTTGATCTTGCAACTGCAGCACAGGGCCGGATTCACGTTTCAAACCTTAAGCTTAGGGCCTCGAGATCTAGGGGGGCCTCGGCAGGGCCGGATTAACCTACAGGCTTCATAGGTTGAAGCCTAGGGCCTAAAAGTCTAGGGGGCCTCCGGCCAAGGTGTTTTTTTCCCACAGTAAAAAAAATCCAGAGATTTTTTAAAAATTGGAGCGCTATCAGCATTTCCACTTTGACAGAAATTACCCGGAATTCTGGTTCCAGCCATTGGAAGTTTTGGGGAAAAAAATTGCGACCATTTGTGGTCGGAACAAATTGCGCAGTTGGGATGAAGCAAAATGACGCTCTCTCTCCGAGCGTGCGCAGTGGGCCCGGGCGGGTTCAGATCTCCATTTGCACTCCACACAATCACCTTGATGCCTCGTGTCTACTCCAAGTAAGTATTGGAATATTGCGTTGCGGGAGTGCCCGTTTCTCCAGGCGGGGCAGCTGTGTTGTCTGTGGCGCGGAGTCGGAGCCTCGCTGCATAGCAGGGAGAGAGAGGGGGAGGGAGAGAGAGGGGGGATGTGAGAGGGGAAAAGGGGGGTTTGAGACAGAGGTGGGAGAGTGAGGGAGGGGAGGGGAAGAGAGAGAGAGAGAGAGAGAGAGGGAAGGGGGAGAGAGAGGGGAAGGGGGGATAGAGAGATGGGGATGGAGAGAGAGGTGGAGGGGGAGGGGGAAGGAGGAGGGGGGAGGGAAAGGAGTATAATCTTTAGTGAGATTGCAAAATGACGGTAGGTTTTAAAGCAATTATATTTTCTCCTCCATATGAATAATATCAAACAATTGGAACTGCTTTCTTTTCCTTGATAACAATACTGAAAAATATGAATTCCATAGTTTGCGACTTTCATTTTGCATTATATATTTATTGTGCACACACTGACAGCGTTGAACAGTAACAGGCAATCAAATCAACACACAAAACATTTTCTAAAATAAGGTTTTATTTACTGCAAAAACTTACAGTTTTTTATTTGCAGTGTTTGCATGCTCCTTTATAACATTTTTACATAACATTTTACAGTACAGCTTGATTATTAAAACAAAGACCCCGGCCACAAGGGTCTTTTAGCTTCGCACTTGTGATATGCCTTGCGTGCACTTATTTCACATACATTTTTTGTAATCCTGCCATGCCACACCCCTTTTTGAAAAGCTTTATACGGGCCTGATGTATAATATTTTTGACACTGTCATAGGCCTTTCTTACATATGCTGTCACAATGCACTGTAGTCTAAACAACACTTTCAGTAATTTTCCTTGTCCTCCATTTCAGAATAATAGTGTTTTAAGCAGATAACTCGACACTAGTACTGGCAATAAATAAAAAAGTGCAGCTTTCCAGCCCTTATCTCATTGGCCACGCACAGCTGCACATTGGTGTCAATCTGGTAGACTTCCATTTTCCTCTCGTCATGCGGATGGGGGATTGGGAGGGGCCTAACAAGTGGAATAGCCGAAGGCCTCTTCATCTAAATCCGGCCCTGCTGCAGCATTAAAACTCTCATCAACCACCAGAAATTTAGCACAAAATGCTTGATTATCAGGAATGACGTGGTCTCCTGAGTTTGTACAGGGTAGTTTTCACTCACTATCAAAAGGAGACCATTCAGCCCATCAAATCTATCCTGGTTCTCTGTGGATCAGAATCCATTCCATCAAATTTACTAATGGCTCTGCAGGTTCATTCTCTTCAAGTGCTCATTCCATTTCCTCTAGAAATCCTTGATCATCGTTTTTTTGGTGCTCTCGTTGTACTGAGCCAGGTGAATGCCAGTCATGATGTACAAAAAAGATTAAAACTCCTTGAATCTATGTTCCTCAATCAATGCTTCATCAGCTAATGGGAACCTTATCTACCTTATCTTATGTGTCATAACCTTTGTCAAATCTCATCTCAGCCCTTTTGCTTCAAAGATGAGCTGGCATGAAATTGAATGATTTGATATTAAAGGTTAGCCCTTGTGGATACTTTACCAAGTCCATTGTACACTGATGGAGGATCTGAAATATGAGAGGTTGAGTTGAGAACATACACATGGCGGACGCATCAATGCTTTCATGTAGCATCCTTTATGATCTCAGGGCATTGTAAAGGACCAATGCAGTACTTCCTTGTATGTGAATACTTGGCCAATAAACTTACTTACTCATATCCATACATACACTTGGAATGGTTTCAGGGCATTTGGAACTTTCATCCTTCATTGATTTGTGAGGAATGAGCTCTGCATTTGACACCATTTGAAATAGTCTGATTTGGCCAATGATGAACTTGATTGATGTACTGGATGTTGTACTAGTTGGGTGAGTTTTATTCATTCATCAACCGAAACTCCAAGAGGCAAGGGTCAAGAGACAAGCATCAAATGTCCAGAGGCATGAAGGAAGAGAGACAGGGTGTTCTGAGAGGGAGAGAGGTTGAGCAGGCTAGGACTACATTCCTTGGAATGCAGGAGGCAGAGGGATGAATTTATAAAGGTGTATAAAGTCAGGATATAGACACAAAGAAACATAGAAAATAGATGCAGGAGGAGGCCATTCTGCCCTTCGAGCCAGCACCGCCATTCATTGCGATCATGGCTGATAGTCCCAAACCAATAACCCGTGCCTGCCTTCTCCCCATATCCCTTGATTCCACTAGCCCCACGAGCTCTATCTAACTCTCTCTTAAATCCATCCAGTGATTTGGCCTCCACTGCCCTCTGCGGCAGGGAATTCCACAAATTCACAACTCCCTGGGTGAAAAAGTTTTTTCTCACCTCAGTCTTAAATGGCCTCCCCTTTATTCTCAGACTGTGGTCTCTGGTTCTGTACTCACCGAACATTGGGAACATTTTTCCTGCATCTAGCTTGTCCAATCTTTTTATAAACATATAACAAACTTTATAAGTTTCTATAAGATCCCACCTCATCCTTTTAAACTCCAGTGAATACAAGCCTAGTCTTTTCAATCTTTCCTCAAATGACAGTCCCGCCATCCCAGGGATCAATTTCGTGAACCTACGCTGCACTTCCTCAATCATGAGGATGTCCTTCCTCAAATCAGGAAACCAAAACGGTACGCAATACTCCAGATGTGGTCTCACCAGACCCCTATACAACTGCGGAAGAACTTCTCTACTCCTAAATTAAAATCCTCTTGTTATGAAGGCAAACATTCCATTAGCTTTCTTCACTGCCTGCTGTACCTGCATGCCAACTTTCAGTGACCGGTGTACAAGGACACCCAGGTCTCACTGTACCTCCCCCTTACCTAATGTAATCACATTGAGATAATAATTTGCCCTCTTATTTTTGCCGCCAAAGGGGATAACCTCACATTTATCTATATTATACTGCATCTGCCACGCATCTGCCCACTCACTCAACCTGTCCAGGTCACCCTGCAACCTCCTAACATCCTCTTCACAGTTCACATGGTTTCTGAAAGTCTAGATACACTACATCCACTGGTTCCCCTTCATCCATTTTACTTGTCACATCCTCAAAAAATTCCAGAAGATTAGTCAAGCATGAGTATCCTTTCATAAATCCATGCTGACTTGGACTAATCCTTTTACTGCTATCCAAATGCACCATTATTACCTCTTTAATAAAAAGATTAAACAAGAACTTACCAGTTTGAAGTTTGATCTTTATTTTATGAGGAGTCGAGTTGAGGGACTACGTGAATAGAAGCCCGTACAGCCGTTGGTGCGTCAATCTTCAAAGCAGCGGAATGAATTCACAACTAAACCATGACTGAAGTATAATGGTAAGATGATAAAACTAGAACTACCAGATGAGATCTATGAGGGTGGGAGCGGAGGGCACGTAGTCCCTCAACTCGACTCCTCATAAAATAAAGATCAAACTTCAAACTGGTAAGTTCTTGTTTAATCTTACTATTTTACTTCGGAGTCACATGAGTGACTACGTGAAGACTTCAAAGCACTGTGAATTCATGCCGCAGATCGAAATCCGTCGTTCACACTGCCTGGATTGACTCAAAAGTCGTTAACAATCAATCATGCATCATTAACACGTTTGTTAAACGAATAACAATTTATTTACAAACAAATCATAACAAAACCCCTCTAACTCAGGGGGAAAGTGTAACAGAACTCAAAACAGAATCAGCAAACATCCCGAGCCTTGAAATCGGCTTGTGATAAAACCTCTGAAAAGTTAGCTCACTGGACCATCCTGCGGCCGCGAGGATATGGTCTATTGGCACGTCCATCGCCCTTGCCGCGGAAGTTGATGCTGCCCTGGTGGAATGAGATTTGAATTTATCAGTATCGATTCCAGCACTTGCCAGGACCTGCTTTAGCCACCTTGAAATTGTTTGCACCGACACCTTACTGTGTGGCTTTTTGTGACTAATAAACAAAGCCGACTCTGTCCCCTCTCAGAGGTTGAGTAATCTCAATGTAACGTGATAAATGTGAGACTACACACAAGCGATCATTTGCAGGATATGCTGAAAACACAATCTTACATCCTGTCTTGCCTCTTCTATTATGTTTAAGCAAATCATAGACATAAAATGTAATGGCATCTGCCGACACATGCATTCTATCCAGCCTTAGCTTTTGCAACGTTTGTACACGTTGAGCTGAAACTAATGCCATAAGCATGACCACCTTAGTAGTTAATTTGGCTATAGACAGACTTGTAATCGGAGCCCACTGGCGAAGGACCATAAGAACCTCACTCACATCCCAAATCCCGACATACCTGGGTTTAGGAGGATTAGAATTAAAAACTCCCTTCATGAACCGTGAAACTAACGGATGTGTCCCTACTGTATGTAATTCTGCATTCATAGGCAAATAAGAAGACAGAGCACTTCTGGCTGAATTTATCGCACTATAACTTAATTTTTGGTCAAAATAAAGAGTTGACAAAAACTCTAATACATCCGTAAACCCCTGCAGTGTGATATACAATATTCTGCTGTAGGCAGAATTGCTCCCACTTCTTTATGTAGGTGACATATTGCTGCTGTGTACTATCCCTGCAGGCCGACGTGAGAACATCCACAGTCCGATGAGATAGTCCTTTCCCCAGGTATGGCCTCCTTAAAATCTGCAAATTAACAGATCAATACGATCATGTAAAGGATGTTGATCCCCAGTGACTGGATTTACCAGTAGATTCTTATTCTTGGGAATAAGCATGCAAGGCTCCTAGCCATTTGTAATACCACAGGAAACCATGCTTGTGTAGGCCAATCTGGCACTACCAATACCCCTGAAGCAGAGTCCTCCTTGATCTTTTGCAAACACCTGCTAATGAGACAGAATGGAGGAAATACATACACAAACATTCCTCCCCAATGTAGCGAAAACGCATCTACTGCCACTGCCCCAGGATTCTGGCTCCCATGAAACATATCGAGGTAACTGATGATTTAACCGAGATGCAAACAGGTCAATATCTGGCAATCCATACTGAACAATCATTTGGTTAAATACATCCTGATTTAACATCCATTCAATGTTGTCATTAAACTGACGTGACTAGTGTCAGCTACCGTGTTGAACCTTCCTGGCAAATAAAGTGCTGAAAGCCAGATATTTTGGTCAATACACCAGCTCCAAATCTGGTTAGCCAGTCTATCACAAGACTGTGACTTAACTCCACCCATGTGGTTTACATATGCCACTGCTGTGGTGTTGTCAATCTGAACCTGCACATGCAGGTCCCCTCCTTGTAGAACAATAAGCTTTGAGCCCATACCAGGTGCCCAACAGTTCTAAATAATTGATCCCCTCTTAGTTGAAGAAGCGATGTCTCATCCACATTCCATCTGCCTCCACAACTAGAAACCATGTCTGTTGCACCCCAACCCAGTGCACTTACATCAGTTTGTAATATCAATGACGGTGATTCCACCAAAACCTTCCTAAAACTTGTCGAAACATTTGCTATCCACCATTGTATGTCAGCAATCGCCCCTGCTGACAACTGCATAGGCCTATCAAAATGGCCCCTTTGTATTCTCAGTGCCTGTTCCTTGGACCGTTGTAATTGTTGATGATGCAGAGGACCATACTGCACAGCTGGAAATGCTGCCACCAACTTCCCAATTAACCTGGCTACTTGCCTAATTGAAGGCCTTTGTTCTCCAATGAGATTAACACAGTCCTCAATTAACTGATTCAATTTATCCCTGGGCAAAGTCACCAACATGTGATTTGAATTAATGGTGAACCCCAGATAATCAATAATTTGGACTGGTGATAATTTAGATTTATCTGGATGAATCACAAATCCCATTGTTCAAAAGTGATTTTAACAACTGAAACTGATGATTGAGTTTCAGCACGAGTCTTGCCAACAATCAGAATATCATCTAAGTAGGCCATTACCACATGCCCCTTAGCTCTAAGTGATGCTAACACAGGTTTTACCAATTTAGTAAATAGCCTAGGAGCTGAAGTTAATCCATTGGGCAATGCCCTGAATTGCCACAACTGAGTCATCCAAATAAATTTCAAATACCTTCTATCATCCTCATGAATAGACACTGAGTAATATGCATCCTTTAAATCAATAGTTGCCATATAACACCCTTTGGTCACTAGATGCTTGGCCGTAATAAAGGTTTCCATTTTGAAATGCTTATAACAAACAAACTTGTTCAAACTCGATAAATCCAAAATAATTCTACACCCCCCAGTCTTTTTAGATCTAGGAAATATATTTGACAAACAATTGTCGACTTTGATAGACAGAGGGCTCAATTACCCCTTTCTTATGCAATGACTGAATCTCTGCATAAATAAGCACATTTTCCTCATCTGAGAAAAACAAGTTTACGACTAGGAAAATGTTGATTAGGTAGGACTGTCCTTAGAGTAAAATTCAATTTTTACCCCTTCAATACTATTAAGTATGAACAAAGTCAGATTGTCAACTGCTGCTATTGCTTGAGAAACAACTTTAACCTTCCACCAATTTGAACAGGAACATCAATTAATTTATCGTCTGTTAATGTTTTCCTTACCTGCATCCTTCCTTGCGGACCTTGTTGTCCTCGCCCTCTCGTGGAGAAAGGCACCTTCCCTTCGTGCTGGCAGCCTGCCAGTTCCGAAATTGGAAACCTGAACGGCTCGTTCCTTCTCCAGGATTCCATATTAGCTCCTTTCCAATATGGAGAAAACCTTTTGCCCTGCTTGCCACCCGCTTAATAAGGGCCATAGTCTTAACATCTTCATGACACTCTTTAACTCTTTTCGCAAGATTACCTCCAAACAACATATTTTGTGGTGGAATATTGGTTGGTTTGCACAAAACTTGCCAAACTTGTATTAAGCACTGGCCGAATAGCAGTCCTCCTGATGTTATTAATCTCAAAAAACGCATTGCAAAGAAACCCAGTCCATCCTGGTGAGTGTCAGCCACATTGCTTGGATCAATCATTTTTACCACAGCTGTGATACCTGCCGACAGCAGTTTAAGAAACTTTCTGGAACTTCATCTCCTGAGCCCTAGCAGGCATACCCATTTGTGCCCAGATCTGATGATTAACCACCGGGCACTTCAGGAGATCACAATTAACCGGAGCCTTGTAATTTTTAGCTGCTTCGTCCAGAGCTAGCTCCTGTAACTGGTGGGAGAGCATATACTGAATGGCTTCAGCCAATTCCCATCAATCGCCTCTCCAGCCTCTCTAGGCTCAGCAAACTTTCCAGCTATGTCCGGGATTATCTCAACCAAACTTTTTTACTGCTCTCCCCCAGTATAGACTCAGTGTCATCAAACTGCACTGATTGAA
The DNA here is from genome assembly GCA_035221665.1 of Okamejei kenojei. NCBI lineage: Eukaryota > Metazoa > Chordata > Chondrichthyes > Rajiformes > Rajidae > Okamejei > Okamejei kenojei. The sequence goes on from CM069164.1 coordinate 1,808,060, forward strand.
CATCCTCCTCACAGGCAGGATAGTTCTGCAGCCCTGAAACAGGCGCTGCTAACACAAGCTCTCCTTCAGCTGCTGGCTTGGGCACCACTCCTCCTCACGGAGCTGGTCCCTGTCGAGCATTCTCTGTAATAAAATCTCGACTTGGGAGAGCCGTGAGCAAACGGTCTCTCCAAAGGAGGGTATAACCTCCTGGCCCGACTCATCTACGGGCCTGACAGACTTGCCAGTGGCCTTCCGCCTACTGGCAAACCTGCAACTGCCCCCCGGCAGTGGGCCCGCAACCACTGGCTGTGTAGCCAGCACCGGACCAGGTGTACTAGACGGGCCTCCTTCCCCAACACTCTCTTGGTCAGTCTCCTTTCTGCCTACGGAGCGCCTCGCCGACACCTTCTTGATTTTCTGCAAACATATCGCCAACAACCCGTCGCAGAAATGACCTAAAGGTAAGTTCAACAATTCTTACCATTTGGTTTTTAAACTTACCGCTCGGAGGAGCGCTGCTGCTCAACCGCGACTGCACCAGCGTCTGACGTCATGACGCACCAACGGCTGTACGGGCTTCTATTCACGTAGTCACTCACGTGACTCCGAAGTAATAAAATACTCCAGCATCTTTCCCACCACCGAATTCAGGCTAACTGGTCTGTACACCTGTTTTCTCTCTTGCTCCTTTCTTGAAAAGTGGGATAACAATAGCTATCCTCCAATCCACAGGAACTGATCCTGAATCTATTGAACATTGGAAAATGATCACCAATGCATCCACTATTTCTAGAGCCACCTCCCTGAGGACCCTGGGATGCAGACCATCAGGCCCTGGGGATTTATTATCCTTCAGTCCCATTAGCCAGCCCAATACTATATCTCACATAATGAAAATTTCATTTAGTTCCTCGACCCCCTTAGATCCACTGTCCTCCAGTACTTCTGGGAGATTGTTTGTGTCTTCCTCAGTGAAGACAGATCCGAAATACCTGTTCAACTCTTCTGCCATTTCCTTGTTCCCCATAATAATTTCACCCGTGTCTGCCATAAGGTTCCCACAGTTGACTTTGCTACTCTTTTTCCCTTAACATATCTAAAGACGCTTTTACTGTCCTTCTTTATATCCTGGCCAGCTTCCCTCGTACTTCATCTTTTCAGCCCGTATTGCCTGTTTTGTTTCCTTCTGTTGTCCTATGAAAGTTTCCCAATCCTCTGGCTTCCGGCTACTCTTTGCTGTGTTATACATCTTTTATTTTAGTTTTATTCTATCCCTAATTTATCTTGTCAGCCATGGTTGCCTCCTACTCCCCTTAGAATCTCTCTTCATTTTTGGATCCTGGATTATGCTCAGAAATTCCTGCCATTGCTGTTCCACCGTCATTCCTGCTAGTATCCCTTTCCAGTCTTCCTTGGCCAGCTCCTCTCTCATGCCTTTATAATACCCTTTATTCAGCTGCATCACTGCCACTTCCGATTTAACCTTCTCCATCTCAAATTGAAGATTAAAACTAATCATATTATGATCACTACGTCCAAGCAGTTCCTTTACCTCGAGTTCTCTTATCAAATTTGGTTCATTGGACAACATTAAATCCAGAATTGCCTTTTCTCTGGTCGGCTCCATTACAAGCTGCTCTAAGAATCCATCTCGGAGGCATTCTATAATCTCCCTCTCTTCGGGTCCTGAACCAACCTGATTTTCCCAGTCTACCTGCATATTGAAATCTCCCATCACCACAGTGGCATTACCTTTGTTACCTGCCAGTTTTAACTCCTGCTGCAACTTACACCCTACATCCGGGCTACTATTTGGGGGTCTGTAGATAACACCAATTTGTGTCTACTTGCCTTTACAATTCCTCAACTCAATCCACAGTGACTCTACCTCGTCAGTCCCTATGTCTTCCCTCGCAAGGGACTGAATTCCATCCCTCACCAGCAGAGCTACCCCCCCTCTGCCCACCTGCCTGTCCTTTCTATAGGATGTGTAACTCTGAATATTAAGTTCCCAGGCCAGATCCTCCTGCAGCCATGTCTCAGTAATCCCCACAATGTCATATCTACCAACCTCTATCTGAGACTCAAGCTCATCTACTTTACTTCTTATACTTCGTGCATTCAAATACAGTACTTTTAATTCCGTACGCATCTCACCATTCACATCGATCCCTACTACACTCGGCCATACTCGCCTAACCCTTTGTGAGCTTTCTTTCCGTTAATTCTGGGGTCTTTAACTATCCCTTTACTCCCTTTCCCTTTAACTCCATCCTTGACTATCCCATTTGACACCCCCCCCCCCCCACCCTTTTTAGTTTAAAACCACCTGTGTCGCAGTGGCAAACCTGCCTGCCAGAATGCCAATCCCCCACCTGTTAAGGTGCAATCCGTCCCTTTTGTACAATTCCCCCTTACTCCAAAACAGATCTAAATCCCTGCCCCTGCACCAGTCTAAGAATCTAAATCCGTGCCCCCTGCACCAATTCCCTAGCCACACATTCAGGTCCTGTATCTCCCTGTTTCTGCTCTCGCCAGCATGAGGAACTGGAAGCAAACCGAGATAACCACCCTGGAGGTCCTGCTTTTCAGCACTTTTCCGAGCAGCATAGGAATGCTTCCAGTCTTTTACCCAGGGTAGAACTCACATAAATCAAGATCTAAAAGATATATGTTTAAGTAAAGAGAGGCAAGATTTTATAGGAACCTGAAGGGCAATATTTTCAATCTGTTTGTGGTGGGTATATGGAACAAACTTCCAGAGGAAGTCGTTGAAGCAGGTACAGTAACAACAGTTAAAGTGCCCTCAGACAGGTAGATGGACAGAAAAGTATTAGAGGGAGGGAGATAGGGCAAATGGGACCAACTTTGAAGGGGCATCTTGTTTGTCATGGGCAAGTTGGGCCAAAGCCAATGAAAAAAAAAAATTCTTACTTGTTGCAGCAGGTCTATTTAACAAGTCCATTAACACAACAACATGCAAATAAATACACCATAACCAATAAGATGATACATGAATAATTAGTTATAAGTAACCATAATAGTGTAAAACAAAGTATGTAGAGTCAGAATCATAGATTGATACAGCGTGGAAACGGGCCCTTTGCCTCAGCTTGCTGACACCGGCCAACATGTCCCAGCTACACTAGTCCCATCTGCCTACATTTGTCTCATATCCCTCCAAACCTGTCCTATCCATGTACCTGTCTAACTGTTTCTTAAATGTCGCAATAGTCGCTGCCTCAACTATCTCCACTGGCAGCTGGATCCATACTGTATACCCATCACCCTTTGTGTGAACAAGTTATCCCTCAGATTCCTGTAAAATCTTTCCCCCTTCATCTTAAACCTATGCCCTCTGGTTCTCGATTCTTCCACTCTAGGCAAGAGACTCTGTGCGTCCATCCAATCTATACACCTCTATAAGATCAACCCTCATCCTCCTGTGCTCCAGGGAGTAAGAGTTCTAGCCTATTCAACCTCTTCCTTTTGGTCTGACCCTCGAGTCCTGGCAAATCCGTGTAAATCCTCTCTGCACCCGTTCCAACTTAACATCTTTCCTACAATCCTGGATGTCGGAGGTCCTCAGAAGAAGAGAAAAATAATAATCTTGGGTATGAAGCATGGCCTGCCAAAAAAGTGGAGGGCTGCAGCCCTTCTTTCCTACAAGTCTTTAGTATCGAGGCCTGGCATGTCAGGAGCCTGATAGTTGCAGGCAAGAAACTCTTCTCAGAACATTGAACAGTACAGCACAGGAAATGTCAGTGCCGAACATGATGCCAAGATAAACTAATCTCGTCTGCCCAAGCACAACCTATATTCTTAAATGTGAGAGAAGGAACTGCAGATGCAGGTTTGCACTGAAGATAGACAAAAAAATGCTGGAGTAACCATGCTGGAGTAATTTGAGATAGGCAGCCTTTTTGGATAAAAAGAATGGGTGATGTTTCGGGTCAAGATGGGTCTGTCTTAAATGAGTGGTCACGGCTTTCAGACTCCTGTACCTTGTTCCCAATGGTAGCTGCAAGATGAGAGCTTGGCAAGGTTGGTGTGAGTCTTTGATGATATTAGCTGCCGTTTTGAGGCAACGCCGCCTGTACATCTCTTTGATGGTGGGGAGGTATATACGAGGAGTGCAGCGTAGGTTCACCAAGTTAATTCCTGGGATGGCGGGATGGACATATGAAGAAAGAATGGGTTGACTGGGCTTATATTCACTGGAATTTAGAAGGATGAGAGGGGTACTTACAGAAACATATAACATTCTTAAAGGATTGGACTGGCCCGATGCAGGATAAATTTTCCCGATGTTGGGAGAGTCCAGAACCAGGGTTCACAGTTTAAGAATACAGGGTAGGCCATTCAGGACTGAGATAAAGAAAAACTTCTTCAGCCAGAGAATTGTGAATCTGTGGAATTCTCTGCCACAGAAGGCAGTGGAGGCCAATTCACTTGATGTTCTCATGAATTGTTCAAGTTCCAAGTTATTGTCACATGTACCAATTAAGGTACAGTGATATTTGAGTTAGCTTTTAGGGCTAAAGGAATCAAGGCATACGGGGGAATAGCAGGAATGAGGTACTGACTTAGATTGTTTAAGAAAGATCTGCAGATGCTGGAAAAATGGAAGGTAGACAAAAATGCTGGAGAAACTCAGTGGGTGAGGCAGCATCTATGGAGCGAAGGAATAGATGCAGTTTCGGTTCAAGACCCTTCTTCAGACTGATGTGTGCGTGGGGGAAGGAAGAAGAAAGGAAGAGGTGGGCAGTAGGCTGTGGGAGAGCTGGGAAGGGGTGGAAAAGGAGGGAGAAAACAAGGACAACATGAAATTGGAGAAGTCAATGTTCATACCGCAGGGGTGTAAGCTGCACAAGCGAAATATGAGGTGCTGCTCCTCCAATTTGTGGTGGGACTCACTCTGGCCATGGAGGAGGCCCAGGGCGGAAAGGTCTGATTCGGAATGGGAGGGGAGTTGAAGTGCTGGGCCACCCGGAGATCAGGTTGGTTAATGCGAACTATGCGGAGGTGTTGGTCCTTTTTTTCTTCTTCCTATCTTCTTCCCACCCCCCCTCCCCCACCCCCACCCCACATTAGTCTGAAGAAGGGTCTCGACCCAAAATGTCACCTACTCCTTCGCTCCATAGATGCTGCCTCACCCGCTGAGTTTCTCCAGCATTTTGTTCTACTATAGATGATCAGCCTTGATCATATTGAATGGCGGTGCTGGCTCGAAGGACCGAATGGCCTACTCCTGCACTCTACCTTTCTGTTTCTATGTTCTATGTTTCTACCTGTGATGGACCCACCAACATGCACCTTTTACTGCAGCTTCCTTCGTTTCTGGGCGTTCAAGTTACTGAGCCAGGTTGTGATGCAATCAGTCAGTCTGCTCTCTCCCGCACGCCTGTAGAAGTCCGATAGATTTAGCACACCTACATTTTCTACGGAAGTAGGGGCATTGATATCCCAGGCCCAGGATAGATCTTCAGAGATATGCACGCCCTGGAACTTAGGTTTAGGTTTATTATTGTCACATGTACCGAGGTGTCCTTAGAAGCTTTGATTTACATGTTATGCAATCAAATCAGATAACACTATGCATAAATGCAATCGAGCCAAACGCAAAGATAATAGATAGACCAAAGGGAATGATACAGAGCGCAGGATATAGTTCTCAGCATTTTTATCAGTACCAGAGACACAGCCCAATGGCCGCAATGAGGTAGAATATTGAGTTTAGTTTATTGTGAAATGAAAAACTTTTGTTGCTTGCTACTCATTCAGCAGAAAGGCAATACATGATTATAATCAACTCTACTAGTGTACAGACATGGTAAAGGGAACAATATGAATAACATTTAGTGGGAGAGCCAGAGGTGAATTGGACAGTGTCCTAGCTTGCTAATGGAAGGACCATTCAGGAACCCGGTAGGAGAGGGGATGAAGCTGTTCCTGAGTCTGGTGGTTAGCACTTTCAGGCTTCGTATCTTCTGCCTGAATGGAGCGGGGAGAAGAAGGAATGATCAGGGTGGGAAAGGTCTTTGATTATGTTGGTGGCTTTCCCAAGGCAGTGTGAGGTGCAGATGGAGTTAATGGCGGGATGTCTGGTGATGGACTGGACTACATTCACAACTCTTTGCAATTTCAGTGTCTGCCTTATCATTACCCTTTATTCATCCAACAATTCTGGTATTTAAAGATGGCATTGGAGCTATATCTGGCCACACAGTCATGAGTCTTGAGAGAGTAGAGCAGGGGTCAGAACACAGCCCTGCATTCTACTGTGTTGATGTATCGAGGAAGTGCAGTTGCCAATTCATACTGACCATGGTCTGCTGATGAGGAAGTGTTCAATTGTATTGGGATGAGCAGAGATCCAGATTCCTGAGTTTGATAATGTTTAGAGGGGATGATGGTATTGAGCTGTAGTCGATGAACAATGTATCTAGTGTACGCCTCCACGTGTCTGCTGCAGATTGGAGAGTAAAAGAGATTGCATTCCCAGTTGATCAGCTGTGCTGGTAGATGAATTGCAGAGGACACGATGGCTGTTTAGATCCTGTGTTGTTATTTAATTCCGTTTTTCACAGTCATATAGTTGTAGAGCACAGAATGGGCTCCACCTCCACACCAACCTTTATTTAGTACAGGTCTACTACCGATTTTCCAGCTGTACAGCACTTGAGGTCCCCACAAAAATGCGACATCTGGGACGGGTGAGGTGGCCCGGGAAAATTGCGCTGATCAGTGGGTCAAATTTGCCCCCTCTGACCAGCACCAGCAGATCCATTGCCATAGCTGACTCAGCGGGCCGGGATCTCGGCACCTCCATAGCCTAGGCGGACCGTTGCAGTACTGTTGGACTCCTCCCAGAGGCCATAAACTCTCTTGGTCCGGTAAAACATAATCATAACGTCTCTGGAACCAAGGGTGCCAGAAAATCTGCAGTAGACTCCTCTCATTGATATATATATATAATTGTCACCTTTACTGAGATGCAGTGAAAAACTTTGGTTATGCTGAGAGATACAGTGTGGAAACAGGCCCTTTGGCCCACTGAACCAACAAACCTGCACGTCTTGAGATGTGGGAGAAAAGCGTAACACATGGAGAAAGCACACATGGGCCATAGGAAGAACATGTAAACTCCACAAAGACAGCATCCAAGGTCAGGATTGAACCTGGGTCTCTGGCACTGTAAGGCAACAGCTCTACCTGCTGCATCACTGTGTTGCCATTGTGTCTTATCCAGTCAAATCGGATCCGTTGAGTCCCGTTACCCGTTGCGGGGGGGGGGGGGGGGGGGGCAGCGGTGTCACACACACACTAACCACCCCACACACACCGGGGGGGGGGAGGGGAGGGGTGGAGGGGGGTGAGAGGGGGAGGGATGGGGGGGAGAAGGGGGTGGGGGTGAGAGGGGGGAAGGGAGTGGGATGGAGGGGGGGGGTGTGGGGAGGCGTGGAGGGGGAGCAGAGTGGGGAGAAAGAGGAGGGGAGAGAGGGGGCAGAGAGAGGGGGAGAGAGTGGGGGAGTGGGGGGATGGGGAAGGGAGGGGGAGGGAGGTGGATGCGGAGGCGAGAGGGAGAGGGGGAGAGGGAGAGGGGAGTGGAAGTGAGGGGAGGGGGAGAGAAAGGAGGGGGATCAAGGGATAGAGAGGGGGTAGAGGGGGGGATGGGGAGGGAGGGGAGGGAGAGTTGGGGGTAGAGAAGAGTTGCGAAGAGAGGAGGGGGGAGAGGAGGGGGGCAGAGGAGGGGGGGAAAGGAGGAGGGGGGAAAGGAGGAGGGGGAATGAGGAGGGAGGAGAGAGGAGGGGGGAGAGTGGAGAGGGGGAAAGGGACGGGGTGGAGGGGAAAGGGGGAGTGGGGAGGGGGGTGGAGGAGAGGGAGGGGGAGTATTGGGGAGGGGGGCAGAGGGGGGAAGAGAGCGGCAAGAGAGGTGGTAGAGGGGGAGGGGAGGAGGAGGGAGGGACGAGAGTGAGTAGAGGGGAGAGAGGGGAGCGGAGAGGAGGTGGGGAGAGAGGAGGGGGGAGAGTGTGGAGGGCAGAGAGAGAAGAGGGGGGAGATTGGAGCGGGGTAGAAATAACTGGGGAGTGTGGGGAGATGGGGGAGAGGGGGAAAGGGGAGGGTGGTGGAGGGGAGAGGGGGGCAAAGGAGGGAATGGAGAAGGGGGGAGGGGGTGGAGGTGGGGTAGTGGGGAGGTGAGGGCAGGGGGGGGAGAGGGGGGAGGGAGAAAGAAGAGGGGGAGTGAGGAGGTAAAGGGGGGAGGGGAGAGGATGGGGGAGTGAGGGAGGGGGCAAGAGAGTCGAGGGGAGAGAAGGGGGAGAGAGGAGGGGGTTGTGAGGGGGAGAGAGGAGAGGGGAGGTGAAGAGGGTGAGGAAGAGGGGGGAAAGAAGAGGAGGGGGCAGTATAGGGGAGAGAGGAGGGGGGAGGGGAGGGGGGAGGAGGTGGTGGAGAGAGAAGGGGGTGGGGAAGGTGGTGGAGGGGGTTAGTGGGGGTAGGGGAAGGTGAGAGGGGGAGGAGAGGGAAGAAGGAGAGTGGGAGAAAGGAGAGGGGGGGAGAGGAGGAGGGGAGCTGGTCGTGCGATCGGGCTGCGAAAAGCGGAGAGAGTCCGGGGAGAGAGAGAGAGAGAGCTCTAGTACAGGGCCCGATTTGCGGCATCTCTCGGGAAACCCGAGTCGAGGTGGATAGCAGCAGGGGGAGCAGGTAGCAGCGGGATGAAGGGGGCAGGGGAGGGGGCTGACTTCACGCGCTGCGCATGGAACAAAGTTCTTGAAAAGCAAGCCAGGAAGCTCGTGAGTGCTCGCGAGTACTTGTGAGCGCCCTTGAACTCAGGTGACCTCGGAAGACCTCGGGATTTGCAGAACAGATCCCACTTGCTCGTTCTTTCTGCGTCTTTTGAAGCACCGGGGCGGGGGAGGGGGGGTGTATTCCAGGAGTGACATCACTCCTGGAAAACAGTGGCTAGCAGGCAGTACATTGAAAATTCTGCGCAGCTCGCCGCAAGGAGCAGAGGCATTGTGACGTCATTCAGCTTGCTTCAGCACATTACATTATAAAAATATCTCAGATTGGTGAATAATTTTAGTAAAAAACTCGGGAAATAATGAATCAAATTTTCAGATGTCACGATTTTCCACATCATGAGGTAAATCTCTACTGGAATATGTACAAATATCACCATTAGTGCATCAGTTTTTGGAGAAGATGTGATTCACAACCAAACAAACTAACGATCAGATCAGAGTTTTATAAATATACCAGAATAAGTGGGACCCGTTGGGTCTGATGTTCACACAGGAGAGCTGGTCCCACAACACAATATTCCACCTCTCCACCAATTTCCAATATTGGTGGCCAGTGGGTGGGGGGAGGGAGCTTTCTGGAGCGTTAGTATGGGTATTGTGGGCTGAAGGGACTGGTTTCCAAATGGCTATTATGGACATTATGGGCGAAATGGATTCTTGGGTTCAGTCACTCAAGCCTGATGTGCTGGCAGCTCACTCATGGCTGGTCGGCGAGCAGTTGACTCACGGCTATTCCTTGAAATTCCATTTCAAGCAAGGTACAAGGTCACCAAATTCAAATGCAGTTTCCTACCATTCAAGCAGGGTGCAAGGCCACCACATTCAAATGGAGTTTCATACCATTTCAAGCAACATTTTACTAGAATGTTGCCAGGGTTCCAGCAACTATGTTACAGAGAAAGGTTGAACAAGTTAGGTCTTTATTCTTTGGAGCGCAGAAGGTTAAGGGGGGACTTGATTGAGGTCTTTAAAATGATGAAAGGGATAGACAGAGTTGACGTGGATACGTTTTTCCCATTGAGGGTAGGGAAGATTCAAACAAGAGGGCATGACATGAGAATTAAGGGACAGAAGTTTCGGGGTAACGTGAGGGGGAACCTCTTTACTCAGAGGGTGGTGGCTGTGTGGAATGAGCTTCCAGCAGAAGTGGTGGAGGCAGGATCGATTTTAACATTTAAGAGTAAAGTGGATAGGTATATGGACGTGAAGGGAATGGAGGGGTATGGTCTGAGTGCAGGTAGATGGGACTAGGGGAAAACAAATGGTCGGCACGGACTGGAAGGGCCGAGAGGGCCTGTTTCCATGCTGTAATTATTATATGGTTATATGGTTAAGCAGGGTGATACCACCATAAAACCAACATAAAACCACACAAAATACCACATAAACACCACACTCACAGTTCAGTAGAGTTTCAGTGTGTTCAGTTGATTCACAGCTCAGACAGAGTCGTGACCTCTCCCTCCCCCATCTTGCAGAGACTGAGCCACAACCACACTTCCGGGTTTTATAATCCCTCCCTCCTCCCACCAGAAAGGGCATGGCTTTCATGGCATGATTGACAGGGGAGAGATTCTCAACATTTTTTAAACATTAAAAACACTTTTATTTTTCATTGATGTGAAAAATCCTCAGCACCTGATGAGCGGAGGGGGACTGAGTAAGATTGGCAAAAATCACAGCCGTAAGTGGTAGCGTTTTATCTAAAATCAATATACAGTGCAAACACGAAGTTGTCAAGTTACCACCACCAACAACCATTTGCAGTTCAGCATTTCAAAGCAGTTACCACCACCAACAACAACCATTTGCAGTGCAGCATTTCAAAGCAGTTACCACCACCACCAACAACCATTTGCAGTACAGCATTTCAAAGCAGTTACCACCACCACCAACAACCATTTTCAGTGCATCATTTCAAAGCTGTTACTACCACCACCACCAACAACAACAACAACCATTTGCAGTGCAGCTTTTCAAAGCAACCACATTTTCATTTTCAAACCACATTAAGGGCACTCACAGTTGAGCAGACTGTGAGTGCCCTTATGTTCAGTGTTCAGTGTTATTCGCAGCTCAGAGAGATGTGACCCTCTCGCTTCCTCCATCTTGTAGAGACTGAGTGAGGCACAACACATCTGGGTTTTATAGTCCCTCCCCCCTCCCACCAGCAGGGGCAGCAGAGATAATATCAACATTTGTTAAACATCAATTACTCATTTATTTTTCATCAATGGGAAAAATACTCTTGTCCTGAGCAGCGGAGGGGGACTCTGAATAAGATGGCAAACAATCGCAGCCATAAGTAGCCTCATTGAGGGGCGTGTCTTGAGCACAGTGGAGGGAGAGCGAGCGTCATTTACGTAGGCTCAGTCCATGTAATTGCCGCTGCCTCGCTCTCCCTCCACGTTAGCTCGCACTAGCAAAAAATGTACAAGTAAAGGTAAGACCATGCAATATTTATTTTAATTTGTGTTTAGTGAGTATGAATAGTGGAACTGTATTTGCTTATAAAACGTGAATCGAATACATAACTTACCTGTCAGTGTTGTAAAGAATGCTGATATGAAATATGAAATATACAGTCGCCTAACCAATAGTCATTGTGCAACCTGCCAATTGAATAGTGAATTTAAACTACCTCTATCGGGTTCACATGTGTGTAAGTCTGGCTCTGATACACGCCAGTGCCTCCCCAGCCATTGACCTCACCACACGTCACAGGTTTGCATATAGTTTAGGTATACTTTACATATGATTTACGTATAGTTTGCGTATAGTTTGCATACAGTTTGCATATAGTTTGCGTATAGTTTGCGTATAGTTTGCGAATAGTTTGCGTATGGTTTGCGTATGGTTTGCATATAGTTTGCCTATAGTTTACATTTTCTGTGTTGTCCGAGTGCCTATGATGCTGCTGCAACAAGATTGTACCTGTATCTCACCATACTTGTGCATATAACAATAAAATCAAGGACTTGGTCTGCACCCTGTACCCTTTAATACCCAAACATCTACCAATCTCTAATCTGCTCTCCTTTCTGCTGAATACATATTTGATACAGATTTGAATGGTCCCACCTTCCCCCTCATTAGAATGTCTCTTCTACACCCAAACTCTGAGATTTGATGGCCTCATATTGTTTCATACAATGTTTAATCTGCTGCTCTTTGATCCCACATGGAAATCACCACTCTTTCAGTTGACTCTATTCGCATATGATTTTCTTTTACCTTTTATATAATGACATCAAACCCATGGACATGGACTCCACAATCCCTCATGGATCCCTCAATCCCAATGCTGTTGAGGGTCATTCCATTAGTTGGAGGAAGTGAGGGGGGCAAAAGCTGAGAGACAGGTGTGGCTGGACAAGCCTGGCAGGTAATAGGTGGATACAGGTGACAGGTTGTTCTTGATAGGCAGATGGTTAGACAAAGGCCAGAGATGAAAAGTCAGAAGGTGTGAGATAACAGGAATGAAGTTGCAGATTGTGAAGCAAGAGAGGGAATACAGGTGGAAGGGGAACGGTGTGAGTCCAGCTGGAGCACAGAAAGGGGGGGGGGGGGGAACGGGGGGGACGACGACAAGGGGAAGGGTTATAGTTATCTAAACTTGGAGTACACAACATTCATACCACTGGGTAAGCTATTCAAGTGAAATATGAGGTGCTGTTCCTCCAGTGTGTGTGGCCTCACTCTGGCAATGGAGGAGGCCCAGGACAGAAAGGTCAGCAGTTTTGCTTGCAGTCAATGGAACAAATAACCTCACACTTGCTTGGATTAAACTCCATCTGTCATTTCTCCGCTCATTTATGTAGCTGATCTATACCCTGCTGTATACCTTGACAAACTTTCACACAGACCCCAACCCCGGAAATTTACGCGTCATCAGCAAATTTATTTACAAACCCGTCTACGTTTATGTTTGTAATTCCTATATATCACAAATAGAGAGGTCCGCGTGGAACTCCACTGGTCGCAGACCTACAGCCTGAATACTGTCCTTCCACCACAACTCTCTCTTTTCTATCGGTAAGCCAGTTCTAAATCCACACAGTCGAATAGGAAACGTTTAAGAGGCTTATAAATAGGCACATTGACATACAAGGAATAGAAGGATGATGATCATGTACAGGCAGATAAGATTAGTTTAACTTGGCAACATGTTCGGCACAAACATTATTGGCTGAAGGGAGCATTTCTGTGGTGTACTGTTTTATGTCCTCTGTTAAATCACTGTTAATCACGTGCATCCTAATCTTCTGGATTAACCTACCTAGGGAACTTTGTAAAATGCCTCACTAAAATCCATGTGGACAGCATCCACCACCCTACCCTTATTGATCAGTTTCATAACCTCAAAAAACTTGATCATTAGTAAGACACGACCTGCAAAACTATGCTGACTGTCCCTAATAAAGCCCAAATGGAAGTAAATCCTATCCTCTCCAATAGCTTCCCTACCACTGACGTGAGGCTCACCAGCCTATAATTCTCTGGATTCTCTCTACTTTCTTTCTTACATAAACATTTGCTACTCTCGGGTCTTCAGTTAGCTTGCCTGTGGCTAGCGAAAGTGTACATTTCTTCATCAAGGCGCCCGCAATCTTGCCTCATTCAATAACCTGGGGGTGTATTCATTTTGGTGCTCTTCAAGAACCCCAATACCTCTTCCTTCTTAATGTCAAACTGCTCTTTCATATTAGTGTTCTCCACACTTACCTCACTGTCCTCCATTTCTTTGTCTTTGGTGAAAACAGATGCCAAGTACTTGTTTTGTACTTCCCTTACATCCCCAGACTCTGAGCACAAATTCCCTTCTTTATCATATAACATATAACATATAACATATAACAATTACAGCACGGAAACAGGCCCTCTCGGCCCTTCCAGTCCGTGCCGACCATTTGTTTATCCTTGAATGGTCCTACCTTCTCTTGTTGTTAATATAGGTATAAAATGCTTCGACATTATCAGTAATCTGACTTGTCAAAGCCTGCTTGTGGCCGCACTTGCCATTCTAATTCGCTGCTTGTTTCTTTATATTCCTCATCGGCCCTGTCTTATACTATCCTCTTCAATTTTGCTTGTGCTCCCTTTTTTCTTTTAGACCAAATTTTGAACCACTTTGGTCATCCAAGGTTCCCTTATATCCTCATCCATCCTCGAACTAGAACATGCATCTCGTGTACTTCAATCAACTCGCCTTTAAAGGACTCCCACATGCCAAATACGATACGATATGATACGATCTAACTTTTATCTCAGGAGGGAAATAGATTTGCCAAGTCCTAAAAACACAAAATACATGAAACATGAAACTAAAGTGATGAGTGGTGAGGCTTTGGGGACATGCAAAGATGAGGAGGGGGGAGGGGGGTCAGTCTCAGTCTCAGTCTCAATCTACTCCATGACAGAAGGGGGAGGAGTTGTACTGTTTGATAGCTACATGGAAGAAGGATCTCCTGTGACGTTATGTACTGCAGCTTGGTGGAACCAGTCTGTTGCTGAAGGTGATCCTCAAGTTGACAAGTGTGTCAAGGTGGTGAGCTGTATTGTCCAGGATGCTTCGCAGTTTGAGGAGCATCCTCCCCTCCAAGACCACCTCCCATGAATCCAACTCCACCCCCAGGATGAAGCTAGCCTTCCTGATGAGTTTGTTGACCCTCTTGGCGTCTGCAGCCTTTGCCCTGCTGCCCCAGCACATGGCAGCGAAGAAGATGGCACTGGCTACCACCGATTGGTAGAACATCTGCACTATCTAAAGGAGTGGAGCCTTCTCAAATAGCGCAACCTGCTTTGTCCCTTCTTGCACAGGGCCTCAGTGTTCCTGGACCAGTCCAGGTACACGCCAAGGTATTTGTACTCCCTGGTAAACTGCACATCCACACCATTGATGGAGACGGAGACAGGAATGTTCCTCTCCTCCTAAAGTCCACCACTAACTCCTTAGTCTTAGGTGTTGAGCTGCAGGTGATTCAGCCCACACCACTCAACACATTTGTTGACCACACCTCTGTATTCAGCTTCACTCCCCTCACTGATACAGCCAAATGTAGACTTACCTGATAACAACTGTGTACCCTCTTGAGTTCCTGCCAATTTGTAGATTTCCTTACTCAAGTTCAATACTTTCCCACAAGGTCCAGCTTTGTCTCTATTCAAAACAAGCAGTCTGAAGAAGGGTCTCGACCCTGAAATGTCACCTACTCCTTTTAGACACAAAAAAACTGGAGTAACTCAGCGGGACAGACAGCATCTCTGGAGAGAAGGATTTTGGGTTGAGACCCTTCTTCAGACTGGTTAGGGATAAGGGAAATGAGAGATATAGACAATGATGGAGCGATAAAGCCCAGTCTATGTTTGGTATGAACAAGATGTGGACACTTATACATCGGCGAGACCAAACATAGACTGGGCGATCGTTACTACAGTTAATGGGCGATCATTTCTCGGAACACCTTCGCTCAGTCTGCCTGAACCTACCTAATCTCCCGGTTGCTAATCAATTTGATTCTCCTCCCATTTCCACACAGACCTTTCTGTCCTTGGTCTTCTCCATTATCAGAGTGAGGCTAAATACAAGTTGTAGGAACAGCATCTCATGTTTCGCTTGGGCAGCTTACAGCCCAGTGGTATGAATATTGATTTGTCTAACTTCAGGCAGCCCCAGCATTCCATCTCTCTCTGTCCCTCCCCCACCCAAATCGCACTGGCTTCTTGTTTTCACCCAACAAATAGCTAACAATGGCCTGTTTCCCTTATCATCGTTATTTTTTTTTGCATCGCATTCATTCATTATTCTTTACCTCTCCACATCATCGTCTATATCTCTCGTTTCCCTTATCCCTAACTAGTTTGAAGAAGGGTCCTGTCCCGAAACATCACCCATTACTTCTCTCCAGAGATGCTGCCTGGCCCGCTGAGTTACTTCAGCATTTTGTGTCTATCTTTGGTTTCAACCAGCATCTGCTGTTCCCTCCTATACCTATTCCATTTAGTTAAGTTTAATTTAGAGATACAGCATATCCCCGCATATTAACACTATCCTACACACATGAGGGACAATTTTTACATTTACCAAGCCAATTTAACTATGAACCTGCATGTCTTAAGTTCTGGAGGAAATCGAAGATCTCGGAGAAAACCCAGGCAGGTCATGGGGGGTGCATACAAACCAGGCACGTGCCGTCAGGGTAGGCAAGGTAGGCACTGCCTACCCTGACTAAAATTATGAAATGGCAATTATTAAATATAAATAGTAAAGGCATGTGAGAATTATGCCTATGTAAGAGATCGACCTCCTAAGTAGGTATAATTCTCCGTGACTTTCATCCATAGCGCTTGTAACACGCGAAGGTCTGTGCAGCCCACGTGCCGTCAGTTTCAAGTGGAGCTAAAGGCAGCTGAAATTCTGCCTTTGCAGCACTGTGCATGCGCAGCGCGAGTTTCTTGGCGGGATGTTCAAATATGGATTGCCATTATTTTAATAGTATCTTAGGAAACAAAGAGTGAAGAATGGACTTAATGTACTTAATGGACTAATGGACTTAAGGCCATTCTTGAGGTAGACACAGTTGTAATCAGTCACTCTCCCTGAAATGGTCTCCCAGTGAAACACTAAGCACCTTGCCAGCCTCCTTTATGTTCCCTTCATGGATTGGACTATACATATACTGTTTCAAGAAACCCTCTTATGTGCACATTTTTCCCCATCTAAGCCTTTGCCACTGAGCAAGTCCCAGTCAATGTTAGGGAAGTGGGTCACCCACTAAAACAACCCTGTTGCATTGGCATCTTTCAGAAATGTGCCTACATATCTGTTCCTCCATCTCCATTGTTATAACCATATAACCATATAACAATTACAGCACGGAAACAGGCCCTCTCGGCCCTTCCAGTCCGTGCCGACCATTTGTTTTCCCCTAGTCCCATCTACCTGCACTCAGACCATACCCCTCCATTCCCTTCACGTCCATATACCTATCCACTTTACTCTTAAATGTTAAAATCGATCCTGCCTCCACCACTTCTGCTGGAAGCTCATTCCACACAGCCACCACCCTCTGAGTAAAGAAGTTCCCCCTCACGTTACCCCAAAAACTCTGTCCCTTAATTCTCATGTCATGCCCTCTTGTTTGAATCTTCCCTACCCTCAATGGGAAAAACGTATCCACGTCAACTCTGTCTATCCCTTTCATCATTTTAAAGACCTCAATCAAGTCCCCCCTTAACCTTCTGCGCTCCAAAGAATAAAGACCTAACTTGTTCAACCTTTCTCTGTAACATAGTTGCTGGAACCCTGGCAACATTCTAGTAAATCTCCTCTGTACTCTCTCTATTTTGTTGACATCCTTCCTATAACTAGGCGACCAAAATTGTACACCATACTCCAGAATTGGTCTTACCAATGCCTTGTACAATTTTAACATTACTTCCCTACTCCTATATTCAATGCTCTGATTTATAAAGGCCAGCACACCAAAGGCTTTCTTTACCACCCTATCTACATGCGATTCCACCTTCAGGGAACTATGCACAGTTATTCCTAGATCCCTCTGTTCCACAGCATTCCTCAATTCCTACCATTTACCATGTACGTCCTATTTTGATTTGTCCTGCCAAGATGTAGCACTTCACACTATCAGCATTAAAAACTCCATCTGCCATCTTTCAGCCACTTTTCCAAATGGCCCAAATCTCTCTGTAGACTTTGAAAATCTACTTCATTATCCACAGCACCACCTATCTTAGTATCATCTGCATACTTACTTATCCAATTTTCCACCCCATAATCCAGATCATTGATGTACATGACAAACAACAGTGGACCCAACACAGATCCCTGAGGCACCCCACTGGTCACCGGCTTCCAACCTGACAAACAGCCATCCACCATTACTCTTGACATCTCCCATTCAGCCACTGTTGAATCCATCTTGCTACTCCGCCATTAACACCCAAAGATTGAACCTTCTTAACCAACCTTCCATGGGGAACCTTGTCAAAGGCCTTACTGAAATCCATATAGACAACATCCACTGCTTTACTCTCATCAATTTCCCTAGTTACGCTTCAAAAAATTCAAGAAGGTTTGTCAAACATGACCTTCCCGGCACAAATCCATGTTGACTGTTCCTGATCAGACCCTGTTTATCCAGATGCTTATATATATTATCTCTAAGTATCCTTTCCATTAATTTGCCCACCACATGACGTCAAACTAATAGGTCTATAATTGCTAGGTTTATTCTTTGAACCCTTTTTAAACAATGGAACAACATGCGCAGTACGCCAATCCTCCGGCACTATTCCCGTTTCTAATGACATTTGAAATATTTCTGTCATAGCTCCTGCTATTTCTACACTAACTTCCCTCAATGTCCTAGGGAATATCCTGTCAGGACCTGGAGACTTATCCACTTTTATATTTTTCAAAAGTGTCAGTACTTCCTCCTCTTTGAATCTCATAGTTTCCATAGCTACTCTACTCTTTCCCCCTAACTCACCGAGTTCAATATCCTTCTCCTTGGTGAATACCGAAGAAAAGAAATTGTTCAATATCTCCCGCATCTCTTTTGGCTCTGCAGATAGCTGTCCATTCTGGTTCTCTAATGGTCCAATTTTATCCCTCGTTATCCTTTTGCTATTAATATAGCTGTAGAAACCTTTGGGTTTTACTTTCACCTTTCTTGCCAAAGCAACCTCATATCTTCTTTTAGCCTTCCTAATTTCTTTCTTAAGATTCTTTTTACATTCTTTATACTCCTCTAGCACCTCATTTACTCCATGCCTCCTATAATTATGTAGATATCTCTCTTTTTTCGAAACAAGTGTCCAATTTCCCTTGAAAACCATGGCTCTTTCCAATTTTTACTATTTAGAGGTCCATGGTACAATCCCATCCGTATGCTTGCACCTTTCTTATTTCTAAGTTCCTTGCTGCCATGACCGTCACCCTGATCAGTTGCACAACTCCTCCACCTCTTCTGCTTACCCCTCAATCGCGTCTGAAACAAAGAAAACCCCAAACATTCAGCTGCCAGTCATGTCCCTCTTGCAACCACATTTCCACAATGGCCACAGCGTCACAGTCCCAAACACTGATCCAGGCTCTAAAACGATCTGTTTTCTCAACACTACATTGATATAAACACACTTCAGCCCATCAGCAGCATTATATTCCTTCACCTCTCCATGCCTTTCCTTCCTTTGCATCTTACAGATCTGAACCTCCACTTTCCCATCACTCACTCCAAGTACTGACCTGCTCCTCTGGTTCCCACCCTTCCGCCTCTCTAGTTTAAACCCTCCTGAGTAGCACGAGTGAACCTCCCTGCAAGGATATTCATCTCCCACAGTTCAGATGCAACCCGTCCCTCTTGTACAAGTCACCATGGCCCCAGAAGAATTCCAATGGTCTAAAAATCTGAATCCCTGCCCCCTGCACAGTTACCCTCGGGGTCCAGCTTTTCTAAATTCTGCCAAACTCACTATATTTATTTTGTAATGTAAATTGCTCACTCTAGGCTTCCCCCCAGTCTAGTTTCAGTCAAAAACCACTGAATCAAGCACTTGATCAACTAATCTTTATTTTAACAAAACACAATTACAGTCCAACTACTGTACCTATCCCATCGCGGGTTCAATCCTTCTATCTGCCTGATCAAGCCCTCTAGGCCTCGCTCAAACAGAGACACTCCAGAAGGTCACGCAGTCCCAAGAGCTCTCCCAGAAGATCGAAGCGGGACCTCGTGGTAACGGACTTTTATAGGTCCCCAGAACTCGAGGGGCCGAACCACATGGGGGTGGTCTCTTTACAATCAATTACAGATATCGATTAACCCCATACATAACAGACATTTCCCTAACTCAATAATACAGCAGCTAATACATTGTATTCAAACAGAGCTTCTCAAGGAAGCCAACTTAGAAACAGTTACCCTGATCTGCACTAAACCCAGATAAGGCTCAATACCTCATCCAATCAACACTCGGCAAAGTAAAACTCTGCAGCATTATTTACAATGCGTATGTCTGGTTTGCAGTCATCCAATCCATTCCAAGCATTTTGCACCTGATTGACAGGGTCAGCGGATGTTCTTATTATTTTCCTGCAGCTTGTATCTAGGCTCTAGACACACTGGCACCACTCCGCAGCTTGTCCCAGTAATGCAGAGAGAAATTCCAAATTGACCAAACCTCCCAGCAGCCCTGAAGCTTTTACCCCATTTTAAAGTCCTAGCCTCTCCAATCCGGCCTGGATTAACAGTAGTACCTCTTCCCTTTCCTACCAATGTCATTTGAGCCAGCCATGCAGGATGATTTCTGTCTGCTCGCCCCCCCCCCCCCCCCCCCCCCCCCCCCCCCCCCCCCCCCCCCCCTCACCCCTTGAGAATGTTCTGGAACCACTCCGAGACATTGGGACCCTGGTCGCACCATTGTGGAGACCCGTTTACTGCCACAGAACCTCCTGTCCGTACCGCTAACTAACGAGTGCCGTATCTCCATCCCTCTGCCTGATGCTTCCCTTCCCAGCTGAGCCTCAGAGCCAAGCCTGACACTGCTGGCCAGACCACTGCCTCGCTCCCTCCCCACAACCCACCAGCCGTTCATCCTCCACAACAGCATCCAGGGCAGCAGACCTGTTGAGGAGGGACATGGCCCAGGGGAAACCTGCACTCTCTGCAGACTCCTCTACCTGATGACCACACATCGTTGCCTGTATCGTACCTGATGTCCTCACTGTAACTGCTGTCTATGACACTCTCACACCCACCGATTATCCTGAGCTCATCCAGCTGCAGCTCCAGTTCCTAAACACAGTCCTTAAGGAGCTGCAGCTGAACGTATACAGCAGGGGCAGTGCCCAGGTGCAATGGAAATCCCCCTGAGTTCCCTCATCCTGCAGGAGGAGCATTCACTATCCCGCCTGCAGTCTCAATCACATCCAATCCTATGAATAATTACGCAAAAAAACAGACAGTAGCTTAAACTGCTGTTACCCCCTCTTCAGCTCTTCTCGCCAGACTCTTAAGCAAACCCACAGTTCTGCACTCAGTCTCAACACAGCAGTCTACCCCCTCCCTCTCCTCCCCTCCCCCCCTCTCCTTCTCCCTCTCCCTCCCCATTCTCCCCCTCCACATTCCTCTTCCTCTCCCCCTCCTCTCCCCTTCCCTCCCCTCCCCCTCCCTCTACCCTCCCTGTCCCCCTGCCCCTCCCTCTCCCCTCCCCTCCACCACCAACATGACAACTCCCAAATGACTGCTCCACTTTCCTCCCTTTTTCTGGCTGTTCTCTATTTCAGCCAATCTATTTTTTAAATATTCTGTCTTTTCAATCAAAAAATAGCCCACTTTCTATTCTCTCCCGCCAATTTTTCGAATTGATTTTTCTCCTCTCAAAATGGCTGCTCACTCACTCTCCTTGACTTTTAAAAGTAGAAGAAACTCCTTTATGCTATACCTTTTCAAATACCATGCAGTTGAATATTTCATATCTCTGATTTATTAGAACCCAATGGATCCACAGATCGGCAACTTTGTTTATTTTCTGAACTGATTTACTATTTTTACCACCAAGGCCAAATTACATCTGAGTTTAACTTTTTATCAGAGTATCCCAGTTGGTCCAAATTTCCTGACATCAATGTAATGACAGAATAGTAAGATTAAATGAGAACTTACCAGTTTGAAGTTTGATCTTTATTTTATGAGGAGACGAGTTGAGGGACTACGTGAATAGAAGCCCGTACAGCTGTGTCAACCTTCAAAGCAGCGGAATGAATTCACAGCTAACAATGACTGAAGTATAATGGTAAGACGATAAAACTAGAACTACCAGATGAGATCTATGAGGGTGGGAGCGGAGGGCACGTAGTCCCTCAACTCGACTCCTCATAAAATAAAGATCAAACTTCAAACTGGTAAGTTATTGTTTAATCTTACTATTTTACTTCGGAGTCACGTGAGTGACTACGTGAAGACTTCAAAGCACTGTGAATTCACGCCGCAGACCCAAATCCGACGTTCACACTGCCTGGATTGACTCAAAGCGTTAACAATCAATCATGCATCAGTAACAACATTTGTTAAATGAATAACAATTTATTTTCAAACAAATCATAACAAACCCTCTAACTCAGGGGGGAAAGTGTAACAGTACTCAAAACAGAATCAGCAAAACACCCGAGCCTTGAAATCGGCTTGTGATAAAACCTCTGAAAAGTTAGCTCACTGGACCATCCTGCGGCCGCGAGGATATGGTCTATTGGCAAGTCCATCGCCCTTGCCGCGGAAGTTGATGCCGCCCTGGTGGAATGAGATTTGAATTTATCAATATCAATTCCAGCACTTGCCAGGACCTGCTTTAGCCACCTTGAAATTGTTTGCACCGACACCTTACTGTGTGGTTTTTTGTGACTAATAAACAAAGCCGACTCTGTTCCTCTCAGAGGTTTAGTAATCTCAATGTAACGTGATAAATGTGAGACGACACACAAGCGATCATCTGCGGGGTATGCTGAAAACACATTCTTACATCCTGTCATGCCTCTTCTATTATGTTTAAGCAAATCATAGACATAAAATATAATGGCATCTGCCGACACATGCATTCTATCTAGCCGTAGCTTTTGCAACGTTTGTACACGTTGAGCTGAAACCAACACCATAAGCATGGCCACCTTAATAGTTAATTTGGCTATAGATAGCTTGTAACCGGAGCCCACTGGCGAAGAACCATAAAAACCTCACTCACATTCCAAATCCCGGCATACCTGGGTTTAGGAGGATTAGAATTGAAAAACTCCTTCATGAATCATGAAACTAATGGATGTGTCCCTACTGTATGTAATTCTGCATTCATAGGTAAATAAGAAGACAGAGCACTTCTGGCTGAATTGATCGCACTGTAACTTAATTTTTGGTCGATATAAAGAGTTGACAAAAACTCCAATACGTCCGTGATCCCTGCAGTGTGATATACAATATTCTGCTGTAGGCAGAATTGCTCCCACTTCCTTATATAGGTGATATATTGCTGCTGTGTACTATCCCTGCAGGCCGACGTGAGAACATCCACAGTCCGATGAGACAGTCCTCTCCCCAGGTATGGCCTCCTTAAAATCTGCAAATTAACAGATCAATACGATCATGTAAAGGATGTTGATCCCCAGTGACTGGATTTACCAGTAGATTTTTATTCTTGGGAATAATCAAGTAAGGCTCCCTAGCCATTTATAATACAACGGGAAACCATGCTTGTGTAGGCCAAACTGGCACTACCAATGCCCCTGAAGCGGAGTCCTCCTTGATCTTTTGCAAACATCTGCTGATGAGACAGAATGGAGGAAATACATACACAAACATTCCTCCCCAATGCAGCGAAAACGCATCCACTGCTACTGCCCCAGGATCTGGCATTCCATACTGAACAATCATTTGGTTAAATACATCCTGATTTAACATCCATTCAATGTTGTCATTAAACTGACGTGACCTAGTGTCAGCTACAGTGTTGAATCTTCCTGGCAAATAAAGTGCTGAAAGCCAGATATTTTGGTCAATACACCAGCTCCAAATCTGGTTAGCCAGTCTATCACAAGACTGTGACTTAACTCCACCCATGTGGTTTACATATGCCACTGCTGTGGTGTTGTCAATCTGAACCTGCACATGCAAGTCCGCAACCACTGGCTGTGTAGCCAGCACCGGACCAGGTGTACCAGATGGGCCTCCTTCCTCAACACTCTCATGGTCACTCTCCTTTCTACCTGCGGAGCGCCTCGCCGACACCTTCTTTACTTTCTGCAACATATCTCCAGGAACTTCAAACCGTCGCAGAAATGACCTGTGGTAAAAATTTCAACAACCTTACCTCCGTTTTTAAACTTACCGCTCGGAGGAGCGCTGCTGCTCCAACCGCCCGACTGCACCAACGTCTGACGTCATGGCACACCAACGGCTGTACGGGCTTTATTCACGTAGTCAATCGCGTGACTCCGAAGTAAAATCCTTTACGAATTGTACTGATTATGCAGAGTCTTTAGGTTCTGGAATAAGCTTTTCTCCTTTACTTGTAAGGCTTTAAGTCACACCATTCACCTTTGATATAATTCTATCGACCTGATTTGATAAAAAATATATTATCACAGACTGGTGTAACTAGATATTTCCAGGTAACATTGATCAATTCTTCCTGAAGATATTATTGATGAAGGTTGAAGAATATGGAACGTACATAGAATAGCGCAGCACAGGAACAGGCCCCAAATATGTTTACGCCAAATAATACATGATAGCGCTACAATTTTTCAATACCTTTTTCTTGTGCTGCAACTGCAACAAGTTTTGTTCCAATCGATGGTCTATTAAAAAAATTATTAAGGTTCAAACATCTTAAAAATTGCGCATGCACAGATTGGTCTCCTCTCCTGTCTGTCACCGCCACAGCAGCGACGGCAACGCCCCTTCCTGCACCATCGCTGCACTGCTTGACTGCGTTCACTTTCAGTCACTGGCGGCACCCACCTTGCCCGGCACCTCAGACGGTCAGCAGCGGTCAAAGGGGGTGGTCACAGTTCCCGGAGGGCATGACCACAGACACAGCCGGAGCCACCGAAGTATGCGGCCCGTAACTAGGTGAGGGAGAGGGAGGGATTGGGGGAGGGGGAGGAGGAGAGGAAGAAGGGGGAGGGTGAATAGGAGGGGGAGGGAGTGCTGGGGGAGGAGGGGAGATAGAGGGAGAGGAGGGGAAGTGAGGGAGGGTGGTGTTGTGTGACCATGCGGGTTTTCTCCAAGTGCTTTGGTTTCCTCCCAC
Organism: Okamejei kenojei; assembly: GCA_035221665.1. Lineage (NCBI taxonomy): Eukaryota > Metazoa > Chordata > Chondrichthyes > Rajiformes > Rajidae > Okamejei > Okamejei kenojei. Next base: position 1,832,668 of record CM069164.1, read on the forward strand.
ACTCCAGGTTTGTACATTAATTATCTTGGTAAAATTGTAAATTTCCCTAATGTGTGTTTGGTAGTGTAGGAAGGAACTGCAGATGCGGGTTTAAACTGAAGATAGACTTAAAAACCTGGAATAATTCAGCGAGACAGGCAGCATCTCCAGAAATGCTGCCAAACCCGCTGAGTTACTTCAGCTTTTGGACTTCACACTTTGACAGAAAGTGTTGGGGTGCAGGGATCACTGGTTGGCATGGAATCAGTGGCCCGAATAGCCTGGTGTCTGTGCTGTATCAGACCAAACTAAACTAAACACTGAATTAATCGCTGTTAAAAGTAGCAATGTTTCAAAATTTTTAGATTTTAAAAATCATGTCTGCAATTTATCCCATCAGATAAAGCATAAAACAAAGTTTAATTTGACACCTAATTCACTTTCATATCTTCAGTATTAAAAAAGTTATGGCCATTTTCATACTCGGAAATTAGCATCTTGTTCCCTATTGCTTTTCCAATGACTCAACACAAAAGTTGTGATCGAGGACAGTCAAAAGCCCAAAACTTTCTTAAAAATTAAGAGAACTGAAAGAAATTTTCAGTTATTATAGATTGAAGCATTCTGAAACAAATATGAAACAATCTTACTTGGATGACCTGAAATTAAAGCATATAATTTGTTAGTTACCCAATTGTAGCTAATTACAAAATTCAATTACTAGATCTAAACATCAATCCATTTCTTAAGAAAATAATAACATTTTTTAAAACGCCTAATGGCCCTGTCTCACGGTGCGAGTTAACCCACGAGGTACCCCGAGTGAAAGACTCGTGGTTGTGAACGAGACTTCAAGTTTATGATCAAGTGCGTAACCGAGTTCCCACGGGTATGTCATTTCTGCGATGCTCCAACTTCCTCTCCCGAGTTACCAAGTTCCTCTCCCGTTACTCTTGAGCCAACCGTGAATGAAGGTATGTTTTAATAAAGCAACAATGTTAAAATACATCTCCATCCTGTGGCTTTGAGTTATTTCAGCGCGGCCGCATCTATTGATACGACCTACAAAGGGAAAATGCGCACCCTCCAGCAACCAATAACGTGGTAAGTGCATTTCTTGGTGTTTTATGTTTTTAAATACTGTATTTCCCGGGGTGGGGGTAGAGCTCAGTTCATAGTATTTGGGGAGTCTGGCGTTGTGAAGGAGGGGATTGGGGTCAGTAACCCACTTGCCACGCTCCGGTCTGAGTGCAGGTAGATGGGACTAGGTGAGTAGTGTTCAACACGGAGTAAAAGGTCCGAGATGGCCTGTTTCCGTGCTGTCATTGCTATATGGTTTTATTGTGGCCAGGGAGTGAATTAGCTTGGGTGGCTGCCGCAGCGCTCCGGGCACGGACAGCAGAACTGGCCGCCACTTCCGAGGAAGTAAGCAGCTCGGGTGACTGACTTTGAGCGGCCGCCGGGACCAGTTGCCGACAGCAGACACACACACACAGATACACACAGACAGACAGAGAGAGACGGACAGAGACACACACACACACACACACACACACACACAAACAGCAGAACTGGCCGCCACTTCAGAGGAAGGAAGCAGCTCGGGTGACTGACTTTGAGCGGCCGCCGGGACCCGACAGCAGACACACACAGATACACACAGACAGACAGAGACACACACACACACACACACACACACACACACACACACACACACACACACACACACACACACACACACACACACACACACACACAAACAGCAGAACTGGCCGCCACTTCAGAGGAAGGAAGCAGCTTGGGTGACTGACTTTGAGCGGCCGCCGGGACCCGACAGCAGACACACACACACACACACACACAGATACACACAGACAGACAGAGACACACACACACACACACACACACACACACACACACACACACACACACACACACACACACACATACATATGTGGCGTTTCTGCTCGGGACCCTTCTTCAGACAATCCAATGTCCCAAAATATATTCTTTAAATATTAAGGTTTCTGTTGAAAGTGTGGTGCCGTGGTTACGGGTGGGCGGAAGGAAGATGATGAGGTCTGGTACAAGTTGACTTTGTTTTCAGTAATCAGGCCTCCGTGTTGGCCGATGTCTGGTTGATCGAGCGTTCATACAGTTGCGAGCGAGCGAGCGAGGTCCATATATAGGAGCAAGGAACGCGAAGCCTCTGAGGGTTCATTGTTCCCCTGGTTTGGATTGCTCCCAGGAGAGCGGGCACAAAGACAAATTTAGGCATTTTTCTGTGGAAGGGGGAGGGCAGAATAGAATCGAAAGCATTGTAACAGCAGCACTCTCCCCAACACGAAACACAGCGCATTAAACAGCTTCACTTTTAAAAGCAAAGACACACGTTAAATTACATGGCCCCAAGAAATCGCCTCTCAATTGCTTCGGGGTTGGAATTGAAATATAGATAATATGTATATACATATTATACTACAAATAAATATATATATTATATATACTGCAATTATGGTGAATCTGTGGAATTCTCTGCCACAGAAGATAGTTGAGGCCAATCTCATTTCATTGGCTATATTTAAGAGGGAGTTAGATGTGGCCCTTGTGGCTAAAGGGATCAGGGGGTATGGAGAGAAGGCAGGTACAGGATACTGAGTTGGATGATCAGCGATTATCATATTGAATGGCGGTGCAGGCTCGAAGGGCTGAATGGCCTCGCCCTGCACCTATTGTCTATGTTTCTATGTTTCTATATATATATATATATACTCTCTCTCTCTCTCTCTCATTTTTATATATAGGCAATATAGTAGGCAATATAGTTATATATAGTAGGCAACCCAGGAACCACGCAAATGTATATATGCAGCACATGGACATGTGTATGTGTATGTGTGTGTGTGTGTGTATATATATATATATATTATATATATATATAATATCATATATATATGTGTGTGTGTGTATATATATATATATATAATATATATATATATATATATATATATATACACACACACACATGTATATATGATATTATAGACATGTCCATGTGCTGTATATATACTTTGCGTGGTTCCTGGGTTGCCTACTGCTGAGTAACTCCACGAGCGGGGGAGTGGGGGGGGGGGTTGGCGAGTCGGTGAAAATACAGCTCCAGCTGGAATATAAGAAGAGATAAAACAAAAACACTGAAAGCAAATAGTAACTTAACAGCGGGAAGTAGGACATATGTGTGTGTGTGGTGTGCGCGCTACTGAATACTTTCTATCCAGTGTCTCCGCTGCAAATTGCAATGCATACGCGTTTGATATTTAGACAAACTTAATTTTATTTCCAGTTTTGCATTTTTAGTTTGTTCCACACATTTAATTAGTTTTAATCCCTCCAGAAAAAACCTGAAAGTGGAGATGGTTCTCATACATAAAGCCCAAGAGATGGCTTCTTGATTCTAACGAGTGTTTGGGAAAAATAGACACAAAAAGCTGGAGTAACTCACGGGACAGTCAGCATCTCTGGAGAGAAGGGATGGGTGACGTTTCGGGTTGAGACCCTTCTTCGGACTGGTGTTTGGGAAACGTGGATTAGGTTTGTTTTCGGGGGGCGAGGGGGGGAATACATTCGCCTTTTTCTCTGAATTCAGGAATGAATGCATGTTGACACACATAACACAGAGAAGGGGGGGGATCGCTGTGTTTTAGGTCTGAGGAGAAGGGAGCCAAGAAGTTCTCGATTTTCCCTGGGGATAGTTTCACTTTTTTTGCATTTTTCCTTCCCTCCTGCCGCCTGTCCCGCTGAGTTACTCCTGCTTTTTGTGTCAAAGTCGTCTTGTTCAATCTAATTTCATTGCAACTTTTCTTCTTCAAGTGATGGTGGAAACTGAGGAAAGACATTCTTGCCATAGAGGGAGTACAGAAAAGGTTCACCAGACTGATTCCTGGGATGTCAGGACTTTCATATGAGGAAAGACTGGCTAGACTCGTCTTGTACTCGCTAGAATTTAGAAGATTGAGGGGGGATCTTATAGAAACTTACAAAATTCTTAAGGGGTTGGACAGGCTAGATGCAGGAAGATTGTTCCCGATGTTGGGGAGGTCCAGAACAAGTGGTCACAGATTAAGGATAAGGGGGAATTCCTTTAGGACCGATGATGAAAACATTTTTCACACAGAGAGTGGTGAGTCTCTGGAATTCTCTGCCACAGAAGGTAGTTGAGGCCAGTTCATTGGCTATATTTAAGAGAGAGTTACATGTGGCCCTTGTGGCTAAAGGGATCAGGGGGTATGGAGAGAAGGCAGGTACAGGATACTGAGTTGAAATGATCAGCCATGATCATATTGAATGGCAGTGCAGTTTCGAAGGGCTGAATGGGTACTCCTGCACCTATTTTCTAATTTTCTATGGTATTCTGCTTAGGGAGGTGTCAACGGGCTGCTTTGGAATGTTGTTGATCACATTCCTGTCAAATGAGGCAGTTTTATTTAGAAGATCTTCAAAATGCTCTTTCCATCTAGAATTGATGGCAGCATTGTTCTTCAGGATGGTTGACCCATCTTTGCTTTTGAGAGGGGCTTGGCCGTGAGTGGATGGACCAAAAATCGCTTTGATGGAGCTGAAAAAGCCTCGAGTGTTGTTGGCGTCTGCTAGTTGTTGGATTTCCTGAGCTTTCTCCCTCCACCATTGGTTTTTCAGGTTTCGGGTGGTCTTCGGGACTGCAGCCTTGCATTTCTGATAGCACTTCCTGTTCCTGATAGCACTTCCTTTTGGTAGCCGACTGTTGGTCGGTGATGAAAGCTTTTCTGTTTTCATCGATGAGTTATTGGAGTAGTTTGTCATTATTGTCAAACCAATCCTGAAGGTAGCCCCCCTCAAGTGGGGGTCTACCATCGACTCCACAGTCAAAAAGACACAACAGAGGATGTACTTCTTGCGGCAGCTGAGGAAGCACAATCTACCACATGCAATGATGGTCCAATTCTATACGGCCATCGTAGAGACTGTCCTCACCTTCTCGATCATGGTCTGGTTTGGCTCAGCCACCAAGCACGACACCCGGAGACTGCAGTGAATCGTCTGATCAGCTGTAAAGGTTATTGGCTGCAAACATCCCTCTATTGATGAACTGTACACTGCAAGGGCCAGGAAGCGAGCGGGTAAGATCATCTCTGACCACTCTCACCCTGGCCACAAACTCTTTGAATCACTTCCCTCTGGAAGGCGACTCCGGACTGTCAAAGCTGCCAATGCCAGACATAAAAACAGTTTTTTTCCGTGAGTAGTGGCTCTACTCAATAACCAAAAATCTGTAGCCTCCTTTTGCTCTGGTATTTCATTTAATTCACATGCTTAATCAATAACATTTTAATATTAATGTTTAATGTTTTATGTAACATTCTGACCTGTCATGTTGTCACTTGCAGGCAGAGCACCAAGGCAAATTCCTTGTATGTGAATACTTGGCCATTAACTTATTCATTCATTTTACTTGAACCCAATTGTTTCCTTGCAGGAGGCAATGATAGCATTCTTCAATAGATTCCAGTGTTCTTCGACAGATGGTGGGATTTGTTAAGGCATTTGTTTTTGAAGTTTTTGTTGAAACTTCTGTACATGGTTGATGTCTTGAAGGACTTCAACATTGAATTTCTTGATGGGTTTCTGGCTTTGATGTTTCATTTTGGGCCAAATCTTCATTCTCAAGGTGGACGAGATGAGAAGGTGGTCTGTCCAGGTTTTGTCAGCACCAGTAACGGTTCTTGTTTTCAGTATGTCTTGTTGTTAACATAGAAAAATAGAAAATAGGTGCAGGAGGAGGCCATTCGGCCCTTCGAGTTCACGGGATCATACGATGATGTAATCGATGAGGTGCCAGTGTTTGGAATGTGGATGCCTCCGGGAGATTTTGTGTCTGTTTTTCTGGTGAAATAAGGTGTTTGTAATCACCAGGTTGTGTTCAGCACATTTGGTGAGGAGGAGTGTACCATTGGCGTTGACCTTGCTAACTCCTTCCTTGCCAATTGTTCCGGTCCAGAGCCTATGATCTTTCCCAACTCTGGCATTGAAGTCTCTTGAGAGAATGATCTTGTCATCGTTGGGAACAGAGAAAAGGACGTCATCAAGTTGGGTGTAGAAGTCTCCTTTATTTCATCTTCAGTGTCCCGAGTTGGAGCATAGGCGCTGATGATGGTGGTGTATTGGTTCTTGATGAGCTGGATTCATCGTGACATTCGTTGATTTCCAGTGATTGCTCTGTTGATAATTGCTTGTGTCTAAGCTTCCCCCCAGTCTAGTCTCAGTAAAAACATTGAATCATGCACTTGAAACAATTAATCTTTATTTTATCAAAAGCGCGTCACAGTTCAACTACTGTACCTATCCCACCATGGGTTTAATCCTCGTATCCGCTTGATCAAGCCCGCTAGGCCTCGCTCAAGCACAGGCAGTCCAGAAGGTCACGTAGTCCCAAGCGCTCTCCCAGAAAGATCGATGCTGGATCTCATGGTAGCGAACTTTTATATGTCCCGGGACCTAGTGGGGGCGAACCACATGGGGGTGGTCTCTTAATAATCCAATTACAGATATTGATTAACCCCAAATGTAACAGACATTTCCCTAACCCAATAATACAGCAGCTTAATATATTGTATTCAAACCAGGCTTCTCAAGGAAGCAAACATAGCAACATTTACCCTGATCAGCAAGAAACCCAGACAAGGCTCAATAGCTCATCCAATCAACGCTCAGCAAAGTGGAACGCTGCAACATTATTTACAAGATGCATGTCTGTAGCGCCTCTACTTCCTGAGAAGATTACGGAGAATCAGTTTGTCAAAGAGGACTCTCTCTAACTTCTACAGGTGCACAGTAGAGAGCATGCTGACCGGTTGCATCATGGCTTGGTTCGGCAACTTGAGCGCCCTGGAGAGGAAAAGACTACAAAAAGTAGTAAATACTGTCCTGTCCATCATCGGCTCTGACCTTCCTTCCATCGAGGGGAATTATCATAATCACTGCCTCAAAAAGGCTGGCAGTATCATCAAAGAGCCACACCATCCTGGCCACACACTCATGTCTCTGCTGCCTTCAGGTGGAGGTACAGGATCCTGAAGACTGCAACAACCAGGTTCTGGAATAGCTACTTCCCCACAGCCATCAGGCTAATAAACCTAGCTAGGACAAAACTCTGATCATTACTAACCCATTATCTGTTATTTGCACTTTATCAGTTTATTTATTCATGTGTGTATATATTTATATAGTGGTATATGGACACACTAATCTGTTTTGTAGTAAATGCCTACTATGTTCTATGTGCTGTAGCAAAGCAAGAATTTCATTGCCCTATCAGGGACACATGACAATAAACTCACTTGAACTTGAACTTGAAATTGTTTTGCAGCTGTCCAATCCATTCTATGCATTTTGCACCTAATTGATAGGATGTACCTATTCTTTCCTTGCAAATTGTATCTAAGCTCTAGACACACTGGCATCTCATCGCAGCCTGTCCCAGCTCTGCAGAGAGCAATTCCAAATTGACCTAATCTCCCAGCAGCCCTGAAGCATTGACCCTATTTTAAAGTCCTAGCCTCTCCAATTTGGTCAGGATTAACACTGTCAGGCTGTTTCAGATGGCAAAACCTACTCCGTGGATTCTTGGTTGTTTAGAATCAAACCCTTTCCAGAAAAAGGTGTATTGACCTTGTTCTTCCCTTTGCCCTTTTCCAGCTCTATGGGTCTCACTCAGAGCAACAATGTCAAAGCTGAATTTTCTGATTTCCCGAGCAACAAAGGCGGTTCTTCTCTCTGGTGGGTCTCAGTTTGGATTGTCCACCAGAGTTCGTATATTCCAAGTTCCTAGTTTCATAGTTTCGCTTCTTGATGGATTTCGACCACATGATGATGATCCCTCTGGACACGGCTTTCCAGACAGGATGAGGCGAAGCCGACTATTTTTAGGGCACATTCCCTAGCCCCTTACCAGAGTGGATCCTAAATAGGGCTACTCAGACATAAATACTGCTACCGAACAACTTTCCTGCTTCTGTCCAAAGTTGAGCAATTGAATCAAGTATTCACTGTTTCCAAGCCGGTGCTTGACTAGGAGCTTCCAGCCATCACATGGCCTGCTCCCATCGCCCTTCCCCGATCGCCGAATGTGTTGGGAAGTTTTCTGCTGCTCATGTAATGAAGCCGCCTGTGCGTGTGTTTGTTTAACATGTACTTGATGTTGCACTCCAAGAAGCACATGGTCCTTCACAAACCAATCAACTAATTCCAAAGGCAAGGGACCCAAGCTGATAGATCTGTTGCAACCTTCATCCACCTTCACAGCCGTTGAGTTCAAGACAACTTTGTCCATATCGTCTGCCGCTGAGGTCTTGTAGACAATAGGCAATAGGTGCAGGAGTAGGCCATTCGGCCCTTCGAGCCAGCACCGCCATTCAATGTGATCATGGCTGATTATCCCCAATCAGTACCCCGTTCCTGCCTTCTCCCCATATCCCCTGACTCCGGTATTTTTAAGAGCCCTATCTAGCTCTCTCTTGAAAGCATCCAGAGAACCCGCCTCCACCGCCCTCTGAGGCAGAGAATTCCCCAGAGTCACCACTCTCTGGGAAAAAAACTGTTTCCTCGTCTCCGTTCTAAATGGCTTACTCCTTATTCTTAAACTGTGGTCACTAGTTCTGGACTCACCCAACCTCGAGAACATGTTTCCTGCCTCTAACGGGTCCAAACCCTTAATAATCTTATATGTTTCAATGAGATCCCCTCTCATTCTTCTAAACTCCAGAGAGTACAAGACCAGCCGCTCCATTCTCTCAACTTATGACAGCCCCGCCATCCCGGGAATTAACCTTGTAAACCTACGTGCACTCCCTCAATAGCAAGAATGTCCTTCCTCAAATTAGGCGACCAAAACTGCACACCAGGTGTGGTTTCACTAGCGCTCTATACAACTGCAGAAGGACCTCTTTGCTCCTATATTCGATTCCTCTTGTTCCAACATGCCATTCGCTTTCTTCACTGCATGCTGTACCTGCATGCTTACTTTCATAGACTGATGTACAAGGACCCCCCAGATCCTGTTGTACTTCCCCTTTTCCCAACTTGACGCCATTTAAATAGTAATCTGCCTTCCTGTTTTTGCTACCAAACTGGATAACCTCACATTTATCCGCATTAAACTTCATCTGCCATGCATCTGCCCACTCCCCCAACCTGTCCAAGTCACCCTGCATTCTCATAGCATCCTCCTCACAGTTCACACTGCCACCCAGCTTTGTGTCATCTGCAAATTTGCTAATGTTACTTTGAATCCCTTCATCCAAATCATTGATGTATATTGTAAATAGCTGCGGTCCCAGCGCCGAGCCTTGCGGTACCCCACTAGTCACTGCCTGCCATTCTGAAAGGGACTCATTAATCCCTACTCTGTTTCGTGTCTGCCAACCACTTCTCTATCCATGTTAGCTCTCTACCCCCAATACCAGGTGCCCTAATGTTGCCCACTAATCTCCTTTGTGGGAACTTATCAAATGCTTTCTGAAAGTCCAGGTACACTACATCCACTGGCTCTCCCTTGTCCATTTTGCTAGTTACATCTTCAAAAAAGATTAGTCAAGCATGATTTTCCCTTCGTAAATCCTTGCTGACTCGGACCGATCCTGTTGTACAGAGCCCTAGTGAGACCACATCTGGCGTATTGTGTGAGGTTTTGCTCCCGTAATTTGAGGAAGGACATTCCAATGTTGGGGGGTCCAGAACCAGGGGGCCACAGTTTAAGAATAAGGTGTAAGCCATTTAGAATGGAGATGAGGAAACTCTTTTTCTCACAGAGAGTTGTGAGTGTGTGGAATTCTCTGCCTCAGAGGGCGGTGGAGGCAGGTTCCCTTGATGCTTTCAAGAGAGAGCTGGATAGGGCTCTTAAAGATAGCGGAGTCAGGGGATATGGGGAAAAGGCAGGAACGGGGTACTGATTGGGGATGATCAGCCATGATCACATTGAATGGCGGTGCTGGCTCGAAGGGCCGAATGGCCTACTCCTGCGCCTTGTCTATTGTCTATTGTTACTGCTATCCAAATGTTCGGCTATCTCATCTTTTATAATTGACTCCAGCATCTTCCCCACCACCGATGTCAGGCTAACTGATCTACATTTCGCTGTTTTCTCTCTCCCACCTTTCTTAAAAAGTGGGATAACGTTAGCTACCCTCCAATCCACAGGAACTGATCCTGAGTTTATAGAACATTGGAAAATTATCACCAATGCATCCATGATTTCTAGTTCCTTAAGTACCCTGGGATGTAGACCATCAGGCCCTGAGGATATATCAGCCTTCAATCCCATCAGTCTATCCAACACCATTTCCTGCCTAATGTGGATTTCCTTCAGTTCCTCCGTCACCCCAGATCCTCTGACCACTACTATATCAGGAAGATTGTTTGTGTCCTCCTTAGTGAAGACAGATCCAAAGTACCTGTTCAACTCATCTGCCATTTCCTTGTTCCCCAAATAAATTCACCTTTTTCGGTCTTCAATGGTCCAACTTTGGTCTTAACTAATTTTTTCCTCTTCATATACATAAAGACGCTTTTACTAACTTGCTTTATATTCTTGCTAGCTTACCTTCGTACCTCATCTTTTCTCCCCATATTGTCTTTTTGGTTATCTTCTGTTGTTCTTTAAACATTACCCAATCCTCTTGCTTCCCACTCATCTTTGCTACGTTGCACTTCTTCGCTTTAATTTTTATACTGTCCCTGACGTCCCTTGTCAGCCACGGTCGCTCCTGTCTCCCCTTGGAATCTTTCTTCCTCCTAGGAATGAACTGATCCTGCACCTTCTGTATTATTCCTAGAAACACCTGCCATTTTTGTTCCACTGTCATCCCTGCTAGTGTATCTTTTCAGTCAAATTTGGCCAGCTCCTTCCTCATGGCCCCACAGTTCCCTTTATTCAACTGCAATACTGACACTTCCGATCTACCCTTCTCCCTCTCCAATTGTAGATTAAACCTGACCATGTTGTGGTCACTGCCTCCTAATGGCTCATTAACCTCTGGGTCCTTTATCAAATCCGGTTCAGTACTTAACACTAAATCCAGAATTGCCTTCTCCCTGGTAGGCTGCAATACAAACTGTTTTAAGAATCTATCACAAAGGCACTCTACAAAGTCTCTTTCATGGGGTCCAGTCATAATGTGTTTTTCCCAGTCTACCTGCAGGCTGAAATCTCCCATAACAACCATAGCATTACTTTTCTTACATGCCAATTTTAACTCCTGGTTCAACTTGCACCCTATGTCCAAGCTACTGTTTGGGGGCCTGTGGATTAGTCCCACTAGGGTCCTTTTACCCTTACAATTTCTTAGTTCTATCCATACTGACTCCACATCTCCTGTTGCAACGTCACCCCTTGCAAGGGACTGAATTTCACTCCTCACCAACAGGGCAACCCCACCCCGTCTGCACACCTGTCTGTCTTTTCAATTGGATTTGTGTTGGATCGGATCGTTGGATTGGATCGTTGTTAGTCTGGATCCTCATCCTCAACCTTACCGCCATGGGTGGCCCTACCAGAAGCTGGTGCTTCCGACGGCATCGCTCTCAGAATCATTGGGGCATGCAAGCCTCTTCACCACGACAAGGTAAACGATCTGAAGAGGAGGGCAAAAGATACAGGTGAGAGAACGCACACCTCCAGATTCAGGGAAAATTGCTTCCCAGCAGGTATCCGGCAACTGAACCATGCAACCAACAACTAAAGAGCAGTCCAAAACAACTGTCTGTCCCATTGGAGACCCTCAGACTATCTTTGATAGGACTTTACAGGCTTTATCTTGCACTAGATATTATTCACGTTATTTTCTGTGTCTTTCCACTGACTGGTTCGCACGCAACAAAAGCTTAACACATGACAATGAACGAAAATAACTAATGACTAACAACTGCTTGCTGAAGAGATTTCCCATAAGAACGATGTGCAATTTTACTTCGGAGTCACGTGAGTGACTACGTGAATAGAAGCCCGTACAGCCGTTGGTGCGTCATGACGTCAGACGCTGGTGCAGTCGGGAACGGTTGGAGCAGCAGCGCTCCTCCGAGCGGTAAGTTTAAACAAGTTACACGAAAAGCTGGAGAATTCAGCGGGTGCAGCAGCATCTAAGGAGCGAAGGAGATGGGCGACGTTTCGGGTCGAGACCCTTCTTCAGACTTCACCCTCCATTCTCCAGCATCTGCAGTTTTCGTTAACAAGTTTAAACGGAGGTAAGGTTTGTTGAAATACTTTACCACAGGTCATTTTCTGCGACGGTTGGGAGTAGATATGTTGCAGAAAGTGAAGAAGGTGTCGGCGAGGCGCTCCGGGGGTAGAGGCCAGTGCTAACCCGAATTTGGCGAGTTGTGCAAACCGACCAGTGTACCACCACGAAATCTGTTGTTTGGTGGTAACCTTGCAAAAAGGGTCAAAGACTGTTATGAGGTTGTTAACCATGGCCCTCATTAAGCCAGCTGGAAGCAAGGCAAAAAAGGTTCTCTACAAGAAGTCGAGGACAACAAGGCCGCAAGGAAAGATGCTGGTAAGGAATATAACATTTGACAGACGATGAATTAACTGATGTTCCTGTTCAAATTGGGGAAGGTTAAAATTGTTCTCAAACAATGGCAGCAGTTGACATCAGATTTGTTCATACTTAGTGTATTGAAGGGGTGAAAAATTGGATTTTACTATGACAGTCTACCTAATCAACATTTTCCTAGTCGTAAACTTATTTTTCAGATGAGGAAAATGTGCTTATTCAAGCAGAGATTCAGTCGTTACATAAGAAGGGGTAATTGAGTCTATCAAAGTCAACAATTTCTGTCAAGTATATTTCCCAGATCTAAAAAGACTGGGGGATGTAGAATTATTCTGGATTTATCGAATTTGAACAAATTTGTTTGTTATAGGCATTTCAAAATGAAGAACTTTACCACGGGCAAACATCTAGTGTCCAAAGGGTATTATATGGCAACCATTGATTTAAAGAATGTGTATTACGCAGTGTCTATTCATGGTGATGATAGAAGATATTTGAAATTTATTTGGATGACTGAGCTGTGGCAATTCAGGACATTGCCGAATGGATTAACTTCAGCTCCTAGATTATTTACTAAATTGGTAAAACCTGTGTTAGCATTGCTTAGAGCTCAGGGGCATGTGGTAATGGACTATTTAGTTGATATTCTGATTGTTGGAAAGACTCATGCTGAAACTCAATCATCAGTTCAGTTGTTAAAATCACTTTTGAACAAATGGGATTTGTTATTCACCCAGATAAATCTAAATTATCACCAGTCCAAATTATTGATTATCTGGGATTTACCATTAATTCCAATCACATGTTGGTAACTTTGCCCAGGGATAAATTGAATCAGTTAATTGAGGACTGTGTTAATCTCGTTGGAGAACAACAGCCTTTGATTAGACAAGTAGCCAGTTTTATTGGGAAGTTGTTGCAGCCTTTCCAGCTGTGCAGTATTGTCCTCTGCATTATCAACAATTACAACCATCAAAGGAACAGGCACTGAGAATACAAAGGGGCTATTTTTGATAGGCCTATGCAGTTGTCAGCTGGGGCGATTGCTGACATACAATGGTGGATAGTACATGTTTCAAAAAATTTAAGGAAGGTTTCGTGGAATCACCGTCACTGATATTACAGACTGATGTGAGTGCACTGGGTTGGGGTGCAACAGATATGTCTTCTAGTTGTGGAGGCAGATGGAATGTGGATGAGACATCGCTTCCTCAATTAAGAGGGATTGATTATTTAGAGTTGTTGGGCACCTGGTATGGGCTCAAAGCTTATTGTTCTACAAGGAGGGATCTGCATGTGCAGCTCAGATTGACAACACCACAGCAGTGGCATATGTAAACCACATGGGTGGAGTTAAGTCACAGTCTTGTGATAGACTGGCTAACCAGATTTGGAGCTGGTGTATTGACCAAAATATCTGGCTTTCAGCACTTTATTTGCCAGGAAGAGGTCACGTCAGTTTAATGACAACATTGAATGGATGTTAAATCAGGATGTGTTTAACCAAATGATTGATCGGTATGCATTGCCAGATATTGACTTGTTTGCATCTCGATTAAATCATCAGTTACCTAGATATGTTTCATGGTAACCAGATTCTGGGGCAGTAGCAGTGGATGCATTTTCGCTGCATTGGGGGAGGAATGTTTGTGTATGTATTTCCTTCATTCTGTCTCATCAGCAGATGTTTGCAAAAGATCAAGGAGGACTCCACTTCAGGGGTATTGGTAGTGCAGATTGGCCTACACGAGCATGGTTTCCCGGTGTATTACAAATGGCTAGGGAGCCTTACATGCTTATGCCCAAGAATAAAAATCTACACGTAAATCCAGTCACTGGGGATCAACATCCTTTATAGGATCGTATTGATCTGTTAATTTGCAGATTTTAAGGAGGCCATACCTGGGGAGAGGACTGTCTCATCGGACGGTGGATGTTCTCACGTCGGCCTGCAGGGATAGTACACAGCAGCAATATATCACCTATATAAGGAAGTGGGAGCAATTCTGCCTACAGCAGGATATTGTATATCACACGGCAGGGATCACGGATGTATTGGAGTTTGTCAACTCTTTATTTTGACCAAAAAATTAAGTTAGTGCAATTAATTCAGCCAGAAGTGCTCTGTCTTCTTATTTACCTATGAATGCAGAATTGCATACAGTAGGGACACATCCGTTAGTTCACGATTCATGAAGGGAGTTTTCAATTCTAATCCTCCTAAACTCAGGTATGCCGGTATTTGGAATGTGAGTGAGGTTTTTATGCTTCTTCGCCAGTGGGCTCCGGTTACAAGCCTATCTATAGCCAAATTAACTATGAAGGTGGTCATGCTTCTGGTGTTGGTTTCAGCCCAACGTGTACAAACATTGCAAAAGCTACGGCTAGATAGAATGCATGTGTCGGCTGATGCCATTATATTTTATGTCTATGATTTGCTTAAACATAATAAAAGAGGCATGACAGGATGTAAGATTGTGTTTTCAGCATACCCCGCAGATGATCGCTTCTGTATAGTCTCACATTTATCTCGTTACATTGAGATTACTAAACCTCTGAGAGGAACAGAGTTGGCTTTGTTTATTAGTCACAAAAAACCACACAGTAAGGTGTCGGTGCAAACGATTTCAAGGTCCTCGCGGCCGCAGGATGGTCCAGTGAGCTAACTTTTCAGAGGTTTTGTCACAAGCCGATTTCAAGGCTCGGGGTGTTTGCTGATTCTGGTGTCAGTACTGTTACATTTTTCCCCTGAGTTAGAGGGGTTTGTTATGATTTGTTTGTAAATAAACTGTTATTTCATTTAACAAATGTATTACTGATGCATGATTGATTGTTAACGACTTTTGAGTCAATCCAGGCAGTGTGAACGTCGGATTTGAGTCTGCGGCGTGAATTCACAGTGCTTTGAAGTCTTCACGTAGTCACTCACGTGACTCCGAAGTAAAATAGTAAGATTAAACGAGAACTTACCAGTTTGAAGTTTGATCTTTATTTTATGAGGAGTCGAGTTGAGGGACTACGTGCCCTCCGCTCCCACCCTCATAGATCTCATCTGGTAGTTCTAGTTTTATCATCTTACCGTTATACTTCGGTCATTGTTAGCTGTGAATTCATTCCGCTGCTTTGAAGATTGACGCACCAACGGCTGTACGGGCTTCTATTCACGTAGTCCCTCAACTCGACTCCTCATAAAATAAAGATCAAACTTCAAACTGGTAAGTTCTCATTTAATCTTACTATTCTGGCTGGTTGGTATTGGCCAATGGCCAGACATCCGTGTTGCTATCTTGCCCAAATTTCACTGCATGGCTCTGTCTTAATTACACATTAATTTCCCCACATCAGATGTTGAGCCTTGCAAATATGAACAAGTCATCCTTCGATTCTGTTGAGACGTAATCAAGTGCCACTGTTAAAGAACAGAAGTGGGTGGTACGGTGGCGCAGCGTTGGAGTTGCTGCCTTTCAGTGCCAAAGACCCGGAATCAACCCTGGGCTCACTCTGACAATGGAGGAGGCCCAGGACAGAAAGGTCAAATTGCAAATGGGAGGGGGAATTATAGTGCTGGTCGGTATGGACTCAGTGGGCCAAAGGGCCTGTTTCTGCGCTGTATCTCTAAACTAAACTAAAGTAGTGGACATTTCAGTTGTAGTTGAGGTTAGAATATATATAATTCATTCTGACAAGATTGATATATAGTTGAAGTTGACCCAGTTGTTGCAAAACATATTATAGTTCGGGAGCCTTGCATATTAGGAAAGATAGTTTAGAGATCAACTGGCATTACATAGACAGCAGTATGAGAAACAGCTAATATACTTCACTCATATTGTATGCCATTTCATGATTCCCTGCCTATCACAATGCTATATCTGTCCATGCAGCAAGATTAATCCTATTTAGAGATCACAGCATGGCTGGAATTTATTTGCTGTTCACTTTGCATGGCGTCTAAAGAAGACATTACTTCATCATTAGTATATACCTAAAACAAAAGTGTAAGTAATATTATCTCTTTTTCAAGCTATTAAAAGCCTTTGAAGATGATTGTGGTATTTGCAGACCAACTTGAAGTTATATAACCGCACAGAGCTCCAATCAACATTGAGTTTTTATTGCCATGCACGGCTGCAAACCTGATTTTGGCTCCATTTGATGCCTTTGCTTGTTTTGTCATTGAACTCCCTGTGAGTTCTCACATCAGATCAACACACGTTTTCAGCAGTTTATCTTGAATATAAAGAGGGAAACTTGCCATTAGGCAAAGGTTCAATAATCAGAGGAGACAGATCTAAAATTTTGAGCAATAGTTACAGTTTGATTGATTGAGTGATTGAAAGATACAGCGTACAAACAGGCCCTTCAGCCCACCGAGTCTACGCTGACCATCGATCACAGTAGTTGTATATTATCCCACATTTGTATCCGCTCCCTACACTCTCGGGGCAGTCAACAAAGGCCAATTAACGTACAAACCCGCACGGCTGATAGATGTGGGAGGAATCTGGAGCACCTGAAGGAAACACGCGGTCACAGCGAGAACCTGCAATCACCACATTGACAGCACCCAAGGTCAGGATCGAACCGGGATCTCTGGAGTTGTGAGGCAACAGCTCTACCAGCTGTGCCACCGTGCCGCCCCTAACTTTTTTGATACATAGGAACCTTCTGTTTTGAAACACTGGGAGTAATAATGATCTGGAATTCACTGCCGGTAAAGATGAAGCAAATATATTCATTGAAGATCTATGAGAAGGGAGTGCATGAGTGGAAATAACATCAAGGCATATGAGGAAAGAGACTCATGGGATTGGTCTAGTTGGGTCCAGTCTAGAGTTGATGGGTTGAATGGTCGCTTATTCAGCTGGAAAAATGTGCCAATTCTATGTTGAGAAGCAGACTGAGATGTCATGATTAATTCAACAACTGTTGCACTTGAATGTGCTGCTGGCATGGTACCTGTGATCAGCTGCTGCCCGCGTGTACAGGGGGCGCTCAGACTGCGGAGAGGGAAAGATTCATTTCAGTTTAATTTAGAAATACAGCGCAGAATCAGGCTCTTCACCAAGTTCGTGCCAACCGGCAATCCCCGCATACTAGCACGATCCTATACACACTAGGGACAATTTACAATTTTGCTGAAGCCAAATAACCTACAATCCCGCACATCATTGGAGTGGTTAACAGACAATGTTAGTCGGAAATCAGAAGCTGGGAAGCAAAACTCTGGGGACTATTACACTTGGATGTAGTGACTTAAGTTCACCTTTGCAGCACAGATGCAATAAATAAGCATTGGTCCACAATCAAGAAGCATATCTGCATCAGTTTCCTCCCTTACATCCCTCCGCAGGTTACGTGCATCCACTCCCTACACATTCCGGGCAATTTATGGAGGATCAATTAACCTACAAACTCGCACCTCATTGGGATGTGGGAGGAACTCGCAGCACCCAGAGGAAACCCATATAGTCACAGGAAGAATCATAGAAAATAGGTGCAGGAGTAGTCCATTCGGCCCTTAGAGCCTGCACCGCCATTCAATATCATCACGGCTGATCATCCAACTCAGTATCCTGTACCTGCCTTCTCTCCATATCCCCTGATCCTTTTAGTCACAAGGGCCACATCTAACTCCCTCTTAAATATAGCCAACGAAGTGGCCTCAAATACCTTCTGTGGCAGAGAATTCCACAGATTCACCACTCTCTGTGTGAAAAATGATCTTCCCATCTCGGTCCTAAAAGACTTCCCCCTTATCCTTAAACTGTGACCACTTGTTCCAGAGTTCCCCAACATCGGAACAATCCTCCTGCATCTTGCCTGTCAAACCCCTTAAGAATTTTGTAAGTCTCTATAAGATCCCCCCTCAATCTCCTAAATTCCAGCGAGTACAAGCCGAGTCTATCCAGTCTTTCTTCATAAAGATGTCCTGCCATCCCAGGAATCAGTCTGGTGAACCTTCTCTGTACTCCCTCTATGGCAAGAATGTCTTTCCTCAGATTAGGAGACCAAAACTGTACGCAATACTCCAGGTGTGGCCTCACCAAGACCCTGTACAACTGCAGTAGAACCTCCCTGCTCTTGTACGCAAATCATTTTGCTATGAATGCCAACATACCATTCGCTTTCTTCACAGCCTGCTGCACTTGCATGCCTACTTTCAATGGCTGGTGTACCATGACACCCAGGTCTCGTTGCATCTCCCCTTCTCCTAATCGGCCACTGTTCAGATAATAGTCTACCCTCCTGTTTTTGCCGTCAAAGTGGATAACCTCACATTTATCCACATTATACTGCATCTGCCATGCATTTGCCCACTCACCTAGTCTATCCAAGTCGCAGCCGTCCAGCATCCTCCTCACAGCTAACACATCCCCCCAGCTTCGTGTCATCCGCAACCTTGGAGATGTTGCATTCAATTCCCTCATCCAGATCATTAATATATATTGTAAATAGCTAGGGTCCCAGCACTGAGCCTTGCGGTACCCCACTAGTCACTGCCTGCCATTCTGAAAATGACCCGTTTACTCCTACTCTTTGCTTCCTGTCTGCCAGCCAGTTTTTTATCCACATCAATACTAAACCCCCAATACCGTGTGCTTTAAGTTTGTATGCTAATCTCTTATGTGGGACCTGGTCGAAAGCCTTCTGAAAGTCCAGATATAACACATCCACAGGTTCTCCTTTATCCACTCTACTAGTTACATCCTCAAAAAATTCTATAAGATTTGTCAGACATGATTTACCTTTCATAAATCCATGCTGACTTTGTCCAATGCTTTCACCACTTTCCAAATGTGCTGCTATCCCATCTTTAATAACTGACTAGCATTTTCCCCACTACCGATGTTAGACTAACTGGTCTGTAATTCCCCGTTTTCTCTCTCCCTCCATTTTTAAAAAGTGGGGTTACATTAGCTACCCTCCAATCCTCAGGAACTACTCCAGAATCTAAAGAGTTTTGAAAAATTATCACTAATGCATCCACTATTTCTGGGGCTACTTCCTTAAGTACTCTGGGATGCAGCCTATCTGGCCCTGGGGATTTATCGGCGTTTAATCCATTCAATTTACCTAACACCACTTCCCGGCTAACCTGGATTTCACTCAGTTCCACCATCTCATTTGACCCCCGGTCCCCTGCTATTTCCGGCAGATTATTTATGTCTTCCTTAGTAAGGACAGAACCAAAGTAGTTATTCAATTGGTCTGCTGTGTCCTTATTCCCCATGATCAATTCACCAGTTTCTGACTGCAACGTGCAACGAGAACGTGCAAACTCCACACAGACAACATCTGAGGTCAGAATTGGCCCCTCGTTTCTGATGCTGTGAGGCAGCAGCTCTACCTAATAGATAGAAAAGTTAGAAAACACCACATTGTGCATGAGGTTAATTCTGGTGGCGGATGCTATAGAATACTCAAACG
This sequence comes from Okamejei kenojei, assembly GCA_035221665.1. Classification (NCBI taxonomy): domain Eukaryota; kingdom Metazoa; phylum Chordata; class Chondrichthyes; order Rajiformes; family Rajidae; genus Okamejei; species Okamejei kenojei. Next base: position 1,852,662 of record CM069164.1, read on the forward strand.
TGAATTTTGCACTGACTTTACTCTCACCTGACGTAACATAATGAGCATTCCTTGGCTCCACAACTGCATCTCTTAGCTGCAGTGCATAATCAGTCTGAAGAAGGGTCTCGACCCGAAACTACATCCATTCCTTCTCTCCAGAGATGCTGCCAGTCCCGCTGAATTATTTCAGCATTTTGTGACTATCATCAGTTTAAACCAGCACCTGCAATTCCTTCCTACACAGCTTAAAACCTACCGTGGCCGCTCATCAAGACATCTTTAGCAGCAGTCTTCCTACCTGAAATAGCAATGGCCACACCAGTCAAACTTCGGAGCTCGTGTGATGTTGGCTGGATATTCACAAGCTAGGGACAGTAAAGTTCTGTCAATCCACACGCTCTGGATCTGAGGTTGCCGGACTAGCAGATTTATGCACCATCGGACGTTACTCCTATCAATGTTCCAGCACTCTTTTAGTTCACCTTTTATAGATGTTGCACCATCTAAAACAAAAGTTTCCAATGAGCCTGCTGCTTTCACAAGGAGTGCGAGGAAACAAAACTATGGTAAGTTTGGAGGTAGTGCTGGAAACACCACCAGGTGAGGTTTATTGGGGCTTCAGAATGTGAAAGAGAAAGTGGGAACGCACCCCAGTGATACAGCTAGTGGGAATGTCACCCAAGCGTGTGAGGGATAAGAACATCTTCCCACTTTGGCATAACTCCCCTGAGTTCTTGCTCATTTCTGTAGCAATGTTACAACATTTTGAGATTAAAAAAATCAAGTCTGCAATTTTTCCCATCAGATAAAGCATAAAAAGAGGTTTAATGTGACACCTAATTCACTTTCATATCTTCAGTATTAAAAAAATTATGGCCATTTTCATTCTCGGAAATTAGCATCTTGTTCACCATTGCCTTTCCATTGACTTAACTCAAAAGCTGTGATCGAGGACAGTGAAAAGCCCATAACTGTCTTAAAAATTAACAGAACTCAATGAAATGTTCAGTTATTATAGATTGAAGCATTCTGAAACAAATATGAAACAATCTTACTTGGATGACCTGAAATTAAAGCATATAATTAGTTACTTACCTAATTGTAGCTAATTACACAATTCAATTACTAGATCTAAACATCTATCCATTTCTTAAGAAAAGATAAACATTTTTAAATTGCCTAAGTGTCCAAATAACATTTACACAATAATTCACAATATAACATGATTTTTAAATCTCATTTTCATGAATTTATAGGCCAAATGGAAGGAATTTAGTGTTTAATTCTCGTAAATTAATGGCAATTTAAATCAACTTGCGAGTAGGTTTTAGTGGAACGCGGTGGATTGGAACGTTGCGGTTTGCGGTCGGCAGAAAAAATACTGCATGTTCGTATATATTTTTTGTCCCCTTTTCGCAACATGAAAATTTGATTAAAGGCTTCCGAAGAACCACATTTTTATGTAAAAATAAACTGTGCACCTTCTTTTATCCCCTACGTCAAATCCGTCCCGTTGTCGGCGTTCACAGCTTTAGAAGATTATTTTTAAATTACTCTAGCTAATAAATGATCTAGCGTAGTTTAAAAATACCTTCATAAAACAAATGTCTGAGCGATTTCTCTTTAGCAACGAAATCCCCAGAGATGGATCGATTTGAACTGTCTGGAGAAAAACGGCATTTTAAACCCGCCCCACTCTGAAAGGCGCCAAAGTCGCGCACACGGGGAGTGGCAGAACTGCAGTGCCGCTGAAGGTAAGTTTTGTAACATACCTAATTCCTGCAGTATGTTGGGCTAGTTGTATTTCTTACCCTTTCAGGTAGGCACATGGATATGGAAGGAAATGGGTTATGAGCAGGTAGATAAGTCATGGTCTTGGCATCATGGAGAGCTTACGTTGAACGTACATTGTGGGCCGAAGGGCCTGTTCTTATACTGTACTGTTCTATGTTCAATATTACAACCCAATTAAGCCACTTGCGAAACAGAGTCTACCAGATGTCTGACTTCCGCGTCTGATGATACCACATGTGATATGCACCTTATGGACAGGCCGCTGAGAATAAAATTACCTTTCACTGGATGCTATAAGGTCTGATACACCTCAGTAAACATCTGCTGTACACAGAGAGCACAGTGCAATGGGTGTCTGAACCACATGCACTGCCTGATACATTTAGTTTAGTTTAGTTGAGGGATACAGGAATAGAGACTCTTGCACTTTGTGTCTTTCTTTCTTAATCAGCATCTGCAGTTCCTTTTGTCTATTAAACATTATTACCTGAGTGAATAAATAAATTATAATCAAAATTCATAATTAATTGATCCATATTTTTGTTGGGCCCCTCAGTTTTACCTGTCCCTGTAATGAGGAACTTTAGTGTCCACATGTAAGCCAAGCCTTTTAAATATCAAATCAAAAAATATTGAATCAAGAAATTATCTAATGTCACCCCTGAATCTCCATATTTATAAGTGGAGGACTATAATTAGATATAAGATATTCTGTCGCTCATCTTAAAGGAAGCTTTTCATTTAAAATTTAAAAGCAAACCCTCCGTTTTTACCATTTCCCAAAATATGCATTTTGTTTTTTAATAAAATTCAGTGTCAGGTTGTGATTGTTGGTTGGTAGCTCTAGACTGCATTGCAATCATGTAGAAAGGGAGTGTGTTGTTGGCAAGAGACCTGAACCTCGGTAAGGAAGGTCAGATGGAGAATTGCTTGGACAGTTTGTAAATCTGCTGCTTAGCATTGCAACTCCATTCTGTTCCTGAGCGTAAGATGAGTAGGTTACATCAGAAACTCTACACTAGAGGATGAAGTTCCTTGGGGTATAGGGATTTAGGGATTGTCTTTACAGTCCCATGCTTTATTAAGAGATGTTACTTACAGATGTCAGCTTTCAGATATTTTAACACATATTTGGCCCATCAAGTCTATGCCAGCTCTTGGAATCATGCCATTAATCCCATTCTCCCGACTATTTCTCTCTGACCCATGGCGGCACGGTGCCACAGAGGTAGAGTTGCAGTCTTACTGCACCACAGTCCCAGGTTCAATCCTAACTACAGTGGCTTACAAAAGTATTCATACCCCTTGAACTTTTCCACATATTGTCACGTTACAATCACAAATGTAAATGTATTTTGTTGGGATTTTATGTGATAGACCAACACAAAGTGGTGCATAATTGTGAAGCGGAAGGAAAATGATACATGGTTTCCAAATTTTATTACAAATAAAAAACTGAAAAGTGTGGCGTGCAAAAGTATTCAGCCCCCTTGGCTCAATACTTGGTAGAACCACCTTTCGCTGCAATTACAGCTGCAAGTCTTTTGCGGTATGTCTCTACCAGCTTTGCACATCTAGAGACTGAAATTTTTGCCCATTCTTCTTTGCAAAATAGCTCAAGCTCAGTCAGATTGGATGGAGAGCGCCTGTGAACAGCAATTTTCAAGTATTGCCAGAGATTCTCAATTGGATTTAGGTCTGGACTTTGACTGGGCCATTCTAACAACTGAATATGTTTTGATCTAAACCATTCCTTTGTAGCTCTGGCTGTATGTTTAGGGTCGTTGTCCTGCTGGAAGGTGAACCGCCGCCCCAGTCTCAAGTCTTTTGCAGACTCTAACAGGTTTTCTTCCAAGATTGCCCTGTATTTGGCTCCATCCATCTTCCCATCAACTCTGACCAGCTTCCCTGTCCCTGCTGAAGAAAAGCATCCCCACAGCATGATGTTGCCACCACCATGTTTCACAGTGGGGATGGTGTGTTCAGGGTGATGTGCAGTGTTAGTTTTCCGCCACACGTATCGTTTTGCATTTAGGCCAAAAACTTCAATTTTGGTCTCATCAGACCAGAGCACCTTCCTCCACATGTTTGCTGTGTCCCCCACATGGCTTGTGGCAAACTGCAAATGGGACTTCTTATGGCTTTGTTTCAACACTGTCTTTCTTCTTGCCACTCTTCCATAAAGGCTTGATTTGTGGAGTGCACGACTAATAGTTGTCCTGTGGACAGATTCTCCCACCTGAGCTGTGGATCTCTGCAGCTCCACCAGAGTGACCATGGGCCTCTTGGCTGCTTCTCTGATCAAGCTCTCCTTGCCCAGCCTGTTAGTTTAGGTGGACGGCCATGTCTTGGTAGGTTTGCAGTTGTGCCATACTGTACATTTTCGGATGATGGATTGAACAGTGCTCTGTGAGATGTTCAAAGCTTGGGATATTTCTTTATAACCTAACCCTGCTTTAAACATCTCCACAACTTTATCCCTGACCTGTCTGGTGTGTTCCTTGGGCTTCATGATGCCCAAGGAACATTGTTTGTTCACTAATGTTCTCTAACAAACATCTGAGGCCTTCACGGAACAGCTGTATTTATACTGAGGTTAGATTACACACAAGTGGAATCTATTTACTAATTAGGTGACTTCTAAAGGCAATTGGTTGCACTGGATTTTATTTAGTGGTATCAGAGTAAAGGGGGCTGAATACTTTTGCACGTCACACTTTTCAGTTTTTTTATTTGTAAAAAAATTTGAAAATCTCCTCACAGCTAACACTGCCCCCAGCTTCGTGTCATCCGCAAACATCGAGATGTTGCATTCAATTCCCTCGTCCAAATCATTAATATATACTGTAAATAGCTGGGGTCCCAGCACTGAGCCTTGCGGCACCCCACTAGTCACTGCCTGCCATGTTGAGAAGGACCCGTTCACTCCTACTCTTTGCTTCCTGTCTGCCAGCCAGTTCTCTATCCACATCAATACTGAACCGCCAATACCGTGTGCTTTAGGTTTGTATACTAATCTCTTGTGTGGGACTTTGTCGAAAGCCTTCTGATATTCTGTTATCCAGAGCTAAATCGCCAAGCAAAGCTATTGATGGTTATCTAGTAACTTAGCTAGGTAGGACCTGCCTCCAAACAGTGCTTTATCTCTCAATATAAAACACAGCCATCACTGATTGGGAAGTATTTTGAGATGCTTTGAGGTCAATTATAATATAGTATGAAATGCACATTTTCCTTTTGATCTGTCCCTTTTTCTTTTGGAGTATCGATCACATGAGAAGGGAAATATTGCTAGTTAGTTAGTTAGTTTAGTTTATTGTCACGTGTTCCATGGTACAGTGTAAAGCATTTGTTGCGTGCTAACCAGTCAGCGGAAAGACAATACATGATTACAATCGATCCAATTACTGTGGATAGATACATGATAAGGGAATAACGTTTTGTACAAGGTAAACATAGAAACATAGGAAATGGGTGCAGAAGTAGGCCATTAGACCCTTTGTGCCATTCTGCTTCTTCTTCTGCTTGCTACAACACGACCGCCAACAGCTGGGCTAACTCGTGCAGGAGGAGGTTTACAAGAATGATTCAATATGATCATGGCTGATGATCCAAAATCAGTGCCCATTCCTGCTTTTTCCCCACATCCTTTGATTCCTTTAGCCCTAAGAGCTAAATCTTACTCTCTCTTGAAAACATCTTGAAAACAAAGCCAGCAAAGTCCAATCAAGGGTAGTCCGAGGGTCACCAAAGAGGTGGATAGTAGTTCAGAACTGCTCTCTGGTTGTGGTAGGATGCTTCAGTTGCTGATAACAGCTAGGAAGTCATTGAGTCAAAAAGAGGGGAGTTACAGTCTCTGGTGGAACATTTTATTTCAAGCTAGCATTTATTTCAAGAGGGCTAGAATACAAAAACAGGGATGTAATGCTGAGGCTCTATAAGGCGCTGGTCAGACCACATTTGGAGTATTGCGAGCAATTCTGGGCACCATATCTGAGGAAGGATGTGCTGGCTCTGGAAAGGATCCAGAGGAAGTTTACAAGAATAATCCCAAGAATGAGTGGGTTAACATATGATGAGCATTTGATGGCACTGGGCCTGTACTCGCTGTAGCTCATTTACATGTGCCGAATAATGAAAGGCTTGGATAGAGTGGATGTGGACAGGATGTTTCCACTAGTGGGAGAGTCTGGGACTAGAGGTCATAGCCTCAGAATTGTTCAGGGAGGAGATGAGGATAAGGTTATTTAGTCAGAGGGTGGTGAACTGTGGAATTCTTTGCCACAGAAGGCTATGGAAGCCAAGTCAATGGACGATTTTAAGGCAGGGATTGATAGATTCTTGATTAGTATGGGTGTCAGGGGTTGTGGGGAGAAGGCAGGAGAATAGGGTAATGGGGCTGTCCCACTGTACAAGCTAATTCAAGAGTTCTCCCGCTTTTCCCCCGATTCGAACTCAGAGAATTACGGTAATGGCCGCTCGTAGGTACTCGGGGCTCTCGTGGACATTTTTCAACATTATATTCAGTGGTAAACAGGTCCATGTTCAGACTGAAACCTGTAATGAACCTTCACAGCCCGCTAATCATGACCGCTGGCAATGTTGAAAAATCTTCACAAGTCTTCACGAGCTTACCGTGTTTCCCGAGTACTTGCCGTTAGTGTTACGGGCCGCTAAGAGACGTCCCAAGCTCTGACGTACCCGCAACGTACATTCTACATGCTTACCTCAAGTTTGATTTTTTTTTAAAACTCGGGAGAGCTCTTGAATTAGCTCGTACAGTGGGACAGACCCTTTAGTGGCGGAGTAGACTTGATGGGCTGAGTGGCCTCATTCTGCTTTCACCTATGACCTAATTTATCCACTTACATATATGGACATGGCTGGCAATGGAAATATTTACTGTCTGATTACAATTGCTCCTGAAGGGGCTGCAATAATTTACATTGAATGTGCACTAGGGTAGAAGGCAGTGTTCCAGTGATAACTCCCAGTGACCAGAATCCAGCCACTGATTTGCTTCAGATGCAGATGGCATTATGATCAGATGTGAATCTAGCCTCCACTGATAGTGTAGGAAGGAACTACAGATGCCAATTTACACCAAAGATAGTCATAAAATGCTGGAGTAACTCAGCTTGTCAGGCAGCATCTCTGGAGAAAAGCAATAGGTGACATTTTGGGTCAAGACTTTGGGTTTGAAGTAGAGTCTCGACCTGAAATCTCAGCTATTGTTTTTGTTCAGAGACGCTGCCTGACCTGCTGAGTTACTTCAGCTCTTTGTGTCAATCACTGATGTAAGTGTGACAGGGTCAGATCCCCAGGGCAGTGGATTTTCTTTTAGTTGTGTGGTGTTCAAACAGGGCATACAAACTGACTTGCTTACCGTCAATAGCCTCCTGGACGGGTGGCCCCTGCTATCTCAGCATGTTTGTTCTGGTGCCTGTTTAAGATCTCTCTGAATAGAATCTTCTGCTCACTATATTCAGTGGTAAACAGGTCCATGTTCAGACTGAAACCTGTAATGAATCTTCACAGCCCGCTCATCATGACCGCAGGCAATGCAACCCTTGCCCTCCTCCGAGCTCGTTGTGAGTGGAACTGTGTCTTATTTCAGTGGAGCATTCCTAGTGATGCACAAGGATCTTTCACATGAATCCTCTGGTAGGAGAGGGTGGTCAAGAAGGCTTTTGATACATTGGCCTTTGTCAGTCAAGGTGTTGAGTATAGAAGTTGGGACATTACGTTGCAATTGTACAAGATCTTGGTTTGGCCACATTCAGAGTATTGTTTGGTTATGATCTTGGACAGGTATATCTTTAAGAAAGAGTTAGAGGGATGTGGGCCAAACGCAGGAAAATTGGCATCTTGGTTGGCATGGACAAATTGGGCCGAAGGGCCTTTTCCTGTGCTGTATGAGTATGACTCTTATCAGTCCTCAAAGATTCTGCATGGATACGGCCTCTTACTAACTGCCCTTCTCCTCTCCTACTCTTGAATCTCTTACGGCATTTCACCTTATCTTCTGTGCCCCTACTTATTCCTATATTATGCTATTTTGTAGGATGTGTCTAATAACGGGAGTGAGTGGAGGAGTATTGCCCTATTCTGAAGGTGCACCACTCCTGTAGACTGCAGGAACAGAGTCAGGAACGCTGCTCACACTCGGACTATCATGGCACCAGCCAGGAGAAATCAATCAGCAACTCAGCCAGAAAGTAGTTGACAATTTCTTTAAATAGTCCAGGAGGGGGATCCTTGCTCCAGCTGTGCGAGGCCAAGAGGGGGCATTAGCGGGAGCACTGAGATCTGAAATATCACTCTGGTATCAAGTCGTCATTGATCGTAATTGATGTCACAACCTACGCACTCTAATGGACTCTGGGCTAATACCCTCACAGGTGATGAGTTTGATGCATCTCAAATCACTGTGTAGATCTGGTGCATTTTCTAAACCAATTTGGCACCGGGGACCCTAAAGATTCACGTTGATCCTGGGGCCATTTTCCTTTTAGGGGCATTTCCTGCCACTGACTTCCTAGCAGCACTATTCCTTTTGACGTTTTGCTGTTAACATGGTTTCAGTGAAAGCTCTTTATCTTATCCTCGCCACGCAGCACATTCCACGTTTAAAAGGCAATAACATTCTCTGGGACTTATCTATGACTCTACTGGGTATTCAAATCTGCAATGGCTTCTCTGGTTTAACAAGAAGCAGGGTTACAGGGGGCAGGGTAAGTAAACTTTGACATTAACTCTCCCCTAAAGACAACATTGCAGAACGTGTTGCGTTTAATTTCATTTGGAGGCACTGATGGAAAAGTGTCAACACTCTTTCCCTTTGGGATTGATAAACAGCTCAGCTGGGAATGTGGTGAGCTTGTCAGCTCAGCTTTCCAGCCCTTCTCTTGTTCCTTGTTGGGGCCGCCCCTTGGTGTCCACAACTAGCTGTTTAGTGCACAGATATTTGCTATTTTGTGACCAGTGCTCATCAAACATTTTTTTACAGCAGAAAATGGATACCTCCCTCTGTGCCAGAGACAAGTAAATGATGCCAATCTCTGGTATGCATGCAGTGTAGTCAGTATTGAACACAGCAGTCTCTCTGCACTTTCAAACGAGAGAGAGCTCTCACTGCTTGAAGTCAGTCAGGAGTCATGGCTGAGGTGACTGCTGCTTCGGAAAGCACAACAGGCTTGGAAGTTCTACTATCAACACTCAAGGTAAATTGGGGGGACGACACCATCAATGTTGGAGTTCCTGAATATTTTCATTCAAGGTCTGATTAATTGAGGATGGTTTTTCTCAGTAATTTCAGAGGATGGAAAGATTGTTATTGACCTAATCTCCTGGGCTGCGTTATACTTTAAATTAAAGGGACTCTGCTTAAATTAAACCAAATCCTGATGCTGCTCCATCTGTGAATGAAATAAACTGGTTAGAAATGGGTCAACATTCCTATTTAGTGTTAAAAAAAAAATTCTTATCTCATGTAGAATGAAGGAACTGCAGATGCTGGTTTACACAAAAGGACACAAAGTGCTGGAGTAACTCAGCAGGTCAGGCAGCATCACTGGAGGACATAGATAGGTGATGTTCCGGGGTGGGTCTGAAGAAGGGTCTAGACCGAAACATCACCTATCCATGTTCTCCAGAGATGTTGCTTGACCCACTGAGTTACTCCAGCACTTTCTGTTCTTAAATTCTCATCTCATGTTTGCTGAATGAAGTAGTACTTCTTTTACATGTTAAAAACATCTAAAGTAGCATTCACTATGTACTTTTAATCTGATTGTTCTTAGTTTTGCCTAAATGTTTTTGCTATTCCTGCCCACAAAGGGAGGAGTTAATAATGTTTTTGAGAAGTATTTGTCAACATTTTAGGTTAAATGACCATAATTAACCAGCACTAGCTTTAAAAATGAGTATAGCCAATGATTGTGGCCACAGAAAGTAGGAAGTGTTTGTGGGAGTTGTTCATCTCATGAACAAATCTTAATAATAATTGGAATCAGGCACATGCAAACTCAGTGGCTCAGGCAGCATCTCTGGAGAAAAGGTGACATTTCAGATAAAGACCCTTTTTGCATATCAATTTTGCATATAAATCAGAGGTAATATTGTTTAAGTAAGATTAATGATCGGATGGACTACAGTAGTGAATAAGCATAGTTGGTTGAAAAAGAGAAGATATGCCACTAGTTAGTGGGAAGGGAATAGCCAAAGCACTACAGGTGGGGAGGCAGAGGTGAAGAAAAAAATATATATAGGAGCTGTGGGTTTTGCAAACAGGAAGGACTTAACATTCAGACAAGTGAGCAGGATTAGTAATGACAAATAGGATGCAGTTGTTGGGAAACATCAGGTGAGCATGTGAAAAAGGAGGAATCGAATGGATGCGGTAGAGTTGCTGCCTTACGGCACCAGAGACCCAGGTTCGATCCTGACTTGAGTGCTGTCAGTACGGAGTTTGTATGTAGGTTAATTGGCTTTGGTACAAATGTAAAATTGTTCCTAGTGTGTGTAGGAAGTGTTAATGTGTGGTGATCGCTGTTTGGCGTGGAGTCAGTGGCCCGAAGGGCCTGTTTCCGCGTTGTATCTCTAAACTAAACTAAACTAAAATTGCTGAAACGTATTAAATGAAATGGAGAAGGTGTCTAATTAAATTAATTATTTCAGTAGGGATTGGATGCAGCCAAACAAAAGAAGAATATATTGAAAAAGTAGTCAAATGTAAATTGTATTAAAAGTTGAGGTCAGACTTGTGGTTTACCTTTAGGCAGTTAACAAAATAATTACTGGAAGAAAACACCAGTTTAAGAAATATTTTAAATTACTACAAAGTTGCCGTAGGGAAATACATGTCAGGAAGACGGAGGCTGTGGAAAGGAGCAGAGCAGTCACAGGAGGCTTGAAACGTTTTGGGTAGCAGTCAGAAAAGGCTGGAAATAGGATGAGAGAAACTACAAAGAGCCGTGGAAAACATGGTCTCTGACAGCAAGTAGTCAGAACATAGAATAGTAAACAGGAGCAGTGTAGGAAGGAACTGCAGATAGATGGTAGACAAAAATGCTGGAGAAACTCAGCGGGACAGGCAGCATCTCTGGAGAGAGGAATGGATGATGTTTCAGGGTTTGACTATTCTTCAGACTGGTTATGCACTGCAGCTAAGAGAGGCAGTTCTTCAGACTAGAGTCAGGGGAAAGGGAAACAAGAGATATGGATGGTGATGTAGAGAGATAAAGAATAAATGAATGAAAGATATGAAAAAATGTAACGGCGATAAAGGACACAGGAGCAGGCTCCTCAAGCTCGCAAGGCCTTTGCCAGACATGAAACCAAGTTAAACTAGTCTCTTCTGCCGCAACAGGTGTTGTGCGTCCCGTGGTTGCAGGGGAAAGTGTCTTGGGAGGGGGTGGTTTAGGTGGGAAGGCATGAGTTAACCAGGGAGTTGCAGAGGGAACGGTCCCTGCAGAAAGCAGAAAGGGGTTGAGATGGGAAGTTGTAGCTAGTGGTGCGATCCCGTTAGAAGTGGCGACAATGTTGGAGGATGATGTGCTGTATGCGATAGCTGATGGGGCAAAAGGTGCAGACTTTCGCCCCGGAGTGAACGGGTCCTTTTCAAGATGGCAGGCAGGTGACTAGTGGGATGCCGCAAGGCTCAGCGCTGGGACCCCAGCTATTTACAATATATATGAATGATTTGGACGAGGGAATTAAATCCAACATCTCGAAGTTTGCGGATGACGCGAAGCTGGGGGGCAGTGTTAGCTGTGAGGAGGATGCTAGGAGGCTGCAAGGTGACTTGGATAGGCTGGTGATTGGGCAAATGCATGGCAGATGCAGTATTATGTGGATAAATGTGAGGTTATCCACTTTGGTGGCAAAAACAGGAAAGCAGACTATTATTTGAATGGTGACCAATTAGGAAAAGGGGAGATGCAACAAGACCTGGGTGTCATGGTACACCAGTCATTGAAAGTAAGCATGTAGGTGCAGCAGGCTGTGAAGAAAGCAAATGGTCTGTTGGCATTCATAGCAAAAGGATTTGAGTACAAGAGCAGGGAGGTTCTACTGCAATTGTACAGGGTCTTGGTTAGGCCACACCTGCAGTATTGCGTACAGTTTTGGTCTCCTAACCTGAGGAAAGACATTCTTGCCATAGAGGGAGTACAGAGAAGGTTCACCAGACTGATTCCTGGGATGGCAGGACTTCCATATGAAGAAAGACTGGATAGACTCAGCTTGTACTCGCTGGAATTTAGAAGATTGAGGGGGGATCTCATAGAGACTTACAAAACTTCTTAAGGGGTTGGACAGGCTAGATGCAGGAAGATTGTTCCTGATGTTGGGGAAGTCCAGGACAAGGGGTCAGAGTTTAAGGATAAGGGAGAAGTCTTTTAGGACCGAGATGAGAAAATCATTTTTTACACAGAGAGTGGTGAATCTGTGGAATTCTCTACCACAGAAGGTAGTTGAGGCCAGTTCGTTGGCTATATTTAAGAGGGAGTTAGATGTGGCCCTTGTGGCTAAAGGGGTCAGGGGGTATGGAGAGAAGGCAGGTACGGGATACTGAGTTGGATGACCAGCCATGATCATATTGAATGGCGGTGCAGGCTCAATGGGCCGAATGGCCTACTCCTGCACCTATTTTTCTATGTTTCTATGACTAGGGGGACTCTGTCCCTGTTGGATGGTGGACGGGGAGTGAAGGGAGCTGTGGATTATGAGGAGATCCATGTGAGGGCATCATCTATGAAGCTATTTAAAGTATTGTGTTCCGCTCTGGGCACAATTTTATAGGAAAGATGTTAAGCTGGTCAGGGTATAGAGAAGATTTACAAAGTTGTTGCCAGAACTCAGGGGTCTGAGCAGGAGGATGAGGGGTGATCTTATAGATATAACTGTCTAACTGTTTATTAAACATTGGGATAGTCACTGCCTCTACTACCTCTTCTGGGAGTTTGTTCCATATACCCACCATCTTTGGACAAAATTATCCCTATTATTCCTATTAAATCTTTTCCCCTTCACCTTAAACCCATGTCCTCTTGTCCTTGATTCACCTACTCTGGGCAAAAGACTCTGTGCAACTTCCCGATCTATTCCTCTCATGATTTGTATACACCTCAATAAGATTATCCTTCATTTTCCCGTGCTCCAGGGAATAGAGTCCCAGTCTACTCAACCTCTCCCAAGCTCAGACCCTCTAGTCCTGGCAACATCCTCATAAATCTTCTCTGTACCCTTTCCAGCTTTAAAACATCTTTCCTATAACATGGTGCCCGGAACGGAACACAAGGTTGGAAGAATTAGATAGGGTCAAGGTGGTCCAGTTCGAGGGCCTGACTGAAACCTGAATGAAGGAATAGATGAAGAACTATTCTGCTCTAGAACACTCCCCAAAACCCTTCCATTCACTGTGTAGGTCCTGACCATGTTAGACTTCCCAAAATGCAGCACCTCACATTTCTCTGCATTAAATTCCATCAACCATTCCTCCACCCACCTGGCCAATCAATCCAGATCCTGTTGCAATTTTTCACAACCATCTTCACTATCTGCAAAACCACCCATTTATAAAATTCCGAACCAATATCCGGTCCTGGAGTTTTACCATTTTTTAATGACCTAATAGATTCTTCTATTTCTTTAGTAGTTATTTCAGCGTTTAGTGATTCTCTATTTTCTAAATCCAGTCCTTTTCGATTACAATTTTTAAAAAATGTTTCTATTCCTGTCTGATTTTCCGTCGTTTTGGCTGAATATAAATTTTTATAATATTGCAAAAATCTCTCATTTATATCTTTAGTTTGTACTAGTAATTCACCTTTCTCTGATTTAATCCTATGGATTAATTTTTCTCCCTCCAATTTTCGTAATTGACGAGCCAATAATTTTTGTGGTTTATCTCCGAATTCAAATTGTATTTGTTTAGTATATTGGTAGAGTTTTACAACTTGGTCTGACTGTATTTTATTTAATTTATATTTCAATGCAGAGATTTTATTATGTTTTATCATGGTTGGGTTAGCAGCGTTTTCTGTGTCTAATTGTTTGATCTCCTTTTCCAAGGCCTGTTGTTCCCTCCGATTCTCTTTATTATAAAATGCTTGAGAGGATATCATAATTCCCCGAACATACGCTTTAAAAGTTTCCCATAATAGGAACAAAGTTATTTCTGGCTTATCATTTATTTCAAAGAAAGTCTTAATCTGTTTTGTGATGTTTTCTTGAGTAATTTTGTCTTTTAAAATTTGTGGGTTAAATCTCCATTGTCCCTGTTTTTCCGTTTTACCAGTTATTTTAATCATAAAAGTTATAGGTGCGTGATCTGAAATTATAATATTATGATATTTTGAATTATAAGTGAATGGGATAAGTTTTAAATCTACCCAAAAAAAAAAAATCTATTCTTGAATAAGTTTTATGCACAGGTGAGTAAAATGAATATTCTCGTCCAGCTGGGTTTTGCATTCTCCAAACATCTTTAATATTACTGGTATCTGTATATGCATTTATTAGATCACTGGAATGCGATTTAATTTTCCGTTGCCTTGATGATCTGTCTAAGTGTACAATTTAAATCTCCTCCAATTATTAGGTTGTGTTGTGGTAGTTCTGGGATAGTATTAAATATTTTCTTAAAAAAGTCAAAGTCAAAGTCAAAAGAGTTTATTGTCATGTGTCCCTGACAGGACAATGAAATTCTTTCTTTGCATAGCACAACAGAACATAGTAGGCATTGACTACAGTTATGTACTTAAATACACACATTAATTAATAAATTAATAAAGTGCAAATAACAGATGGAGGGGTATTAATGTTCAGAGTTTTGTCCGAGCCTGGTTTAATAGCCTGATGGCTGTGGGGAAGTAGCTATTCCTGAACCGGGTTGTTGCAGTTCTCAGGCTCCTGTACCTTCTACCCAAAGGTAGCAGGGAGATGAGTGTGTGGCCAGGGTGGTGTGGGTCCTTGATGATGCTGCCAGCCTTTTTGAGGCAGCGACTGTGGTAGATCCCCTCGATGGAAGGAAAGTCAGAGCCGATGATGGACTGGGCAGTGTTTACTACTTTTTGTAGTCTTTTCCTCTCCAGGGCACTCAAGTTGCCGAACCAAGCCATGATGCAACCAGTCAGCAAGCTCTCTACTGTGCACCTGTAGAAGTTAGAGTCCTCCTTGACAGACCGACTCTCAGTAATCTTCTCAGGAAGTAGAGGCACTGATGAGCTTTCTTAATAATTGCATCTGTGTTCTCGGACCAGGAAAGATCTTCACAGATGTGCATGCCCAGGAATTTGAAGCCCTTGACCCTTTCAACCATCGACCCGTTGATATAAACAGGACTGTGGGTCCTCATCCTACTCCTTCCAAAGTCCACAATCAGTTCCTTGGTTTTGCTGGTGTTGAGGGCCAGGTTATTGTGCTGGCACCATATGGACAGTCGCTCGATCTCTCTTCTGCACTCCGACTCATCCCCATCATAAAACAGTGGGCTGTCATAATTTGGGCCGTATACATTGACAAAAATAATTTTTTGTGTGTATAATTCTCCTATTACAATAATATATCTACCATCACTATCAGTTATAGTTGAAGTGTGTTTAAATGAAATGCCTTTACAAATTAACATTGCTACACCTCTAGATTTTTGTGTAAAAGAAGAATGATACGCTTTGTCAATCCATTTAGCCTTTAATCTATGCTCTGCATCTTTTTTTAGATGTGTCTCTTGGATAAACGCCACGTCTACTTTAAGTGCTTTTAAATGTGCTAATACCTTTAACATTCCAGCTACAAAACGTTATTCCTCCATTCCCCGTATTCATTTTTAAGTCTTGCATCTTTTATCTAAGGAGGTATGTAATAGATCAAATGGTTCAGCTCGGCATACCCGATTTTACACCCGAACTCCGAATAGATGAATTTCAAGACCCTTGGGTATCTCTCACGTATATATCTCCTTTGTAATTTATAACTCCATTCAAATATAAAACAATAATAACAAAGAATAATATTAAAAAAGGATAGATTAAGAGATTAATAGGGTGCACAAAGAGAGAAAAAACTACATCTAATATAAGTGTAGTTAGTGTTAGCCATACTACCATGGCTAGCAATCTACCGACTTCCGTAGTCAATGTTACAAACTTATCCATCCCCATGGTTCCTTAAAATTGTTATTCCATAAAAATATTTAACCGGGAATATTAAACTCTGATGTGTACAGGCTCCATTGGTCAAGTATATGATAATATCTATACTTAATACATATTAAAACATATAATTAAAAAATATATATTAAAAAAATTAATACAATTCATTTGTTGATATAGTTCATCTTTGAAGATTTCATTCAGTCTTCCTCTCGTTCCTTAATCCCCTGGGCAAAGTTCATTGCATCCGCTGGGTTTTTGAAATAATGTTCTTCCTGGTTGTAGGTGACTCTCAGGGTGGCAGGGTACCTCAGACTGTACTTCAAATTCTTCACTTCCTTCAAAATTCTTTTGGTCTCCTTGAACACATTTCGTTTCTTGGAGACCTCTGCTGGGTAGTCTCGATAAATGCTGATCGAATCTTCTTCGTATGTAAGATTTCTACTTTTTACAATTTTGTTCATCATCTCCTCCAGGACATGATCATACTGGACTTTTACTATCACAGTAACGGGTCCCACACCGAACCCTGAGGCACACCAATAGTCACAGGCCTCCAGTCCAAGAAGCAACCTTCCACCATCTGATTCCTTCCAAGAAGCCAATTATCTATCCATTCAGCTATCTCTCTTTCGATCCCATGCATTCTAATCTTCCAGAGAAGCCTACCATGTGGAACCTTGTTGAATGCCTTGCTGAAGTGCTGGAAGATGGAGGGTGGCAAATAGTGATTATTGAAAAGGACTGCAGGGGAAGCCTCAGCTCCACAGGCCAGTGAGCCAAACAATTGTGTTTGGAAAGTTAATGGACAGTATTCTGAGGGATAAAATATACTTGCATTTAGATGGACAAGGGTTGATTAGGGATTTAGGATTGTTTTAGTTTTGGTCACTGTGTTGAAGTAAACAGCTGTCAAACTGGTAAAGGGTACAGCAACAATTTACAAGGATATTGCCAGGACTCAAGGGCCTGAGTGATAGGGTTAGGTTGAGTTGGCTCGGATTTTATTCCTTGGAGTGCAGGAGGATGAGGGATGATATTATCATGTACAAGATCATGAGCTGAATAGATTAGGTAAATGCACAAAGTCTTTTGCCCAGAGTCAGGGCATCGAGAATCAGAGGACATGGGTTTAAAGTGAGGGGGGGAAGATTTAATAGAAACCTCAAAGCTGTCATGCATCCAAATAGGATGTTTACTGTGGTGAATTCGTGACATGGAGGCAGATGGAGCAAGTCTTGCAATTTGAGAGGACACATGCAAGTGGGATAATTCTCGTGTGTGTGTGTGTGTGTGTGTGTGTGTGTGTGTGTGTGTGTGTGTGTGTGTGTGTGTGTGTGTGTGTGTGTGTGTGTGTGTGTGTGTGTGTGTGTGTGTGTGTGTGTGTGTGTGTGTGTGTGTGTGTGTGTGTGTGTGTGTGTGTGTGTGTGTGTGTGTGTGTGTGTGTGTGTGTGTGTGTGTGTGTGTGTGTGTGTGTGTGTGTGTGTGTGTGTGTGTGTGTGTGTGTGTGTGTGTGTGTGTGTGTGTGTGTGTGTGTGTGTGTGTGTGTGTGTGTGTGTGTGTGTGTGTGTGTGTGTGTGTGTGTGTGTGTGTGTGTGTGTGTGTGTGTGTGTGTGTGTGTGTGTGTGTGTGAGGACACTAAATGGCCGTGGGTTTAATAGAAACCTCAAAGCTGTCATGCAATCCAAATAGGATGTTTACTGTGGTGAATTCGTGAGATGGAGGCAGATGGAGCAAGTGTTGCAATTTGAGAGGACACATGCAAGGGGATAATTTTCAATTAATGACAAGATGTGTGTGTGTGTGTGCAGGGAGGCGTGCCCTATACGCGCTCCTCCTCCACACCCTGCACTTCCTCGCCCTGGTGCACCATCCGGACACTAAATGGCGGTGGGTTTGCCTTTCAGTTATCAGGGTTCCTCTATACAGGGATTCACTCCCTCTACATCGGGGATCTGGGGTGGTGGGTACTGCACTGAGGAGTCCTTTGCAACCTGTTTCTGTCACGGTTCACGAACTCGCCTTCCGCCTGCCACTTTTGCGGCTGCAAGAGTCTGTGTACCACGTGTATATTCAGTGTGTGAGGCTGCAGCCCACGTTCCAATATCTAAAGGGGCTGCTCCTTGCCTTCTGGCTGAACTTTTCACCCACCATCCTCATCTTTGTACACCCTGTGTGTATGGGAGAGGGTAGGGTCAAAGATGTCCTGGTAGGGTTGCTCCTGGGCCTGGCCAAGCTGGCCATCCGCGAGTCATGATACCAGGCGGAGGAGGGCTCTGCCCGAGCTGGCGGCCTGCCCCTTTTCCGGGGTGACTTCTGTGCCCGGGTTTTTTTGGAAAGGGACTTCATGGGGGATTTCGGGGACCGTTGGGCACCGCTTGGGGTGGAAGTCATCCTGGATGGCGATTGTAATATAGTTATACAGTAGTTCATTTAGTAAATTTGTATTGCTTGTATTATGGTGGTGGGCTTTGTTTCATTTTATATTGTACTTTAAATAACATTTTTAATAATTGATTAAATTATTTAATCAGTGAAAAAGGGAATAATTTCCTCCCACTATCTATTCAACTCCCTCTACCCAGTTCATTAGAGACTGTCATTCGCTAGGTTTATACACCCGTGCATGTTGAGCCAGGATTGATCATTTAAAAAAAATTTAAATACATTTTATTTAGAATAAAAAAATATACATAACAAGATCGGTGCAAAAATTCTTCCGATATTCTCATCGGCTTTACATGCATTAATTAGCATCGCATTTGGTTGTGTTCTCAGGAATATCATTGCACCCGGCTTCATTGCCATTCTTGTGCTCCCTGGGGTGATATCCCTCCCCTCATTTGTGGGGCGTCTCCACCACCCTCTGCCTCTCAATGTCCAGCAGCTGAAGGACCTTAGACTGTGGTCCTCCCGCACAGAGCCTTGGCATTGTTTGCACCGAGCTTCAGTGCGTCCCTCAGCATGCACTCCTGCAGTCTGCAGGTCGGCCAGTCGGCAACATTCCCCGATGGACATCTCGCTCTGCTGGGAGGGCAACATTCTGGGCAGACCAAAGAGCGTCTTTCATTAAATTGATGACCTTCCAGCAGCACCTGACGTCCATCTCCGAATATGTGCCTGAGACCAGTGCTCTGTTTCAGAGCTCTTGGAATAAACAGTTACAAGGACCCAAGCAAACTTCTCCAGACCCTCTCTGCAAATCCACACTCTGTGAAGAGGTTGGCAACCGTCTCCTCTCCATAGCAGCCATCCCGAGGGCAACTCAGTCCCAACGGTGCAGGAAGGATCTGACTGGGAGGGCTCCCCTCACTGCCAGCCAATCCTGCTGCTTGTTGGTGACTTCTGGGGATGAGGCATTTCACCAGACAAGCTGGGCAGTGCTCTGGGAACTACACCACAGGATCCATGGAGTCATTTACATGCAGAGCCTGCAGGATGTTCCATTCTGACCACTGATGTGATTGTTTTTCTTTATTTCAAAATATACTTTATTCAAATGATAAATATATACAATACATTAACCTTGCGGAGGCTGTACAATAGATCAATGCAGTTTAGACATTTCTTTCCCCCAAATTTCCACAAATCAGTCCCCCACTCGTGCCACAATGGCGTGGGATACCTTCCCTTATATTGAGGGGCGTCTCCACCATACCGTACCCCCCATGTCCAGCAGCGGAAGGGCCTTAGACTGTGGCCCTCCCCCACCGAGCCTTGGCGTTGGCTGCACCGAGCTTCAGTGCGTCCCTCAGCACGTACTCCTGCAGTCTGCAGCGGGCCAGTCGGTAACATTCCCTGACGGACATCTCGCTCTGCTGGGTGGTGAACAATGCTCGGGCAGACCAACGGGCGTCTTTTACCGAGTTGATGACCCTCCAGCAGCGCTCGATGTCAGCCTCTGAATGTGTCCCGGGGAACAGTCCGTACATCACCGAGTCCTCTGTGATGGAGCTGTTTGGGATAAAGCGTACCAGGGACCCTTGCATTTTTCTCCAGACTCTTTTAGCAAACCCACATTCTGTGAAGAGGTGGGCAACCGTCTCCTCGCCATAGCAGCCGTCCCGAGGGCAGCGTGCACTGGCAGTGAGGTTCCGACGGTGCAGGAAGGATCTGACTGGGAGGGCTCCCCTCACCGCCAGCCAAGCCAGGTCTTGGTGCTTGTTGGTGAGTTCTGGCGATGAGGCATTTTGCCAGACAAGCTGGGCAGTCTGCTCAGGGAACCACGCCACCGGGTCCATAGAGTCCTTTCCCTGCAGAGCCTGCAGGACATTCTGTGCTGACCACTGCCCGATGGACATGTGGTCAAAGGTGTTGGTCCGGAAGAACCCTTCCACCGACGACAGATGGGGCGGCAATGTCCAGCTGACTGGCACATTGCGTGGCACCTGAGCCAGGCCCATCCTTCTCAACACCGGGGACAGGTAGAACCTCAGCAGGTAGTGACACTTGGTGCTCACGTGCCTTGGCTCTACACTCCGCCTGATGCAGCCACACACGAAGGTGGCCATCAGAATGAGGGCGACGTTGGGCACGCTTTTACCCCCGTTGTCTGCTGACTTGTACATTGTGGCCCGTCGCACCCGGTCCATCCTCGACCCCCGGATGAACTGGAAGATAGTGATCCCTGTGGCATATGAGGGAGGGACAGGCCACACTTGTGCCAAGTACAGCAGCCCCGAGAGCACCTCACACCTGATGACCAAATTCTTTCCCGTTATGGAGAGGGAGCGTTGCCTCCACAGCTCCAGCTTCCTCCCCACCCTGGCTATCCGCTCCAGCCAATTTTTGTTACATGCCTCAGCCCCCCCGAACCAGATCCCCAGCACCTTCAAGAAGTCAGGCTTGATGGTGAAGGGGACGGAAGATCTGTCGGGCCAGTTGCCAAAGAGCATGGCCTCACTCTTCCTGCGGTTCACCCTGGCTCCCGTGGCCGACTCAAACTGGTGGCAGATACTAATCAGTCTGCAAACCGACCCTGGATCCGAGCAGAAGACAGCGACATCGTCCATGTACAGGGAGGTCTTTACTTGAATGCCCCCACTGCCTGGCAATGTCACTCCTCTTATGCTCGCATCCTTCCTGATGGACTCAGCAAAAGGTTCAATACAGCAGACAAACAAGACAGGAGAGAGAGGGCAACCCTGCCTGACTCCAGACCTTACAGGGAAACTGTCTGATTCCCACCCATTGATTTGGACTGCACTACGGATGTTGGTGTAGAGCAGTTTGATCTAATTCCTGATTCCCTCTCCAAAACCCATTTTGGAGAGCACGTACCTCATGTACGTGTGCGAAATCCTGATTGTTCTCCTCTACCAGCCCTCTCAAAGCATTCTTCTGTTATTAACGTTCCCCATCCTGTGGGTCAGTGTACGAGAACTAGCCGTTAATAAAGGCTGATGCACAAACTGCAGCACCACGGTGAGAGCAGAGGGATTTCACAGGGACATCAGGGACAGTCTTTTCACTCAAGGGTAGTCCATATTTGGAACGAAGCTGTAGAAGCGGATTTAATAATGGTGTTTAAATTACGTTTGGACTGATATTTGCATAGGAAGGGTTAAGAGGGCTTAGAGACAAAATTAAGCAAATAGGATATCCAATGGACCAGCTTGGTTGGTATGGACAAAGTGGGGCACAGGGCCTGTATCTGTGCTGTACTCAATGACTCTATGAATCTGTTTTTATGTGAGAGTCTCCATCCATTGTTACCATTTCTCCACATACTGATATGCACTGTTATTCCTTCTGCCCTTGTCCCAGTGACTGCAGTAAGTAACTAACCGGATCTGACATGCACATCATTTGTGTCTAATGATCCTGTACTCGCTGTATATTCTGGCTAAAATACCTGCCATTTGTTACACAGCGTTGCTGTAGTTTATGTCGTACATACGGTTCCCTTTGTTCCTAAAGCAGACATTGCCGCTAATTCACATGATGATGATTTCACGATACTTTATTGTCAAATGTATAGCAAAATGCTTTGTTTTGAATTCAACCCATTAAAATCAAGCAGCAGGCCTCACCTAGGTAGTACACAAGAGTTGCCACGTTTCTGGTGCCGAGAAAGTTACATAAAGTTAATCAAACAGTTTTATCCCACAGCAACGAATTGGGCCTGCTGCCACAACGGGCCCCCTTCCTTCTAAGCGACTCCCCCCTTCGGGTCCCACTCTCACTCTCCATGGGCCCCTTAACTCTCGACGCTCCCCCCTCACTCTCCACGCTCCCGCTTACTCTCACCGTTCCCCTGCACTCTCGCTGCTTGCCCGCAGATCCCACCTCATTCTCAGCGTCGCTCGGGGCTGTGTTTGTAGCCCATGGTGGGCTAGCCGGGCCGAAAGGACGGGTCCTCGGTCCTCAGTGAGAGAGTCTTTGGTCCGTGGTGGGTGAACTCGACCTGAAATAGTAGCGGCCTGAAATAGCGTCCAAACTATTGCCTGTCCACTTTCAGCTCATTGGCTGACTCAGATTAACCAATAAATCCTTTCTATTATCATAATGTACTTTGAGAATGAGTTTGAATCATATCTGATTAATACTTCTGTAAATTGTCTCTAATGTGTAGGTGTATGCGTGATTGCTGGTTAGTGCGGACACGTTAGTCTGAAGGGCCTGTTTCCACGTTATATCTCTAAACTAAACTAAAATATCTGTCTGCACATTGACCTGAGGCAGAGTCTGTTTCTTCCCAAAATTAAAAATAAAAAACTTTGATGCCATCTTTTTATAACGTTACTGTTTGGAGTTTATTTTTGTTTGTCTGCCTGTCTTACTGCAGAATTCCCATGATATGAAAAGTACGCTCAGCATCTTGCGAATCCTGGATGCACTGCTGTCAGCGGGTGAGTGTGGAAACAACATTCAGTCATAGTTCAGTCACAGGGAAGGAATTGTAACTAGTTTGGTGTCGTAAACCAATCTTACTTGATGATGTTGTCCTCATCCTCCTTCTTCCAGTTGAGTTGGGAATTGGACACACATCTTGTGGCGGGATAGTAGCGCAGAGGTAGAGTTACTGCCTTACAGCATGACCCGGTTCAATCCTGACTACGGGTGCTGTTTGTATGGAGTATGTACCCTCTCCCTGTGACTGCGTGGGTTTTATCTGGGTGCTCCGGTTTCCTCCTACACTCCAAAGACGTACAGCTTTGTAGGTTAATAGTCTTTGGTGAAATTGTAAATTGTCCCTAGGGTATAGGATAATGCTCGTGTGCAGGGTCGGCATGGACTCGGTGGGCTGAAGGGTCTGGTTCACCTCTGTATCTCTAAAGTCTAGAGTGTAAATCTCCCGCTAGTTATGTGTGTAGTTTTGTTCATTTACTGGGATAACTATCAGTTCTATCGCTTCTGAAAATGCAAGTGTTGACTCCAAGTCTCAACATGAATGATGTTGGGACAAATTTGACTTAGTCCAAAGAGGGTCACATACTTAAAGCACTTGGGTCCATGTGGTTCTACAAAGGTAAGGCCTTTGATCTAAGCATTGAACCTCTTACGTACAGCACCAGAGAGTAGGTCCTACTGAGAAAGAGCTGGAGTTGCGATATGCGTTGTTCATGGCCTGCCCAGATCTGTGGGTCCCAGTAAAGCCCCTTCAGGTGACACCATGGAAACACAACCGGCCTTGCACTGAGCTGCAATGGGTACATAGGAATATCAGCACCAAACATGGAAGTGTGAGCATTGGCCACTCTGCATGTGTCTCATGTTAACATTTTAAAATGTACGTCAGTTGCCATAATTGGAAATATATTTCACCCACATAATATTCCTCCTGGACTAACAACTTGAATCCTTGCCTTATTACTCAAAGTAAACTAGAACTTGAACACAGTATAATTACCACAAATAATTTGGGCCACAATTTTACATGTAAAATTAATTTCAACCTTCTATGTAGTTTAGTTTAGTTAAGTTTAGTTTAGTTTAGGGATAGAGCGCAGAAACATGCCCTTCCTTCCACCGAGTCTGCACCGACCTGCGATCCCGGCACACAAACACTCTCCTACACACATAAGGGCCAATTTACAATTATACCAAGCCAATTAACCGATAAACCTGTACATCTTTGGAGTGTGGGAGGAAACCGTTGAAAACCTATGCGGTAACGGGGAGAACGTACAAACTCCACACAGGCAGCATCCTGTAGTCGGGATCAAACCTGGGTCTCCGGTGCAGCAAGAGCTATAAGGCAGTAACTCTATGTCTGCGCCACCGTGCCGCCCTACTTGGATGTACTTGGAGAAGGTGTGTTTCCCTGACCAGACAGTAGTTGCCCTCCATTGTATCGTCCCTGATGTGATTACCAGTCGATGGAAGAGTCGACCATATCACTGTGTACACTGAGTCGTAGACAGGTCAGACCAAGTAAAGATGGAGCTTCTCTTCTCTGAAGGACACAAGGAAACAAAGAATAGTGTGACAATCCAGTCATTTCATTTTCATAAATATTTTTTGATCATAAATTTAATCAACTCCGTGTTAATGTAAACATAGCTGACAATAAGGCGAGATATTTTCAATTTTCTGTGTATTTGCATTCTTTATGTAGATTATGAAAATGTTAATTACTTCACATAACATATCATTCTATGGGACATACTGAGAAATGTGGTGGGGTGTTTTGAAAATTATTTTGCAGGCCACAAATGTTTAAAATGAAGCCATCTATCTCCGGTGCATATTGACGTCTGGCTTTCCATACGACACATTGTTCTCTGGCACCTTACCTGAGGATTGACCTGTGTAATGAGCAGGATGTTTTCCCTTTCTTGTCTGGGTCAGAGGGCAGCTTTTACTGAGTGTTTCAGTACCAACTATTATCAGGAGTGAAGAGCACAACAAGTAATGGAGATGTTTGGTCCACCATGCCTCAGCAATCTCGTTGACATATACGTAGTTATGCCATCAATCACACTCCCTTATTTTTCTACACACACCCTTCCAATTATTCACTTTGGAAAAATACAATTGAACCATTCACTGGTCGACCCTCATATAGAAGGCAGGATGAATGGTGCGGTGAGTTGCTGCCTTACTGCACCAGAGACCCGGGTTTGATCCTGACTACGGGCGCTGTCTGTACGGAGTTTGTACGTTCTCCCTGCGATCTCATGGGTTTCCTCCGGTTTCCTCCCACACACCTGACGTACAGGTTTGTATGTTAATCGGCTTCTGTAAATTGTAAATTGTCACTAGTGTGTAGGATAGTGCTAGTGTATGCAGTGATCGCTAGTCGGCATGGACTCAGTAAACCGAAGGGCCTGTTTCCACGATGTAATTCTAGGTCTAAAGTCTAAGGATCGAGACCTCACTCCTCAGTGCAGACTGTAAGATTACTTGATTTGGGTTTCACTGAGAAAAGCACAAATGTTGTCCCTTTGAACATTTACTTATTTCCAAATTTGTGCAATTCTTTGCGAATCAGGAATAAATGTCCAGAATATAAATAGTTAATCAAATGTATTGATGGTATTTAGTAATTTCTAGCACACTTGCATAATTGTGATGTACATCCTTTATTTTCAGAAAAAATGTGTGCTTAATGCAGATTCACATGCCTACTGGCTCACACATCACAGACATGTTATCAGGATTGTTGATGAAAAAATGTAATTTGGTCCACTAGCTTTTTGGTCAATTTTATTTTTCTTGATTCTAAAACATGGCCAGGAGACAAGAGGTCTTCATTTCTTTGAATGTGACCTCTTAACATAGAACCTAGAACAGTTCAGCACAGGAACAGGTCTTTGGCCCATAATATCTGTGCCACACTTGAATGCTGTGATAAACTAACCTCATCTGCCTGCATATGATCCATACCCCTCCATTCTCTGCAAATCCATATGCCCGTCTAAAACCCTCTTAAATGCCACTCTTTCCACCAACACCATTGGCAACGCATTCCAGCCACTCAGCACCCTCCATGAACAAAACTAGCCCCCCCACATCTCCTTTAAAGTTCCCCCTTTCTCCTTAAATCTGTGTCTCTAGCCTTTGGTATTTCCACCCTGGGAAATAGGTTCTGACTATCTTCCTCAATTCTATCATGCACTTGCTCAGCTCACTTATCCCACAGTTTGTGTCTCTACAACAGCCTTCCAATTGCTTAGCTCTGTAATTTCACCCCTGTCCTACTGGAGGCGTTCTTCAAAATCTTCTTCGGTGTTGACCCAGTGTCTGTTCATTCTAACCCAGTGTTATACAGCTGTGTAATACGGATGCTGACTGGAGCTGCCTTTCTTTACATTGCTCAGGTACAGTCAAGCGGGTCAGTTACCTGATCACGAAGGGGGGCAGCGAGGCGTTGCTACACACGCTGGTGAACGTGACACAAGTACTTCCACTGGATTATGACGTCATCTTGCCTTTAATGTACTTAATCGTCAAAGTTGGACAAAGAGGTAAGGAACAGCAGTTACCATTGTATGTGAAGCTTGGGTACAGCTCCACCACCGATTATCCAGCACCCTAGGTTCCAGAGGCTTTCTGGATTATATATTTTGCCGGACCAACAGGCCATGGCCTCTGAATGGGGACCAATGGTACCAGAACGTTCCGCCTAGGCCACCGAGAGACCGAGAGACGGAGATACCGTCCCGCAAAGTCGGCAACGGAAGATGTCTATGGAAACGGATCTGCTGACTCTGGCTGGGCCAGAATTCCAGAGCCCCGGCTGCAGGCGGCAAATTCAACCCCACTGATCAGTCCACAAGTCCTGATGAGTTAGAGATCGGCCGCCTCACCCGGCCTAGGTGCCACATTTTCGGGGGGACTTCCAGAGGAAAATTTAAGTGTGCTCTTGCAATTTTGTCTGCATTAAAGTTGCCGGAAAATTGGTGGTGGAACTGTACTGTGAACAATGACGAATAACAGGACAAAGGGAAATGTCTATGAAATTGCTGGGTGAAGTTTCAACAAACCAACATTAAAGGAATCGTGCATTGAGCAATTGGCCCATTT
Source organism: Okamejei kenojei (assembly GCA_035221665.1). Lineage (NCBI taxonomy): Eukaryota > Metazoa > Chordata > Chondrichthyes > Rajiformes > Rajidae > Okamejei > Okamejei kenojei. The sequence goes on from CM069164.1 coordinate 1,879,565, forward strand.
GCACGCAATCTGATCCATCCCAAAGATACACTGACTTATGGCTGTAAAAATTGTACAAAGTTAATTTGTGTTAATATGGAAAATACGATGTCAATATTCTTCACACGTTCAGGGCTTTAAAAAGAGATATGGATTGAGGGAAGTAATTGGCAGAGCTACTCTGAAAGTGCAGGGCAATGGGACACATTGTTATGTAGGAAGATAGCACAGACTGAATGGACCGAGTGGCCTCCTCCAGTGTTATAATAATACCACAAAGGCACAAACAGAGATCGTTTCACTTGGGGCCAGAATAAACAGAGGGAACTAAACCTTTGGTTTTGTATCGAGCAGATCAAATGGCAAAGCATCAAACATGATTCTGATCAAAAGGAAGTGACAATGGGGCCAAGGGTACAACTGGTAGGAATCTTTTATCTGATCATGGTGCACATTTTCTAGTATTCCTTTTTAAAATAGATATAAGGGGGAATCAAGATATAGGAAGGAAAAGTGGCTCTTGGGTCAAAACTCAGCCATGATCAGACTGAAAGACAGGGCAGTCTACACGCGACTTTGTATTAAAAGCAAGTCGATGTAAAAAGAGCTTCTAGATCAATGGCCTGTGAGTGGAAATGTGGAGAAAACTATCACAGGCCACTGAACTGAAATTATTTCTTACAGTGGATTGATACTGCAAGGTTGTCGGGGGCCAGAGTGCAGCCACACTAGGAGTGTAACTCATCACCATTCAACAGGGAATGCAAACACCATGTGTTCTCATGGGATTTGTGCTGTATTAGAAAAAAAATGATATGTTGTTGCAGATAAGAGGTTTGGACAAAAAGCTCAAGAAATTGGAGCCTTAAGTGAGATCCTGAACTTAACGAAGTGTAGTCTACCCCAAGCCAAGTACGTCACTCCCTGTTTGTGGGCCATCAAGATCTGTGCCTCTAGTGGTAAGTAGCACTCGGAATAAAAACTCCACGTGAGATGTTTGAATGTTGCCTGCATCTACGAGGGCTATGTTAGCACAGTGAATATGTTAGAACATAGAATAAAGAACAGAACAGCACAGGAACAGGCCCTTTGGTCCACAATATCTGTGCTAACATGATGCCAAGTTAATTTAATCTCCTCTGTCTGCATATGATCCATGTCTCTCTCTACCCTGCATATCCGTATGCCTATCTAAAACATTAAATGCCATGATCTGCCTTCACCCCCACTCCAGGCCCTATAAGGTCACCACTCTTTGTGTAAAATACTTGACCAGTATATCTCCTTTAAACTATGCCCTTTTCACCTTAAAGCTATGCCTTCTAGTTTATTTTAGAGATATAGCATAAAAACTGCCCACCGAGTCCACACCGACCATTGGTCATCAATTCACAGTAGTTCTATGTTATCCCACTTTCTCATCCACTCCTTACACATAGGGGGCAATTTTATAGTAACATACATGTGAGTGGAAATCAGAGCATCTGGAAGAAATCTATGCGGTCACAGGAAAAATGTGCAAACTCCACACGGACAGCACTGAGGTCAGCCTCAACCCTAGGACTCTGACGCTGTGAGACAGCAGTTAGACTTTGACATTTCCAGCCAGGGAAAAAGGCTCTGATTGTCTATCCAATCTATGTCTCATAATTATATATACTTCTATCAGGTCTCCCCTCAACCTCTGTCGTTCAAGAGAAAACAATCCAATACAAATGTATCCAATCTCTCCTCATTATCAAACATGCCCCCAAACCAGACAGCATTCTGGTAAAACCTGCACCCTCTCCTTAGCCTCCACATCCTTTCTGTCACAGATTGTTGGAGGGAATTTTATGTTTAACCTGTATCTGGCTTCACGTGGGTCCCAGTTGCCCTCTTAATTAAGGATCAGATAGGGACAGACACAGAGAACATCTCCCAGAGCAGTGGTGAGTTTCTCAAACAACTCAATTTATTCAGGGCCTTAACAATGCGCACTGAAGACCACTCTGAGAGAACCCAAAGTGTTTCAAAAATTCACAGCACCCACAGCATTTTTATATTCTCACGACACAATATTACACATGCGTTTTACATTTTTGAAATAATTCATCATTCATCAAAATCTCTGTAGCCTTTCACCAGAGGTTTTTTCCAAGAGATCTTTATCCCTCTGTCCTCAAAACCACTCTCCTATTTGTCTTACACATGGATGCAATAAAATACACTATTTCCTGATCAGTTTTATTGCCTTTGGCTTAGTTTACAACCCCCAATGTGTATTTCAAATCAGTTTACCTTTGCTGTGGAATCTAAATACCATGATAAATCTATTTATTGCTTCTCTTAACGTCCTTAAGTTTCCTTTACTATGTTAGCCTTTTCCATCATGATTCCCCAGTATGTAAGCTCTTGGGTTAAAATATTACAAACTACTTATCTTTCTTATCATTTTCAGAATTTCCTATATCACACAGTAATCAGATTTAGGCAATTATCCAACTGCAGCCGATCCAAGGTCTTACAGAGTTGCAATGTGACTTCATGATGTTATTGAAGCAATACAGCAAGTACACCAATGCCTATATGTCCTTAGAAGGCTTAGGAAATTGGGCATGTCCCCTACAACCCTCACCAACTTCCACACCGTAGAAAGCATTTGTTCGGATGTGTCACAGTTCGGTTTGGGAGACCGCAACAAATTGCAGAGAATTGTGGACATAGCCCAGACCATCATACAAACCAAACTCCCTTCCATTGACTTCATTTCCACTTCACACTACCTCAGCAAGGCCACCAGCATAATAGTAAGATTAAACGAGAACTTACCAAGTTCGAAGGTTGATCTTTATTTTATGAGGAGTTGCGGTGAGGGATTTCCTGAAGACCCCGCCAGCACGCATGCGCGACATCCTTCAAAGCAGCGGTGTGGAATCACAGAACGCCCCATGACTGGAGATAGTAAGATTAATGATGGAGAACATACCAGTTGACCTTATGATAGAGGGTTGGGAGCGGAGGGCACGAAATCCCTCACCGCAACTCCTCATAAAACAAAGATCAACCTTCGAACTTGGTAAGTTCTCGTTTAATCTTACTATTTTATTTCGGAGTCACATGAGTGACTTCGTGAAGATTTCAAAGCTCTGTGATTTCACGCCCTGGACAATGTCCATGCTATCACACTGCCGCAATACTGATGGAGGAAGGTAGTTAATGCATTCAGACTGACCAGGCTGAAAAATAATGCACAGTTATTAACACAAATAATAACAAAGCAAAAGACCCCTAATTCGGGGACAAATCATTCACGGAGCGGCTCCCAGCACGGCTTCCGCGAACGTTGCGGGGGCGACCAGCGGCTTATTGTAGAACCACTGGAAGGTTGCTTCACTGGCCCAGCCCGCGGTGGCGAGGATGTGATCCATGGGCACCTCCATGGCCCTCGCTGCTGATGTGGATGCAGCCCTGGTAGAGTGAGATTTAAAAATGTTAGTAGCTACTCCTGCTGCACCCAACACCGCCCTGAGCCACCTTGCGATAGTCTGCACCGTCACCCGGTGATGTGGTTGTTTGTGGCTGATGAGGAGCCCCTGCTCCATCTTCCTGATGGTTCATGTTGTTCTGATGTTGTGGCGGAGATGGGTGGCTATGCAGATGGTGGCATCAGTGGGGTATGCCCGAAATTCCAACTGCAGCCCAAGAGACCCAGGTCTGTGCTGCTTCAGCAGGTCCTCTACAAAGAAAGTGACCTTAGCAGGGGTGGAGACCATGCTATCCAGCCGCACCTGCTGTAAGGCCTGAACTCGTTGAGCTGTAGTCAGTGCCATCAGCATCACCACTTTGAGGGTGAGCTTATTGAGTGGTAACTCTGTCATGGGGGACCAGCCCCTCAGTAGGGTCAGTACTATCCCTACGTCCCAGGTGATGTTGTATCTGGGTCATGGAGGGTTGGTGTTGAACACCCCCCTCATGAATTTGGACACCAGGTGGTTTGAGCCTACACCTATGTCCAGGTATGAGGACAGCGCACTCCTGGCGTTGTTGATAGCACTGTAGCTGAGGCCCTCATCGTAATGAAGGCCCGCTAGGAATTCCAGGACATCCGGGATCGTGGCCAAGCTGTAGGTCGTGTTGGTACGGGAGCAGAAGGCCTCCCACTTCCTGACCTGGGTGAGGTACTGCCTCCTGGTTGATGCTAGGCACAACGCTGAGATGAGGTCCATGGCTCTGGGTGATAAGCGGCCTCTTTAGAACCTGCAAGCCAACAGGTGTAGGTGACCATGGCATGGGTGACTTTCCCCCGTAATGGGGTTGGTAATCAATTTGGGGTTTTATCAATTTGAACCCACGGACGTTTCAAGATTTGGAGGACCACCGTGTACCATGGCCGTGTAGGCCAGTCGGGTATGATCAAAATGCCTGTAGCAGAATCCAGTTGAATTTTATGCAGTACCTGACTGATGAGGCAGAATGGGGGAAATGCGTAGCAAAACCATTTCCCCCCAATGGAGAGAAAAAGCATCCATAGCTACTGAACCAGGGTCTGGTTCCCAAGACACATACGTTGGTATCTGATGGTTCAACCTGGATGCAAAAAAGGTCTATATCTGGTGTGCCAAAGTTAGCTATAATTTCAGCAAAAATTTGGGGGTTCAACATCCAATCGTTGTTATCATTGAACTCTCATGACCTTGTGTCCGCCACCGTGTTGAGCTTCCCTGGTAGATAGGTCGCTGTTATCCAAATATTTCTCTCAATGCACCAGTGCCAGATTGTGTTTGCCAATTCGTCACAAGATAATGACCTGATATCACCCATATGATTTATATATAAGCCACCACCGTGGTGTTATCTTTTTGGAGGCGGACATGTAAATGCTGTAAGTTAGTGCAGTATGCCCGCAGCCCATGGAAAGCCCATAGCATCTCCAGATAGTTGATCCCTTGTGTCTGGAGGAGGGTAGACTCGTGAGGGTCCCATCTGCCACCACAACTGGACGAGGTGTCAGTTGCACCCCAGCCTTGTACGCTTGCGTCAGTCTGTAGCTAGACTGATGGGTTGCTAACAATGATGGGTTTGTGACACTCACTAATATTGTCAATCCACCATTGTAGCTCAGCTTTAGCCTTAATTGGCAGCCGTATCGGTCTATCAAAGTGCCCAGCATTTGCTTTTAACGCTGAGATCTTTGCTCTTTGTAAGTTTTCGGGGGACCTGCTGCTTGTCGTGGCTGTGGCCGCATCTTCCATGCGGGCCTCTGCAGGCCTTGCCCTAAAAAAGGCCGCTGCTGTTGGGGAACTGGAGGCGGATAGGTCCTTGGTGTCCTATCCGGCTGGCGAGGTTTCCAGGTAGGGTACGGTTGTTGTCGTTGGTATGGGTGTACTTTAGCCGGTGGTGGTTTCATAAGGCCAACTGTCTTGGCCTCCTCGTCCATGTCTTTGACTTATTTCAGCAGATCTTCCCCGAACAGCTGATGAGGTGGTGGAGGGGATGGAGGTATGGCACAACCCTGCAAATGTTGGGTTGAGAGTGGGCCGGCTGGAGCTCTTAAGAAGGCAGTTTATTTCCAACTGCGTATTGCAGAGAAGTGCCAGGGCATCCTGCTGCTCACTGGTCACGTGATCCCCATCGAGGGTCCTGGCAAATGCCGTAATGCCCGTCGACAGGAGTTTGAGGATGCGCTGGAGGCGTACGTCCTGCATCTTAGTGGTGGTACTCAAATTCCCCCAGATTTGGGCATTGACCGTGGGAACACTCAAGGTGATGCAGTTTTCAGGCGGCTTGAACCTGTCCATGGTTTCATTGACCACCTGACCCAGAAGCTGTCGTGTGGTCAGATAGTCAATGCCAGTGTGGGTAGCTGTGGCAAATTTCCCCACTACGTCCAGCAGGTCCGCACCTTGCTCTGGATCTGCGGCCTCGGCATCCCTGGTTCGTCATCAAAGTCAGCGTCCAGACAACTTCTGGTACGGCTGGCTGGAGAAGACGAGAGGCTGGGTGGTCTCCTGGTGTGGCTTGTGGAGGCCCGAGACTCCCGTTCATCCCGGTCCATATCCCGCTGGACTAGGTGCTCCACCAAGAGCTCCAACCTTGCAATGCGACCGTCCCCGCTACTCGCGGCGGACAAGCCGACTTCCCCAGGCTCTGCAATTTCCCTGGGGCTTCCACCAGCGGACCACACCTCCATCAGGTGCAGACTAGGGTCCGGTGGTGGGTCATCGTGGGCAACTGCTACTGCAGGCCCATACGACTCCCGCACGGACATACCGCTAGTCGGCCGTCGAGCGGACTGTGGCGGTCCCCCTGCCTGGCAGGAAGGCAGCGGAGAAGAGTCGGCGCCGGCCCCCGGTACCTGGCTCCCCGAAGTCCGTGCAGGCTTACCTCCACTTCTGACCATATATCTTCGTGGAGGTGCATGGTCGGCAGCTGCCAGAGCTAAGCTGGTTGACCGTCTACTGCTGCCACCGGCGTCCTTGACCGCAGCCTGACGTGGCGTTGTGTTGGCAGCTCCCGCTCCTGCAGGGCTGCTCGACGCAGCAGTAGCTCTGCCGGCCTGCCCTACGACAGATATCCCCGGCAGCTGTACGTGGCGTGCCGCGGCTGCGGGGCTCCCCTGTAGCGCAGTCGTTACCCGGCTCGGCCCCCGTGGATCCTGAACAAAGCAGGGTGATGCCGCCGTCGGTGTGCGAGGCACGTTGCCACATACCTGTTTGCTCCCCCGCTTCCTGGGGGATGGGGGCACGAAGTCAGGGTCTGGCATACCCTGCTCCAGTGCGGACATCCTTTCCGGAGATAAGTTGGGCGCTGGTGTCACTGATGCGCCCAACTTCCGCACCTTTTCCCCCGGCCGTCCGGATGCTGCCGGTGTTTCTCGCAGCTCCGGAGAAAGTGGCCGCTGGCCTGTGGGCGTCCCGCGGCTCTTGGGAAGCTTCCCCTTCCCTTTACCTTGTCCTTCCATGGCTTGTACCTGCAACCAGCTTAAGGTTAGTGTACTTACCTTAACGGTCTTTCTGAAGGAGCTGTGGAGAGAGCGCACTCCCCCCCCCAGCCTGTCGACAGCAAATGCGAGCGACGATATGTCGCACGTGCGTGCTGGCGGGGTCTTCACGAAGTCACTCACGTGACTCCGAAATAAAATCATGGACAAGTCTCAACCGGACAATCTCGTTACTCCCCTCTCAATAGCATGCAACAAAAAAGCTCTTCCCCAGCCAACAATGGATCATTATGCACCACCCCCCCCACTTTCAGTCTGAAGAAGGGGTTCTGACCCAAATTGTCACCCATCCTTTTTCTCCAGAGATACTGCCTGGCCAGTTAAATTACTCCAGCACTTTGTGCTTATTTATGGTATGAATCAGCACCTGCAGTTCCTTCCTACTTTCAGTCTGAACAAATTCACAAGCATGGCCCTTGCTCCCTGATACATAATCACCATTAAACTCTCTGTTCTTTTCTGTTCCATTCTGTGTTTTATCTCGAGTACATCACTAATCTGTGCCATGTCTTGTCTGTTTGATAAATTCCCCTCACCTGAATTCTCCCCATGTTATCCCAGCCCTGGTTAACTTGTTTAAATAGAAGCAAACCAAGCAAATTGCTCTCCCCTTCAGCAGCATCTAATTAACTGAAGCCCTTAACTGAAGCTCATTCTGCCTGGGTGTACCTGATCTCTCAGTTGCCAAATATTTTAACTTCCCTTCCCATTCCCACACTGACCTTTCTGTCCTGGGCCTCCTCCACTGTCAGAGTGAGGCCAAACACAAATTGGAGGAACAGCACCTCATATTTCACTTGGGCAGCTTACAGCCCAGCGGTATGAATATTGATTTATCTAACTTCAAGTAATCCTAGCATCACCTCTCTCTCTGTTCCTCCCCCACCTAAGTTGTTGACTAACTTCTAAGTCATCTTGTGTAGGAAGGAAGTGCAGATGCTGGTTTAAACCAAAGCCGGATGCAAAATGCTGGAGTAATTCAGCAGGCAGGCAGCATCTCTGAAGAGAAGGAATGGGTGACGTTTCGGGTCGAGACCCTTCCTCAGACTGTCTTGTTGTCTGTAACTCGTTTTCACGTAATCCTCAGCTAACAATGGCCTATTTCCTTTATCATCTTTACTTTTTTGCATTCCTTTCATTAATTGGTTTTATACCTCTCTATATCACCGTCTGTAGCTCTTGTTTCCCGTTCCCCTGACTCTCTGTCTGAAGAAGGGTTATGACCCGAAACGTCACCTATTCCTTTTCTCCAGAGATGCTGCCTGATCCGCTGAGTTACTCCAGCGTTTTGTTTCCCTTATCTTTCAATATCTCAAGGAAGATTTTTGGGAAACAATTGACCCCCTAAATTGTGATGCTCTGGGTAACAATTCACTAAAACTTTGTGCTTTCTCCTGAGCTGAGTGGAGATCCTCAACAGGGGAATCGCCGCTAAACATACCTCCAGGTGACGCAGTGGTGCAGGTCGACACAGCTGCTGGTGGAGCTGCTGCCTTAAGGGCCTGTCCCATCAGCATGCGACTCCATGCGGTGAGCGCGACCTAATGTGGTCGCTTGAGCCGTTCGGCCTCGCGGGGCCGGTCCCACTTCGATCACCGGAGCCGTATGGAGTTGTGCGGAGCTGGTCCCGACACGGGGCTCTGAAAAACTGACCGTGTTCAAAAAGTCCACGCGGCAACGGCCTGTCGGCTCGCAGCCACCTCGACACATTACGCACCGCCTCACGTCGTGCCTCCATAACCCTCTCTATGTGCCTCCATGACCCTCTGTGTGTCCCCCTCTATATGCCTCCATGACCCTCTCTCTCTGTGCTTCCGTGACCCTCTCTCTCTGTGCCTCCGTGACCCTCTCTATGTGCCTCCGTGACCCTCTCTATGTGCCTCCATGACCCTCTCTATATGTGCCTCCGTGGCCCTCTCTCTGTGTGCCTCTGTGTCCCTCTCTGTGTGTTCCTCTCTGTTCTTGCGAACTTACCGCGGACTTTGCTCCAACTTCATGCAACGTCGCGCCACTCACCCGACCTCCGAACGGCCCCCGCTGCTGGTTTGGTCGGGCTCACCGCATGGAGTCGCATGCTGGTGGGACAGGCCCTTTACAATGCCAGAGACCTGGGTTTGATCTTGATCTCAGATGCTATTTAGTTTAGTTTAGTTTAGAGATACAGCACGGAAAAAGGCCCTTTGGTCCACCGGGTCCGCACCGATCAGTGATCACAGCACGCTAACACTATCCTGAGCTGGTGTTTCAGCTTGAAGAATGTTTGTCAGAACTTTAAGAGAGAAACAAAATGAGTTTTAAATTGAAGAGTATGATGGAGGCAAGCACAGCATACAAGGAGTATCTCAATAGGGGAGGCATGAAGCCATTTGGTTGATGGGTTATTGAGGATGGTTAGAAATAGTAACAATGAAGGAACTGTCCCCTCCCCAATCCCTCCCTCCCACCCATTCTCTGCAATTTAAAACAAGTTTGTTTTCTCTGTGTCTCAGCTCCACTTAAAACATTAATTCTTTCCACAGATGCTGTCTGACCCGTCGAATGTTTACAGCATTTTCTGTTCATTCCACGATGATGTTTTCAGATTTTGTTTGCATGGCTGATTTATGTCTTTTATCTTTTCAGTCACAGCAGGTGCTGCAATGGGTAAGAGTGGGATCACCAGGTTTGTGCTAAACCTGCTCTCTCCCTACACGACTAGGAACACAAAGGCTATAAGGTGAGAAGTGGTAACAGCCGCAATGTGCAGTGCAGCTTTCTGGAGAACAATCAGACCCAGGGCAATCTCTGTGCTCAGTGGAATGGTGTTCTTTTCAGATGATATATTGCGTTGATAGAAGAAATGTTATTTTGCATTAATGCCTTTTTGTTGTGCTCAAGGCAGAATCTAATTCATCTCAGCGCCATATCAGTCAGTCGCTTGCTGGGGAAACCAGTTTTTCTCTTGCTTATTCTTAGTTTAAATTATCCTGCAAAGTTCACCAGTTAATCCTGATGCTAACTGATATTTATTAGTTTCTATTATTTACTGGTCTATATGGCACGCACGCAGCACAGCAGTTAGTACTGCTGTTCACAGCTCTCAGGACCTCGTTCAATCCTAACTGCTAGTGTTTACATGCTCTCAGTGTTACCGTGTGGGGATCCTATGGGTACTCCGGTTCTCTCCCACATTGCAAATAAGTAGAAGTAGGTTAATTATCAACCCTAGATTAAGTGGGGAAAATGTAGGTATCTTGCACAGATTAAGTTACAGGGTAGATAGAGGGTAATAGTTTAGATCCCTTTATGATTGTCACCAATGACTGAATGCATTGCTCTGCTGTGAACTGCCATAGACTGTGGGCTGAATGGTCGACTGTGTTGTAATCACAAAGTTAATTCTTATGCTGAATTATCGTTGCAGGATCTGGCTGCTTTTGCTAATCAAGTATTCACTACTATAATTGGTCATAAAGTCCTAGAGACATACAATCCTGGAGTCATGGTGTTCAATAGAAACATAGAAAATAGGTGCAGGAGGAGGCCATTCGGCCCTTCGAGCCAGCACCGCCATTCATTGTGATTATGCCTGATCATCCCCAATCAATAACCCGTGCCTGCCTTCTCCACAAAACCCTAGATTCCACTAGCCCCTAGAGCTCTATCTAACTCTCTCTTAAATCCCTCCAGTGATTTGGCCTCCACTGCCCTCTGTGGCATGGAATTCCACAAACTCACAACTCTCTGGGTGAAAACGTTTTTTCTTACCTCAGTCTTAAATGGCCTCCTCTTTATTCTAAGACTGTGGCCCTTGGTTCTGGACTTGCCCAACATTGGGAACATTTTTCGTGCATCTAGCTTGTCCAGTCCTTTTATAATTTTATATGTTTCTATAAGATCCCCCCTCAACCTTCTAAACTCCAGTGAATACAAGCCTAGTCTTTTCAATCTTTCCTCATATGACAGTCCCGCCATCCCTGGGATCAATCTCGTGAACCTACGCTGCACTGCCTCAATCACATGGATGTCCTTCCTCAAATTAGGTCAATAGCATAGAAACAGGCCGAACTCATCCAGGCTGACCAAAATGCCTTATCTAAGCGAGTCCCATTTACCGACATTTGGCCCATATCGCTCTAAATGTTTCCTAACCATGTACCCGGCCAATTGTCTTTTAAATGCTGTTATTGCACCTGCCTCAACTACCTCCTCTGACATCTCATTCTATAAACCCACCACAGTGCGAAAACATTGCCCCTCGGGTTCTTATTAAATCTTTCCCTTATTAACTTAAACCAATGCCCTTTAGTTCTTGTTTACCCAACATCGAGCAAAAGACTCTGTGTATTCACGCTATCAATTCTCCTTATTATTTTATACACCTCTATAAGGTCACCCTTCAGCCTCGTACATTTCAAGCCTGGTCTGAGCCTGCCTAATCTCTCCCCATAGCTTAGGCCAGAGTCCTGGCGACATCTCAGCATTCTTTTCAGCTTAATAGGATTTCAATTCAATTAAATTCAATTCAACTTTAATGTCATTGCACAGATACAAGTATGGGTACAACGAAATGCAGTTTAACGTCAGTTCGTAGTAAAAGCAATATATAAATAGATACAGAATGCAGACAATGCGGACGGAGAGACTGGAGAAAGCTATCGGCGGGACTCCGAGTTCAGCAGTGTGATGGTGTTGTTATAGAAGCTGTTCCTCATCCTACTAGTGCGGGACCTGAGGCTCCTGTACCGCCTCCCTGACGGTAGGAGGGCAAACAGTCCATGGTTAGGGTGGGAGGGGTCTTTGATGATCGTCCAGGCCCGTCTCAGACACCGTTTTCGGTGGAGAGCATCCATGGCAGGGAGCGGGGCACCGATGATGTGCTGGGCGGTTTTCACCACCCGTTGTAGTGCCTTCCTATCGGCTACGGTGCAACTGCTGTACCATACCGTAAAGCAGGTGGTCAGAATGCTTTCGATGGTACAGCGGTAAAAGTTGGTCAGTATCTGGGGGGACAGGTGGGCTTTTTTGAGCCTCCTCAGGGAATAAACGCGCTGCTGCGCCTTTTTGATCAGCTTGAAGGTGTTGAGGGACCAGGACAGATCCTCCGAGATGTGTACCCCAAGGAATTTGTAGTTGGAGAGGGGGCAAACACACCCCCATCCTGTTTATATGGGTGGGGGTGTGTCTGCCCCCTCTGTTCTTTCTAAAGTTAACAATGATTTCCTTCGTCTTCTGGGAGTTGAGGACGAGGTTATTATTGGCACACCAGGTTGTCAGGTGCTGGACCTCCTCCCTGTAGGCTGACTCGTCGTTGTCACTGATCAGTCCTACCACCGTGGTGTCGTCGGCAAATTTTATGATGGCGTTGGAGCCATACTTAGGGATGCAGTCATGGGTGAAGAAGGAGTAGAGGAGAGGGCTGAGCACACAGCCCTGTGGCACGCCAGTGTTCAGTGTTATAGTGGAGGAGGTGAGGTTGTTGACCCTAACAGACTGTGGTCTGTTAGTGAGGAAATCCAGTGTCCAATTGCAGAGGGAGGTGGAGATGCCAAGACCGCTGAGTTTGGTGATCAAGCTAGCGGGTATGACAGTGTTAAAGGATGAGCTGAAGTCAATGAACAGCAGCCTGATGTAGGTGTTATTGCTGTCAAGGTGGGTCAGGGCAGAGTGTAGGGCCGCCGATATGGCGTCCTCTGTAGACCTATTGGTCCGGTAGGCAAACTGATGGGGGTCCAGTGTGGGGGGGAGGCTGGCTTTGAGGTGAGCCAAGATCAGCCGCTCGAAGCACTTGGCGATGACGGGTGAGTGCCACTGGCTGGAAGTGGTTGAGACTCCCTGTCGCTGATTGTTTGGGCACTGGCACAATGGTAGATGTCTTGAGGCAAGTGGGGACGACACCCTGGGCCAGTGCCAGATTGAAAATGTCAGTGAGGACCAGGGATAGTTGTCCAGAACATGCCCTGAGCACCCGCCCGGGGATGCCATCGGGGCCGGCAGCTTTGTGCTCATTCACCTTGCTCAGTGCATCTTGTACAGCAGAGCTGGAGAGACTGAGGGGTTGTTCATTCGGGGGTGGAACAACATTGATGGCTGGAGTTTTGTTGTCCCGGTCAAAGCGAGCATAGAAATGGTTTAGCTCGTCAGGGAGGGAGGAGTTGTCTGTGGGGGGGGGGGGGGGGGGGGGTGTTGACTTATGGTAATCGGCAATGGATTTGATTCCTTGCCACATGCGCCTGGGATCAGAGTTGTTTCGGAAATGCTCCTCGATCCGCCGTTTGTGATTGAGTTTAGCATTCCTGATTCCCTTTTTCAGATTGGCCCTGGATGAGCTGTATCCCTCAGCGTCGCCAGATTTAAAAGCGGTGTCGCGAGCCTTCAGCAGGAGTCTGACCTCCCTGCTCATCCACGACTTCTGGTTAGGGGAGGTCTTTATCTCTTTGTGGGTAGTGACGTTGTCAGTGCAGAATTTTATATAGTCCAGAACGGTTGAGGTGTATGAGTTGATGTCCACTTGGGAGTTACAGGTGGCCTGAGTGGCAAACAGACTCCAGTCTGTTTGCTGAAACTGTTTCTGTAAAACAGAGACAGCCCCCTCAGGCCAGACCTTCACTGTCCTCACGGTAGGTTTCACACGTCTGATCAGAGGTGTGTATTTGGGGAGCAGGAACAGAGAGAGGTGGTCAGTCTGTCCGAGGTGGGGGAGGGGGAAGGCTTTGTATGCTTCAGTAATATTGGTATATACTAGGTCCACTATATTGTTTCCTCTGGTTGGGCAGGAGACATGTTGGTGTAATCTGGGGAATACAGTTTTAAGGTTGGAGTGGTTAAAATCACCTGCAACAATAAAATCCCCCTCTGGGTGTGCAGTTAGTTGTTTGCTGATAGCAGCTTGCAGCTCTTCCATTGCTAGCCTGGCATTAGCGTCCGGGGGTACATAGACTTCAGTGATAACAATCGATGTAAATTCCCTGGGCAGATAGAAGGGCCTGCACTTTCTCATCAGGTATTCCAGGTCAGCAGAGCAGTGACTACCAATCCTGACAACGTCTGTACACCATGAGTTGTTCACATAAATGCACAACAATTTCTCAGCAGGGTGACCAAAACTGAACACAATATTCCAAGTGGAGCCTCAGCAACATCTTGTATAAGTAGAACATAACGTCCCAACTTGGCTACTCAATACCCTGACTGACGAAAGCCAATGTGCCAAAAACAGTCTTCCAACTGAAGCATCACTTTCAGAGAATCATGTACTTGGACTCCTAGATCCCTCTGCTCTACAACACTCCATGTAGCTCACTGTGAAGTTCCTGCCCTGTTTCGACTTCCCAAAATGTAATATCTAACACTTATCTGAATTAAGGTCTTAGAGTCCTAGAGTCATACAACATGGAAACACGGGCATCGGCCAAACCTGCCCAACTAACCAATATGTCCCATCTACACCAGTCCCACCTGTTTGCGTTTGGCCCATATTCCTCTAAACTTGTCCTTCCATGTACCTGTCCAAATGTTTCTTTAACATTGCGATAGTACCTGGCTCATCTTGCCTCCTCCAGCAGCTCGTTCCATATAGCCACCACTCTGTCTAAAAAAGTTACTTCTCAGGTTCCTATTAAATCATTCCCTCCTTACCCAAAATCTATGTTAACTGGTTCTTGATCCACCTACTTTGGGGAAGAGACTGTGGATTTACCCGATCCTCTCATGATTTTTGTACACTTCCACAAGATCACCACTCATCCTCCTGTGCTCCAAGGAATAGAGTCCCAGCATGCTCAACCTTTCCCTGTAGCTCAGGCCCCTCAGTCCTGGTGACATCCTCGTAAATCTTCTCTACATCCTTTCCAGCTTGACAATATCTTTGGTGCCCAAAACTTTCCTATAACATGGTGCGGCCTCACCAACATTGTATACAACTGCAACATGTTACCCCAACTTCTATACTCAATACTCTGATGAAAGCCAATGTGCCTAAAAGCCTATTTTGACCACCCTATCTACGTGCGGTGCCATTTTCAAGGAACCATGCACCTGCACTCCTAGATCCCTCTGCTCTACAACACCCCCCAGAGAACTTGCCATTCATAATGTAGGTCCTGCCCATGTTAGACTTCCCAAAATGTAACACCTCATATTTCTTTGTGTTAAATTCCATCAACCATTTTTCAGCCCACCTGCCTAGCTGATCGATCCTGCTGTATTTCTTCACTGATAACCATCTTCACGGTCTACTATATCACCTACGGCTGTGTGAGATGCAAATGTAGAACATCTAAACTGTCTCTTTAAAAAGAACATTGAACTGTGCAGCATGGAACCAACCCTTCATCCCACAATGGTCTGTGCCGAACATGATGCCAAGATCAAACTTATCTGCCTGCACATAATCAATATCTCTCCAATCCCTGCATATTCATGTGCCTACACAAAAGTCTCTTCAATGCCACTCTTGTATCTGTCTCAACCACTGCCCTCGATAGTGTGTTCTAGGCACTCATCACTCTCTGTGCAAAAAGACTAGCCCCGCACATCTCTAAACTTTCCCCTTCACACATTAAAGCTATGCCCTCATGTATTTGATTTTGGGAGAATTCTGGAACTCTATCTATGGGCAGCACAGTCACTCAGGGGTAGAGTTGCAGTTTTACAGAACCAGAGACCCAAGTTCGATCCTGACTAGGGTGCCATCTATACGGAGTTTGTACGTTCTCCCTGTGACCGCATGGGCTTTCTCCAGGTGCTCCGGTTTCCTCCCACACTGCAAAGACATACAGGTTTGTGTGTTAATTGACATCTGTAAATTTACCCCGGTGTGTAGGATAGTGCTAGTGTACAGGGTGATTGCTGGATGGTGTAGACTCAGTGGGCCGAAAGACCTGTTTCCATGCTGTATCTCTAAAGTCTAACGTCTAAAATATAAAGTGAAGTAAAGTAAGGTCTTAAGCTTTTGCTTCCCTTAATTTTATATACTTCTATCAGGTCTCTCTGCAACCTGTGGTGTTCCATAGAATACCATCCAAGTCTGTCCAACCTCTCCCTTTAGTTAATGCCCTCTAATCCAGGCATCGTTCTGGTAAACCTCCGCTAAACCCTTTCCGAAGCCTCCACTCTTTCATGTAAAAAGGCGAATGGAACTGCACACAATACTCCAAATGCGGCCTAACCAAAGTCCTATAAAGCTGAATCATTACATGCTGAGCAGTGACCCAGGAATTGTAAATCCTTTTTGCCTCTGGGTACGTCTCTTGACTGACTCCATTGACTTTATGCTATTACCTTAAGGTTAAAATTAATGGACTAAAATTCATGAGGTGGTTGTATATTTTCAAATATATGAGGCGTAACATTGATTTCTGAATGCTATGTTCGTGATTTTCTCCATTAAAGCAGTATTAAATAAAAACAAATCGACAAAAATAATAAAATCACTAACTACTCAAAATTAAGTTTACATTTTATTCAAAATCTTATAAAAATCCTTAAACATATAAATATGCAGTGGCATAAGTGAGTGATTAAAATGCATTTTCAGTGCAATTAATTTTTCTTTTATTATATCGTGTGATAAACTACAATTCCAAAGACATACAGGTTTATAGGTTAATTGTCTTTGGAAAGAATTGTAGTTTGCGGTGAGATCACTGCTCAGCATGGACTCGGTGGGACGGAGGGCCTGTTTCTATGTTGTATCTCTAAACCAAACTAAACAGCAAGTCTGTGGTGACCAGCAATCCCCGCACACTAACACTATCCTACACACACTAGGACCAATTTACAATTTTTCCGAAGCCAATTAGCCTACAAACCTGTACATCTTTGGAGTGTGCGGGAAAACCGGAGCATCCGGAGAAAACCCACGCAGGTCTTGGGGAGAACGTACAAACTGCGTACAGACAGTATCTGCAGTCAGGATTGAACCCAGGTCCCTGGCGCTGTAAGGCAGTAACTCTACCGCTTGTCCTTGTCCTCCTGCCACCCCCCACACTACAATCAGTTTGAAGTGAGCCCACACTGTCTGGAAGAGCCTCTCCAGTGGCCAGCATGAAACTAGCCATGTTACAGTCTCAGTGAGTCCCCCTCACACACATTCCACTGGCTTCATTGAGCTGACACTTGCTGCACTACTGTCTGGGAATGTCATTCCAGACAAGAATTTAATTTGTAATTTCCTGCCAATTTCCAATCCTTAGACGAATTGAAGCAGCTGTGATTGAGGCAGTGCAGCGTAGGTTCACGAGATTGATCCCTAGGATGGCGGGACTGTCATGTGAGGAAAGATTAAAAAGACTAGGCTTGTATTCACTGGAGTTTAGAAGGATGAGGGGGGATCTTATAGAAACAAATAACATTATAAAAGGACTGGACAAGCTTGATGCAGGAAAAATGTTCCCAATGTTGGGCGATTGCAGAACCAGGGGCCACAGTCTTAGAATAAAGGGGAGGCCATTTAAGACTGAGGTGAGAAAAAACGTTTTCACCCAGAGAGTTGTGAATTTGTGGAAATCCCTGCCACAGAGGGCAGTGGAGTCAAATCACTGGATGGATTTAAGAGAGAGTTAGATAGACCTCTAGGGGCTAGTGGAATCAAGGTATATGGGGAGAAGGCAGGCATGGGTTATTGATTGGGGACGATCAACCATGATCATAATGAATGGTGGTGCTGGCTTGAAGGGCCGAATGGCCTCCTCCTGCACCTATTTTCTATGTTTCTATGGATGCTGTTCGACTGATGCACTTGTTGGAAGCTGAAAGAGTCTGCAACTTGTATTTGCTTGTAACAATATCTCTCTTACCTTTAGTTTAGTTTAGAAATATAGTGCAGAAACATCGTGCGACCAGCAATTCCTGCACACTGACATTATCCTACACACACTAGGGACAATTTACAATTATACCAATCCAATTAACCTACAAACCTGCACATCTGTGGGAGGAAACTGGAGTTTCCCGGAATAAACCCACACATGTCATGTCATGGGGAGAACGTACAAACTCCGCACAGACAGCTCCCATGGTCAGGATTAAACCCGGGTCTCTGGTGCTGTGAGGCAGCAATTCTACTGCTGTGCCACTTTGCTGCCATATTGAGGTAAAAACTATAACAAAGCCAATTATGAGAAAGACCAATTTCCCGAAATATAATAAAAGGCTCAGTTAATATGTGGATATGTTTGCTATTTGTCTTCAATTGTGTTTTCACAAGGCACAAGATACACGTGTACAAGTAACAGAACAATACAACTCTTACTTGCTGCAGTTTAACATTTCCTTTAGTTTATTCTGTTCACAGCCATATGCTGGGTGTTTGATATTCCAAATGTAAAGACACAAATTGCAGCTAGAAGTCTTTTCAGAAAATGTTTTTCTAACTCAATAACTGTTGGTCGATGCCAGATTATTGCATATGACGATATGATTTTACTAAGTCTCTCTGTTGTAAGTATTTATGTAGGCAGTTTTTATTTAACAATTATCATGAAAACGCCATGATGCAGAAAGGCAGCTTTGTGGACAGAATATGTTCCCTGTCGTCTGAATTTTTAAATAATGCTTGTAATTCACATGCAGAAACAGGTGCGTTCCACACCAGTTGGTGCCAGCTTTGCCAGGCTGAGTTCAGAGACAGCGTGGGGACATTCGCCTTTCCATGCTCACCTGCTGCTCTCCGTCCATTTCTTACCGAGATACTCTGGGGCCAGCGATAAGTACAATTGAACTAACAACTTGTCTGTTAGCCTGGAGGAGCTGTGAAGGAAGGAACTGCAGATGCTGTTAAACCAAAGATAGACACACAATCCTGGAGTAACTCAGCGGGTCAGGCAGCATCTCTGTAGAAAAAGAATGGGTGATTTTTCAGGTCGATACCGTTCTTAAGGTCTGAAGAACCGTCTCGACCCCAAACATCACCTATTCCTTTACTCCAGAGATGCTGCCTGACATGCTGAGTTACTCCAGTTTTTTGAGTTAGTCCTGAGGAGGAAGCTGACCCCTGCTAGTTTTATGAAGGCCTGTTACAGCAACGCTGAAATATTCCAAAATAAAGCCCAGTGAGAGACACAAGGAATGGCAGCTACTGGACACGTGATTCAAAATACAAAGTGCTGGAGGAACTTAATCAGCCAGGCAGCTTCTGAAGAGGGGATGGTGATATTTTGTGTTGGTTTTGTTCTTCAGACTGATTGTAGTGTGGGAGGAGTGGGGAGGACAAATCCCGGTAAGGGCGGCGCAGTGGCGCAGCGGTAGAGTTGCTGCCTTTCAGCGCCAGAGAGCCGGGTTTGATCCTGACTACGGGTGCTGTCTGTATGGAGTTTGTAGGTTCTCCCCGTGACCACCTGGATCTTCTCCAGGAGGTTTTCTCCCACACTCCAAAGACATACATGTTTGTAAGCTAATTGGCCTGATATAATTATAAATTGTCCCTAGTGCGAGTAGGATAGTGATAGTGTGGTGGGATCTCTGGTCAATATGGACTGGGTGGGCCGAAGGGCCTGTTTCCACACTGTATCTCTACATTGAACTAAACTAAACTAAGTGATAAGTGGATACAGGGGAGGGGGTGGGGATGATTGGCAGATACGTGGAGAAAGTGACAAAAGCTCGAGGTTGAAAGTAGACAAAGAGGAGTGAAATGTAAAGATGGAGGGAGTAATATGGATGGAAGGGACAGGGAGAGGGGAAGTAGGGGATAAAAGGGGAATGAGGGACTGGGGGATGGGAGATGAAT
This sequence comes from Okamejei kenojei, assembly GCA_035221665.1. NCBI lineage: Eukaryota > Metazoa > Chordata > Chondrichthyes > Rajiformes > Rajidae > Okamejei > Okamejei kenojei. Next base: position 1,899,235 of record CM069164.1, read on the forward strand.
GTATGCAGGAGGGGAAAGGAGAAGGGGTGACTGCAGGGGTGGACAAATGGGTACACACCAAGGTGGGTGACGGGGGGGGGGGGGGGGTGGTTGGGTGCAGGGAACGGGGGGGGGTTGGAGAGCCGCAGAATGTCTGGCGTCTGAGTGAAGCAGTTGGGCTCACTTTACAACACCACTAATGACTGGTATTTGACCCAATGCTGTAACAGGACCCCTCTCAACATGCAGAGGATCAGACTTCAGCTGGCCCCATGGTTTGCTGAGAGTATTGGTCCAAAGACAAGGAAATAAATGATTAGGAGGCTATAGGATTCTACGAGGCAAAGCAAGTCAGCAGTAGGAGTCTCTCACCTCCCGCTTTGGAGTGCTACAATTTTAATAATCAGGATTGAGTAACATAGTGTAAAAATAGACTCATTCAGGCAGAAGGCACACTGTGCTGTGGAAATAGAGCCGGGGCTGACCTATAAGTAAACTATTGGGTACTTTAGGTCCCAACCTCTTGCGTGAAGAGGCTGCTAGAAAACTGAAATGCCAAGGAATTTGATCCTGGAAGCTGATGTTGGTGTTTGCTGATATAACTGAAACCTAAGCTGTGTTAGAGATGTTTCCTGCTGCCTGCCTCTGAAATATTACTGAGCCCATGCCCGAGGCAGTACCAATACGTTTGTTACATGGCATTTCTTTACAATACATACACTGTTGTCCCATTGTCCTCCTGCAACCACGGGCCTGGATATGAGCAATGACGGGCAGTGAGGAAATCTGTGTAGAGTTGCCTTGATGAGTAGCATTTGGCCATTGACTCATAATATAGAGATGGCTGCAACACAGGAAACATGGCTGGCTAATGTCCTATACACCTCTACAAATAACAATGTGCAATAAGGAGATCATAGTGAACATTGGCCAGGGCATTACAGGTAACACCTCTGCTCTGCTGCCATTAGTGCTGAGACTAAAAATGTCCCCATTTATTCAGTTGCCAGTGTTTGTGGATTTTTCTTTTGTTAATAAACCATCAGAAGTAACTTTCAGATCACAAGAATATTCCTCAGTCGTAAAGCTTTTAGTTCAGCACTTCAGCAGGTCTAGCACATGTTTTTTATAAGGGGTACATTTTTAAGACAAGAACACATTGTGTAATGGTAACATCATTCAAGCATTTGACAATATGGTAAACAATATTCAATACTAAGGAGACGTTAGCAAAAGTGACTAAAGGCTGAATGATTGAGAAACAAAAAAAGTCTACTGGTGTAGTAGATCTGAAACACACAAGTTGCTGGAACCATTCAGCAGATTAGGCAGCATCTGTGGAAAAAAAAGCAGAGATGGTCGAAAGCTTCAAGTGTCCAGGAATAAATATCACCATCAATTTGCCCTGGGCCAGCTACATTGAAAGAAAGCATAGCAATGCCTCTACTTCCTTAGAAGGCTAAAGAAGTTCAACGTGTGTCCAACAACCTTCAGCAACTCTAGAGAAACGCCATAGAAAATATTTTATCCAGAAGAACAGCAGTGAATTGTGGACACAACCCAGACCATCATACAAACCAGCCTCCCTTCCATTGACTCCATCTACACTTCACACTGCCTTGGCAAGGCCACCAGCATAAGGTCATAAGGGATAGGAGTATTCAATCATGGCTGATCTATCTCTCCCTCCTAACCCCATCCTCCTGCCTTCTACCCATAACTAATCAAAAATCTATCTATCTATGACTTTAAAATATCCACTGACAGCCTGCTCAGCCTTCTGTGGAAAATCATTCTACAGATTCACCACCCTCCACCTAAATAAATGTCTCCTCATTTCCTTCCTAAAAGAATGCCTTTGACTCAAGCAGAATCAAGGACCAGTCTCACCCAGTCCTTCACTCTTCACTCCCTCTTCACCCCTCTTCCATAAAAGTAAAGTGAATAGGTATATGGACGTGAAGGGAATGGAGGGGTATGGAGGGAATGGAGCAGGTAGATGGGACTAGGGGAAAACAAATGGTCGGCACGGACTGGAAGGGCCGAGAGGGCCTGTTTCCGTGCTGTAATTGTTATATGGTTATAAAGCAGCAGAGACAAAGTTTGATTACGTACCTCCAGATTCAAGGACAGTTTCTGTTAGCAGGCAACTACATGGTCCTCTCATCAACCAGAGGATGATCGTGACCTCACATCTACTTCAATGGAGACCTTTGAACTTTCTTTAATTGGACTTTATCAGACTTCAATGTTATATATTTGGATTAAATGTTGTTCCCTTTATCCTTTATCTTCATCTGTGCTCGGTGGAAGGTTTGATTAGATTTATGTACTGTCTTCTTTGATTAAATAGCTCACAAACAAAAACAAGCTAGATAATTCTTGGGAGGAACTTTTGGAACATGTGGGTCGGATTAATAATGAGAAGAGATTGTGTGAATCTGTGGAATTCTTTGCCACAGAGGCTGTGGAGGCTGTCAATTGATATTTTTAAGGAAGAAGTAGATAGATCCTTGATTAATGCGGGTCTCAAGGGTTATGGGGAGCAGGCAGGAGAAGTGGGTTAGGAGGGAGAGATAGATCAACCAGGATTGAATGATGTAGATTTGATGGACCAAATAGCCTAATTCTGCTCCTTTCGCATGACCTTATGATTTTTTCATTGTACCTCGCGAGGTACATAAAACAATAATGAGCTAAACTAATCTTTGTTAGTTGGTGAGGTAATTAAGTTCAAGGATGACCAATCGCCAGGAGTTGGCAAATACAGAGCAGTCTGAGTGGGGAGGGACCACTCAAGATTCAAGAATCAAGAGAGTTTATTGTTGTGTGTCCCTGATAGGACAATGAAATTCTTGCTTTGCTTCAGCACAACAGAACATAGTAGGCATTGACTACAAAACAGATCAGTGTGTCCATATAGCATTATGTAAATATATACACAATGAATAAATAAACTGATAAAGTGCAAATAACAGATGATGGGCTATTTATGTTCAGAGTTTTGTCCGAGCCAAGTTTAATAGCCTGATGGCTGTGGGGAAGTAGCCTCCTCTCTATCATTCCAGCTCAACATCTTGTCAAAGTTTTGATGAAACATGAAGTGGGAACTCAGCTTCTCTCTCCACACGGACTGCCTGCTCTGTCGTTCCACCATTTAACTTTCATTTCAGATTTCAGAAGCCAAGGTTGGCTTGTTTCTGTCAGCAGGAAGAAAGGTGAGGATGGAAGTCATCGGGGTGCAGTGCCACCGTGCTGGAGGATGGTGCAGAGACGGGGCAAAAAGGTTGATGAGGGCAGAGCTGTAGATGTTGTGTACATGGACTTTAATAAGGCGTTCGACAAGGTGCCGTATGGTAGGCTGCTCGGGAAAGTTAGATCTCATGGGATCCAATGAGAGACAGCTGAACAGACAGCAAATTGGCTCCATGGAAGGAAGCAGAGGGTGATGGTGGAAGGTTGCCTCTCAGAAGGGATGCCTGTGACTAGTGGTGTGCCACAGGGTTCGGTGCTGGGCCCGTTACTGTTTGTCATCTACATCAATAATTTGGATGAGAACATACAGGGCAAGATTAGCAAGTTTGCTGATGATACAAAAGTTAGTGGTGTTGCAGATATTGAAGATGGTTGTGAACGATTGGAGCAGTATCTGGATCGATTGGCCATGTGGGTGGAGGAATGGTTGATGGAATTTAATACAGAGAAGTGTGAGGTGTTGCATTTTGGGATGTCAAACAAGGGCAGGACCTACACAGTAAATCGTAGGCCTCTGGGTAGTGTTACAGAGCAGAGGGATCTAGGAGTACAGGTGCATGGTTCTTTGAAGGTCGAGTTGCAGGTAGATAAGGTGGTCAAAAAGGCTTTTGGGACTTTGGCCTTTGTCAGTTAGAGTATTGAGTTTAGAAGTTGGGAGGTCATGTTGCAGTTGTATAAGACATTGGTGAGACCCCAGTTAGAATATTGTGTTCAGTTCTGGGCACCATGTTATAGGAAGGATATTGTCAAGCTTGAAAGATTTCAGAAAATATTTACAAGGATGTTGCCAGGACTAGAGGGTGTGCGCTATAGGGAGAGGTTGAATAGGCTGGGTCTCTATTCCATGGAGAGCAGGAGGATGAGGGGAGATCTATTGAGGTGTACAAAATAATGTGAGGAATAGACTGTGTAGATGCACAGTGTCTCTTGTCCAGAGTAGGGGAATTGAGGAGCAGAGGACCATAGGTTTAAGGTGAAGGGGAAAGATTTAATAAAAATCTGAAAGGTAATTTTTTCACACAAAGGGTGGTAGAGATGTGGATGAAACTGCCAGAGGAGGTAGTTGAGGCTGGGACTATCCCATTATTTAAGAAACAGTTAGACAGGTACATGGATATGACAGGTTTAAAGGGTTATTGTCCAAGCGTAGCCAAGTGAGACTAGGGTAGCTGAGACATTGTTGGTCAGTGTGGGCAAGTTGGGCCGAAGGGCCTGCTTCCATGCTGTCTCTCTCTCTTACTCTCTCTCTCTCTCTCTCTCTCTCTCTCTCTCTCTCTCTCTCTCTCTCACTCTCTCTCTCTCTCTCTCTCTCTCTCTCTCTAAGGATGGCATGGACAATTATCTCAAAGACTGCAGGTTGGAAAGAAGGGTTGGATGATCTTTGCCACAATAACACAAAGCAGTGTTATGAACTATTTTTGTGTGGTCATCATGGACTTCCCCCTGCGCCCTCAAGCTGACCTCATGGTGTTGGAAGCCCCAGTGATGTTCCCTACCTTGCCCCGTTAACATGGGGCTTGCTGTCTCACACCATAAGATAAATACACCGCTCAGTGCCTTGCTCCCTTGACCAGTCACTACACAGTGCAATCATAGCTCAATTAAAATCAGTGTCAATTCAAGTCCACTTCACTTCTGAGTCGTACTCCCCTTCTGGTGAGGCAGAGTCTCTGGTCTCCAGCACTGGCACCTGGCTGGACGTCGCCACAGACAACTCCACTGCCCACTGCTCGCTTGTTCTCACTCCTCCCCATTAGGTTTTGCCACAACACCTGAACTATTTTTGACATTTCCCCAACCAGTTAAGCGCGGCACGATGGCGCAGCGGTAGAGTTGCTGCCGGAGACCCGGGTTTACTTCTGACTACGGGTGCTGTCTGTACAGATTTAGTACATTCTCCTCGTGACTGCATGGGTTTTCTCCACGAGATCCAGTTTCCTCCCACGTTACAAAGATGTACAGGTTGTAGATTAATTGGCTCAGTAAAGTTGTAAATTGTCCTTCGTGTGTGCAGGATAGTATTAGTGTGGTGGGATAGCTGGTCGGCATGGACTCGGTGGGTCAAAGTTGACTGTTTCCGTGCTGTACCTCTAAACTCAACTAAACTGAACTAAAACCCATTTTTAAAATATTCAATTACAGTATCTGGGTGAGCCACTTTTTATTGACCATGCTGGAGTTACCATTGAGAAGGTGGTGGTGAGCCACCTGGTGACCTGCTGTTGTCCTTTGTCAAGCAGCTCCCACAGCGCTGTTGGGCAAGGAGTTCCAGGGCTTGGTCAGTGCAATGATAACTGACTGGTCCCAAGTCAGCATGGTGCGTGACTTGGAGAGGAAGCTCCATTCCCTGTATCCAGTGCCACGCCGAGAGACAGGCCTTGCCTCGTATCTGCTGCGTGGCACAAGATGAGACAAAGTGAAGCAGGAGATCTTATTTGACTCTAGGTTTAGGTTTAGTTTAGTTTAGAGATACAGCATGGAGGCAGCCCCTTCGCCCACTGAGTCCACACCGACCAGCGATCACTGCACATTAACACTGGGGACAATTTACATTTTTACCAAAGCCAATTAACCAACAGATCTATACATCTTTGGGTGTGGGAGGAAACCGGAGCACCCGGAGAAAACCCACGTAGATCACAGGAGGAATGTATAAACTCCATACAGACTGCACCCGTAGACGGGATCGAACCTGGGTCTCTGGCGCTGTGAGGCAGCAACTCTACCGCTGCGCCACCGAGCCGTTAAGGTTCTGGTTAGTCACTCTAATTTGAATTCAATACTGTATTTAAGAGCTTGTCCTCTGAAATGTCTGAATAGTGACTGGAATGTTTTAAAGACGGAAGGTATATATTTGGATGCATTTATATATTGTAGTGCATGCTGAATAAAATATAAATTCTAATTTCAGAGCTGCCACAGAAGCTCTTTCATCCTTACTGAAGTCGAGTAAGTTTCTATTCATTTCACGTTTGATTATACTTTTATAAAACCTAAGATTTAAAATCTGCAAACATCTGTCTTATGCTGTAAATCTGCACATTTATCTGAAATAACATTGGTTCTTTCTACTAGCCTGCTTAGGTAGAAACCAAATTAATTAAAAATGAAAGCAAAAGTTATTAATATGTTGGTTGTTTTTAGTTTAGAGTTCATTTGATGTAATTTTTTACAACTGGCTTTTTGAATCTCAGGCCCCGTTTTACAACTGTACCTCACCATCTCCCCTCGCAATCTGACTGCGAATCCCATGTTTCCCTTTATAACTTTGCTATTAACAGTCCTGCTCTAAGGCTGCACCTTTTCATGGACTGTTCCTTTATCTCTGTGCTCTGTGCTCAGTTCAGTCTCCCAGAGAACAATACCCTTCAGAGATAAATAATTGGTTGTAAAGTATCTGGGGAGAAGCTGAAATCTAGCAAAATTATTTTTTAATCTCTTCACCTTGATCCATACCTTTCCTTTGAATCTTCTGCACTGTGACTGCACTACTAATATCACCAGCTAGTGTTCCTGCTTTGAATTTCCTCATACCATTCACCTGATTGCTATTCCAGTTTCCGTTCAATCATTCCTACTCCCTTTCTTTCTATCTGTGCTTTAGCATCGCTAGCTGTCCGGCTGCACATACAAATTACCACCGGAAATTTGTTTGGCTTCTCTCTTTGATTGTCGGTATACTATTGGTAAAAATAATTATTTTGATTGATCGCAAACCAGTTCACATGCTGAGTTTGTGGTCATGTGGATGCAGAAATATAAAGATCATTGGTATTTCAGCTCCGTTATCAGTTGCCCGAGAGTTCCTTTGCCAAGACACTCTTGAGATTGTTGTGCAGTTGCACTGTGGTGTTAGTGTGGGAGATGTTAGTGCTCAGATTATAATGGCATGAATTGTATTATAATCTGTAGCAGGTTGTGTTACGAGGTTCGAGGCGCAGCTATAGAAATATTCCACAGGGGGCCACTGTTGTCCATTAATTGGATGAAAGGCAAAGGTTCAGGATAAATCTGATGGCCTGTTGTTGACCATATATTTCAGAATGGAACAGCAGGAGAGCTGCGGACATTGGCTACATCCACAGGCTCTTGAAACTATATGAGGACTGGCATCAGCGAGACACAGCAAACCACTATGTTCCCATCCAGCGGGCTCTGCTCAAATGCATCAACAACATCACCAGTCTCCGCAAGGGAAAGAAATCCTTTCTCGAGGCTGATGGGATGAGAGTCCTACTCAACAGCTCACGGGTAAGTTTTCTCAGCCCCAAGATAACACAAAATGTCCACGGCTTAATCTTTGTCCTTTTACCGCATTGTGGGGGAGTTTCAGAAAAGTGTAGGTCATCGAGTCATAGCGTGATACAGCATGGACACAGGCCCTTCAGCCCAACATGCCTATAACGACCAACGTGTCCCATCTGCACTTGTCCCCCCTGCCTGCATATGACCCATATCCCTCTAAACCCGTCCTATCCATGTACCTGTCTAAATGGTTTTTGAACACTGTGATAGTACCTGCATCATCTACCTCCTCTGACAGCCTGTTACACACACCTAGCACCATCAAGGAATATGGGGAGAAGGCAGGCACGGGTTACTGATTGTAGATGATCAGCCATGAACACAATGAATGGCAGTGCTTGCGCGAAGGGCCAAATGGCTTCCTCCTGCACCTATTTTCTATGTTTCTATGCTTACCATCCATTGTGTGAAAAAAATCACCCCTCAGATTCCTGTAAAATCTTGCCCCCTTAAACTTATATCCTCTGGTTCTCGATTCCCCTTCTCTGAGCAAGAGGCTCTGTGCTTCTACCCAATCTTTAGCCTCAGAATTAATGGACGTTCTTTAGGAAGGAGATGAGGAGACATTTATGTAGTCAGGGTGATGAATCTGTGGAATTCTTTGCCACAGAAGGCTTTGGAGGCCAAGTCTGTGGATATATTGAAGGCAGAGATAGATATATTCTTGATTAGTACAGGTGTCAGAGGTTATGGGGAAAAGGCAGGAGAATGGGTTAGGAGGGAGAGATAGATCAGCCATTATTGAATGGGGGAGTAGACTTGATGGGCCAAATGGCCTTATTCTGCTCCTATCACGTATGATCTGGTGATCTTATTATCAACCTCTCTCTATAACTCAGGCCCCTGAGTCCTGGCAACATCCTCATAAATCTTCTCTGCATCGTTTCCAGTTTGACATTTTTCCTGGAACATGGTGCCCCAAAACTGGACACAGTACTCTAAATGCGACTTCGCTAATGTCCTATACAACTGCAACATGACCTCCCAACTTCTATACTTAATGTTCTGACTGACAAAGGCCAAAGTTGCCAAAAGCCTTTTTGACCACCCTGTAAATGACTTCCAGACTCAGTACATGATTCAAACACATCTTTAATCAACACTAAAACTTAACAGCACGAAAGATCAACACATCCTGGCTGCTCTAACTGTCGGTGCTGGGAAATAGTATTAGTATAAGTATTACAGTGGGGTGGAGTTAGAGATGCTGGCTGGTGTGTGATTGGTTAACATGCAACATCAATCGACATCCTTCCCCCCAAAGGTTAAATGTGAAAGGGTACTCATGCCATGGGGTTAAACATGGGGATAAACATACTCGCCATATATGTCTGGTGGTCTACTAACATGCTCCGAGCACATGTGGACCAAACCCTCCCCCACCCCCCGCCCCCCGCCTGAAATATGAGACGGAGAGCCTGGAGGCGAGAATTACGTGGTGGAGGCTTGTGGTGACCGAAAGGGGAAACATGCGGTGGGTGAGACCCCGTGGTTAGTGGAGAGAACAGGACGTGGAGGGGTGCAAGGCATGCGGGGACGGGTGGGAGACTGCAAAAGGCGGCTGGAACTGGAACTGGAACTGGAGCGGTGGAGCATAGGGACCAGCAGGCGGTGGTCGCGCCTCTCTCACAGCAAGCAGGTGTTGTCGACTTCTCCGGTATACCGCTCCCTCACAGTCAACCAGATACGACTATGGCTCATCAGTCGGGTTGATAACAGTGCCCAGACGGGAATGTCCAGCTGAAGTTCGTAGGCGGACGACCTGACCCGGAAGTAGAGGCTTGAGTGGTCTGCTGGAACTGTCGTATGACTGTTTCTGGATATCGAGCTTCTCTTGTAGACGTTTCTGGATAGTGACGGGCTTCAGCACCTGAGGAACCAGTTGCTGTTGTGCAATGGGTACTGGAGGCCTCGTCAATCTCGACATCAGTCGCTGTGCCGGCGATCTCAGGGTTCCGTCCCTGGCAACGTTTCTGATATTCAGGAGATCGAGATAAACGTCTGACTTTGAAATCTGTGCTCGCTCCAGCAAGTGTTTGGCGTTTCTGACAGTGCGTTCAGCGAGACCATTACTCTGTGGATACTCGGGACTGCTCGTGACCTGCTGGAAGTTCCATCGGTCAGTGAAAAGCTTGAACATGTGGCTGGTGAACTGCCGACCGTTGTCGGTTCTCAGGCTGACGGGAGCGCCAAAGTTAGAGAAGTGTCTTTTTAGCTTCTGGATGACCATCTCCGATGTGAGGGAGGTCAGTTGGTCTAGTTCAAACCAATTAGAAAAGGAGCCGACTAGAACGAGGTAGTGCTTTCCGCACCATTCGAAAATGTCTGCCGCCTGCGACGCCCAGGGCAGAGCTGGTGGAGGTTGTTGCAGAAGATGCTGCCGCTGCTGATGAGGCACAAGGCTGTTGCAAGCGGGGCAGGAGGCTACGTGGTCCCGGATGTAACTGGCCATTCCCAGCAGTAGAACAGACTACTACACGTGCCAGTGTGGCATCGGCTCCTGGGTGACCGCTGTGTGCTTCTTTGAAATATACGTGTCGTAGCGATGAGGGTATCACTACCTTGTGACCCTTGACGACAACACCATCCTGAACTTCCAGTTCATCATGGACCAGGAAGAATGGCTGCACCTCTGTGGGCGTGTTGGATTGTTTGTCTGGCCAGCCTGTTTTGATGATGGAGGAGAGGATTGAAACGTCGTCAGTGGCGGTGTGCGCGGCCAAGGTGCGCAGTTGCTTGCTGGAGACGAAATCGACACTGAGGACCGTGAAATTCTCCTGTTCATAATGATGTTGTTCGCAAGATGCCCGAGGTGCATGGAAGAGAGTGTCAGCGACGTGCTTGTCCTTACCCTTAGTGTAGGGAATAGAGAAATCGTACCGCTGCAGCTGCATCATCATACGCTGCAAACGAGCTGGTGCGGCGTGGATGGGCTTGTTCAGGATTGTCACCAGTGGTTGGTGGTCCGTCTCGACCGTGAAAGTGTTGCCAAAGATGAAGTCGTGGAATTTGGAGCAAGCAAAGATTCCATTTGCGTGTAGTGCTGCTCCGTGTCAGTCATGGTGCGAGAGGCATACGGGACAGGTAGTAGGGTGCCCTCGGCAGATGGTTGCAAGCAGGCTGCGCCGAGACCGAATTTCGAAGCATCGCAGGTGATCGTCACCGGACGTTTCAGGTAAAAGAAAATCAGGGTTGGTGCACTGGTCAGTTTGGACTTTAAAACATCGAAAGCAATCTGATGTTGCTGGGACCATGACCTCGCTGTGTCCTTTTTTGTCAGCTCCTGCAGTGTGGAGCTTAGTTCGCTGAGGTTTGGTATGAACCTGCCGAGATAGTTTACCATGCCCAGAAAACGCTGCAGTTGCCATACACTAGGATATCATCTACAATAATGGCACAAGGTAGGTCTCCAATTGGAGGCGTGGGTTCGAATCCCACATCTGACACCATGTAAATGACTTCCAGACTCAGTACATGATTCAAACACATCTTTAATCAGGACTAAAACTTAACAGCATGAAAGATGATTAGTTGTCAACACATCCTGGCTGCTCTAACTGTCGGTGCTGGGAAATAGTATTAGTATAAATATTACAGTGGGGTGGAGTTAGAGATGCTGGCTGGTGTGTGATTGGTTAACATGCAACATCAATCTACACACCCTATCTACCTATGATGCCACTTTCAACAAACCATTTACCAGTACTCGTATATCCCTCTGCTCTACAACACTCCCCTGAGCCCTACCATTTACTGTGGTATCTGCCCATATTAGTACCCCCAAAATTCAATACCACCCATTTCTCTGTGAGAATCAAAGAAAGGCAGCCACACAGTGAAGGAGAGAACTGAAGAGGTTTTCACAGGTTTAGCTGAAGATGGGAATGGATGATAAAGACTGCCATGTAGGTGTTGGGATGTCCCAGCACTGTGTTGGGTGCTGGGAGGTGGGTGGTGGGCGGTGAGGGAGGATCAGAGACCTATGATACCCCGAAATACCCCCACAGGGGGATCAGGAGTATGGAATGATGGGGAATGATCTGTGCACACGACCTGTGGGAAGCAAGGATGAGATGTAGTAGCAAAAACAGAAGGCCAGGTGTGAAGGGTGGCAGTCTGGGAGGCAGGAAGGGGTAATGGGCAATTTCTGTCACGATGATTACCTCAAAATGAACTCAAAATTATTTTGGAATAAGACCACAACAGCTAAGCAGTAGCTTGAAACTGAGGAAAGTATGGAGTGTTCTGATCCCACACGTCACCCATTCTTTTTTCTCCAGAGATGCAGCCTGACCCGCTGTTACTCCAGCACTTTGTTCCTATCTTCAGTGTAAACCAGCATCTGCAGTTCCTTTCTGCATTTGGATCCCACAATGTAGGAGGGTGATTCAGTTGCAGCTTAACTGTGACGAGTCAGACCCATGGTGTCTGCAGAGGGAGTGTCATGTTTTAGATCAGTCTCTTCGCACAGTGGGTCGACTTCACAGGAATCTGGATGCAGAAGGTCAGTGTGTTCTGTTGCAATCTATAGATGGCATTCTTCACACAGAGGGTGGTGGGCGTATGGAACGAGCTGCCAGAGAAGGTAGTTGAGGCAGGTCGATAACAACATTTAATTGGGCGTACATAAATACGAAAGGTTTGTAGGGATATGGGCCAAACGCAGGCAAATGGGACAGTTAGGGCGTCTAGGTCAGCATGGAAGAGTTGGGCTGAAGGGCCTATTTCCGTGCTCTTGTCACTCTTTGAATCTGTGGAAATTAAATATGGATGGAACTGTTTCCTATCAATCCTGTGGACAAACCTGAGCTTGTACAAACCTGGTCCAGGGCTGTCGAGTCTGTATATTTACCTCAATGTGTAACTGCCTATGTCAGAGCTGAACTATTCAGGAGTTTTGCATTGGTATCCGTTTATTATTGTCACATGTACAATGAAGACCTTTTGTTTGTGTGCGATTAGATAACACTATGCATGAATACAATCAATCCAGACAAGTATACATTTCCAAATGGAATAGAGATGTATAAGAGTGGAGCGACTGTACTGGATGACAGTCGATCCTCTCCTGGGAAGCGCAGACAAAGACTGCCACGCTCCAGTGCCATCCTGTTATTTGCGCTGGCTCTTCATCTTTTGATCAGATTGATTTTTATTGCAAGTTTTCTAGTTGTACAAATAATTAAGAACTCCTGATAGTGGATGTTAACAGCAAGAATGCAAGTGGCCACAGGACATAACTTTAGCCTGAATGAAAATGAAAACATGCTGAGTTTAGAAGGAAAAAAATCCCAAAATGTTTCCAAGTTTAAACCCGTCTCACTGTGCGAGTTGGCCCACGAGTGACCCCGAGTTTTCACTCGTGGTGATCACGTAGCGGGAACGTCGGAACTCGCACGAGCAACTTATCGACTCGTTGCGCTAACGGCAGGTACTCGGGAAACTTGTTAACTCGTGAAAAAAATCAAACATGTTTGATTTTTTCCACGAGTCAAATTAACTGTTCAAGTTAAAAATGGAAACATTTAAACTCGTTGTAATAACGTAGTGGCCCCGTGCGTTTATCTTAGTGTCTCGTGAGTCTACCGTGGGAACTTTAATAATCTGTTCTTTTGCTCGAGTAAAGACTGAACCAAAGATAGACACAAAATGCTGGAGTAACTCAGCGGAACCAGGCAGCATCTCTGGAGAGAAGGAATAGAGTCGAGACCCTTCTTCAGACTTACCCGAAATGGCCACCCATTCCTTCGCTCCAGAGATGCAGCCTGTCCCGCCGAGTTACTCCAGCATTTTGTGTCTATCTTCGGCCTTTCTGCCACTTGTCCTTTATTACTGAGGCGCCTGCCCCGTGGCTTCACTCTGTCTCAATGAACGGCTTAAAGACCTGCCGAAGGGGCAAGTCTGGGGTGGTGGGTGGGATGTGTCCACGTGTGATGGTCCATCCATCCCCCCGGGGCCGAGAGTGTGGGATTGGGAAGGAACTGCAGATGCTGGTTCACACCGGAGATAGACACACACAATGCTGGAGTAACTCGGCGGGACAGGCTGCATCTCTGGAGCGAAGGAATGGGTGGCATTTCGGGTAAGTCTGAAGAAGGGTCTCGACTCTATTCCTTCTCTCCAGAGATGCTGCCTGGTCCGCTGAGTTGTGTGTGTGTGTGTGTCTCTCTCCCTCTCTGTCTATCTGTGTGTATCTGTGTGTGTGTGTGTGTGTGTGTGTGTGTGTGTCTCTCTCTCCCTCTCTGTCTATCTGTGTGTGTGTCTGATGTCGGGTCCCGGTGGCCGCTCAAAGTCACCCGAGCTGCCTCATTCCTCTGAAGTGGTGGCCAGCTGCTGTCTGTGTGTATCTCTCTGTGTGTGTGTGTGTGTGTGTGTGTGTGTGTGTGTGTGTGTGTGTGTGTGTGTGTGTGTGTGTGTGTGTGTGTGTGTGTGTGTGTCTCTCTCTCCCTCTCTGTCTATCTCTGTGTGTGTGTGTGTGTGTGTGTGTGTACTGTCGGGTCCCGGCGGCCGCTCAGTCACCCGAGCTGCTTAATTCCTCTGAAGTGGTGGCCAGCTGCTGTCTGTGTGTATCTCTGTGTGTGTGTGTGTGTGTGTGTGTGTGTGTGTGTGTGTGTGTGTGTGTGTCTCTCTCTCTCCCTCTCTGTCTATCTGTGTGTATCTGTGTGTGTGTCTGATGTCGGGTCGCGGTGGCCGCTCAGTCACCCGAGCTGCCTCATTCCTCTGAAGTGGTGGCCAGCTGCTGTCTGTGTGTATCTCTCTCTCTATGTGTGTGTGTGTGTGTGTGTGTGTGTCTCTCTCTCTCTCTCCCTCTCTGTCTATCTGTGTGTATCTGTGTGTGTGTCTGATGTCGGGTCCCGGTGGCCGCTCAAAGTCACCCGAGCTGCCTCATTCCTCTGAAGTGGTGGCCAGCTGCTGTCTGTGTGTATCTCTGTGTGTGTGTGTGTGTGTGTGTGTGTGTCTCTCTCTCTCTCTCCCTCTCTGTCTATCTCTCTGTGTGTGTGTGTGTGTGTGTGTGTGTGTGTGTGTGTGTGTGTACTGTCGGGTCCCGGCGGCCGCTCAGTCACCCGAGCTGCTTAATTCCTCTGAAGTGGTGGCCAGCTGCTGTCTGTGTGTATCTCTCTCTCTCTCTCTCTCTCTCTCTCTCTCTCTCTGTGTCTGTGTGTGTGTGTGTGGGCTGTCGGGGTCCTGGCGGCCGCTCAATGTGAGTCACCCGGGCTGCTTCCTTTTTTAAAATTATTTAAAATAGAGATCCATTGCAAAAAAGTATTTAAAAACATAAAACAACAAGAAATGCTTGGTTACTGGAGGATGCGCATTTACCCATCCGCGCTGAAATAACTCAAAACCACAGGATGGAGATGTATTTTAACATTGTTGCTTTATTAAAACATACCTTCATTCACGGTTGGCTCAAGAGTAACGGGAGAGGAACTTGCTAACTCGGGAGAGGAACTTGGAACATCGCAGCAATGACATACCCGTGGGAACTCGTATTACACACTTGATCATAAACTTGCAGTCTCATGCACAGCCACGAGTCTGTCACTCGGGGTACCTCGTGGGTCAACTCGCACAGTGAGACAGGGCCATTAGGGCGACACAATGGCGCAGCTGGTAGTTCTGCTGCCTCACAATGTCTGAGACCCGGGTTCAATCCTGACTTCAGCTGCAGTCAATGTGGAATTTGCATGTTCTCTCTGTGATGTTGAGCCCACAAATGCCCCGTCCGGTTTCCTCAGTATGCTCCGGTTTCAATAATAATAATAATAATAATAATAATACTAATAATACTAATACTACTACTACTACTAGATTCAAGAGAGTTTATTGTCATGTGTCCCAGATAGGACAATGACATTCTTGCTTTGCTTCAGCACAACAGAACATAGAAGGCATGAATACAGAACAGATCAGTGTGTCCATATACCATTGTATAAATATATAAACACATGAATAAATAAAACACATAAAGTGCAAATAAGCTGATAATGGGTTATTAATGTTCAGAGTTTTTTTTAGTTGAGTTCAATAGCCTGATGGCTGTGCGGAAGAAGCTGTTTCTGAACCTGGACGTTGCAGTCTTCAGGCTCCTGTACCTTCTACCTGAAGGTAGCGGGGAGATGAGTGTGTGGCCAGGATGTTGTGGGTCCTTGATGATGCTGCTAGCCTTTTTGAGGCAGCGACTGCGATAAACCCCCTCGATGGAAGGAAGATCAGAGCCAATGATGGATTGGGCTGTGTTTACTACTTTTTGTAGTCTTTTTTGCCCCATGGCACACAAGTTGCCAAACCAAGCCACGATGTAGTAGTACTACTACTACTAATAATAATAATAATAAAGATAATAATAATATTTCCAAGGTTTGGGCGGCACAATGGCACAGCTGGTAGAGTACTGCCTCACACTGTCAGAGACCCGGGTTTGATTCTGACTTCAGCAGCTATCTATGTGGAGTTTGCACATTTTCCCTGTGACCGTGTGGGGTTTCCTTTGGGTGCTTTAGTTTCCTCCCACATCTCAAAGACGTGTGGGTTTGTAGGTTAATTGGCCTCTGTAAATTGCCGCTAGTGTGTAGAGAGTCTATGGCAAAGCGAGTTAACATAAAACTAGTGTGATCGGGTGATCAATGGTCAGTATGGACTCGGTGGGCTGAAGGTCCTGTTTCTCTGTTGTATCTTTCTATCAAGATTCAGTGATGCGATGGGGTCTCTGAGCTGAGAGATCAACATATTATAATGAATTAACTTGAGAGTTCTAGGGTCGACTAAACTGTTCCTTCCTTCTCCAGGCTTGTGGCTCCAGCCCAGACCTACACCCAGTTATCAAGTTAACTACACAAATTATGCGAAAGTGTCATCCAAAACAACACCTGCCTTTGCCCAAGCTGCAAAGCTGCTATTCATTTGTCTCACCAAACGCAGCCCACTCCCAGTTGTTGGTGGGTCCCAGCGACACTGTGCAAGGTGAGATCCACAGATTTACTTGAACTTCTGCTGCCTTACTGTGAAAGGGGAAATAGAGCTCATTTATACTGTCAGTTTTCCATCATTGCAGTGAGCCTGGGTAGTTGGGCTGGTGGTGGTTGATGCAAATGCTCCAATATTAAGGTCATGTCTCTGGTTGGTTTTGAGCAGCAGCTTCATTGGGCAGAGATCCAATCACATTCTCTCTTGCATGCAATCTTGCTGCCAATTTTCAATGAACCATTGGATATTTGAGGCTGAAATTGAGGCAAACCTTTTATACAAAATCTCGCAAGTGTAGAAAGTGTCTCAGAATGCTTTCACATGAAAAGCGGATGCCCACACAAATGAAATACTGCAGATGATGGAAATCTGACATGAAACCAATGAGGGAGAGTGAGAGGGAGTTGTGGACGTGAGTGTCAGAAATGATGACCAGGGGAAACTTGGCAGATGTTCTTCTGGGCAGGACATCTGCAGTTCCCTCTCAGTCTGATCTTCATGTGGCTCACACACCACTGATCTTCATGTGGCTCACACACCGCCTGCTGAAACAATCCAGTCAGCTGACCAAGGGACAATCAGCTTTGGACAATAAATTGGCATTGAAGAGCGAGATGTCTTTGAGCCATCCACAGTGTACAGGATAAAAAGAATAACATTTAGTGGAAGGTAAAGTCCAATTATAGATAGGTGGAGAGTCTCCAATGACGTAGATGGGAGGTCAGGACCATCAGTCTGCTCAGTGGCACAGCTGGTGGAGCTGCTGGATCAGAGTGTCAGAGACCTGAGTTTAACCCTGACCTCTGGTGCTGTTTGTGTGGAGTCTGCATGTTCTTTCTCCCTGTCACTGTGTGGGTTTCTGCCAGGTGCTCCAGTTTCCTCCCACATCTTAAAGATGTGCAGGTTTGTAGGATAATTGTCCCTCAATAAATTGCCCCTAGTGGAAGGAGTGGAGGAGAAAGTGACAATAACGAGAACTAATGTGAACGGGTAATCAATGGTCATTGTAGTCAGTCGGCCAAATGGCCTGTTTCAATGCCGTATCTTTCAACGAACCAAAGAAAGATGTTCTGATCACTCTACACCAGAACTGACATGATGCATGAAGGTAATAGAAATGGTGCTACATGTCAGGCAGCTCCAACTCTTTTAAGGCAGGGTTCCATTTATTGGTGTGTTGCGAAGGAATTGAGTGCTTATGATTACACAGAATGACAGGGTTCCCATATGCACTGGGCACCATGCATTTGCCCAACACCTCATTATCAGACCAATGATACGATTCCCATAAAGCAAGGTACATGCCAAGTAACATAAGCATCGACATTGCATGGATTGTCGAGGCGGAACTGCACTGACAGGTCTGTCTTTGTCCAGAGGATGTCACAGCTGAAGAAAATGAAGACCAGGATGATGATGACGATGTGAATGAGAATGAGGAACCTGGGTGCAGTGAAGATGTAAGGAAACATGAAGCTTACAAACCCTGCGCCATGTTGAGTCTGGCTGTAGCTGGTATTTCCATTCCGCAAGGTCGCATCTCTATTTACACTCATTAACTGCAGGGCATTCTGGACTTAGAGGGGGAGGGGGTGCAGCCAGAGGTTCAGACTGGTGCCTCTTTGTAGGTAGAAGAAGGATGCGGTTCCGCAGAGTGGTGGGAAAGGGAGAAAGACAGTCATTTCTGGATTACTGTTGGTCGAGTCCAGAACCAGGGGCCACAGTCTTAGAATAAAGGGGAGGTCATTTAAGACTGAGGTGAGAAAAAACTTTTTCACCCAGAGAGTTGTGAATTTATGGAATTCCCTGCCACAGAGGGCAGTGGAGGCTAAGTCACTGGATGGATTTAAGAGAGAGTTAGATAGAGCTCTAGGGGCTAGTGGAATCAATGGATATGGGGAGAAGGCAGGCACGGGTTATTGATAGGGGACGATCAGCCATGATCACAATGAATGCCGGTGCTGGCTCGAAGGGCCGAATGGCCTCTTCCTGCACCTATTTTCTATGTTTCTATGTTACTGATGTAAAACAGTGGAATGGGTGATTTAGACCCATGAGGAATCCGGGTCATTTTCTGAGGAAGGTGGAACATGTGCAGGCAGTAGCACCACATGAAGGAATGTGACTAAGAAAGTGGAAGAGATTCTAAACAATTATTTGGGTTTGTTCTTCATATGGAAGGCATTAAATATAACTCAACAACAACAGAAACTCTGTTCTGAAACAACACTATCACTAAACTAAACTAAACTACACTAAATAACAGAAACTAAGAGAGCATTGTAGCAAGGGAGGAACGTCACACTTGACATGATACAATGTAGGTGGGTCAGCAATGGCAAGGACGACATCAAAAAGACATCAAGGAGGACAGATCTGCCAGTACAGTGCCATCACTCATCTCGACAAAGGAACACCGATAGGAGCGGAGAATGGGCAAGACTTTGGTAGATGGAGCAGGATGTGGGAGAGCTCTCCACTTTGGAAGGAAGTATGATAATGGAAACTATTATATAAATGACTGAAACAGTAGGCTGTGGGAGAGCTGGGAAGGGGAGGGGAAGGACTTGCTTTCTCACTCCTTCCCCTTCCCCTCCCAGCTCTCCCACAGCCTACTGTCTCTGCCTCTTCCTGACCCCGCTTCCCTCCGACATCAGTCTGAAGAAGGGTCTCGGCCCCGAAACGTCACCTATTCCTTCACTTCATAGATGCTGTCTTACCCGCTGAGTTTCTCCAACTTTTTTGTCATTAGTAAAAATCGCAGATAGTTTGGATACACACCAGGTCAGCGCTGACCAGTGATCCCTGCACATTAACAATATCCTACACACACTGGGGGCATTTTTTTATATTTACCAAGCCAATGTACCTACTTACCTTTACATCTTTGGAGTGTGGGAGGAAACCAAAGATCTTTGAGAAAAACCATGCAGTCACGGGGAGAATGTACAAACTCCATACAGACAGCACCCATAGTTGGGATCGAACCCGGGTCTCCGGTGCTGCAAGCACTGTAAGGCAGCAACTCTACTGCTACACCACCATTATTGATCTCACTACTGCAAGGGATGTGGGGAATAAAAGTAGGGTAGGTTTGATTCCATCCTACAGAACCGTGGCAAGTATGTACCCAACGTACAACACATTGTTTGGACTCTCTAATCAGGGATGGAGCAGAGGAGAATCACAAGATTGATTCTACCTACACCAAGACACATGTCTGAAGATCCACCTCTTGCTGATCCCCCTCCCCCTCCATCATGCTCTATAGCCATTGAAGTGGATAAGCAAATTGGGGTCATACTCATTGGAGTTTAGACCAATGAGAAATGATATTATGAGATTGTCAGGGGGATCAACAGGGTTGATACTGAGAGGCCACTTCCCCTTGTGGGGCATCTAGAACAAGGTGAACGGTTTCAGAATCAAGAGTTACCATTTTAGATGGAGGAGGGTCTCACCACAGTGGAGATGCAAGGCAATCAGGCAAGAACACTGAAATATATTTATTAAACTAAGACTGATACGAACCAAATATCATTGAAAATATTTGCCTTCAGGTGAGACTTAGAGCCCAAAAATACCACATCCTGTGTGTGCAACTCAGCAGGAAGTTCTAGTCTTGAGCAAAACCACAGCCATCACCCAACTGTTGGCCTTGGTGGCATCTGCCTGTTTCAGTTCTTGCGATGGCCACTGTCACAACCAGAGGGTAATCAATTGCACCAAGCACTTAGTGGTATTGCAGTGTAATGAGGTGCTAGAGAAGTGCAGGTATTCAGCTTATTCCTGAAATTATGTCCTCTTACTTAAGGAAGATGATCTGGAGACAGATCTATCAAGACTGAAGCCCAACCCTGAGCTTGATAGACCTGTGGAGGAGTTGAGACAATATGAACAACTTTGTCCAGAACTTGTTGGATATTTTCAGGTGAGTTCTTGGAGCTTTCTGGCATTCAATTGTTGCATTTAATATTAAATTATATTGTGAAATAAATATATCTTGACGATCAGAGTTAATAGTGACATGAATGTCTGCAGCTTTAGTCACACTCCAATGCAATGATCAGGTAGGAAAGGTTTGGAGGGAAATGCAGGACAAGTTGGGCTGAAGGATGTGTTGTAAACTCTGCCAATTTTATCTCTTGTATTAATATTTAAACCACACATTGTTACTCAGTAAAATGGAGTCTAGCTCTTTATTGCCTTGCAGTTCAGTGTCCATGCTCGCTACTACACACGGTGTTCTTAAAAAGGATGTGTGTAGCGAATTATGAAAGTGAACATAGTAATATAACAGAACATCACGTCAGAAGATAATTAGCCCATCATTCTTCCCTCTGCCAGTCTCACCACTCACCTCTCCTCTGCGTACCAGCTACCTTAGAGTCATAGAGAATGAAACAGTGTGTAAACAGGCCCTTTGGCCCAATTTGCCCACACCGGCCAACATATCCCAGCTACACTAGTCCCACCTACTTGTGCTTGGTCCATATCCCTCCAAACTTTCCCTATCCATTTACCTGTCTAACTGTTGGGATAGTCCCAGCCTCAACTTCCTCCTCTGGCAGCTTCTTTCATACACCCACCACCCTTTGTGTGAATCTCCATCGTAGCCCTGATCCAGCATTTTAACCTGAAATCAGACAGTCCAGGTGAGTTTGAGGGCAGGATGGTAGTTAGTGGTGAAGATAATTGTAAATGAAAACTTTACAAGCTCTTAAGTGTACAACATCTTTTAATGATAGCACTGGGTGTTACACACACCTTCAAGCACCGGCTACATTTTCTACTGAGGGGAAGGCGTTATGATTGATGTTAACTGGGCGGGGTTAATGGGAGTGAGGTAACTATATTATTGGTTGCATATAAACCATCTACATCCTTCCCCTTAGAAATCAAAAAAACAGATTGTTGTCACGACAACCGAATTAAACAGCAGAATTAAACGAAATCGCCGTAGCGAACAGGCGGCTTACTGATCCTGCCCGAGCGCGTACGGATGTCTCCCCCTCCCCCCGAAAGAGCAGAAGAAGCAGGAGGACGCAAGGCAGCCGGGGAACCAGGGAAGGGCATTGGGGTGGGAGAAACAGGAGAGGGAGAAACCGCGATCGGCAACAGGGGACCCGCGCAGAGGGGAACCAGGCGCCCGCGACGGGGACCGAGGCATGCAGGGAACACCAGCCGGGGCGGCAGCGGCTGCTGATAGGAGAGTGGAGGGGCATAGGGCCCAGGGGGCTGCGGCTGTGGCTCATTAACCGCAAGCAGGTGTTGTCGGCTTCTTCGGTAGATGGAACCCTCACAGTCGACCAGATACGAACGAGGTGAGTCGGCCACCCCAACCACGGTGGCCAGACGGTAGTGCCCACTGGCGGTCTGCAAACGAACAACCTGTCCGGGCAACAGAGGATCGAGTGGTCTGCACGACCGATCGTGGGAACGCCGCTGGCTGTCATGTTTCTCTTGAATTCGCCTCTGCACGGAGGCGGGCTCCAGCACCCGAGGTTTCAGCTGGCGCTGGGCAATCGGGACGGTGGATCTGGTAGTTCTGGACATCAGACGCTGAGCAGGGGACCCCATGGCCGGATCCCTGGAAACATTCCTGAGGTTCAGGAGATCCAAATACAAATCAGAATTGGATAGTCGCGCCTGTTCCATCAGAAGCTTGGCGCTGCGGACGGCCCGTTCTGCTAGGCCGTTGCTCTGTGGGTACTCTGGGCTGCTGGTGAAATGCACAAAGTTCCACTTGTCGGCAAAGCTTTTGAATTCTCGGCTTGTAAACTGCCTGCCGTTGTCAGTCTGCAGCCTGACCGGGGTCCCAAAAGTGGAGAAGTGTTTCCGCAGCTTGCGGATCACCATCTCCGACGTGAGGGATGTCAGCAAATCCACTTCGAACCAGTTGGAGTACGAGTCGACCAGGACAAGGTAGTGGTTACCACGCCACTCGAATATGTCGGCAGCCAGCGAGGACCAGGCCAAAGCAGGGGCGGGCTGTTGCAGCAGGGGCTGTCGCTGCTGGTGCGGCGCAAGACTGTTGCACGTGGAGCAGGCAGAAACTCTGTCTCGGATATATTTGGCCATTCCAGGCCAATAGAATTGGCACTGAGCGTGGGCAAGCGTTGCATCGACCCCAGGGTGTCCGCTGTGGGCTGCACAAAAGTAAAAGTCAAACAGGGAGGACGGGACCACAACTTTATGTCCCTTGACGATAACGCCATCCTGGAGCACCAGTTCGTCGCGGACCAGGAAGAAAGGCTGTGCTTCAGATGGCGCGGCGGAGCGCTTTGTTGGCCACCCTGCTTTAATCACCGATGCAAGCTGCTGCAAGGCCGGATCGGCAGCGGTGTGCTCGGCCAAAACCTGTAGCTGCTTGGTGGGAATAAAGTTAACGCCCAGTACGAGCAAGTCCTCTGTTTCGTAGGGGTGGCGAGCGCAGGAGGTACGCGGGGCTCGCGACAGGGTGTCCGCAATGTGCATCTCGGTGCCCTTCTTGTAGATTATGTCAAAGTCGAAGCGCTGGAGCTGCAGCATCATACGCTGCAGCCTGGCAGGGGCAGCGTGAATCGGCTTGTTCAGGATTGTCACCAGTGGCTGGTGGTCGGTTTCGACCGTAAATCTGCTGCCGAACAGGAAGTCTCTGAACTTGGAGCAGGCGAACACCACCGCGAGCAGCTCTTTCTCGATCTGAGCGTACCTCTGCTCGGTGTCCGTCATGGTGCGGGAGGCATAGGAGACGGGATGCAGCGATCCATCGACAGACTGAAGGCAGGCCGCACCCAGACCGAACTTGGAAGCGTCACAGGTGACGGTGATGGGGCGACCCACGTCGAAGAACCGCAACGTCGGAGTGCTAATCAGTTTCGACTTGAGGCGGTCAAAAGCCTGCTGGTGATATGGTAGCCAGGCCCAGGCGATATCCTTTTTTGTCAGCTGCCGCAGGGGAGCACTCAGCTCACTGAGGTTTGGTATAAACTTGCCAAGGTAGTTCACCATGCCCAAGAATCGTTGCAGACCTGGCACGTCGGTGGGGGCTGCCATTTCGGAGATGGCAGCGGCCTTCAAGGGGTCGGGCTTTAGTCCGTTAGGGGTGAAAACATGTCCAACATACGTGACCTCTGAGACACGAAACCGGCACTTCTTGGGATTCAGCTTCAGGTTCGCCTGTCGCGCGCGATCCAGGACGCGGCGGAGGTTCAGGTCGTGCTCGGCAAGGTCCTTCCCGTAAACCAGGATATCATCCACGATGATGGCACATGGCAGGTGCGCGAATAATTGCTCCATCGTCTGCTGGAACACCTCGCTAGCAGAATTGATGCCGAATGGCATTCGCAGGAACTTGAATCTGCCGAACGGTGTGGCGAAGGTCGTCAGGTCAGAAGACGCTTTGTCCAACGGGACCTGCCAAAACGAGTTCTTAGCGTCTAGGACCGAAAAGATGGTGGCTTGCCCGACCTTTGCCGCCACATCCTCAACAGACCGCATGGGGTAATGTGGTCGCCTGATGGCAAGGTTTAAGTCCTTCGGGTTGATACACACGCGTATCTCGTTCTTGTCTTTCTTAATCGTGGCAACCATGGTGGAGACCCAATCGGTGGCTCGCTAACTGCTACTAGCACCCCCTTTTCGACCATCTCGTTGAGCATCGCCTCGACCTTGTCCTTCATGGCGTGAGACACCCTGTGAGGTGCGCGGACCACGGGTTGTATATTTGGGTCAATGGAAATATGGTATGACACTGGTAACTTCCCCAGGTCATCGTCGAACAGGTCCTGGTATTCAGCAATCGGGTCAAACGAAAGTTGCACTTTGTGGACCGTGCGGTCAAAGGAGACCAGGCCAAGATCCTGGCACGCACGGTTGCCCAACAGGGTTACACAGTCAGAGTTCAAAACATAGAAAACCAGGTTTCTTGTGGCCTTTTGCAGCACGCAAGTTAAAGTGGCCCTCCCCGCAGGCCTTAGAATCTCTCCACCATAGGCGTGCAGGGTAGCATCGTCAACAACCAGAGGCTCATTACTCCTTATCTTGTTGAAAAGATTCATGGACAAAACATTGACTCTCGCGCCAGTATCTAATTTGGCAGAGAAGGTTACGCCATTGACAGTCACAGGTACGGAGGGATCATTGCGGTGGGCGGGTGTCTGTAGGAGGGTAAACACATGAGAGTCCTCGGCAGAATTAATTGGTTCCGCACCATTGCACTCAACTAAATTGGGCTGTGAGTCGAAACAGAGATCAGATTGGGCCAGCATGTTTAGACTGGGACTGGAAGCTTGTGCCTGGCTCCCACGGGAACGGAGTAAGCGACAGGAGGCTGAGAAATGGTTCAGCTTTTTACAAAAGTTACAGGTTTTACCAGAGGCGGGACACGTCGACAGTCTATGGTGCATGTAGTTACAGTTCGGGCATCTTTTTCGGGGCACATCGCCAGGTCCAGGGGCGGGCACGCGGCAGAAAAACATTGTTTCCCACCCGAGGCTGTGGGCTCCTAAACCCAGCCAGGTTGACAGATTTATTGCCCAAATCCCGGTGGTCCTCTTGCAAAACAACGACCTCAGACAATCTGCAGGCATGCATAGCATTGTCCAACGTTAGATCCGGATCCCTCAAAAGCTCACATCGCAGCTTCTGGTCACGCATGCCAGTTACTAAAATGTCTCTAGTGAGCTGGTCTGTCATGTCGCCAAAACGGCACCGCTGGGCGAGATAACGCAAATCAGCAATAAAACATTCAACAGGTTCATCAGGCAACTGTCTCCTCGTAAAGAACCGTGCCTCTCTAGAATGCGGTTTCGAGGGCAGGTCACAAATCTCCCTGAACTTACGTAGCAGGCAAGCGGGGTCGTCAGCAGACTCTGCAGGAGTAATCACCGCACCATCGACGCCCAGGACCGCTGGAGCGTAGGTGAAAGTTCTGGCTCTCTTCATGGCATCAGGTCCGACAAGGTTGAGGAGGAGGGAAGCTTTAAGGGAGTCAGGATCAGCGCGATGTGCGACGTTGACAAAGTGTGTGAAATCAAATTCAAACGTGGCCCAGCGCTCAGAGATGTCAGCATCAAAGACAAGCTGCTCGGGCTTTCTGCAAGAGGACGCCATGGCCAAAGAGATCAAAGCACAAAAAAACACAAATCAAAAAAAAGAAATAAAAACCGATAAACAGGAGACGCAAGTATCTTCCAGCTTCGACACCATGTAAATGAAAACTTTACAAGCTCTTAAGTGTACAACATCTTTTAATGATAGCACTGGGTGTTACACACACCTTCAAGCACCGGCTACATTTTCTACTGAGGGGAAGGCGTTATGATTGATGTTAACTGGGCGGGGTTAATGGGAGTGAGGTAACTATATTATTGGTTGCATATAAACCATCTACAGGTGAAGATAATGATATCGATGCGTTCTGCACGGTTGCGGGAGACAGCCCCGATGCAGTCGTCAGCATAGCGGGGAAAAATTTGGGGTATGGTGCCAGTGTGCACTTAGAACAAGGATCGTTTGGTGTAACCAAAAAGGTCGGCATAGCTGGGTCCAGTACGAGTACCCATGCTGCACCTTTAACATGGACAAAGTGAGAGGGCGTTTTTGAAGGTGAGGACAAGTTTCACCAGGCGGAGGAGTGTGTTAGGAGAAGGATCTTGGTTGGGTCTCTATTGGAGGAAGAAACAGAGGGCTTGAGACCTTGTTGGCGAGGTACGGGGGTGGGGGGGGGAGGGGGGTGGGTGGGTGGCGATGTAGAGGGACTAAACTTCTATGGTAAAGGTGAATGAATGGGGCCCTAGAAACTGAAAGTTATTAAAGTGTTGAAGGGTGTGTGATGTAGACAGTCAGAACCTGTTCCACAGTGGAAATGTTAAGGAATAAAGGGAACATCTTCAAGGTGGGATGGGCAAAGTTTAAAGAAGATGTGTGGGTAGGATTTTTACACAGAGAGTGGCCGGGAATGCATTGCTGGATTTGGAATGAGCTATTGGATTTTAGATAGGCACATGGATATGTAGGGAATGGAGGGAATGTGAAGGCAAATGAGATTAGTTTATCTTGGCATCATGTTCACATTGTAGGCTGAGGGCTTGTTCCTGTGAAATACTGTTCTATGTTCTTTGGAATTTTCTTTTAATTCCTTTTCATTCGACACACCATTGTAAGTAATTGCCTTATGAGATTGCGACTGTTAAACCACACAATTAACATTTCAATTTTTTACCACAGTGTAGGATTTAATTGGTAATATGTACAATTGCACCAATCCTGAAGAAGGAGATGCGGCAGAGAGCATGTTGCTGTATATGTGGAAAAGAAAATAACCCCAATTTAAAGACTGACATTCATTAAACAGAATAATTAGGTTTAATTCAATCAGGAATGTAAAATGTTATAACATTCAACTGTTGCAGTTTGATATTTTTTGAATTCCTAGATTATATTCTCATTCATTCACAATTTATGATTAGGGACTTATTACTTTATTGAAATGAATTAAAACTTGAGGAGTTCCATGCGTGTGTATGTAGGCGTCAGTAGTGTAATCTTGCCTTGTCCCAGAGCGACTGTCCCAGCTTCCTTCAAAGTCTCGACCCGTATAAGACTCAAGGAATCGAATCATTAATTGTCACCAGTTGGTTTATTTTACTTGCGCAAGGGGAGATGCGTCACAAAGGCTGTGACCACTTCACCAACGCTAGTCGGCACAACAGTATATTTATGCACCAAGACAACTATTGCCGATTGTTAATCATCAGGTCTACACACAATACTCAAAGACGACAACATTTCCACTCTGGAAAGCCCCTGTCCCACTTACGTGTCCTTGGCACGATAATTACGCGACCTCGTGGTCGTGTTGAGGCGCGACAGTCCCGCGAGAGTCGCGTGCGACTTCATGCGCCAGCACAGTCGTCTGGAGCACGTGACGTTATTTGAATAAATGTCATCAAGGTTATCTGCCTTCCTCCAGCCACAACCCCCATCGTTGCTGCGTGTTCACCATCCCCCCGGACCTCCCCCTCTCCAACACCGAAAGGTCGGTCCTCAGCAGAGGTCTTACCTTTGTCCCCCTCCATCCCCACCTCAATGAGTTCCGCGCCCACCACGACTTGGAGCTCTTCTACCGCCGCCTCCGCCTCACAGCATTCTTCCACGGGAAGAAGTCCTCGCCCCCCACTGATGATCCCTTTTCCTGTCTCCAACGAACCCCCTCCTCTTGGAGCCCCCCTCGTGGTCCTCCGGCTTTAGAACTCTTTATCCAGAACTACCGTCGGGATATCAACTGCCTCGACTTCTCCAATCCCCTGTCTCACTCCAATCTCTCCCCCCCCCCCCCCGCCCCCGTACTGCCATCTACTCACTCCGTAACAACCCAGACTGGGTTATCAAACCCGCCGACAAGGGAGGTGCCGTGGTAGTCTGGCGCGTCGATCTCTACAAAGCGAAGGCCACGCGCCAACTCTCGGACACCTCCTCCTACTTACCCCTGGACCATGACCCCACTGACGAGCACCAGGCCACCATCTCGAGCACCATAACCGACTTCATCAATCCGGCTCCCTACCCCCCCCCGAGCCTCCGACCTCATCGTTTCCCAGCCCCGCACGGCCCGATTTTACCTTCTCCCCAAAATCCACAAACCCGACTGCCCCGGCAGACCCATTGTCTCTGCCTGCTCGTGCCCCACCGAACACATTTCCACATACCTTGACTCCATCCTATCCCCCTTGGTTAAATCCCTCCCCACCTATGTTCAAGACACCTCAGACACTCTCCGTCGTCTCCGTGCATTCCATTCTCCAGGCCCCCATCCTCTCATCTTCACTATGGATGTCCAGTCACTCTACACCTCCATCCCCCACCAGGACGGTCTCAAAGCCCTCCGGTTCTTCCTCGACCAGAGGAGCAACCCATACCCGTTCACTGACACCCTCCTCCACCTAGCGGAGTTGGTCCTTACCCTCAATAACTTATCTTTTGACTCTTCCCATTTCCTCCAAACACAAGGCGTAGCTATGGGCACACGCATGGGCCCCAGCTACGCTTGCCTCTTTGTCGGGTACGTCGAACAATCCTTGTTCTCGGCGTACCAGGGCCCCATCCCCGACATCTACCTCCGTTACATCGACGACTGCTTTGGTGTCATCTCCTGCACCCACACACAACTGACTGACTTCATCCGTTTCACCACAAATTCCATCCGGCACTCAAATACACCTGGATCATTTCCGACACTTCCCTACCATTCCTTGACCTCACCATCTCTATTGCAGGGGATACACTCCTGACCGACATCCACTACAAACCAACTGACTCCACAGCTACCTGGACTACTCTGCCTCTCACCCTGCTTCCTGTAAGGACTCCAACCCCTATTCCCAATTCCTCCGTCTATGCCGCATCTGCTCCCAGGATGTTCCACATCAGGTCATCACAAATGTCCTCATTGTTCAGAGAATTGGGATTCCCCTCCCCCACTATAGATGAGGTTCGCACCAGGGTCTCCTCCATACCCCGCGACACTGCCCTCTCTACCCATTCCCCCACTCGCAACAAGCACAGAGTCCCCCTGGTCCTCACCTTACACCCCACCAGCCGGCACATACAACACATAGTCCTCCGCTCGGTCCGCAATAACCAACCCGACCTCCCAGTGGCTCAGCACTTCAACTCCCCCTCCCATTCTGTATCCGACCTCTCTGTCCTGGGCCTCCTCCACGGCCAGAGTGAGCAACACCGCAAGTTGGAGGAACAGCACCTCATATTCCACTTGGGGAGTCTGCATCCTCTGGGCTTGAACATTGAATTTTCTCAGTTCTGTTAACCCTTGCTGTCTTCTCCCCTTCCCACCTCTCCTTCAGCCCTCGGGCTCCTCCTCCTCCTTTTTCCTTTCTTCTCCCCGCCCCCCCCCCCCCCCCCCCGCCCCCCCACCTCCCATCATTCTGAAGAAGGGTCTCGACCCGAAACGTTGCCTATCTCCTTCGCTCCTTAGATGCTGCTGCACCCGCTGAATTTCTCCAGCTTTTGGTGTACCCTGACGTTATTTGAAGATGGACACAAAATGCAGGAGTAACTCAGCAGGACCGGCAGCATCTCTGGAGAGAAGCAATGAGTGATGTTTCGGGTCGAGACTTCTTCAGTCTGAAAGAAGGGTCTTGACCAAAAACGTCATCCATTCCTTCTCTCCAGAGATGCTGCCGGACCCGATGAGGTACTCATGCATTTTGTGTCTATCTTCAATTTTCTTGGTCCCGCTCTGGGAGTAGACCCGGACCGCAACGGCCGTGAGCCCCAGGCTGAGTTCGCCGATTGTTTGCTTCTGTTGCTGTTGGAGGTGAGATGTTGCGTCGCACCAGGGTCTTGGGCCTGTCCCACTTTGGCCGTCAGTTCCGCGACAGGCCGGTGGCGCGCAAAGATTTTGTTTGGTACAAAATCCCGGAGCGGCGCGCGATACCGCGCACAACTCCATATCCCTCCGCACTTCTCAGTGGGACCGGCCCCGCGCAGCAACACGATGCCCGTGCGCCTCAACACGATGAAGAGTTTGCGTAATTTGAGTGCCAAGGACACATAAGTGGGACAGGGCCTGAACAGGTTCTGACTGTCTAGTCTGAATACACAAAGACGAGGACTTAAGTAGATTAACGTGTTAATCACGGTGCTGAGTTTGGGCCAAGCACACACAGGTTGGACCATATTGTGTCAAGTATCCCGTGAAACGTTGCGATAGTTACTACAAGTTTTACTTTTGCACTTTGCCTGTCTTTGTCTTGCCATAAAGTGCTCCCGCATCCTCTTTCTAGAGGGATGTGGGGAAGAAGCTCAAGCTTCCTATCAGAAACTTACCAGAAAGATAATGGATATTATATGGCTGGCAACTCACAAAGTCAACGGGACAGGTATCATTGCAGGATAGGAATGGGTGACATTATGGGTCGAGACCCTTCTTCCGACTGTGTCAGGGGAGAGGGAGATACAGAGGTAAGGAAGTGTAAGGTGTGAAAACGAGACAAAGGTGATGAAGATCAAGGAAAATGTAGATTATATAGTTGTTTGCTAGGAGATGGTAATCAGGTAGGCTTAGGAGGACTAAGCGGAGGTGTTCAGCGAAATAATTGCCGAGCCTGCTCTTGGTCTCGCCGATATATAAGAGTCCATTGCTGGAACAACGGATAGAAACATAGACATAGAAACATAAGTACAGGAGTAGGCCATTCGGCCCTTCGAGCCAGTACTGCCATCCAATATGATCATGGCTGGACATCAAAAATCAGTAGAATGTTCCTGTTTTTTTTCCCACATCCCTTGGTTCCTTTAGACCTAAGAGCTCTATCTAACTCTCTCTTGAAAACATCCAGTGAATTGGCCTCCACTGCCTTCTGTGGCAGAATTCCAAAGCAGAGAGAAACAGTAGATGAGGTTGGAGGAGATACAAGTGACCTCCGCCTCACCTGAAAAGACTGTCGGGGTCCTTGGATGCAGTCAAGGGGGGAGGTATAGGGACAGGTGTTGCATCTTCTGTGGTTGCATGGGAAAGTATCTGAGAACAAAACTTGAAGGTGAGAAGGGGAAAGCTTAAAGGAGACATGTGGGTCAAGTTTTTTTACACAGAGGGTGGCACGTGCCTGGAATGTGTTGCTGGGGGTGGTGATTGAGGCAGATACAATAGTAGAATTTAAGAGGTTTTTGTATAGGCACCGGATGTGCAGGGAATGGAGGGGAAGGGATTATGTGCAGGCAGATAATTGGTCTTTGAATCATGTTTGGCGCAGATGTTGTGGTCGAAGGGCATCTGATGCAGTATTGTTCAAAATTCTATGTTCTATAATTACAGTAGGAACTTCATCAGCTGGGCAAGTGGGCTGAGGAATTGAGTTTAATTCAAGTTAACATCAGATGTTGCATTTTGGGAAAACTAACCAGGGCAGAACCTTCACTGTGAGCAGTAGGGCCCTGGGTAGTGTTGCAGAGCAGAGGGATCTAGAAGTGTATGGTTGCCTGAATGTGGCTTCACAATGAACAGGTTGGCGAAGAAGATTTTTGGCATGTGGGCCTTCATCAGTCGGAGTATTGAGTGTGGAATTTGGGTTGTTATGTTACAGTTTACAAGCCTTTGATGAAACCATACTTAAAACCTTGTCTTTGGTTTTGGTCACCTCACCAAGCTATAAGAAAAATACCATTGAGCTGGCGAGAGTGCAGGAAAGATTTAAGAAGATGTTGCCAGTACTCAAGGGATTGAGTTACAGGTTTGGGTTGGGTAGGACATCATTCCTTAGTGCGCAGGAGACTGTGGAGCAACGGAGAGGTGAATAGAATCCTACGGGTAAATGCAGTCTTTTGTCCAGGTAGGGGAATCAAGAACCAAAGGACATAGGTTGAAGGTGAGAGGAGAAAGATTTAAACTGAATCTGAGGGGCAACTTTGATGTCTTTGTGGCCAGTTTATGGATGATACGAAGATAGGTGGAGGGGCAGGTATTATTGAGCAAGCACACCAATAAAAATGAAACACAACATTAAAGAATTTAACATTGAACATAAAAACATCCCCCCACAATGGTCCCCACTATGGGGGAAGGCAACAAAGTCCAGTCCTCTTCCTCTTGTTCACCCATGGTCGGGCCTACTGAGGCATCTGCAGTCGCCGCGACGGCGGCCCAATGTTACAGGCCCTCTCGCCGGATGATGGAGGTCCGGCGTCGGGAGAACACTCTCAGCAGCTTGGAGTGTCTGGAACGGCCACTTCCTCCCCGGAGACAGCGGCTCACGAAGTCCACCGGCCACGCTGGTCGGAGCTCCAACACTGGCGATCTCGGTGAGAGATCCCAGGCTCCACGGTGTTTAAACCCAGCGCCACCCGCAGTTGGACGATCCACGAGCACAGCTCCGCGATGTTGGAGTCGGCGGTCCCAGCACTCCGGAGCTTATCACAAGACGACCTGGGAAAGGCATTGCCCACTCCGCGATGGTGCTTCTGCGCTGTGCCGCCGCCAAAGCTGAGGTTCTGGTCGGTCCGGCAGGAAACTCCGCTCCAGTCCCATTGGTAGGCAGCAAGGAAGGGGCGAAGATACGACTCAGGGAAAAGCCGCATCTCCGACCAGGAAGGGACTGAGAAATACAGTTTCCCCTCCCCCCCCCCCACCCCCCACATAAAAAGACTCGACCTCCAAAACAAAAACTTTCATCACACTAAAAATGTTTTTTTAAAGGGTGAAAGGACAAAGAGCTGCATGCTGGGCAGCTATACTCAATGGCGCCCCCACAGTCATACAACTGAAAAGCAACTGAACACACAAAATACATTTTAATATAAACAACCACCACAGTGACTCCTCCACATTCCTCACTGTGATGGAAGGCGAAAACAAAGTTCAAATAACCATATAACAATTACAGCACGGAAACAGGCCCTCTCGGTCCTTCCAGTCCGTGCCGAAAGAAATCTCTTCCCTTCCATGCGTTCCCACGGTCAGGGGCCTCGAGGTGGTGTCAACTCCCCCGTGCCGGCGATCGGACCCCAGGTCAGGGCTATTTGAGCCTCTGCGTCGCTGGAGCTTCCCGACCTGGCCTCTCCCAAGACTGCGAGCACTTGATGGTGAGTCTGCAGGCAAGCAAGGTGAGCGATCCCAGGCAAGGGATCAGCTCCGATGTTAACTCCACGCCCCGCGGTGGGGCTCAAGTCAGTCCGAGGAGGCCTCCAGCTCCATCGATGGTAGGCCACAGAGCGACCGGAGATGCCACCCAAAAATTAAACGCATCTTTGGCAAGGTAAGAAACTGAAAAAAACATTTCCCCGACCCCCTACCCCTCCCTCCACATAAAACAAACTGGAGAACATTTACACAAACCTTTAACACACAATAAAAAAAAATTAGAAAGCCCCAAAAAACATACAGACTGTTGGCAGGGCTGCCAATTGTGCGGCGCCCCTGGTGGTATGATGAGCGTTTGACAGCTTTTGGCCTGTACTCGCTGGAGTTTAAGATGAGGGGGGATCTCATTGGAACTTACTGAATAGTGAAAGGTTTAGATAAAGTGAATATGGAAAAGATGTTTCCATTAGTGGGAGACACTAGGACCAGAGGTCAAAGCTTCAGATAGGCAAACCTTCAGAAAAGAGATGAGTTATAATTTCTTTACTGGAGGGCGGTGAATCTGTGGAATTCGTTACCACAGATGGCAGAGGAGACCTAATAATTGGGTACTTTTAAAGTATAGATGGATAGGATCTTCATTAGTAAGGATGTGCGGGCGGCGGGAATGTCCCGGAGAGCCACTCGGGCCTGATTCACTCGCCGATCAACCGCGGCCCTGACGACCGGAGCGACGACTGATGACTGGTACGCGCCCCAGTTGGCCCGACTCGCAACACAGGAATCCCAGGGGACTGAGTAGAAGCTGGGCGGCGAGGCCAGCCTGGGTCAAAGGAGCCTTGAATAAATTTTACTGTATCGTATCGTATCGTGTTGTATCGTTTGTCAGGGGTTATGGGGCGTAGGCAGAAGAATGGGGCAGAAAGGGAATACTAGATCAACCTTAAGGATTCCCCCTTAAGGATAAGGGGGAAGTCTTTTAGGACCGAGATGAGAAAAACATTTTTCACACAGAGAGTGGTGAATCTGTGGAATTCTCTGCCACAGAATGTAGTTGAGGCCAGTTCATTGGCTATATTTAAGAGGGAGTTAGATGTGGCCCTTGTGGCTAAAGGGATCAGGGGGTATGGAGAGAAGGCAGGTACAGGATACTGAGTTGGATGATCAGCCATGATCATATTGAATGGTGGTGCTGACTAAGGGGCGAATGGCCTACTCCTGCACCTATTTTCTATGTTTCTATGTTTCTAACTATGATCAAGTGGCAGAATGCCTAATTCTACACCTATGTCTTATGGTCATATGGCCTAGCTTTTTTACTCAGAGGGCAGCGGGTATACAGAAAGAGCTGCCAAGGAAATGATTGTGGCAGGGACAATAACAACATTTAAACAACATTTGGACAGGTACATGGATAGGAAAGGTCTCGAGGGATATGCGGCATACGTGGGCAAATTTGACCAGCCTGTATGGACATCATGCCTGGTATGGATGAGTTGGACTGAAGAATCTTTTTTCATGTTCTGTGACCCTGTGACCCTATGAATCTATGTGTCTTTAGTGGAAGAAAATGCTGAATGCTGAAGTGTGAGGTGGCTATCATCATAACTTGGGTGAACTTGGGTAATCAGGCAGAATGATGGATTGGAATGCTGGACTATGTTTGGGGGAGCTCAGGGATGTAGATAGGAAGTAGCTGAGACAAATAATAGAGAAGCATTGAAGGGGAGGCTGCAGACAGCATGGAAACAAAGGAAATGGATGGCCATGTGATAGATAACGGTACAGAACTGTAGGAGAATGCTTGTGTTGAGCATAAAAATGCTGGTATGGAATATGAGCTGTACATCCTACACAATCTACTCAGTAGACATACTGTACACTCATTGCTTAATGCAGAAGGACAGTGATGTGTGTGTGCGCTACCACGAGTAACATTTGCTAAGAGTGGATGCTGTTGAAGATGAGTAATGGATTTGCGTTGTGTTACTCGATTGGAGTGTGAGTGGATTTTGCAATGTACTGCTGGTCATCGGGCTGCTTTTCTTTTATCTTTCCCGGCTTTTGAGGGTCATTATCTCTGATCCATTTCTTAGACACCTTGCCTCTGCTTCTACTTGGACTTTTCTGTCAATGGTACACGGTGGCGCGGCGATAGATAAGCTCCCTAACAGCGCCACAGACCCGGGTTTGATCCTGACTACAGGTGCTGTCAGTACGGAGTTTGCACGTTCTGCCCATGACCTGTGTGGGTTTCTTCCGGGTGCTCAGTTTTTCTCCCACATTCCGAAGACATGCAGGTTTGTAGGTCAATTGGCTTCTGTAAAGTGTCCCTTGTGTGTAAGAAAGATAGACAATAGCCAATAGACAATATGTGCAGGAGTAGGCCATTCTGCCCTTCAAGCCAGCACCGCCATTCACTATGATCATGGCTGATCATCCACAATAAGTACCCCGTTCCTGCCTTCTCCCCATATCCATTGATTCTGCTATATTTAAGAGCTACATCTAACTCTTTCATGAAAGCATCCAGAGAATTGGCCCCACTGCCTTCTGAGGCAGAGAATTCCACAGATTCATAACTCTCTGGGTGAAAAAGTTTTTCCTCATCTCTGTTCTAAATGGCCTACCCCTTATTCTTAAACTATGGCCCTTGGTTCTGGACTCCCCAAACATCGGGAGCATGTTTCCTGCCTTTAGCGTGCCAATCCTTTGATAATCTTATACGTTTCAATAAAATTCCCTCTCATCCTTCTAAATTCCAGAGTATATAAACCCAGTCGCTCCATTCTTTCAACATATGACAGTCCCCTCATCCCGGGAATTAATCTTGTGAACCTACGCCCTGCATCCTCATTGCATCCACCTCACAGCATCTCCACCGCTGTGCCACTCTGAGGGCCTACATTTTCACTCAGTGGATGTGAAATGAGATGCTAAAGGAGGTGTTTGAGGCAGTTACTATAACAGCATTTAAGAGACAAGTATCGTGGAGAGGTACATAGAGTGGAATGGCTTGGAAGGACATGAGCTAAACGCGGGCAAAATGGGGCCAACTTACATAACCATATAACAATAAACCATATAACAATTACAGCACGGAGACAGGCCCTCTCGGCCCTTCCAGTCCGTGCCGACCATTTGTTTTCCCCTAGTCCCATCTACCTGCACTCAGACCATACCCCTCCATTCCCTTCACGTCCATATACCTATCCACTTTACTTTTAAATGTTAAAAACGATCCTGCCTCCACCACCTCTGCTGGAAGCTCATTCCACACAGCCACCACCCTCTGAGTAAAGAAGTTCCCCCTCACGTTACCCCTAAACTTCTGTCCCTTAATTCTCATGTCATGTCCTCTTGTTTGAATCTTCCTTACCCTCAATGGGAAAAGCTTATCCACGTCAACTCTGTCTATCCCTTTCATCATTTTAAAGACCTCAATCAAGTCCCCCCTTAACCTTCTGCGCTCTAAAGAATAAAGACCTAACTTGTTCAACCTTTCTCTGTAACATAGTTGCTGGAACCCTGGCAACATTCTAGTAAATCTCCTCTGTACTCTCTCTATTTTGTTGACATCCTTCCTATAACTAGGCGACCAAAATTGTACACCATACTCCAGAATTGGTCTTACCAATGCCTTGTACAATTTTAACATTACTTCCCTACTCCTATATTCAATGCTCTGATTTATAAAGGCCAGCACACCAAAGGCTTTCTTTACCACCCTATTTACATGCGATTCCACCTTCAGGGAACTATGCACAGTTATTCCTAGATCCCTCTGTTCCACAGCATTCCTCAATCCCCTACCATTTACCATGTACGTCCTATTTTGATTTGTCCTGCCAAGATGTAGCACTTCACACTTATCAGCATTAAACTCCATCTGCCATCTTTCAGCCCACTTTTCCAAATGGCCCAAATCTCTCTGTAGACTTTGAGAATCTACTTCATTATCCACAATACCACCTATCTTAGTATCATCTGCATACTTACTTATCCAATTTTCCACCCCATCATCCAGATCATTGATGTACATGACAAACAACAGTGGACCCAACACAGATCCCTGAGGCACCCCACTGGTCACCGGCTTCCAACCTGACAAACAGCCATCCACCATTACTCTCTGACATCTCCCATTCAGCCACTGTTGAATCCATCTTGCTACTCCGCATTAACACCCAAAGATTGAACCTTCTGAACCAACCTTCCATGGGGAACCTTGTCAAAGGCCTTACTGAAATCCATATAGACAACATCCACTGCTTTACCCTCATCAATTTCCCTAGTTACCGCTTCAAAAAATTCAAGAAGGTTTGTCAAACATGACCTTCCAGGCACAAAACATGTATACATGAGGCATCTTGGTCAGTATTTTGTGCCGAAAGGCAGTTTCCCTGCTGTATGACTAAGATATCCTGCAGGGTTCCAGGCATGAGACTAAACCTGCGACCTGTGTAAGCGGAGTAGCGATTTACTTGCGACAGTGAAGCATTAGTGCCTAGGTCAAGGCACCAATGGTCTGATGACTGACATCTGCTAGATTTGTCACAAGAGGCACCGAGCATGCCATGAGGCAGGAAGCACAAATAAGGGCACAATATAAGAGGATTGTTTGAGCGAGATGCAAATTTCATAATCCTTGCAGGGTTGAAATTGTGCGGAAGTGAATCATTCGGAATTGTCTGTCTTTGTCTTGGGATCACACAACAGTAGCAAGGATTGACCTGCTGAAGTCTGTTGCCAGGGAACTATTCCACTGCCCATTGTCCTGTTATTTTGTGTTAACTTGCAAATGATAATGTTGAGGGAGTGTGTGATGTAGGTACTTTATTTTTAAATTAATGAATAATATAGGAATCTGCTTGAGCAAAATGTCATTGAGTTGGAAATTAATTAGTCCAATGGGGAGTCTGTGATGAGGATTCTGTCAAATTCATTTAAATAGTTCTCCTGATTAGTTTCACTGTTGTCTGGAAAAACATTTATTCTTAAATGAAGTGCTTGCCATACTGCTTTATAATGAATCCACGCAGCATAATTGTGGAGTCCGTTAATCAGAATTAATTAGATTAAATTAAATGAAAAAAGGTTGGTGGAATTTTATTGACAATTTCTTATACTAACAACCACAGTAAAACATCGACATTTCTGCAACAGATACTTCAGAGAAACTGTCCCTAGTTGGATAAAAGCATGTTTATTTCATTATTGTCTTCTCCCGGTAAAATATTTCACTGTGGAAGCATGAAAGGCAAGCTTGGAGAAGTTGTGTATGCTCTGGTTCCAAGCACTATGCGCACTCTTACCAGAAGGGAGCATGGAGGCAGCAGTGTGAGAGATTTGGATACATATTTGAAGCAGAGAAATGCACAGAGCTGTAGGGAGAAGGCTAACTGATGGAATTGATTTTTGATTATCCTGAGCAAATTGCTGGGCAAGACAAGGGATGAGTGTCCCAGTGACAGTGGTGCAGCTGGTAGAGGTGCTGCCTCACCATGCCAGACACGCAGGTTCGATACTTGCCTTAGGTACTGTCTGTGAGGAGTTTGTACGTTCGCTCCATGACTGTGTTGGTTTCCTCTCATCCCAAAGGCATGCGGGTTTGTAGGTTATTTGCCCTCTCTAAATTGCCCCTACTGTGCAATCAGTTTGAATAAGGGTCTCGACCCGAAACGTCACCCATTCCTTCTCTACAGAGATGCTGCCTGTCCCACTGAGTTACTCCAGCATTTTGTGTCTATCTTTGGTTTAAACCAGCATCTGGAGTTCCTTCCTACGCATAGAACTAGTGTGGACGGGCGATCAGTGATCAGAGTGGACTTGGTTAGTCGAAGGACCTGTGTCAATCAATTCCATTTGTCCTCCTCCCACACATGGTCCCACACATCCCATGTGATCAAGGTCCCACACATCCCATCTTCTGGCCAGCAATTTACTTGGGAAATTCCAAAATTAATTTGGGAGAGATCATGTGGTGGAAGTATAGATATGTGTGAGTATATCTTGCTAAGAGCTGAGTGAATGGTGTCGTATGACCTCTGTTACATTGTTGTCCCACCCACTGCTGTTAACTGGTTGAAACTGCCTTCAATAAAGAATGTTTGCAAGTTGGTCGATCCTGTTATGCTGCCTTTGTGAGCAAGAACACTAAATAGTGTACCAATACGTCAGAGGTATTTTCTGGATGTAAATTTTGGATATTGCAGATATTGTTATATCCGTGCAGTCAATCAAACTTCAACAACTTTATCTTAATTCTAAATAAGTAACTAACAAATATTTGGTGAATCTATGAAATCTGTGGCAACAGAAGGCTGTGGAGGCCGTCAATTAATATTTTTAAGGCGGAGATAGATAGATTCTTAATTAGTACGGGTGTCAGGGGTGATGGGGAGAAGGCAGGAGAACGGCATTAAGAGGAAAAGATAGATCAGTCATGATTGAATGGCAGAGTAGACTTAATGGGCCGAATGGCCTAATTCTGCTATGATCACTTATGAGCCAGAATTTTTAAAAAAGTGCTGGAGTAACTCAACAGATCAGACAGGATCGCTGGAGAACATGGATAGACGACATTTTGGGTCGGGACCCATCCTTAGATTGATAGTAGTAGGTGGGGGGAAATCTAACTAATTTATATTTACATTTTAATCACTGCAGGATTCAGACCTGGATGACCAAAGTCTCCAAGATGAGGACACACCGTGTTCCATGGTCTTCACACCATCAGGTCCCCTACATCAGGAGGACTCCACAGTGTGGCACAGAGACGGTTTTGGGAAAGATTCACCAAAGCCACACAACCCGTTTAGAAACAGAACTCATCGAACATCTGCATCCACATCTGGAATTGGGGAAAGTGGATCCAATGGATTGCCAAAGAATCATTGCACACATCCAGCTAAACCCAACATCACGAACCATTCAAAGGATAAAATGAACCAAATGCATTTGAACATTCAGAAGGGTGGTGCTGACCTATTGAGAATAAACCCAGCTTTACACAGCCCGCACGCACACGGTGATGCTTGTGAGAAACATGGCGGAGCCCTCAATCCAAGTTGGGCCATTGGTGGAGAGCACGAGTGTCAAACTTCTGTGCATAAACTTCTAAAAGTCTGCAAGGAACGAATTCCTTTCCATGACCCGCACATTTACA
The DNA here is from genome assembly GCA_035221665.1 of Okamejei kenojei. Taxonomy (NCBI): domain Eukaryota; kingdom Metazoa; phylum Chordata; class Chondrichthyes; order Rajiformes; family Rajidae; genus Okamejei; species Okamejei kenojei. The sequence continues at coordinate 1,939,491 of CM069164.1, forward strand.
CCATCAAGGCTGAGGAAACAAAGTCAGTGGCTAATTATAAAACCTTGGCGTTTCCAGATTATTGGGGTCACGTACCACCATACTCCAAAGAGCCGCTGGTGGGTCGGTGGTGCGGAGGTCAAAGGTAAGTTGCTGCTTTTATGAAGTTCTTTATAATGTTTGTTTAATTCTTAAAAAGACAATTTCTACTGTTATTCACTGAAAGAAGTTCTTAAGTTCACATATTCAAGCAGAAGCAGAATTATGTCATTCAGCCCATCGTCAACTCCGACTGATCATAGACAATAGACAATAGGTGCAGGAGTAGGCCATTCGGCCTTCGATCCAGCACCGCCATTCAATAGGATCATGTCTGATCATCCCCAATCAGTACCACGTTCCCGCCTTCTCCCCATATCCCCTGACTCCGCTATTTAAGAGCCCTATCTAGCTCTCTCTTGAAAGCATCCAGAGAACCTGCCTCCACCGCCCTCTGAGGCAGAGAATTCCACAGACTCACCACTCTCTGTGAGAAAAAGTGTTTTGGCGTCTCCGTTCTAAATGGCTTACTCCTTATTCTTAAACTGTGGCCCCTGGTTCTGGACTCCCCCAACATCGGGAACATGTTTCTTGCCTCTAGCGGGTCCAAGCCCTTAACAATCTTATATGTTTCAATGAAATCCTCTCTCATCCTTCTAAACTCCAGAGTGTACAAGCCCAGCTGCTCCATTCTCTCAGCATATGATAGTCCCGCCATCCCGGGAATTAACCTTGTAAACCTACGCTGCACTCCCTCAATACCAAGAACGTCTTCCACAAATTAAGGGGACCAAAACTGCAACTGCTCTGTACAACTGCCGATCTATCTTTCCCTCGCAACCCCATTCTCCTGCCTTCTCCCCAAAACTCCTGACACCCGTACTAACCAGGAATCTCAATCTCCACTTTAAAATATCCATTGACTTGGCCTCCCGAATCTTCTGTGCCAATGAATTCAACAGATTCACCATCCTCTGTCTCAAGAAATTCTTCCTCATCTTCTTTCCAGAGGTACGTCCATTTATTCTGAGGCTATGGCTAAACCCAGCTACTCATGCTAAACACAGGAGCCACACTCTTGTTCTGCACATAACTAGTCCATCAGGTGCCCCAATTACCTGTATCATGGAAGCATGCAGGATGCAAACAGAGCCTTTGCCCACCCTTATCCACACCAACCATAAAAAACTACTGACACAAATCCTACCCTGACATTTTATTCTCTCTACATTCCAATATACTTCACCACTTCTCCCTTTGCCCAGATTCTATTCACTAACTTACACACCGGTAGCAATTTTGCAATGGCCAATTAACCGATATACAGCACATAGACCAGGGATTCCCAACCTTTTTCGTCCCGTTTACCCCTGGCAACTTTAATAGCACATAACAATGTTATTTCACTTATGTATGAACAACTATGTAAGTAAGTAAGTAAATTTATTGGCCAGGTATTCACATACAAGGAATTTGCCTTGGTACTCCGCCCACAAGTAACAACATGACATACAGTGACAGTTATGACTCAGAAAACACTAAACATTAATAATAATAAAACATTAATGATAAAACACCATTGATCAAGCATGTGAACCAACAAAATACCAAATCAATGATGAACAGATATATGAACAGGTATACCAGAACCAAACAGTCAATGAGAACAAATATATACAAATCCAGAATCAACAAATGTACCCCCTGGGGGTAAATTTACCCCAGGGTGGGAACCCTTGACATAGACGGATGTGTGGGGAAACTGGGCTACTCGGACAAAATCTGCAGTCATGGATAGATAGTAATCATGTATTATCTTTCTTCTGACTGGTTAGCACGCAAATAAAAAAGCTTTTGACTGTACCTCGGTACACGTGACAATAAACTAAACTCAACTGAACACAGGAAGAACATACAAACTCCATACAGACAGCACCCGAGGTCAGGAATGAACTGTGATGGAACAGTGAGGCAGCAGCTCTACTCGCTGTTCCACTGCTTCTAACAGTCTCTTTTTCCAAGTGCGATATTAGGCCCCAGATTTGCTGTAGATACAAGGATTGTACATGCTGAAATCTTGTGTAGAGGTCAAGGGCTGGAGTAACTCAGTAAGGCATCATCTTTGGAAGACATGGATAAGTGACATTTTAGGTTAGGACACTTCTTCGGTCATTTGCTTTGCTGCATTTACACCTGCCAGCAGTAATCTGAGTTGTTTTTCTAAAACAAAATGTCCTCTTCTCATTGGTATGAAGTGTGGTTGTCTTCACATCAGTTCCAAAACAAAAGCAGCAGCAAGGTGTAGTGTGGAGGGAAGTGCAACACTTCCTTCAGATAGAGTCTTAGTATCACAGTCACACAGTGTGGAAACAGGCCCTCCGGCTCAACTCTCCCACATCGACCAACATGTTCCATCTACACTTGTCCCATTTTCCTGCAATGGGCCCATATCCCTCTGAACTCGTACTATCCATGTACCTGTCTAACTGTTTCTTAAACATTGGGATAGTCCAAGCCTCAACTCCCTCCTCTGGCAGCTTGACCCATAGACCAACCATGTTCCTATGAAATCTTTCCCCCTTCTGCTTAAACCTATGTCCTCGATTTCCTAACTCGGGGCAAGAGACTCTATGGGTCTACTCGATCTATTCCTCTCATGATTTTATATGCATGTGAATACTTTGTCAGTAGCTGCTCTCCAGAACTGTAGCAATGATGTGTAGTTACCTTTACATGAACAGCACCTTCACTTGAACAGTGACTGACATTATTCCTATCCATCGGCTTATCTGGTAGGAAGGAACTGCAGATGCTGGTTTAAACCGAAGATAGACATAAAAAGCTGGAGTAACTCAGTGGGACAGGCAGCATCTCTGGAGAGAAAGGAATGGGTGACGTTTCGGGTCAAGATCCTTCCATCCTGCTGAGTTACTCCAGCTTTTTGTGTCTATTATCGGCTTATCTTGTTCTTTTGAGTGCAGGAGGCAGTGGGAGAGGGAAAGTTATGAAGAAACACTGAAGTTATGTTATACCTCTCCTGAAGCAAGTGAATGTTTAAGCACATCGATTTTGATTAACTAGACGGCTTTGTCCCAGATGGCGTCATACGTTTGTGGCATTCTTGCAGCTTTGCACAGCCAGGCAAGTGGAGTTTGTGTTATTACAGTCCTTGTAGGTGGTGGATAGGCTTTTAAAGTCTATACGTGAGTCTCAGACGTAGAACAGCCAGTCTCTGCTCCATGTTGGTGGCATTGGTGGCCTCTCTAGTTATCTGGACAGTGGAAGACTTGACAATGCATGTATTGAATTAATTACAGTCTGTTTTGCTGGAGATAGTCACAGTCTGCCTCCTGCCATTTATCAGCCCTACACCAGATGAGACGTGGGTCTTGCTGATAGCGGGTACACTCTATTCTATTGTCTGAAGATTAGCGAATGGACCTGAACTCAGTATTCACTGACCTTACAGTGGAGGCAAGATTATTGAAGGGCACCTCTAGCTACGTCAATGCAGCTGCCCTTATCACCTATGTAACAAACTGGGAGGTGAATGTGATTAACCTGCAACACCCACAACTTCCTTCTTCCAGTTAAACTTGACTCCAGTCTCTGTAGCACATCCACATTGGCCTCAGGTGTTTCAAAGAGTTTGTGCAAAAGCAACACTGTTGTCAAAAACAATTAATTTCATCTCCGATCTTGTCCGATTAGAACTGCAATACGTTGGGACTGACTGGCTTTCTGCATCCATAACCAGCTTGTTGGCAACATAGGCTCCCCCTTTCATTGTCTGCTGTAAGGCATCAGTTGACTTGCGCTGGTTGGTGATTATCAGAGTTTGCCAGAGTGGAATTCTCTGCCACAGAAGGCATTGGAGGCCAATGCACTGGATGTTTTCAAGATAGAGTTAGATCTAGCTTCTCGGGCTAAAGGAATCAAGGGATACAGGGAAAAAACAGGAACAGGGTACTGATTTCAGATGATCAGCCATGATCATATTAAATGGCTCGAAGGACCGAATGGCCTACTCCTGCACCTATGTTTCTATGACACCAGTTGCTCTCTTTGCGGATGTGGAGGTTTTGGAAAGGGTGCAGAGGAGGTTTACCAGAATGATGTCTGATTAGTGGGTATTAGCTACTGGGAGAGGTCGGAGAGACTTGGATTGTTTTCTCTGGAACAGCGTAGGTTACGTTGGAAGTTTCTAAAATTATAGAGGCTCAGATAGGTGACCCAGGCAGAATATTTTTCACAGAATAGAAACATCAAATACTAGTGGGCATAGCTTTAAAGTAAATGAGGTAGAGTTTAAAAGAGATGTATGGGGGTGTTTTTTACACAGAGGGTGGTGAGTGCCTGGAGTGCTGGAGGTGGTGTTTGACATTAGTGGCATTTATGGATAGCCATGTGGATATGCAGGGAATGGAGGGATATGGTTTATGTGCAGGCAGATGAGTGATGGTCTTGGCATTATATACGACACAGACATTATGGGCTGAAGGGTCTGTTCTTGTTCTGCACTGTTCTGTATTCTATGTTCTATTGCTGTGTTTTTTTTTTAATTACTGTGCTTTTGTGACTTTATGCCTAACTTTAATTTCAGGGCTAAAATTTTTGAAGATATTCAGCGTTTAGTCAGCTCTGCGGATGTCCTGAACAGGGTCATATGGGACATTGAAAGGTTGGTTGGTCTGTTTACATCCTCTGTCTGATGCTTCACTCTAATCCCAAACTACAGAGAATTGCGTCTCAAATGTACCTGGAGCTGGTGACTAGAGGCACCTTTAACTATCAGGTGAAATAAATGGTCCAATGGATCCCTGGCTAGTGAAAAGAGCTGAGCTGAAATCAAATTCATGATCCATTTAATGAGATTTATTAATATCCTTTGGTCTAATGTCGTAAAACACCTTATGCCCAATATCAAAAAGGAATCTAGACATAAAGTGCTGGAGTAACTCTGCTGGTCAGGCAGCCTCTCTGGAGAAAAGGAATAAGTGAAGATTTGGGCCAGAACCCTAAACTCAAATTGAGGGGAACAGCACTTTGTATTTTGCTTGGGCGATTTGCAGCCCATCGGTATGAATGTGGATTTATTTAATTTCAACTATCTCTTGCATTCCATCCCCTACCATCTCTCCTCCCCTCCCCAACCCTAGTTGCCCTATCAGTTCCACTGGACCGCATCCTTATAAACATCTTGTTATCGCATCTTCCCCAGCCAAGAATGGACCATTATGGGCTTCACCCTTCCTGCCACCCCTAATTTAGATGTAGCCTTTTCCTGCCTCCAGTTTATTCCACGCCCCCCTCACCCATCTGTACTTTCAGTGAGAAGAAACAATCTGAACCCTTCTGGTGGGGTGAGCCATTTTGGTATTGAACCATCGCTGGTCGGGCTTGAACTCTCACGTGAACCAGGCGTGATCTGGGTTGACTAATAATGCAGTCAGGGGGCGGGTTATCGTGGGGATTGGGAATTTGAGTTTTACATGGGCGTGCTCACGACCGATGGTGATACTACAGTGGCTATGGGAGATTTCAACATGCAGGTAGACTGGAAAAATCAGGTTGGTACTGGACCCCAAGAAAGGGAGTTTGTGGAGTGCCTCTGTGATTTTAGAGCAGCTTGTATTGGAGCCTGCCAGGGAGAAGGCAATTCTGGATTTAGTGTTATGTAATGAACCTGATTTGATAAGGGAACTCGAGGCTAGGGAGCCATTACAAGGTAGTGACCATAAAATGATAATGTTTCATCTACAATTTGAGAGGGAGAAGGGTGAATCAGAAGTGTCTTATGAAGAAAGACTGGATAGACTCGGTTTATACTCTCTGGAATTTAGGAGATTGAGAGGGGATCTTATAGAAACTTACAAAATTCTTAAGGGGTTGGACAGGCTAGATGCAGGAAGATTGTTCCCGATGTTGGGGAAGTCCAGGACAAGGGGTCACAGCTTAAGGATAAGGGGGAAATCCTTTAAGACCGAGATGAGAAAGACTTTTTTCACACAGAGAGTGGTGAGTCTCTGGAACTCTCTGCCACAGAGGGTAGTTGAGGCCAGTTCATTGGCTATATTTAAGAGTGAGTTGGATGTGGCCCTTGTGGCTAAGGGGATCAGAGGGTATGGAGAGAAGGCAGGTACGGGATACTGAGTTGGATGATCAGCCATGATCATATTGAATGGCGGTGCAGGCTCGAAGGGCTGAATGGCCTACTCCTGCACCTAATTTCTATGTTTCTATGTTTCTATGTCAGTATTACAGTTGAACAAAGGGGACTATGGAACCATGAGGGAGGAGCTGGCCAAAGTTGACTGGAGATACCCTAGTAGGGATGACAGTGGAACAACAACGGCAGGTATTTCTGGGAATAATACAGAAGGTGCAGGATCAGTTCATTCGAAAGAGGAAGAAAGATTCCAAAGGGAGTAAGGGGCAGCTGTGACTGACAAAGGAAGTCAGGGACAGTATAAAAATAAAATAAAAGTATAACATAGCACAGATGAGCAGGAAGCCAGAGGATTGGGAAACTTTTAAAGAGCAACAGAAGATAACTAAAAAGGGAGAAAAGATGAGGTACGAAGGTAAAACATTTTTTTTTTAAATTCCAATGTTCTAACGACTCAGGATCAGTTTCTGTGGATTGGAAGGTAGCTAATATTATCCCACATTTTAAGAAAATTGGGAGAGAGAAAACAGAGAATTATACACCAGTTAGCCTGGCATGCTAGTTAGGAGGATGCTGCAGTCAATTATAAAAGATGAAATCGTGGCACATTTGGATAGCAGTAACAGGATCGGTCCGAGTCAGCATGGATCTACGAAGGGGAAATCATGCTTGATTAATCTTCTGGAATTTTTTGAGGATGTAACTAGGAAAAAGGAGATCCAGTGGATATAGTGTACCTGGACTTTCAGAGAGCATTTGATAAGGTCCCACACAGGAGATTAGTGGGCAAAATTAGAGCACATGGTATTGGGTGTAGGGTGCTGACATGGAATAGAAAATTGGTTGGCAGACAGGAAACAAAGTGTAGGGATTAACTGGTCCCTTTCAGAATGGCAGGCAGTGGGGTACTGCAATGCTCGGCACTGGGACCACAGGCATTTACAATATACACTAGACTAAGTGGGACCCGTTGGCCCCCACATTTCAATTGCATAGCACTCCAGGCAGGGTGCAGGCCACCACATTTCAATTTCATAGCATTTCAGGCAGAGTGCAGGCCACCAAATTGCCAAACAACTCAGTGCATTGTCACTAAGGGCTAACAAATCATTTATTGCAAGTACATTGCATACAGTTCAGTTGCTTCACAGCTTAAAATTATAGTAATGGCCTCTGCCTTGAGATCTTGCACAATGACTGACTCATGTCCAGGCATCCGGGGTTTTATAGTCCTGCCCCCAACAGGAAGGGGCGTTACCTTCATTACGGTGATTGACAGGCGAGAGGATCTCAAGGTTTTTTAAGCACTCATCATTCTTTTATTTTTCATTGATGGGAAAAATCCTTGGGGCCTGCGCAGCGATGGAGGACTGAGTGGGATGGCCAAAAATCACAGCCATCTATATGGTAGCATTTTTTCTAAAATCAATAGACAGCACAGACAGGAAGTGGTCAAGATGAGACTTTTAATTATATAGATTAATGATTTAGATGAAGGGATTAAATGAAACATTAGCAAATTTGCAGATGACACAAAGTTGGGTGGCAGTGTGATCTGTGAGGTGGATCCTACAAGGATACAGGGTGACTTGGACACGTAGTGTGTGAGCAGATGCATGGCAGATGCAGTTTAATGTGGATAAATGTGAGGTTATCCACTTTGGTGGGAAGAACAGGAAGGCAGATTATTATCTGAATTGTGTCAAGTTGGGAAAAGGGGAAGTACAATAAGATCTGGGGGTCCTTGTTCATCAGTCAATAAAAGTAAGTATGCAGGTACAGCAGGCAGTGAAGTAAGCAAATGGCATGTTAGCCTTCATTGTGTTCAGTTTTGGTCTCCAAATTTGAGGGACATTCTTGCTATTGAGGGAGTGCAGCGTAGGTTTACAAGGTTAATTCCCAGGATGGCGGGACAGTCATATGTTGATAGAATGGAGCAGCTGGGCTTGTATACTCTGGAATTTAGAAGGATGAGAGGATATCTTATTGATACATTTAAGATTATTAAGGGATTGGACATGCTAGAGGCACAAAATATGTTCTCGATGTCGGGGGGGGGGGGGGGGTGGGGGTCCAGAACCAGGGGCCACAGTTTAAGAATAAGGGGTAAGCCATTTAGAACGGCGATGAGGAAAAACATTTTCACCCAGAGAGTTGTGAGTCTGTGCAATTCTCTGTCTCAGAAGGCAGTGGAGGTCAATTCTTTGGATGCTTTCAAGAGAGAGTTAGATAGAGCTCTTAAAGATAACGCAGTCAAGGGATTTATTGAGATGACAGGAACGGGTACTGATTGTGGATTATCTGCCACGATCACATTGAATGTCGGTGCTGGCTCGAAGGGACAAATGGCCAACTCCTGCACCTATTGTCTATTGTCTATTGGCTTTCACACGGTAATAGTTAAATATTAACTTGATGCGTGCGTGAGCGAAGGGGCTGTATCGATTAATTATTAAATGGAGTGTTAATACAACGGGTGGACGTCTACAGTGTTGACCCCCGACGATCCAAAACAGCCTATTTTGAATTTTATCATGTTTGAGGCCGACAATTCAGAACAACAGAACGCAGTGTGGATCAAACTGCCCACTTTCTGGACATCACAGCCCCACGTGTGGTTTCAACAGGCTGAAGTCCATTTCCACATTCGCCAGATCACTGCCGATGCCACCAAACACTACTACGTGGTCAGTGCGCTGGACCAGGACACCACCGGGCGCCTCATAGAATACCTTCGCCAGCCACTAGCCGATGGCAAGTGCGAGTACATCAAAATGCTCCTCTTGCGCACTTTCAGTCTCAACCGCTAGGACAGGGCAGCCAGACTCCTGCACATGGATGGCCTAGGCGACCGCAAGCCGTCCGTGCTTATGAATGAAATGCTTGCCTTGATGGATGGACACAAGACCTGCCTCCTGTTCGAACAAGTTTCGTCAAGCAGATGCCTGATGACATTCGCCTGCTCCTCACGAATGATGATTTCACCGACCCCCGACGGCCAGCTGCCCATGCGGACGTGCTGTGGCAGGACGATCAGCAGGGTGGAGCCACCAGCAGTCGGGTGGCGGCGGGTCAAGCTGCCGGTCCCAGCCTCCACCGAAGGCACGGCAGTGAGGCCGACCATGAGGGATGCCAGCAAAGGTACATGGTGTTATTAACACCAAAGTTGGGGTTCCGAGGCCCGCTGATGCCGACCACCCTGAACACATCCAGGAAACACCTCAGTTGGCCACCAGTGGTGGCTATTGCGGCCAGCCAGAAGCATCGCCTCCTCTACACCTGGGACCATCATTCGGGGCGACGTTTACTCATGGACATCGGAGCGGAGGTCAGTGGTTTGCCCCCGTCGGGGGCTGACACTCATTCCGGAAAGAGGGGGCCTTCTCTGGCCACCGCCCATGGCAGCAACATCAAGATGTATGGGGTCCACACGATCCTGTTCACCTTCGACTCCTATCACTTCAAGTGGCCCCTTACTGTCGCCGATGTCTCCCAACCGCAGCTGGGCGCTGATTTCGTCCGAGCGCAATCCCTGCTGGTCGACGTGAAGGGACAACGTCTCGTCAATTCTGAGATGTTAGAGTTGATCACCTTGCACCACGCTGAATTGATTGCGCCGCATCTCGGGCCCGGTGACCTTCGGATTTTGCCGAATTCCCCGACATCATAACCCCCCATTTCACAACGGCCAGCCCCAAGCATGGGGTGAAGCACCATATACCCACCACCGGACCGCCACTCCATGCACCCGTAAGCAGGCTGCCCACGACAAGTTCCAACAGGCCAAGACAAGTTCCGTAAAATGGAGGAAATTGGCATAGTTTACCGCTCGGACAGCCCGTGGTCATCCCTGCTTCACATGATGCCCAACGCGACTGGGGGCTGGAGACCCTGTGGGGATTACCGCCGTCTCAATGACTTCACATCCAGGACTTCACGAACGGCGGACGTGGTCAATACCTGGACGGTACCACGGTATTTCCAAGATCGACTTGGTACGCGGCTACCATCAGATTCCGGTCCACCCAGACGATATCCCCAAGACGTTATCCTCACCCCGTTCGTGCTCTTTGAGTTCCTACGGACGCCTTTCGGCCTCAAGAACGTCGCCCAGGCTTTCCAATGGCTCTACCTCGAAAACATCCTCGTCGCCACCCGCTCTCGCCAGGAACACCGCCATGAACCCCGCGCACACCTCCGGCAGCTCTGTCAGTGGCTCAGCGAGCATGGCCTAGCCATCAACCTGTCCTAGTGTCAGTTTGGCCTCACTTCCATCAACTTCCTCTACCACCACATCAACCAGCACAGAGCGGTCCTGCTCCCGACCAAGGTCGAGGCTATTTGCCGGTTTCCCAAACCCTCTAAGGTGAAGGGACTCCGAGTGTTTGTCGGCATGGTCAACTTCAACCACCGCTTCATGCCAGCAATCATCCAATCGCGGTGCAAGACCCTGGCCAACAAGCCGAGAGATCTCATTTGGGATGACATGGCCACGACTGCGTTCGACAACACCAAAGATGCGCTGGCAAAGGCAACAATACGGTGCATCCATGGGCCAACGCATCAACAGCTCTCATGGTTGATGCATCTGGCACAGCCATGGGCGGAGTGCTGGAACAACTGATCAATGGAAGCTGGTAGCCCCTCGCCTTTTTCAGTCGTCACCAGAGACAAACCCCCCCCCCCCCCCCCCCCCCCCCCCCCGAGAGGAAATACAGCACTTTCGACTGTTTGCTCCTCGCACTCTACCTGGCCATCTGGCATTTCTGCTAATTCGAGGGCAGGGATTTCACAGCTTTCACCGACCACAGGCCACTCATGTTTGCCTTTGTCTAGGTGTCTGATCCCTGGTCATCCCGGCAGCACCACCTGACCTACATCTCAGAGTTCAAGACTTGCATTGTCCCACACCGCCATCAATGCCATCTGCCTAAATGAGTACTGAGATGGATTATCATTCCACACCAAATTTCTTAGACCTTTTATGGAATTATCACAACATTATGCTGGATATAGATCAATGGACTATGTATGATACATGCTTGTAAATTAGTAAATCAAATGTTCTTCTTTAAGTACTGTTATTTCTGGGATGGGGTGACTGATTACAAATAACCTACATTCTATATTTTGTCATAATGTGGCTGAAACATTGGCATATTTTGTGATATTTATTGATATAGAAAGCTACAACTGAGTTTGGGCAAAATATTACCTTGCAACATTCTGTATGTCTGATAGATATTGTGAAATGGAACTCAGAAATTATGGGAGGATTACATAAAACTACAATTCAAAGGTAATGAATATACTGTGTATTCTTATTTCCATCATGAACATATAATAGTGAGATAGGACACCATGTCCTACTATGATAAACTCACGAGCTACTACGGTATAACTAGGAGTTTAAAAGTATCACATTTTTCCATCCCGAGTATATTTTACTCATGGACATCACGAGTTACGACGTTACCCGAGTACCTGCCGTTAGCGCTAAGAGACGTCCCGAGCTCTGACGTACCCGCTACGTTCATTCTACCTGCTTACCACGAGTTTGATTTTTTTTTAATTCGGGAGAGCTCTTGGGTGAACTCGCACAGTGGGATAGGGCTTTAACTTGTGTGTGCTCACGAGCGATAGCACGGTAATAGTTAAATATTAACTTGATGCACGCGTGAGCGATGGGGCTGTATCGATTCATTATTAAATGGAGTGTTTACACAATGCGTGGACCTCTACAACCTATCCTTTTCTCCAGAGATGCTGCCTGACCTGCTGAGTTACTCCAACATTTTGTGTCTTTCTTTGGTGTAAACCAACATCTGCAGTTCTTTCTTAATCTTAAGAAAGAAATTAGGAAGATATGAGGTTGCTTTGGCAAGAAAGGTGAAAGTAAACCCAAAGGGTTTCTACAGCTATAATAATAGCAAAAGGATAACGAGGGATAAAATTGGACCATTAGAGAACCAGAATGGACAGCTATCTGCAGAGCCAAAAGAGATGGGGGAGATATTGAACAATTTATTTTCTTCGGTATTCACCAAGGAGAAGGATATTGAGTTAAGGGGAAAAAGTAGAGTAGCTATGGAAACTATGAGATTCAAAGAGGAGGAAGTACTGACACTTTTGAAAAATATAAAAGTGGATAAGTCTCCAGGTCCTGACAGGATATTCCCTAGGACATTGAGGGAAGTTAGTGTAGAAATAGCAGGAGCTATGACAGAAATATTTCAAATGTCATTAGAAACGGGAATAGTGCCGGAGGATTGGCGTACTGCGCATGTTGTTCCATTGTTTAAAAAAAAAGGGTTCAAAGAATAAACCTAGCAATTATAGACCTATGAGTTTGACGTCAGTGGTGGGCAAATTAATGGAAAGGATACTTAGAGATAATATATATAAGCTTCTGGATAAACAGGGTCTGATCAGGAACAGTCAACATGGATTTGTGCCTGGAAGGTCATGTTTGACAAACCTTCTTGAATTTTCTGAAGCGGTAACTAGGGAAATTGATGAGGGTAAAGCAGTGGATGTTGTTTATATGGATTTCAGTAAGGCTTTTGACAAGGTTCCCCATGGAAGGTTGGTTAAGAAGGTTCAATCTTTGGGTGTTAATGGCGGAGTAGCAAGATGGATTCAACAGTGGCTGAATGGGAGATGTCAGAGAGTAATGGTGGATGGCTGTTTGTCAGGTTGGAAGCCGGTGACCAGTGGGGTGGCTCAGGGATCTGTGTTGGGTCCACTGTTGTTTGTCATGTACATCAATGATCTGGATGATGGGGTGGAAAATTGGATAAGTAAGTATGCAGATGATACTAAGATAGGTGGTGTTGTGGGTAATGAAGTAGATTTTCAAAGTCTACAGAGAGATTTGGGCCATTTGGAAAAGTGGGTTGAAAGATGGCAGATGGAGTTTAATGCTGTTAAGTGTGAAGTGCTACATCTTGGCAGGACAAATCAAAATAGGACGTACATGGTAAATGGTAGGGAATTGAGGAATGCTGTGGAACAGAGGGATCTAGGAATAACTGTGCATAGTTCCCTGAAGGTGGAATCGCATGTAGATAGGGTGGTAAAGAAAGCCTTTGGTGTGCTGGCCGTTATAAATCAGAGCATTGAATATAGGAGTAGGGAAGTAATGTTAAAATTGTACAAGGCATTGGTAAGACCAATTCTGGAGTATGGTGTACAATTTTGGTCGCCTAGTTATAGGAAGGATGTCAACAAAATAGAGAGAGTACAGAGGAGATTTACTAGAATGTTGCCAGGGTTCCAGCAACTATGTTACAGAGAAAGGTTGAACAAGTTAGGTCTTTATTCTTTGGAGTGCAGAAGGTTAAGGGGGGACTTGATTGAGGTCTTTAAAATGATGAAAGGGATAGACAGAGTTGACGTGGATACGTTTTTTCCATTGAGGGTAGGGAAGATTCAAACAAGAGGGCATGACATGAGAATTAAGGGACAGAAGTTTAGGGGTAACGTGAGGGGGAACTTCTTTACTCAGAGGGTGGTGGTTGTGTGGAATGAGCTTCCAGCAGAAGTGGTGGAGGCAGGATCGATTTTAACATTTAAAAGTAAAGTGGATAGGTATATGGACGTGAAGGGAATGGAGGCGTATGGAGGGAATGGAGCAGGTAGATGGGACTAGGGGAAAACAAATGGTCGGCACGGACTGGAAGGGCCGAGAGGGCCTGTTTCCGTGCTGTAATTGTTATATGGTTATATTCTTATATGGTTAGTTCCTACACAATGCAATGGCACCTTCTCCTTGAGTTTCTTTGCACAAACTAACTTCCCTTCATCACTGAATCTTCAGCATGAAATGGATACCAAGGCAGATGCCCAGGCATCATGCAAAGTGATTAGCTGTTTAAATTGATGACCTAGAAACATAACTGAGCATCACCCAATATATTTGGCTGGTGAGTTGTGGCTAAACCTCAAACATGGCCACCGGCAACACTTCACCATTACGAGCCATCGGGCAGCACCGCCCATTCTGTTCAATTCAATGATTCAATGATATACCTGGGTGCAGTGAAATGCTTTGTTTTGCATACAACCTGGTAAAATCATGCAGCAGACATCACCTAGGCAGTATACAAGTGTCACTACGTTTCAGTTTAATTTAGTTTAGAGATATAGCAGAGAAACAGGCCCTTCGGCCCACCGGGTCTATGCCAACCAGCGATCACCACACACCAACACTACCCTACACACTAGGGACAATTTACAATTTTACCAAGCCAATTAACCTGCAAAACTGTTCATGTTTGGAATTGGGATGAAACCGAAGATTCCGGATAAAACCCACGCAGGTCGCGAAGAGAATGTACAAACTCCGTACAAACAGCAACGATAGTCAGGATCAAACTCTGGTCTCTAGCGCTGGAAGGCAGCAACTCTACCGTCTCCGTGCCACCCTTTGCCATTTCTGGCATCAACAATGTTACAAAGCGACATGTCACTTTGAAAAGCTAAAGATCTGTGTGCAGAACCTGTGCTAGCGGTGAGTGTCCCCTTGCTTGGACAGTACCTCAAGCCCCTCATTAATTTTCTCTCAGATAGAATTTGGCCTTAAAATTCAGCTCTAAATATGGGCTTTACAGAGAGCCTTTAAAGCACACGTTACATCGTGCAATGAGATGTGGTGGTGGAATCTGTGGATTTCTTAGTTGTTTTCAAGTAACCTTCTTGACAATATTTGCTCTTCTTTTTCTGACAGCCCTTCATTGGTCGCACCAGGAGATGACACTTCCCTGAAATTCTTTTCAAACTTTGAGTCAGGAAATCTTCGAAAAGCTATTCAAATTCGCAAGTAAGTGTAAAACAGGATATAGTGTACAGATCAGTCTGATCCGCATTCTGCATTGAATCTTGTGATATTTAAAAATAAAGAATGCAGGTGAACACTTGAATTGCTAAGGGTTCTTGCTAAGCAAGACTAAGTGTCAAGTGCCGGTGACTGGGATGAGTGTGGGCGGGTACTTCATGACTGGTGTGGGCTTGATGGGCCAAAGGGTCTGTTTCAGTGCTGTTTTCTGATGCTTCTATGTAATGAAAATCCATACATGTCAATTGTACATGCCCTAATTCAGATCAATTAATTAAACCTAGACCAGGAATGGAAACTGTAACCTGGCTCACCTACTTTGTTGAGTACAAAATATAATTTACCATCTATCTTGCTCCATCTAAGAGTATGAATCATCAGAAGATGTCTGTGTATATTCAGATATAGTGCAATCTCAGACCTTTTGCATCAATTTGTTCCCAGAGTCTCTTAAGCATTAGCAATGTGTCCATGGCCAGGGAATCTAATAATATTGATAAGGGGCCAGGTATCTCCTGCACAATGAGGATATCTCCTTGCTTTTGTATGAGTAAGTCGAGTTGGAAGGAACTGCAGATGCAGGTTTACACCGAAGATAGAGACAAAATGCTGGAGTAACTCAATGGGTCAGGCAGCATCTCTGGAGAAAAAGAATAGGTGACATTTCAGACAGTGTGAAGAAGCGTCTCGACCCAAAATGTCACCTATTCCTTTTCTCCAGAGATGCTGCCCAATCCACTGAGTTACTCCACCATTTTGTGTCTATCTTCAATTCATGAGTTCCTTTCTGTCCTTTCTGTGTGAGGAGGATGGACAGTGCCTTATTTCAGTATCTTATCTGGAAGTATCGAACAGTGCAGTACTCTACTCTGGAGGGTCACAGTGCAAGGGGACTTGAACTCACAAGTTTTTAACTCAAGAGTGACACGGCTGGAATGAAGTCTCATGTAGCCACCGTAATGTTATGTGGAAGAATGTTATGATAATCTAACAGAGACTGTGGTGACTTTCAAACATGTCACTATTGATCTTTGCTTCATCTTTAAATTAAACATCAGAATTGCAGCCCTTGAGAGCTTTTTCTCCATGCCACTGGAATATGAATGACACAGAATACTCAGTCTCTGAAGAATTTCTTTGTTATAACTTGCTTTTAACAAGAAATTGCTTTTGATTGAAGAGGCTAGACCAAACTCTTATCCCTCCAGGTTGATTTACAAGAAACAGAGATGTTTGCAATGCAGAAGCAAGATCATTGTGTTCATGCCACCAAAATAATTCCACTTCCACCAAACTTTCCAGCTCAAAAAAACAAAGTGCTCAAGGAACGCAGCGGGTCAGACAGCATCTCTGGAGGAAAAGAACCAATGACATTTTGGGTCAGGACCCTTCTTCAGATAGGTCTAGATATCTGAAGAAGGATCCTGACCGGAACCATTATCTGCCTATATTCCCTCCACAGACGCAGCCTGGCCTGCTGAGTTCCTTCAGCACTTTGATTTTACTCAGATTTTCAGCATCTGTAGTTCCTTGCATCCCCAATTTCTAAATCTCAGTTTGCAGGGTATAGGATCTCAAATACTTGGGATCTTCTGGTGATGTTCAAAAGTGATCTGAGATCCTGCCTCTTCCATTCGTTCAAGCAAGGAATTCCAGATCCCTGTCATTTTTCTCAATAGATAAATTCCCTTCGAAATTTTCTGCCAATGACCTGCTGCATTATTCCACTTTGGGTTATCTTTTGAGTGGCACAGTGGTGCAGCTGGTAGAACAGCTGACTTCACAGCTCCAGAAACCCGTCTTTAATTTCTGACCTTGGCTGCTGTCTGTGTGGAGTTCGCACTTTCTTTCTGTGATTGTGTGGGTTTCCTCCAGGTGCTCTGGTTTCCTCCCTTATCCCAAAGACATGCTGATTTGTAGGTTAATTGCCTTCTGTAAGATTTCCACTGCTGTATAGGCAGTGGGACAGCATAGGCAAAAGTGGGATAACATAGAATTTGTGCGAATGGGTGATAGATGGTCAGCATGGACTTGATGGGCCGAATGGCCTGTTTCCATGCTCCATTATTCAATCAATCAACTTTGTTCTTGTATGCACAAGAAATTTGGAAGGTGCCAAGATGAAGACTGAACATGGGAGCCCACTTCTAACTGAGTGCCAGCACTGGATCAAAGACGATTACATTCAGTTTCCAATCATAATGACATTTAAGTTATTTGAATTAGTTTTCAGGAAAAGATTATCCACTGCTAGGTATAATGTGTTGCAGGTTTTATTATCTGCCATTGTGTTTCTCATAATGATATCAAATTACCAAATTAATCTGTTCCTCGGTGGTTCAGTGCTGGGGTTAGATTTATATTGTTGAGCAGCAGTATTTTGGCTGTTGTTTAAATATCATTCTTTCCTATTCCTGTCAGGTATGAATATGATCTGGTAATGAGTGCTGACATCAACACAACCCTTCAGCAGCAGTGGTTCTACTTTGAAATCAGTGGCATGAGAGCTGGCATCTCGTATCGATTCAATATTATTAACTGTGAGAAGACAAATAGCCAGTTCAACTACGGTAAGGAGTGTAAGACACAGTGACATTCCAGGCACATTACAGTAGACAGAATCCACTGTTTCACATGATGTAGGCAATTCTGTTGTAGCTTAAATTGGCAAACAGCCAAAGTACTACATGGTTACAGACCATTGCGCTGCAAACCTCCAGCTTCATAGAAACATAGAAACATAGAAAATAGGTGCAGGAGGAGGCCATTCGGCCCTTCAAGCCGGCACCGCCATTCATTGTGATCATGGCTGATCGTCCCCAATCAATAACCCGTGCCTGCCTTCCCCCCATATCCTTTGATTCCACCAACCCTTAGAGCTCCATCTAACTCTCTCTTAAATCCATCCAGTGATTCGGCCTCCACTGCCCACTGTGGCAGGGAATTCCACAAATTCACAACTCTCTGGGTGAAAAAGTATTTTTCTCACCTCAGTCTTAAATGGCCTCCCCTTTATTCTAAGACTGTGGCACCTGGTTCTGGGGCCACCGAACCAGGGGCCACAACATTAGGAACATTTTTCCTGTATCTAGCTTGTCCAGACCTTTTATAATTGTATATGTTTCTACAAGATTCCCCCGCATCCTTCTAAACTCCAGTGAATACAAGCCTAGTCTTTTCAATCTTTCCTCATATGACAGTCCCGCCATCCCAGGGATCAATCTCGTGAACCTACGCTGCACTGCCTCAATCGCAAGGATGTCCTTCGTCAAATTAGGAGACCAAAACTGCACACAATACACCAGATGTGGTTTTACCAGAGTCCTGTACAACTGCAGAAGAACCTCTCTACTCCTATACTGAAATCCTCTTGTTATGAAGGCCAACATTCCGTTAGCTTTCTTCACTACCTGCTGTACCTGCACGCAAACTTTCAGTGACCAGTGTACAAGGACACCCAGGTCTCGCTGTACCTCCCCCTTACCTAACCTAACCCCATTGAGATAATAATCTGCTCCCTTGTTTTTGCCACCAAAGTGGATAACCTCACATTTATCTATGTTATACTGCATCTGCCACGCATCTGCCCACTCACTCAACCTGTCCAGGTCACCCTGCAATCCCCTAGCATACTCTTCACAGTTCACACTGCCACGCAGCTTTGTGTCATCTGCAAACATGCTAGTGTTGCTCCTAATTCCCCCTTCTAAATCATTAATATATATGGTAAACAGTTGTGGCCCCAACACCGAGCGCTGCGGCACTCCACTCGCCACTGCCTGCCTTTCTGAAATGGACCTGTTCACTCCTACTCTTTGCTTCCTGTCTGCCAACCAATTTTCCATCAATGTCAACATCCTACCCCCAATATCACGTGCTCTAATTTTAGTCACGGGTCTCCCATGCGGGACCTTATCAAAGGCATTCTGAAAGTCTAGATACACCACATCCACTGGCTCCCTTTCATCCATTTTGCTTGTCACATCCTCAAAAAATTCCAGTAGATTAGTCTTCAGTAGCTATCTTCATCTGTCTAAGTTAATTGGACGAGCGATCAGAGGCTGGAGCACGATTCTAGCTCAAATCTCATTGTTGCAACTGAGAAACTTAACATTCAAGTGATTCAACAAATTTGGATAAAATGTCTAGTATCACGTTGAGCATATTGATATTATTCATATTGACATTATTCATATTGAATGGCGGTGCAGCAGACTATTATTTAAATGGTGGCCGATTAGGAAAAGGGGAGATGCAGCGAGACCTGGGTGTCATGGTACACCAGTCATTGAAAGTAGGCATGCAGGTGCAGCAGGCAGTGAAAAAAGCGAATGGTATGTTAGCTTTCATAGCAAAAGGATTTGAGTACAGGAGCAGGGAGGTTCTACTTCAGTTGTACAGGGTCTTGGTGAGACCACACCTGGAGTATTGCGTACAGTTTTGGTCTCCAAATCTGAGGAAGGACATTATTGCCATAGAGGGAGTGCAGAGAAGGTTCACCAGACTGATTCCTGGGATGTCAGGACTGTCTTATGAAGAAAGACTGGATAGACTCGGTTTATACTCTCTGGAATTTAGGAGATTGAGAGGGGATCTTATAGAAACTTACAAAATTCTTAAGGGGTTGGACAGGCTAGATGCAGGAAGATTGTTCCCGATGTTGGGGAAGTCCAGGACAAGGGGTCACAGCTTAAGGATAAGGGGGAAATCCTTTAAGACCGAGATGAGAGAGACTTTTTTCACACAGAGAGTGGTGAGTCTCTGGAACTCTCTGCCACAGAGGGTAGTTGAGGCCAGTTCATTGGCTATATTTAAGAGTGAGTTGGATGTGGCCCTTGTGGCTAAGGGGATCAGAGGGTATGGAGAGAAGGCAGGTACGGGATACTGAGTTGGATGATCAGCCATGATCATATTGAATGGCGGTGCAGGCTCGAAGGGCTGAATGGCCTACTCCTGCACCTAATTTCTATGTTTCTATGTTTCTATATGAAACCATATAACCATATAACAATTACAGCACGGAAACAGGCCCTCTCGGCCCTTCCAGTCCGTGCCGACCATTTGTTTTTCCCCTAGTCCCATCTACCTGCACTCAGACCATACCCCTCCATTCCCTTCACGTCCATATACCTATCCACTTTACTCTTAAATGTTAAAATCGATCCTGCCTCCACCACTTCTGCTGGAAGCTCATTCCACACAGCCACCACCCTCTGAGTAAAGAAGTTCCCCCTCACGTTACCCCGAAACCTCTGTCCCTTAATTCTCATGTCATGCCCTCTTGTTTGAATCTTCCCTACCCTCAATGGAAAAAACGTATCCACGTCAACTCTGTCTATCCCTTTCATCATTTTAAAGACCTCAATCAAGTCCCCCCTTAACCTTCTGCGCTCCAAAGAATAAAGACCTAACTTGTTCAACCTTTCTCTGTAACATAGTTGCTGGAACCCTGGCAACATTCTAGTAAATCTCCTCTGTACTCTCTCTATTTTGTTGATATCCTTCCTATAACTAGGCGACCAAAATTGTACACCATACTCCAGAATTGGTCTTACCAATGCCTTGTACAATTTTAACATTACTTCCCTACTCCTATATTCAATGCTCTGATTTATAAAGGCCAGCACACCAAAGGCTTTCTTTACCACCCTATCTACATGCGATTCCACCTTCAGGGAACTATGCACAGTTATTCCTAGATCCCTCTGTTCCACAGCATTCCTCAATTCCCTACCATTTACCATGTACGTCCTATTTTGATTTGTCCTGCCAAGTTGAAAAAGATAATAGACAGAGAATAAGGGATGATGGGTTTCTAAAATGTGTATATTTTAATGCGAGGAGCATTGTAAGTAAGGTGGACGAACTTAGAGCCTGGATTGACACCTGGAAATATGATGTTGTGGCAATCAGTGAAACATGGTTGCAGGAGGGCTGTGATTGGAAACTAAATATTCCAGGATTTTGTTGCTTCAGGTGTGATAGAATTGGAGGGACCAGAGGGGGAGGTGTTGCATTGCTTGTCAGAGAAGATATTACAGCAGTGCTTTGGCAGGATAGATTAGAGGGCTCGTCTAGGGAAGCTATTTGGGTTAAACTGAGAAGTGGGAACGGTGTAGCAACACTTTTAGGGGTGTATTATAGACCGCCAAATGGGGAGCGTGAATTGGAAGAGCAAATATGTAAGGAGATAGCAAATATTAGTAGTAAGCACAAGGAAGTGATTGTGGGAAATTTCAATTTTCCAAAAATAGACTGGGAAACACATTCTGTAAATGGGCTGGATGGTTTGGAGTTTGTAAAATGTGTGCAGGTTTTTTTTTTTGCAGCAGTACATAGAGGTATCGACCAGAGAAGGGGCAGTGCTGGACCTCCTGTTAGGAAATGAGGCAGGTCAGGTGACGGAGGTATGCGTTGGTAAGCACTTCGGGACCAGTGATCACAATACCATTAGTTTCAATATAATTATGGAGAGAGTCAGAACTGGACCTAGGGTAGAGATTTTTGATTGGAGAAAGGCTAACTTTGAGGGAATGCGTAAGGATTTTAAAGGAGTGAATTGGGACACTTTGTTTCATGGGAAGGATGTAGAAGAGAAATGGAGGACATTTAAAGGGGAAATTGTAAGAGTACAGAATCTTTATGTCCCTGTTAGGTTGAAAGGAAATAGTAAAAATTGGAAAGAGCCATGGTTTTCAAGGGAAATTAGACACTTATTTCGAAAAAAGAGAGATATCTACAATAATTATAGGAGGCATGGAGTAAATGAGGTGCTAGAGGAGTATAAAGAATGTAAAAAGAATCTTAAGAAAGAAATTAGGAAGGCTAAAAGAAGATATGAGGTTGCTTTGGCAAGAAAGGTGAAAGTAAACCCAAAGGGTTTCCACAGCTATATTAATAGCAAAAGGATAACGAGGGATAAAATTGGACCATTAGAGAACCAGAATGGACAGCTATCTGCAGAGCCAAAAGAGATGGGGGAGATATTGAACAATTTCTTTTCTTCGGTATTCACCAAAGAGAAGGATATTGAACTCGGTGAGTTAAGGGGAAAAAGTAGCTATGGAAACTATGAGATTCAAAGAGGAGGAAGTACTGACACTTTTGAAAAATATAAAAGTGGATAAGTCTCCAGGTCCTGACAGGATAATCCCTAGGACATTGAGGGAAGTTAGTGTAGAAATAGCAGGAGCTATGACAGAAATATTTCAAATGTCATTAGTAACGGAAATAGTGCCGGAGGATTGGCGTACTGCGCATGTTGTTCCATTGTTTAAAAAGGGTTCAAAGAATAAACCTAGCAATTATAGACCTATTAGTTTGATGTCAGTGGTGGGCAAATTAATGGAAAGGATACTTAGAGATAATATATATAAGCATCTGGATAAACAGGGTCTGATCAGGAACAGTCAACATGGATTTGTGCCTGGAAGGTCATGTTTGACAAACCTTCTTGAATTTTTTGAAGCGGTAACTAGGGAAATTGATGAGGGTAAAGCAGTGGATGTTGTCTATATGGATTTCAGTAAGGCCTTTGACAAGGTTCCCCATGGAAGGTTGGTTAAGAAGGTTCAATCTTTGGGTGTTAATGGCAGAGTAGCAAGATGGATTCAACAGTGGCTGAATGGGAGATGTCAGAGAGTAATGGTGGATGGCTGTTTGTCAGGTTGGAAGCCGGTGACCAGTGGGGTGCCTCAGGGATCTGTGTTGGGTCCACTGTTGTTTGTCATGTACATCAATGTTCTGGATGATGGGGTGGAAAATTGGATAAGTAAGTATGCAGATGATACTAAGATAGGTGGTGTTGTGGATAATGAAGTAGATTTTCAAAGTCTACAGAGAGATTTGGGCCACTTGGAAAAGTGTGAAGTGTGAAACCTTTGGATTACTGTAAGAAAAAGGGTCTCGACGCAAAACATCACCCAATCCTTCTCTCCAGAGATGCTGCCTGTCCCACTGAGTTATTCCAGCTTTTTGTGTCTATTTATAAGAAAATTACATGCATTATTTTCGGTTGCACCACAAACACAAGAAGAAGAAGGTTGCACCTGCAGTCCCTTGTCTCCACTTTACTAACGGCCTCCAGGGAGGGAATCTGTTGTCCTTACCTTGTAAAGTGTCCAGATTCACCACTCTTATCTGCCCTCTGAAATGCCGCTGAAATCCTGCCATATTAGGCGGCACTGGCAGAGTGGCAATCCACACCTATCTTCCTTCAGGAAATAATTTAATCAAAGATATTGCTGTTTAGGTTACATTGAAGAAGGAGACATTTTCTTGTGATGAATCTCTGACCTGAAACATTAACCATTCATTTCCCCACAGATGCTGCCTGACCTGCTGTGTGCTTTCTGTACATTCTGTATTTATTGCAGAAGTTACAGATTCACACAGAGAGTGGTGAATCTGTGGAATTCTCTACCACAGAAGGTAGTTGAGGCCAGTTCGTTGGCCATATTTAAGAGGGAGTTGGATGTGGCCCTTGTGGCTGAAGGGATCAGGGGGTATAGAGAGAAGGCAGGTACAGGATACTGAGTTGGATGATCAGCCATGATCATATTGAATGGCGGTGCAGGCTCGAAGGGCCGAATGGCCTGCTCCTGCACCTAATTTCTATGTCTATGTTTCTATAAGTTCTAGGAGCAGAATCAGGCCACTTGGCCCATCATGTCTACTCTGCCATTCAATCATGGATGATCTATGTTTCCCTCTCAACCTCATTCTTCTGCCTTCTTCCCATAACCCCTGACTCACGCACTAAAAAATCTGTCAATCTCCGCCTTACAAATATCCATCGACTTGGCCTCCACAGCCTTCTGTGGCAATTAATTCCACTGATTCACCACTCTTTGACCAAAGAAATTCCTCCTTGTTTCCTTTCCAAATGTCCGTTCTTTTATGCTAAGGCTATGGGCTCTGGTCCAAGACTCTCCCACTAAGAGCTGGACATTTTGGATATCGGTTCGCTGCCAAGGACTGTGCGATCTGTGTTGAGTACCCTGCTAGCATCTTTCTCTCTTTCCCAACACGATGCGATTCACTGCCTTCACACATTTATTCACTTCCATTTTGAAAGCTGCAGTTGAATCTGCACCTGCACAGGCAGTAGATCCTGGTCTACATGATGAGACTGACCACTCTGCCTCATTCACCTGTGGACCTTTCAACCTGTCTCCTGCGCCCCTTTAGCTTGTTGCCAATAGGAACAGTCTCTCCCTTCATTCTGCCTCAACTTGTCCTATTTTATCTACTTCTCCTTATATAAAGAATACGCCTCCACATTGCATCCCTCTTGTGATCACATCTTCCTTACCCAGCAATGGGTTTACGAGGGCCCCACCCTGCCTGAGTCATTTGTCGCTGGCCCCGATTGGTCCTAATCTTTTCTCGCCTCTTAACCCCCCCCCCCCCCTTCCGCCCACCCCCCCAACTTCAATCTGAAGAATGGCCCAAACCCGAAACATTACCTATGCTCTTTCACCAGAGATGCTGCCTGACCTGCTGAGTTACTCCAGCACTTTGTATCTATCTTCCACACACTGCCTTGTGCTATCCTTCCATGTTAAATACCAAAGATTGTTTTCTTGCCTGAGGATGCTATGTAAATACTTTTAGAATCAAGCATTCATGAGAGAGCAGTAAAAAGATTGGGTAAGACTGTTATATATTCAGCAGGTCAGGCAACGTCTGTGGAGGTAAGCAGACAGATGGCATTTCAATGTAATAACAAGGAACTGCAAATGCTGGTTTATACCAAAGATAGACATAAAATACTGAAATCACTCCGGGACAGAGAGCATCTGTCGAGAAAATGGATGGGTGATGTTTCAGGTCGGGACCCTTCTTCAGACTGATTGTGGAGGGGAGAGGAAACAAATCTGGGAGAGAGCAGGGGCGGAACATGAACTGTGCTGCCACTTCTCTCTCTCAACTTTCTTCCTATAGATGATGTTTCAAGTTGGGATAATTCCTGAGTGGAGAAGGGCCTCGACCTGAAATGTCCTCTATCCATTTCTCCACATCAGGAAGTCAGCAGCTGCCCGATCTGCTGACTTCCTCCAGCAGTTTATTTCTCATTCAAGATTCCAGCATCTGCAGTCTCTTGTGTTACTATTAAATCATTGTGCATGTCTTGCAAATATTGAAAGGGATTGCTCTAATCTGCTCCAAGCCATTGGTGAAATTGCACTGAAAAGCCTTTGCCTCCTCCAGTCTTTCTCCTCACGTTTTGCATCTTAATGAGATGAACCCTCTGCTCCACACAACACATAAATACCCAATCCATACCCGATACAGGTGCTGTCTGTGCGTTTGTACGTTCTCCCTGTGACCTGCATTGGTTTTCTCCGGGTGCTCTAGTTTTCCCCCACACCCCAAAGATGTACAGGTTTGTAGGTTAAATAGCTTCTGTACATTCTAAATATCCCTAGTGTGCAGGATACTGTTAGTGTATGGGATGATTGCTGGTTGGTGAGCTGAAAGTCCTGTTATTTGCGCTGATCTCTAAAGTCTAAAGTATAAAAGTCTGAGTCCATGAGCTAAACTTTTCAGCCCAATGAATTTATGAATAATTTGTGATTAACTAGAATAAAAATGACATCTCTAAATCTGCATGCCCAAGGATTATCTGCGATATACACTGCAAATGCTGGTTTATACCAAAGATAGACATAAAATGCTGAAATCACTCAGCGGGTCAGAGAGCATCTGTGGAGAAAATATATAGTAGTTCGCAGGTTTCATGGACAGATAATCCTTGACTAGAATTGAAAGTCAGCAGCTTTATACCCGAGACCTTATGTAGTTTGGGTTTAGGGACATGTCGTACACAGTTTATCTTCCCCAAAGCCTTCTTATTGTAGCTACACCATAAGACTTTTATATTTTGATTCATGTGTTTGCAAGTATAATGCTTCCTCTGAATACAGTTCAGTATGAATTATTATGATAAATATTTATACACTGTAACACCAAGACACTTACACACCACAAGCACTGCGTTATAAATAAAACAAGATGTGAATCTGTGTATTGCACTCAGTATGGTTTCTGACCGCTCATGCTTCATATTTCACACTGAGTCAGGCGGCAAGGCAGTTTCATAATTCAACAGCTTGAGGGGATTTTACTGTGAAAGTGAATTTACAGTATATTCATGTAATTCAACTGTTTGGACAATTCCACAGTTTAAATGTTGAACCACATTTAACATCAAATCATAACACTTATGTTTTTAATGGGACTCATAGATATTAGTGTCGATGACAATTATTGTCATGCCAACAGCGGTAGGAACTTCAAGACTCTCTGTAAAATAAGAAGGGTCTCGACCCGAAACATCGCCTATCTCCTTCGCTCCTTAGATGCTGCTGCACCCGCTGAGTTTCTCCAGCCTTTTGTGTAACCTGGTTTCAGAACAAATATGATTTGAGAACAAGCCAGAGAGAGTTATCATTAAAAGCATTGACTCGCATGAAGTTGGAATTCTTAATATTGTGCTGACTTTCCTTGAGATATCTGTAGGTGTTTTCAGTGATTGGGTTGGGTCCACACCAGGTTTTAACACAAATCGAAAATCTAATCCAACAGCACAAAAATAGGTGCAGGAGAAAGCCATTCCGGCCTTCGAGCCAGCACCGCCATTCAATATGACCATGGTTGATCATCTAAAATCAGTACCCCATTTCTGCTTTTCCCCCATTTCCCTTGATTCCTTTAGCCCTAAGAGCTAAATCGGACTCTCTCCTGAAAACAAGGAACTGCAGATGCTGGAATCTGGAGCAAAAAACACAAAGTGCTGAAGTAACTCAGCGGGTCAGACAGCATCTCTGTAGAATATGGGTAGGCAACGTTTAGGCAACATTTCCGACTGATTGTGATAGGGAGGAGTAGGCTGGACAAGAGTTTGTGTTGTGCAACAGAGCCTGGCAAGTGATAGGTGTATACAGGTGAGCGGGATTGATTAGCAGATGGGTGGACAAAGGCCAAGATGAAAAGGAGACAAAAGGCTGTGAGATAGGGAGAGATGTGAATTGGGTGGCCAGAGGAAGGGATGTAGGTGGAAGGAGATGGGGGGAAGGGTAAAAGGGGGAAGAGGTCGTGGGAGAAATTGCTGTGCATCCACATGGGGCACAAAAGACGGGGAACGAAAAAGGAGTGTGGGGAAGGGGGGGTTATTAGTTAGTCACCATTGCCACAGTAAGGCTACATGCAAAATGGAGGAACAGTACCTCATATTCCACGGGTAGCTTACAACCCAGCGTTATGAATGTTGAATTGTCCGATCTTTTTTCTCCTCCTTCTCTTCCCTGTGAAATTAATGCCACTCATCTCCTTATTTCACATCCCTTTTTGTCTCAGTTTCTTCTCTGGCCTTTATCCACCCAACTGCCAATCAACGTCCTCAGCTGTATCCACCTATCACTTGCCGGGTTTCGTCCCGCCCCCCCACCTCTCCTTCAGCTTTCTTCCCTTTACGACGATCAGTCTAAAGAAAGGTCCCGGCCTGAAACATCAGCTGACTATGCTCTCTGGTGATAATACTTGGCCTGTTGATGATTTCACAAAATCTGTCAGAGAATGGATTATGACATTAAATTATTTTTTTAACTTTTCCATGCGCCACATGCATTGCTGCCTAAACTCGCATTTGCTGCCTGTCTGTGACTCCCTAGGGGTGTCTTGCCTACCCATTTTGAAGGGCATTTAAAAAATACATTATTTTTGTGGGTCTGTGGTCACCTGCGCAAGGACAGGACATTTCCTTCTCCAAATGAAAGAACTAGAGAGAACCAAAGAAGGATCCAAACTCATTCTCCAGATAAATAATCCATATATTTGGGAACCAGTCCAAGAGCTTAATTATCATATTACTGCACAGGTATTTTTGGAGAAAGTTATATAAGTGAATGCACTTATGGTTCTAAAAGAATAAACTTTATCTTAGGTAGACAAAAATGCTGGAGAAACTCAGCGGGTGAGGCAGCATCTGTGGAACAAATGAAATAGGCAACGTTTCGGTTCGAAACCCTTCTTCGATGCTGCCTCACCCATCTGCAGTTCCTTCTTAAACTTTATCTTAGTTTAGTTCAGTTTAGTTTAGAGATACAGCATGGAAACAGGCCCTTCGGCCCACCAAGTCCGTACCGACCTGTGGTCCCCGCACACTGACACTATCCTACACACACTAGGGACAATTGACTATTTTACCAACGCCAATTAGCTTACAAACCTCTACATCTTTGGAATATGGGAGGGAACCAGAGCATCCGAAAAAAACCCACGTAGGTCACGGGGAAACTCCATACAGACAGCACCCCTAGTCAGGATCAAAGTCGGGTCTCTGGCGCTGCAAGGCAGCAACTCTACTGCTGTACCACTGTGCCGCCCCTAATGTTAGACATTAACATTAATTGCGAAAATAATCATCTTGTATTTATGTATTGAGCATCAAGTCTTTAAACTTCACCGTTAATGCAGAGTCACAGTGTGGGGTCTGAGACTCGACAGGGACAACAGGTTCATAGAAAGAGAGAAACATAGAAAATAGGTGCAGGAGTAGGCCCCGAAGAGCGATATCTAACTCATCCAAGTAAGTGAAGGAGCTCTGATACCAGGAGCAAGGAGGGTGTCCAAGCTCAGATTACATTGAGTTAACATTTTGATTAAGTAAGGATTCTAAACTAGCGGAGAAATATAGAGGAATAAGATTTTGTTGTCTCCTGATAGATGGAGTTATGTTGACATGAAAACATCATTTTCTGTGCCTACTTGTTGCAGGGATGCAGCCAGTGTTGTATTCAGTCCACGAGGCATTGTGTGGAAGAGCTCAGTGGGTCCGAGCAGGCACTGATATCTCCTATTACAGGTACAATTTCCTCATTTGTTATGTGTTATCATGAGTACAAAAGAACAAAGGAAGCTCGGTGTTGTTATGTGTGGTAGCCCGCCTGCTGAATATTGGGTGAATGGGATGAGAAAGGATGGTCTGATCTTTATATTGACTTTTATCCCAACTCCGCCAGTGGTTTAAGAATGCAATTAATGAGATGGGTTTAGTGGTATTGAATGTTTGTTTCACCACAGTGCTCACTCCCACATGTTCACTCTGCAAACTCTGCCCACTCCTATTATGATCACTGACAACTGCCTTCAGAAATGTTGGCACAGAAAGTGATTATTTTAACTTATTGTACTTGCACCACTATGAGACCTAACCATTTAATCCAATTTCTTTTGTGACTGGCTTTATTCCATTTCATTATTAACAGCATATTTAATGGTCATACTGGAGTAACACATTCTTCTCCGAGATGCTGGGAGGCATGGTGGCCTAGCGGTCGAGTTGCTGCCTTACAGCGTCAGGGATCCGGGTTCCATCCTGACTACGGGTGCTGTCTGTATGGAGTTTGTACGCTCTCCCTGTGAGCTGCGTGGGTTTTCTCCGGGTGCTCCAGTTTCCTCCCACACTCCAAAAACTTACAGGTTGTTGCTGGTTAATTGGCTTTGTAAAAATGGTAAAAAGAGTCCCCCTCTCTCCCCGTCCCCCTCTCTAAAGAGGCTTCTAAAAGACTTACCACATTCTCTAAAGTACTTACCAAACTGTGCCAGCTGTCTTTTACCTTCCTGTTCATCGTGGGTGTGAATTTCAGACAGCGCTCCCCCGCTTTCCCTGGCCACCGCCCTTGTGATGTGTGTGTGTGTACGGTCAGTCGATCCGGCTCGCAGTTTCATCGCTGACGGTCGATCCAGCTTGAGGTTTTCCAGGCGAGTGCCCTCGAGCTTGAAGGTCAAAGACAGTCGCTGTAAAGTCGTGTCAGTGGGACAGGCCCTTTAGCATGCAGAGATCTCTGGTCAACGGGAACTCGGTGGGCAGAAAGACCTGTTTCCGTGCTGTATCTCTAAACTATGCTGGACTGGACTGGACTGGATGTCTTTCATTTTCTTGCATTTATATCTTGCATTTTCTGTGAGCATGTCCTACCATGACAGAACAACAGTCTGTGAGGCTATCTATTCTAAGGTTACTGCAGTTTCACGGAATTCCCAATGATTTGCTGAGTCCAGTAGTGGTGTTTTAAAACATATTCAAGCACAACGGTTATATGGCATCAGAACAAAGCATTATAATATCTGCAGACCTCAACTAAAAACTGAACTTATCATAACTAACAAAACAATGGACTGCAACTAAAGGACTGAAGAGTGAACACGATGAGAGCCAAAAGGCACAAGTCTAACACATTGGCCTTTTACAAAACAGATTACAGAAAATCAAGCTTTCCTTATCTGTACTGGGTGATTTGACAACAGCTGTCCAGGGTGAAAGCATTCAGGGTTAAATTGCTTTCAGCCAGCCAGCTGGACCTCTCTGTACTTCACGGAGACACAGCTTTTGCAGTCCCCTGTCTTATTAGAAACAACCATCCTTGGAGTCTCACGCCTTGTACTGTGCATGCTCACACAGTTACTTTTTAATCTGAGTTTTCTGATGTTTTTTCGGCTAACTTTTTCACACAGAGGGTGGTGGGTGTAGATAACAAGCTGCCAGGGGAAGTAGTTGAGGCTGGGACTATCCCAATGTTTAAGAAACAGTTAGATAGGTACATAGATGGGGCAGGTTTGGAGAGAAATATCAATTGCAAATCACTTCTGATAATAATCAATGCAGCTGTTTAAAAATTATGGATAAAAAATGGAAGCAACTTTGGCCTCATCACACGGGTAAGAATTCATTCTAAACTTTTCCTTTTACTGTTAACTGTTATTTTCTGTCAATTTCTCATTCTTTTATCGAGCCGGATGTCTTTCCAGTTAGTTTGGGCCTGAAAGAAGAACAAAGGCTTCAAAAAAATCCAACAAAATAACTGCATTGATTTTATCCATGAGGAGTGTGTGTGTTCTCTCTGTGATCCCATAGATATCCTGTGGTTACTCTGGTTTCCCATTCACAGGATGGTGGGTTAATTAGCTGCTGTAAAGTTACCCCCGGTGAAAGCATTTGATGGGAGACGCAGCGATGTTTGGCAGTGCTGCTGCACGATTCCCAAAAGGTTAATTCGTAGGTTGAGTCAGTAGTAAGAGGTGGAGCAGGCACAACGGACCGAGTGGATACAAATATTTAAGAAAGAACTGAAGATGCTGGAAAAATCGAAGGTAGACAAAAAAGCTGGAGAAACTCAGTGGGTGAGGCAGCATCTACGGAGCGAAGGAATAGGTGGCGTTAAACGCTCGCCTACTCGCTCCATAGGTCATCCGCTGAGTTTCTCCAGCTTTTTTGGCTACAGTGGATACAAATAGATAACTTTCACATGTTTATTTATCCTTTATAAGGATCACTCTTTTTTTAGGTTCATTATTACTGTCACATTTACTGCGAAAAGCATGCCATCCAAACAGACCAGATATACCATATACAGATATGTACAAATTAAGTAAATAGATTACAAAGGGGAAGATCTAGTGACAATATAGTTCTCATCATTGTAGTGCACTAGTTCCTTCAACAAGGGGGATCTTATGGAAACTTACAAAATTCTTCAAGGGTTGGACAGGCTAGATGCAGGAAGACTGTTCCCGATGTTGGGGAAGTCCAGAACAAGGGGTCACAGTTTAAGGATAAGGGGGAAGTCTTTTAGGACCGAGATGAGAAAAACATTTTTCACACAAAGAGTGGTAAATCTGTGGAATTCTCTGCCACAGAAGGTAGTTGCGGCCAATTCATTGGCTATATTTAAGAGGGAGTTAGATGTGGCCCTTGTGGCTACGGGGATCAGGGGGTATGGGGAGAAGGCAGGTATGGGATACTGAGTTGGATTATCAGCCATGATTATATTGAATGGTGGTGCAGGCTCGAAGGGCCGAATGGCCTACTCCTGCACCTATTTTCTATGTTTCTATGTAACAAAAGTACACTGTCCACAATGGGATAGAGGTGAATTGAACAGTATCCTAGCTTGTGGAAGGACTATTCTGAAGCCTGATAACAGAGGGGAAACTGTTCCTGGTGGTGCACACTTTCAAACGTCTCTACTTCCTGTCAGACAAGAGTGGGGAGAAGAAGGAATCACCAGGGTGGGCCTAGTCCGAAACATTTCTCACGTTTTCCTGTATTTTTACAGGCTATTTTGCCATCCCATTCATACAGAATAAAAATCTTCAGTGTTTAACCTGCTCCTCCTCTGATGTGTAACTCTAACTGCTTCTGGAGTTTTTAGCGGTCAGATCATTCTCTCGTGTGAATCGAACGGCGAAAAAGTGATTACGCAAGGGAGTGTCAGTGGAGCCTTTATCAAAAGAGCGCAGTGGCACAGCTGGTGGAGCTGCTGCCTCACAGCGCCAGTGTCCTGGGTTTAACCCTGACCTCCAGTGCTGTGTGTTCGATTTGCACTTTCTCCCTGTGACTGTGTGGGTTTTCTCCAGGTGCTCTGGGTTTTCTCCCACATCCCAAAGACCTGCGGGTTTATAGGTTAATTGGCTTCTGCAAATTGCCCCTAATGAGTGGTTGAGAAAGTGGGGTAACATAGAACTAGTGTGAACGGGTGTTCGATGTTCGGAGTGGGCCTAGTAGACTAAAGGGCATCTTTCCATGAGTATCTTCAATCAATCAAAAACAGAAATGGTTTATTTTACAAAATGTTTTGCTTTCATCCATTTCCAATTTGTTTATTAATCAAAGTTGCTCTCATTCAGTGAGGTATTAATGGCACAGGCTGCCTGATACCACAAGATTTGAAAGATTTTTTGGTTGACAGTAAATTGCCTCTTTATTGACTGCCAGGTGGTGCTATCGTTTTCCGTGTAGCTAACACAGAGTATGTGACAAGCACCATATTATGCTTCTGGTTTGTAGTGGTGACTATTTGGAATGTGATTACTGGTGCCCGAGGGCACTACCTTTGTAAAATTTGAATTTTGCAGTGTGAGTTAAGACGTTTGATTCCCTCCCAACAATGGGAATGAGTAATCTGAATTCACTTTGGGAGCGTGTTAAACTAACACCGGAATACAAATTAGTATTAATAGTAAGATTAAACGAGAACTTACCAGTTTGAAGTTTGATCCTTATTTTATGAGGAGTTACGATGAGGGATTACGTGAAGAAGCCCCGCCAGGCGCATGCGCGTCATGCTTCAAAGCAGCGGCGTGAAAACACAGAAAATGATAGCCGAAGTAACATAGTAAGGCTTTAGAAGACTAGAACTACCAGATGATCATATCGATTATGAGGGCCGGGAGCGGAGGGTATGAAATCCCTCATCGTAACTCCTCATAAAATAAGGATCAAACTTCAAACTGGTAAGTTCTCATTTAATCTTACTAATTTACTTCGGAGTCACGTGAGTGACTATGTGAAGATTTCAAAGCTCTGTGATTTCATGCCATGGATCCACTCCATATGATACACTGCTTCAATTGACATAGTAGTGAATAAATAATGTATTGAACAATACAATAATAACCCCTCTATCCGAGGGGAAATTACAAATGAAATGTATAAAGACAAAGCAAATCAAATCAAACGGAACCCAAAACAGCATGCCCAAACCATGGCACTGTCAGGATAGGTTTATCATAATTTTAGAAAAGTTGATTCCTTAGACCATCCTGTGGCCTTGCTGCGGGTGTTGATGCCGCCCTGGTGGAGTGAGATTTAAACACATGAGTGTCCACTCCAGCTGATCCAAAACCTGTTTTACCATATAGAAATAGTTTATACTGACACCTTTTATGAGGTTTTTTGTGATTGATGTGCATTGCTGTCTCAGAGCCTCTGAGACTCTTAGTTACCTCGATATATTGACTCAGGTGCTAAAATACTCATAACATTTGGTCAACAGGGTATGCTTTAAAACTTACTTTGGTTCCGGCCATTCCTGGCCTGCTTTGTTTGATTAAATCATATACATAAAATGTAATGTTATCTGCAGAAGAATACATGCTATCTAGTCGTAACTTCTGCAATGTTTGCACTCTTTGCGCTGATATTAGCGCCATGAGCTTAACCACTTTAAGTGTTACCTTCTGAAAAGACAATGACGTAATTGGAGCCCATTGCCGAAGCAGTGTGAGAACTATACTGACATCCCAGATTTCTGCATTTCTAGGTTTAGGAGGATTTTTGTTACAAAATTCCTCTCATGAATCGGGACACTAATGGATGAGACCCGATAGGTTGTTGTTCTGAAACTGCCCTAAATAGGAGGACAAAGCACTCCGAGCACTATTAATGGCACTATAACTCAAGTGTTTATCAAAAATGCAACATAGCAAGGAACTCCAATACATCCGGTATGCTTGCAGTATGATAAGATATATCTGACAGTAACCAAAATATCTCCCATTTCTTAATATGACACACATATTGTTTCTTAGTGCTATCTCTCCAAGCTGCAGTTATGACATCCATGGTCCTATTCGACAGCCTTGGAACGGTCTGGTCAGAACCTGCAGATCAACAAATTAATACGATCATGTAAAGGATGACTTTCTCCTGTTGCTGGATGCACCAACAAATTACTGCAGTTGGGGACAGTCATGAATGGCTGAGTCATCATTCTGAGCACCAATGGGAACCATGGCTGTGTTGTCCAGTCCGGAACCACCAAAACGTCTGAGGCGGAGTCCTGCTCTATTTTGGTGAGACATTGCCTAATCAGGCAGAATGGGGGAAAAGCATAAAATAATGTACGTCCCCAATGTAGCGAGAATGCATCCACCGCTACTGCTCCTGGATCCGGTTCCCATGAAATATATTTAGGCAACTGGTGATTTAGCCTGGATGCAACAGGTCAATATCTGGCAACCCATACAAACAGGTATTTGGTTGCTGAAACTGATTCCTCAGCTGTCTCCTGAGGGTTGCTTATGATTAAAATATCATCTAGATAAGCCATTACCATGTGATTCTAGGCCCGAAGTAGCGCCAGCACTGGTTCCATCAATTTCTTGAATAGCCTAGGAGCTGAGGTTAACTCGTTGGGTAATGCTTTAAATTACCACAGCTGTCCCATCCAACTAAATTTCAAGTATCTCTGACACTGATGATGAATTGGTACTGAATAATATGCATCTTTCAGATCTATGGTTGCCATATAACAGCCTTTCGCAGTATTGAAGGTATCCATTTTAATAATGCCTATACTGAACATAGGAATTTAACTGGTTTAGGTCCAGAATGACTCTACATCTCTCATCTTTTCTCTGTCTAGGGAATATATTAGACACAATTTGTTGATGGTTTGTTGTCCTCTCAATTACCCCTTTTTTGGGACAAAACCGTAATTTATTCTTTTACCTGCTGAGTTTGTGGTGCAGAAAAACCCCAATACTCTATTAGGCATATTCTGTACAGGCGGATCAATTCCTGACGTAACTGTATTCGAGCTTTACACAGTGTCTAGTATAAACTGATGAGATGTTATGTAGCACCATTCATCATAACCAATTGCAACCTACCCCCAACCGGAGGTTGTTTCCCAGAATCTTATCCTGGACAGAATGAATCACCTGTATCTCTACAGTAGGCCTTTACTCCTTCTTCCCATATTGGGGTTGTAGCTGGGATACACAGGTGAGTAATACCGTTGTCCCACTGGCCCCACTCTTCTTGGCCCTGCCCCTGGATCCGTCACCTTTCGCGCTGAAAACGACCTGCGAGGTGGCATCCTGGCAGAAGGGACGTATGTCTTCATGAGACAGATTGTTTTGGCATGTTCCTCCAGGTCCTTTGAGGAGGTCCACCCCAAATAAATAATCTGGGCTTGAATATTGGTGGACCTACATAGAGTTGCAAACTTCAGGTTCAACGTCGGTTTGATGGCTATCTTCCTGATGCAATTGACCTCAAAGTCGGCATTGCAGAACAGGCCAGCATATCGAGTACCAGACATCGGTGCCCCCTGGACCATTTTCCCCGAATGCAGTGATGCCTGCTGCCACCAACTTGAGGACGTGTTGAATCTCACTTCTTGTCCCCGCAACGTTGCACTCATTTGTGCCCTTGCCGAGTTTCACTGTGGGGATTTTGAGTGAAGCACAGTTTACAGGTGTTTTGTAACGTGTGGCAGTCTTCTCCATAATCGTATCTTGGAACTGGTGAGAAGCCATATAATTTACATTGGCGGCTGGAGTTTTCTCGATAGCCTCACCAGTCCCTTCCGGTTTTAGCGAAGTTTAACGCTACACCTGGCGCACCGCTCATGTGCTCTGGTGTGTGCACAAAAGCAGTGACACCAGCTTCCAGGTTAGATTCCTCCTGCCCTGCTTCTCCCGAGTCATGCTCTAGGGAGGTCTCTTCCAGCCCTAAACAAGTTGCTGGAGAGGATGATTCCCACTGTTATCCATAAGTGGTGTTTTCTTCTTTGCTGTATGGACCTCTGCGAGAGGCTGTGTGGGAATCCTAGGGCATTCTACCTTAATTGAAATTTTCCACGGCTCTTTAAATTTGGAGCATTTTCCCCATTTGGTTGAGCCATCCCCATACCTTTAAATTAAAAGGAGGGAGTCTTCCACATCATCAGACTCATGAGACAAATGAGCCTGAGAGTACTTTATTTTCGTATTCCTGAGTGCCCTGAAGCACTGGAAATTGATGGAGGCAGTTGAGCTGCCAGTAGAACAGTAGCGGGTATTGGAGCCGGCATTAGCGCAGCCGTTATCTCCAAACCCGATCTAAATAGCGGTAATAGCGGGAGCCGGCTTTAGAGCAGCCGTTATCACCCGACCCGATCTATAAGTGGTAACCGCGGTCCCCGCTCGTTCCACTCTATTACCGCAGTTTATATTAACAATATATCCATATTACCAACTCTAGCTGGCTCTGCGAGCCAGACTTAGAGTTTAAAAAATACTCCCAGGAAAGGCTTAATATTGACTTACCTGCGGGTTACTACTTACCGCTGGTGGAACTGAGCTCTCCAGTCCGTTGGTGCGACATGCGTCGGACGTAATGACGCGCATGCGCCTGGCGGGGCTTCTTCACATAGTCACTCAAGTGACTCCGAAGTAAAATAGACCAATGAAGCTTAAAGCCCAGAACCTCTCACACATTGGTAACCTGGAGATGTTACCATCAGCTGCGCGTTTCGGGGCGATCAGGCATTAAGATCAGGCATCAAAGATGGATCATTATTCAGCAGAGATTAATACTGGTCATCTTCATAATGCATAGACTGCGGGGGGTGTAACTACAATAAAATCTGTGAGTTGGGTAGATGTGTCT
Source organism: Okamejei kenojei (assembly GCA_035221665.1). Classification (NCBI taxonomy): domain Eukaryota; kingdom Metazoa; phylum Chordata; class Chondrichthyes; order Rajiformes; family Rajidae; genus Okamejei; species Okamejei kenojei. The sequence continues at coordinate 1,976,736 of CM069164.1, forward strand.
GATCAATGGTCGTGCTGTGGACCTGAGGACAGGGTGGGTACAACACCAGACGTTGACTGCACAATGGGCAGTGGTAATGGATGGACATTATATCTGCATGGGTGGTGATTCTACTGGGTTAATAACCTGTTCATTTAAGATAACATCTCCACTGTGAAACTTATCTCCACTTGACGAGCTCAGTGATCTTGGTCCACACATCCCTCACCGTGGAAATGGTACTTCTTATTTTAATTAAACGTGCTGTATCTCTAAATTAAACTTCTTATTTTAGTTTGGTTTAATTTAGAGATACAGCACGGAAACAGGCCCTTTAGCCAACCAAATACATACCAACCAGCAATCCCCGTATACTAGCACTATCCTACACACTAGGAACAATTTACAATCTTTACCAAGGCCAATTAACATAGAAAATAGGTGCAGGAGGAGGCCTTTCGGCCCTTTGACCCAGCACCGCCATTCATTGTGATCATGGCTGATCGTCCCCAATCACTAACCCGTGCCTGCCTTCTCCCCATATCCCTTGACTCTACTTGCCCCTAGAGCTCTATCTAACTCTCTCTTAAATCCATCCAGTGACTTGGCCTCCCCTGCCCTGTGTGGCAGGGAATTCCATAAATTCACAACTCTCTGGCTGAAAAGGTTTTTTTCTCACCTCAAGTCTTAAATGATCTCCCCTTTATTCTAAGACTGTGGCCCCTGGTTTTGGACTCGCCCCACATTGGGAACATTTTTCCTGCATCTAGCTTGTCCAGTCCTTTTATAATTGCATATGTTTCTTTGAGATCCCCCCCTCATCCTTCTAAACTCCAGTGAATACAAGCCTAATCTTTTCAATCTTTCCTCATATGACAGTCCCTCCATCCCAGGGATCAATCTCATGAACCAACGCTGCACTGCCTCAATCACAAGGATGTCCTTCCTCAAATTAGGAGACCACACCTGTACACAATACTCCAGAAGTGGTCTTACCAGAGCCCTATATAACCAAAGTGGGCAGCACAGTAGAGTTGGTACCTTGCAGTGCTGGAGACCTTGGTTTGATTCTGACTACGGGTGTTGTTGTACAGAGTTTTTCCGGGTGTTCTGGTTTCATCCCACACTACAAAGATGTACAGGTTTGTACGTTAATTGGCTACTGTAAAAATTGAAAATTGTTCCTATAATTTGTGTTACTGTTGGGGGATTGCTGGTCGGCACGGACTCGGTGATCTGAAGGGCCTGTCACCGTGTTGTATCTCGAAACTAAACTAAATTAACCTACAAACTTGTATGTCTTTAGAGTATGGGAGGAAACTGTAGAACCTGGGGAAAACCTACGCAGTCATGGGGAGAGCGTACACCTGTAGTCATGGTCAAATCTGGGTCTCTGGACTTTCAGAACGCCTTTAATAAGGTCACACACAGGAGATTAGTGGGTAAAATTAGAGCACATGATATTGGGAGTAGGGTATTGACAAGGATAAAAAATTGGTTGGCAGACAGGAAACAAAGAGTAGGAATTAACGGGTCACTTTCAGAATGGCAAGTAGTGACGAATGGGGTACCACAAGGCTCGGCGCTGGGAACGCAGCTATTTACAATATATATGAATGATTTAGATGAAGGGATTAAAAATAACATTAGCAAGTTTGCAGATGACACAAAGCTTGGTGGCAGTGTGAACTGTGAAGGGGAATGTTATCAGGATGCTGGGTGACTTGGATAGGTTGGGTGAGTGGGCAGATGCATGGCAGATGCAATATAATGTGGATAAATGTAAGGTTATCCACTTTGGTGGCAAGAAGAAGAAGGCAGATTATAATCTGAATCGTTTCAGGTTAGGAAAAAGGGAAGTGCAACGAGCACAGGGTGTGCTTGTACATCAGTCAATGAAAATTCCCAATCTGACCTTTCTGTCCTGGGCCTCCTCCATTGTCAGAGTGAGGCCCAGCGCAAATTGGAGGGACAGCACCTCACATTTCGCTTGAGTAGCTTACACCCCAGTGGTATGAATGTTAATGACTCTAACTTCAAATAGCCTTTGCTTTCCCTCTCTCTCCATCCCCTCCCTCTTCCCAGTTCTCCCACTGGTTTTACTGTTTCCGGCTACATTCTATCTCTGCCCCACCCACTCCCCTGACAGTCACCCATACCTTGTCTCCAGATACAGGTATGCTGCCTGTCCCAGTGAGTTATTCCAGCATTTTGTGTCTACCTTCGATTTAAATCAGCATCTGCAGTTTTTTCCTACACAATTAAATTATATGCCAGTCTGACTGTATTTTCATGCCAGCCAGTCACTAAATCCAATGAGTTTCACAACATGCCTTCTTCTTCTTCTTCTTGCGTTTGAGGCAGCAGAGGTTATGTAACGCCCTCCAGGCGCAGTAGCCAGTTCGATGTGCTGTTGTCGAGGGCAGTTGAGTCTACCCCTCCACCAGTAGGGCGGAGGACACCACAGTCGAAAATGACGTGCTGCATTTGTTTGCTGGTCTGTCAACATGCACATGGCAAGGTAAATGCTTGTGGGATATACATACTATTCATCAGTAACCTACAGTTGAGATGTGCAGTTGAGCATAGTTCGTACAAAATAGATATCATGTGTCAGCCACATAGGCAAAGCATACCTGCATGTGAATCCTAATCAATGGCTGTACTGTCCTGTTATTTGAAACACAGCATTTTTGATAAGTGGATCAAATGGTTGTTTTGCTGAGTATTATTCTGTTCCCTCAGAAATCATTATTTCACTCAAGGAGCAGAGGGTAAAGGAGGAAAAGAAACAGCGTTTTACACTTTGACGTTCAACATCACGTTCCCCCATTCAAAGGACGTCTGCTATCTGGCATACCACTACCCATACACCTACTCGACGCTCATGGTATGTGGCTTTCTTATAAAACAGCGGGCAGGTATTGCAACATCACTTTAACAAGAATCTGAGGGGTAATTTTTTCACACAAAGGGTGGTGGGTGTATGGAACAAGCTGCCACAGGAGGTAGTTGAGGCTAGGATTATCGCAACATTTAAGAAACAGTTAGACAGGTACATGGATAGGTCAGGTTTGGAGGGATATGGGCCACATGCAGACTGGTGGGACTAGTGTAGATTTGTCACGTTCGCCGGTGTGGGCAAGTTGGACTGAAGGGCCTGTTTCCATACTGTTTCACTCTGTGACTAGTGTAGATGGGACGGATTAGCTGGCGTGGGCAAGTTGGGCTGAAGGGCCGGATTCCACGCTGTATCACTCTGTGTCTAGTGTAGATGGGACACATTGGTCGATGTGGGTAAGTTGGGCTGAAGGGCCTGTTTCCACACTGTATCACCCTGTGACTAGTGTAGATGGGACACGTTGGGCGGTGTGGGCAAGTTGGGCTGAAGGGCCTGTTTCCACACTGTATCACTCTGTGACTAGTGTAGATGGGACACGTTGGGCGGTGTGGGCAAGTTGGGCTGAAGGGTCTGTTTCCACGCTGTATCACTATTACTCTATGGTTATCTGATTACATCTGCAGAGCATAGAGTCATGGAGTCACAAGTTCACAAGTTAGAGGAGCAGAATTAGGCTATTCAGCCCATCGAGTCTACTCAGCTATTCAATCATAGCTGAACTCTGCCTCCTAATCCCATTTTCCTACCTTCTCCCCATAACCTTTGACACCCGTTCTAATCAAGAATTTGTTGATCTGTACATTAAAAAATATCCACTGACTTGGTCTCCACAGCCCTCTGTGGCAATGAGTTCCACAGATTAACTACCCTCTGGCTAAAAAAGTTCCTCCTCACCCCCTTTCTAAAAGAGCGCCCTTTAATTCTGAGGTTATGACTTCTGGTCCTGGACTTTCCCACCAACAGAAACATCCTTTCCACATTCACTCTATCTGTGCCTTACTTTATTCTGTATTCTGTCCCCTTTCAACCTTCTAAACAGTGAATAGAGGCCCAGTGTTGTCAAACGCTCATGTGCTAACCCACTCATTCCTGGAATCATTCCTGCTGGATCCTCTCAAGAGCCAGCACATCCTTCCTCAGATATGGGGCCCAATTGTGCTCACAGTAATCCAAATGCAGCCTGACCAGCACCTTATAGAGCCTCAGCATTACATCTCTGTTTTTGTATTCCAGTCCTCTTGATATAAATGCTAACATTGAATTTGCTTTCCTCATACAGCAAGGAAACAGCTTTGGCCCAACCTGTCCATGCCGTCCAGGATGCACGATCTATGCTTGTCCCACCTGTCCGCATTTGGCCTGTATCTCTCTCAACCTTTCCTATCCATATACTATAGCTGTCGGGAAATCTTCAAACAGTCGACAGATGTAATGAGCAATCTATCCCATTTTAAGATGATCATAACAATTATCAAAGCCATCAAAGTAGAAAATTAAAGTAGAATTAAATTTCTCAGTAGAACATGAAAGATTTGTGCAGAAAGCAGTAATTAATTAACATCCTATAGAACCTGAGGCTCAGCTGAAACATATTCCACCTTGAATCTCTCCAGCTGCTGGTGACACTGATGCCACTGTCTTTGCTGTCCTGGCTTGCATTAGTAGACCTTGGCGATGGACATCTGAGACAGAAAGTGTCCATGTTTTATTATTGTGCACACTCCATTACTAACTCATGGTTTGTTCCTTAATTACAGTTTATTTTGTCTTGTTAATCATTCTTCTCACTTTGTTATGCTAATGAATATCTCAGTTATTCAGCAACATGATGGTGGGAGCTGATCACTTCACTACCAATACATTTTGGTTCCAGAAAAACTGCCATCATATTTTTAGGGAAATTGCTGACTTTGATAGTGACAGTGGACTCCTTTGTAGTGTCCTCCTGAATCAGACAGCCCACCCCCTGAGCATGCCTGGATCCACAGAAAAGTGTTACATCTTCTATGGTCCATTGAGCTGTAGTGTTAACTCTATTTCTCTCTGCACAGATGCTGCCACATCTTAGTTTAGTTTAGTTTAGAGATACAACACAGAAACAGGCCCTTGGTCCCATCGGGTCCACGACGACCAGCTATCCCCACACATTAACATGATCCTACACACACTAGTGACAAATTACAATTATATCAAGTCAATTAACCAACAAACCTCTACATCTTTGGAGTGTGGGAGGAAACTGGGGCACCCGGAGAAAACCCACACATTGACAGGGAGAACGTACATAGTCCGTACAGACAGCACCCATAGTTAGTTTTGAACCCGTGTCTCTGGCGCTGTAAGGCAGCAACTCTACCGTTGTACCACCGTGCTGCCAAGCATGACCCGGCAGGCATTTCCAACACTTACAGCTTCTAGCTCTGATTTTTATCATCTATGAGTTTATTTTATTTTCAATTTACTGCCCTCTGGATTGGAAAGGTTTATAGGGAATGCCAAACATTTTCCAACAAGAGCATTTTCCAACAAGAGATGGAACACTTTGGTCCACATGGAAGAATGGGGCCAAGAGACCTGTTTCCTTGCTGCGTGACATTATGATTCCATGGCTATATGACTCCTAGTCTGTCCTGTGTGTGATTTCAAACCGAGAGCAATGTAGTTAACTCTGACAATCTCAGATGTTCAGGGGTTAGAGATAGCTAATGAATGCTGGCCTGTCCATTATGTCCTCAACCAGTGATTGAATAAATAATAAATACTATCACGGTGGCACAGCGGTAGAGTTGCTGCCTTACAGCGCCAGAGACCCAGGTTCGATCCTGACTACAGGTGCTGTCTGTTCGGAGTTTGTACATTCTCCCCTTGACCTACGTGGGTTTTCTCCAAGATCTTTGGTTTCCTCCCACAAAGACCTACAAGTTTGCAGGTTAATTAGCTTGGTATAAAAATATAAAATTGTTCCTCAGTGTTAATGTGCGGGGATCGCTGGTCGGTGCTGACTCGATGGGCCAAAGGGCCTGTGTCCGTGCTCTATCTCTGGACTAAACTAACCAATCAATTTCCGCAGCCTGGAGACCAAGCTGTGGTTTTACCCCCATGCTTCATAATGATCTGCTGAAAATGAAAGTTGTATCATTTAACTTTCAAACATACTGAGCGCTGAGTGGCACGAAAGATTTTTAATCATTCGGAAATGTGAGCCATAACGATGGAGATCAGCCACCATTTTATAGCTGAGTTTGTTGCAAACGTACTTTAGATTAGATTTCCCTGTAAATTAAAATAGTAAGATTAAACGAGAACTTACCAAGTTTGAAGGTTGATCTTTATTTTATGAGGAGTTGCGGTGAGGGATTTCGTGAAGATCCCGCCAGCACGCATGCGCGTCATTCTTCAAAGCAGCGGTGTGGAATCACAGAACATATCATGGAAGGAGATAGTAAGATTGAACAAAGTAGAACATACCAGTTGACCTTATGATAGAGGGTTGGGAGCGGAGGGCACGAAATCCCTCACTCCTCATAAAATAAAGATCAACCTTCAAACTTGGTAAGTTCTCGTTTAATCTTACTATTTTACTTCGGAGTCACGTGAGTGACCGTGAAGACTTCAAAGCTTCTGTGATTACACGCCCTGGACAACGTCCATGCTATCACACTGCCGAAATGCTGATGGAGGAAGTTTGTTAATGCATTCCAGACTGAACAGGCTGAAAAATAATGCATATTTATTAAAACAAAGAATAACAAAGCAAAACCCCTACTCGGGGAGTAAACATTCACGGAGCGGCTCGCAGCACGGCATCCGCGAATGTAGCGGGGGCGACCACCGGTTTATTGGAAAACCTCTGGAAAGTCGATTCACTTGTCCAGCCTGCGGTGGCGAGGATGTGGTCCATGGGCACCTCCATGGTCCTCTCCGCTGATGTGGATGCAGACCTGGTAGAGTGAGATTTTAAAATGTTAGAATCGATACCAGCTGCATCCAACACCACCCTGAGCCGCCTGGCGATGGTCTGCACAGTCACCCGGTGATGTGGTTGTTTGTGGCTGATGAGGAGCCCCTGCTCCATCTTCCAGATGGTTCGAGTTGTTCGGATGTAATAGAGGAGATGGGTGGCTATGCAGAGGGTGGCATCAGAGGGGTACGCCCGGAATTCCAACTGCAGCCCAGAAGACCCAGGCCTATGTTGCTTCAGTAGGTCCTCGACAAGGAAAGTCACCTTTGCAGGAGTCGAGACCATCTGGTCCAGCCGAAGCTTCTGTAAGGCCTGGACTCGTTGAGCTGAAGTCAGTGCCATCAGCATCACCACTTTAAGGGTGAGCTTGTCAAGAGGTAGTCCTGTCATAGGGGACCAGCTTCGCAGTATTGGAAGTACTACACCCACATCCCAAGTGATGTTGTATCGGGGTCGTGGAGGGTTGGTGTTGAACACTCCCCTCATGAATTGGGACACCAGATGGTGCGTGCCCACACCTATATACAGGTATGAGGAGAGCGCACTCCTGGCGCTGGTGATGGCACTGTAGCTGAGACCCTCATCGTAATGAAGGCCCGCTAGGAATTCCAGGACGTCAGGGATCGTGGCAGAGTTGTAGGTGGTATTTGTTCGGGAGCAGTAGGCCTCCCACTGCCTGATCTGGGTGAGGTACTGCTGCCGGGGTGATGCTCTGCACGATGCTGAAATGAGGTCCATTGCCCTGGGCGATATGCCGGCCTCCATGAGCGGCCTCTTCAGAACCTGCAAGCCAATAGGGTTAAGTGACCATAGCACGGGTGACTTTCCCCCGTAATGGGGTTAGTGAGCAAAGTGGGGTTTTTTGAATTTGAACCTACGGACGTATTATTATTTGGAGAAACACCGGGTACCATGGCTGTGTAGGCCAGTCGGGTATGATCAATATGCCTGAAGCAGAATCCAGTTGTATTTTCTGCAATACCCGACTGATGAGGCAGAATGGGGGAAATGCATAGCAGAACCATTTCCCCCAATGTAGTGAAAAAGCGTCCATAGCTACTGCCCCGGGGTCTGGTTCCCAAGACACATACGTTGGTATCTGATGGTTCAACCTGGACGCAAAGAGGTCGATATCTGGTGTACCAAAGTTAGCTATAATTTGAGCAAATATTTGGGGGTTCAACATCCACTCGATGTTATCATTGAGCACTCGTGACCTGGTGTCTGCCACTGTGTTGAGCTTCCCTGGTAGATAGGTCGCTGTGATCCAAATATTTCTTTTAATACAACAGTGCCATATTGTGTTTCCCAATTCGTCACAAGATAATGACCTGATACCACCCATATGATTTATGTAAGCCAGCACCGTGGTATTATCTATTCGAAGGCGGACATGCAAATGCTGTAAATTTGTGCAGTATGCCCTCAGACCACGGAAAGCCCCAAGCATCTCCAAATAATTTATCCCATGTGTCTGAAGGAGGGTAAACTCGTGAGGATCCCATCTGCCAGCACAACTGGACATGGTGTCAGTTGCACCCCAGCTTTGAGCGCTTGCGTCAGTTTGTAACATGACTGATGGTTTGCTAATAATGATGGGTTTGTAACACGCACTAATATTGTCGACCCACGACTGTAGCTCAGTTTTAGCCTTAATTGGCATCCGTATTGGCCTGTCAAAGTGCCCAGCATTTGCTTTTAATGCTGAAATCTTCGCTCTTTTTAAGTTTTGATAGTGCAGTGGTCCGAATTGCGCAGCTGGAAATGTTGCTGCCAGTTTCCCAATTACCTTGGCAGTATATCTGATGGTCGGCACCCTGGCACAAGCAAGGCTGTTGCATGCATCTATTATATCTGATGCTTTGTTGGTTGGGATAGTGACTATCATTCGGTTTGTGTCAATAGTGAAACCCAGATAGTCCAAGATTTGAGATGGGGTGAATTTGGATTGTCTGGATGGGTAACAAACCCTAACGACGCAATTAAAGATTTGGTCGCTGTGACTGCCAGCTTCGCCAATTGGAGGGTTTGTCCCACTATAAGTATATCGTCCAAGTATGCCATGACGATATAAGTCGGTTGCCTTAGGATAGCCAGTATTGGTTTGACTAGTTTGGTAAACAGTCTAGGGGCTGTGGTTAAGCCATTGGATAAAGCTTCATATTGCCATAACGGTCCCATCCAGACAAATTTTAAGAATTTCCTATGGGATTCTATGATGGGGACTGTATAGTATGCATCTTTTAGATCGATGCAAGCCATAATGTACCCCTGATCCAGTAGCTGCTTAGCTGTTTCAAAGGTTTCCATTTTGAAATGGGTATATTGTACGAAAGTGTTCAGATGGGTTAGGACGATGATGATCCGACATCCTCCATCTTTTTTGGTTCCGGTGGGCAAGGTTTCCAAGCGGGATACGGTGGTTTGTGATAGGCATATGCCCTGGATGGTGGTGGCTTCATAAGGCCTACGGTTTTGGCCTCCTCGTCCATTTCTTTGACCTTTTTCAGCAGGTCTTCCCCGAACAGCTGATGTGGTGGTGGAGTGGTGGAGGTACGGCAAAACCCTGCAAATTTAGGGTGGCGGGTGGGCCGGATGGAGCTCTTTTGCAAACAGTTGATCTTGAACTGTGCGTTTCAGAGTAATGGCAGAGCATCCTGCTGCTCACTGGTCACGTTCTCACCATCACGGGTCCTGGTGTACGCCGTGATACCCGTTGATAGGAGTTTCCGGACTTTCTGGAGACGTGCGTCCTGAGCTCTGGCGGTATTAATCAAATTCCCCCAAATTTGAACATTGACCGAGGGGACATGCAGGTTAATGCAATTCTCTGGTGGCTTGAATTTGTCCATGGTGTTGTTGAGGACCCGTTCCTGTAGCTGGTGCCTCTGAATGAGTTGCTGTAGCAAATTTCCCCACAACATCCAGTAGGTCTGCGTCTGCTTCTGGAGCATCGACCTCTGGCATGTCTGGCTCTTCATCGAAGTCGGCCTCCCGCAGACTTCTGGCACTCCCAGCGGAGGAAGGCGAGATGCTCGGTGGCCTTCGGCTGTAGGTAGTGGATGTCCGGAACCTCCGTTCTTCCCTGTCCAGATCTCGTTGGACTAGCTGCTCCACCATGCGCTCCAACCTGGTCATGCGACCGTCGCTACTACACGTAGCCGACTTCCCCAGGCTCTGCAATGTTGCTGGGGCTTCTACCAGCAGACCACACCCCCATAAGGTGCTGACTCGGATCTGGTGGCAGGAGGTCGTCGACAGCCACTCCTGCAGGCCCGTACGACTCCCGCACGGACTCTCCGCTAGTCCGCCCACGAGTGGACTGCGGTGGTCCGTGTGCCTGGAGGGAAGGCAGCGGATATGAGTCAGTGCGGGCCCCCGGTGCCTGGCTCCCCGGAGTCCGTGCAGGCTTACCCCTGCTTCTGACATTATGTCTCTGTAGGGGTGCATGGTCGGCAGCAGCGCCATGCAAACTAACCGACCGCATATGGCTGCCACCGGCCTGCACTCCAGCACCATACCCCGGTGTGAAGTTGGCAGCTCCTCCTCCTGCAGGGCTGCTTGTCTCTGCAGCAGCTCTACCGGCCTGCCCTAAGGCAGTAAACCTCGGCGGCTTCTCGAGACCTGCCGCGGCTGCGGGGCTCAACGTTGGCGCGGTGGTCCCCCTGCTCGGACCTCGCGGGACCTGTAAAAGACGGGGTGTTGCTGTCGCCGGTGTGCGAGGCACTCCACGTACCTGCTTGCTCCCCGCCCTCCTGGGGGACGGAGAAACGGTCAGGGACTCCCATACCCTGCTCCTGTGCGGCCGCCTCTGGAGACGAGTCGGGCGCTGGTGTAACAGGTGCGCCCAACTTCCGCACCTTTTACCCTGGCCATTTCCCGGACGCTGCCGGCGTTATAAACAGCACCGGAGAAGTTTGTCGCTGACCCATAGGAGTCCCGCGGCTTTTGGAAAGTTTGCCTTTCCCTTTCCCGTCCATCTTTTCCTGCAGGTAGAAAACACAAAGAATCCTACTCGCAAACCAGCTTAAGGTTAGAGCATTTACCCTTGCCGATCTTTCTGAGGGAGCTGTGGAGAGAGCGCACTCCCCACCCAGCTTGTGGACAGCAAATGCGAGCGATGATATGTCGCGCATACGTGCTGGCGGGGTCTTCACAAAGTCACTCACGTGACTCCGAAGTAAAATTGGATTTCTTTCTTCAAGTAAAAAGCTATTGAAATGTAATCAAGTGTCGAGTTTGTTCTCAATAAAATAGTTATTTGAATAGTAAGATATTTCAGATTATTTCGTTTCCTGGTGACAAATGATTTTAATGCCCTGCAGAGTGTGATGCTGCTTCACCACATATATGATGGATCACTCTTTTCTAAATAATCTTTGAAACACATGTAAAATGAACTGCACCATTGCAACCTGATCTCTAACTCAAAGTGGGGCTCAAATTTAATCTATGACACCAGTATTAACACTGCACTTCACCTCTTGCGCAATTCAATATAAAGAAAGATTATGTTGCATGGAATCTTCCGTAAGCTCACATTTCACAAGGCACTTTATCACAATATAAAGGTCTTTAGCATGTAGTCATTTGTGGGGAATTTGTAGCTCCATTTCTTCAGCAGTAACAAATTAAATATATGTTTGAGTATGGTGTTGTTTGAGGGCAGAAATATAATCTGGTCATTAAACACGAACCCTGCGCTTTCCAAACAGCGCCATGGGATTTCTTACACTTGTCTCAGGCTTCAAGTATAACCTCAGTTTGATGTGTCATCCTCGTTTAGGAACATGTCCTCTGGCCCACTCCTGCCTCCCTCAGCAAGTCGGCAGTCTCTGATATTTCTTCATTGGGCTTATCCTATTGTTCTAAAGATGCTGAACGTTGCTGAGTGGAACTCTACAGCAAAGAGTTTCCAGCTGCCTCCTCCCAAGTGATTACTCCAGTTAGAGTGAGCCAGTGGTCATTAGCCAAGATCTTCTCTGTTGCAGTTTGGAGTCATTTAATGATCAGGCAGAAGTGGGTCACAAATAGACAGCAGTTTGAGTTGGGAACCAGTGACTGGACATAGAACACAGAACAATACAGCACAGGAACAGGCCCTTCAGCCCACAATGTCTGTGCTGGACATGATGCCATTAAATTAGTCTCTGCCTGCACATGATCCATAAATATCCCTGCATTCCCTGCATATCCAAGTGCCTATCTAAAAAGCCTCTTAAATGCCACTGTCACATCTCCCTCCACCACTACCCCTGGCAGCACATTCCAGGCACCCACCGCTCATCTCTAAAGATTCCCTCTCTCATTTTAAAGCTATCACCCTAATTTTTGACATTCCCATCCTGAGCAAAATGTTCTAACAGTCATAATCTTATAAACATCTATCAGGTCTCGCATGAGTCTCTGGCATTCTAGAGCAAATAATCATAAGGTATCTAACCTCTACACTGCTAATTCCCTCAAATCAAGCAGCGTTCTGCTTAACCTTGTCTCCACCCTCTCCAAAACATCCTTCCTGTATTGGGGCAATCAATACTGCACACAATACTCCAAATGTAACCTGTCCAAAGTCCTTTCAAGCTGACTTCCTAACTCTTATACTCAATGCCCTGACTAACGAAGAAAGCATGCCAATGCTTTCTTTACATGTGATCTACTCTGCTCACTGTCTGGGATCTGTGGTAATAATCAACTTTAACCTGTGTAGGAAGGACCTGCTGATGCTGGTTTAAACCGAAGAGAGAGACAAACAGCTGGAGTAACTCAGCGAGACAGGCAGCATCTCTGGATAGTGTGAAGAAGGGTCTCGACCCGAAACGTCACCCATTCTTTCTCACCAGAGATACTGCCAGTCCCGCTGTTACTCCATCTTTTTGTATCTATCAACTTTTACTTACTGACTTCAGATAGAACTTTTTAGATACCAGATTATTCCCTCAGCTGAAGAAATTCATCTTTTCCCAGAAGTCTGGAAATATAGCAGGAAATCCTAGACAAGCATTTATATAAAAGAGCAAAATACAAGTTGCTAGAGGAACTTCTGCAGTGTCCCTTGTATCTCTATCTACATCAAGGTCTATTATGTTTCCTTCAGACTCACCTGTCCCTGCTGGAACAGTCGATCAACAGTGATGAAGTTTACTTCAGGCATCAAGTGTTGTGTTCCACGCTGGGCGGTAACGACTGCCCGGTTATCACCATTACCGCAACCCCTGGCACCCAACCTGAACAGTTGGAACAATTTTGTAAGTAAACTTATTTCAAGCTTTTCTTCCATTTGGTTTCAAATCTTGAAGGCAATGTGTTGGTGGGCCAAGCACTGCTCTGATTGGGATTGTCTTGTGCCTTCGTGTAGACATGTTTCTCATGGAGAGATGGGGATGGTGTCCGAGAGCCATAGGAAGGCTTTAGCCCACTGAGTCCACGCTGACCTTCAAGCACCCTTTTACATCAACCTCCCAATGAATCCCCTTTTTCATTCCCCCACATTGCCATCAACTCCCCCCAGATTCCAACCAATTACCATTAGACATACAGTGCGGAGACAGACCCAGGTCTGCATCGACCAGCGATCCATGTCCACCAGCAATATCCGACACACCAGGGACAATTTTACTATTTTACCAAAGCCAATTAACCTACAAACCTGTACATCTTTCGAGTGTTGCCGGAAACTGGAGCACCTAGAGAAAACCCTTACAGGGAGAACGTACAAACTCCGTACAGACAGCACACGTAGTCAGGATCGAACTCGAGTCTCTGGCACTGTAATGCCCCTGTCCCACTTAGGAAACCTGAACGGAAACCTCTGGAGACTTTGCGCCCCACCCAACATTTCCGTGTGGTTCCCGGAGGTTCCCAGAGGTTTTTGTCAGTCTCCCTAATGGTCGAAAGTGGGTTCCGTTTTAAAAATAGGTAATTTTTTTAGTCAAAACCGGTTGCGATGCCAGTTGCAGATGGTTGCCAGAGGACAAAAACCTCCGGGAACCGCACGGAAACCTTGGGTGGGGCGCAAAGTCTCCAGAGGTTTCCGTTCAGGTTTCCTAAGTGGGACAGGGGCATAAGGATGCAACTCTATCCCTGGGCCACCGCGATTTAACCCAGGTGTCTGCCGTTATGAAACAGGGATTCTATCAGTCCCACTTATCGTTTAATGTGGAAAAGAGATAGTGCTCTGGTCAGCAAGGAAGCAGACTTGCGGGGGTTGCCTGCTTTATTTTCATATAATGGTTGACAGAATTTGAAGAATTTTAGTGCAAATATGCGGGGTAGGATTGGTCTGTCCAAATATGAATGTCTTCATTAACATAATCTATAAATGCTAAAATTATGCTGGGTTTGCTAATTTTTATATCTGTGTTCAGTTCAAACTGAGAGAAGAGGCATTTAACATCGCTAAACAGCACCTTTGTTTCAACTCAGGTGCAAGTGCGTTAGGTGCACACCAAATCACTGTTACAATGCTTGTTACATTTGCATTGTTGAAAGTAACTTTCTTATGGGCCTGTCTCACACGCGACTATTTCAGCGACTGCTGGCACCCGTCACAGGCCGAAGCTTTTCAACATGTTGAAAATCCAGCGGCGACCAGAAAGACGCTACGACTCTTTGGGCGACTGAGGAGATGACTCATGATCATACAGGCGACACCCCGGCGACATGTCGTGGGGTGAAGCCTGTATGGTCGTGAGTAGTCGCCCAAAGAGTCGTACCTTGTTCTGGTCGCTGGAACGACCTATGACGGGTGGAACCGCATGTAGATAGGGTGGTAAAGAAAGCCTTTGGTGTGCTGGCCTTTATAAATCAGAGCATTGAATATAGGAGTAGGGAAGTAATGTTAAAATTGTACAATGCATTGGTAAGACCAATTCTGGAGTATGGTGTACAATTTTGGTCGCCTAATTATAGGAAGGATAGGAAGGATGAAGAAGGTCTGAAGAAACGAAAATAGAGAGAGTACAGAGGAGATTTACTAGAATGTTGCCTGGGTTCCAGCAACTATGTTACAGAGAAAGGTTGAACAAGTTAGGTCTTTATTCTTTGTAGTGCAGAAGGTTAAGGGGGGACTTGATTGAGGTCTTTAAAATGATGAAAGGGATAGACAGAGTTGACGTGGATAAGCTTTTCCCATTGAGGGTAGGGAAACATAGAAACATAGAAATTAGGTGCAGGAGTAGGCCATTCAGCCCTTCGAGCCTGCACCGCCATTCAATATGATCATGGCTGATTGTGGAAGATTCAAACAAAAGGGCACGACATGAGAATTAAGGGACAGAAGTTTCGGGGTAACGTGAGGGGGAACTTCTTTACTCAGAGGGTGGTGGCTGTGTGGAATGAGCTTCCAGCAGAAGTGGTGGAGGCAGGATCGATTTTAACATTTAAAAGTAAAGTGGATAGGTATATGGACGTGAAGGGAATGGAGGGGTATGGTCTGAGTGCAGGTAGATGGGACTAGGGGAAAACAAATGGTCAGCACAGACTGGAAGGGCCGAGAGGGCCTGTTTCCGTGCTGTAATTGTTATATGGTTATATGGTTATATGGGTGCCGGCAGTCGCCGAAAAAGTCGCGCAAGTGGGACCGGCCCATTTTGTGTACCAGGAATGAGAGAACCAAGAGAAGCTTCACTACACAACACACTATTCCCATTATTCCTCATACATCTGTACACTGTGGCTAGCTTGAGGGCAGTCATGTATTCTCTCTCCACTGAGTGGTTAGCACACAACAAAAGCTTTTCACTTTGGTACACATGACAATAAATAAACTAAACTAAACTAAACCCCAGCCTTGTGATATCTCAGTGCATTTTGTAGCTAATTCATTACTTTGAAGTTCAATAACTGCTGTAATGCAGGGAATGGAGCAGCCAATTTATGTGAATGAAGATCATACAACCTGTTTCCAGCTGTTGGATGGTGTTAAATCATTGGCTTGTACTCTGGTCTCCAAAATAATGATCTGGACTTTTTCAATGATTGATTGAAATGACATGTTGAGTTCGGCTGTGATATCGAGGCTCGTGGAGATGGCCAGACAAACATCTGGATTAGCATTTGAACACTTGCCCTTCTGACATTTAGTCAGGCTGACATCTTCTCTGAGCCTGAATATAGCAGCAAATCTCCAATAGTTCTAAACACAATTTTACACAACAGTATCACAGTGGATCAGCTGGGAGAGTTGCTGGCTCAGCGTCAGAGACCTGCATTTAATCCTGGCTGGCCTCAGATGCTGTCTGTGAGGAGTTTGCATGCGTTTACTCTGGGTGCTCTGGTTTCCTTCCCACATCCCCAAAACGTTCAGGGGCTGGGGGGAGGGGGGGTGGGCTTGGGGCGGGGGGGGGGGGGGGGGGGGGGGGGGGGGGGGGGGGGGGGGTTGGGAGGGAGGGGGGGCGGTTTGGGGGGGAGGTGGGCCAGTGATGGGCTAGAGATGGGCTGAACACTTGCTGGTCTAGGCTGAGAATTCTGTCCAAGGCTGATTGCGTGCCATGTGATAGTAATATCGTGCTCCAGAGATTGGCAGGATCTCCTGCAGTAGGACAGGCTGAGCATACTCAATTAAGGACGTTTCAGTGAGGTCATGGTTCAGTAGAATCATTTCTATCTGTCTCTCACAACATGGAAACAGCTCGAATCAGTAAGGACATTACTCTCTTGGTCGACTTTGCTCTCGTGCGATGAATCTCAAGTTGTCAACTAAGATGAAAGTGCATAAGGAGTCGTACTCACCAACTGTGAGAGTCGGACGCTGTACAGGAAACACGTCAACAGCTGGGGTGTTTGCACCGGTTCTCTGCTGTCAGTCATGGATATGTCTTGGCCAGCTTGGTTAACATCGAGGCCATGATCTGAGGGCACAGTGATACCAGACAGCCCACGGTATCCGTCTGCACAGCCCCATGCGTCACACTGGTTCCATTAGGGAATCCTGCACAGGGATACCAAAACCAGGAACATCCAAGAAAGCGATACAAGGATTGTATCAAAACCAGTGGCATTCCTGCATTACAACTGGAGATTCATGCCCAGGACAGACAGTTGGGTTTACTTTAACCAAAGGTCCTCTAACAGCTATGACGGCAGCCCGCGAGACTGAGTCTCCCGAGCCACAGGAGAGAAATCAGAACCAGAGAACATCATTTTATGGGGAAGATTAGGAGCATTTTAGGGGCTTTTCACACAGAGGGTGGTGGGTACATGGAATGAGCTGCCGGAAGAGGTAGTTGAGGGAGGTACTACATTTAAAAGACATTTGACTAGATACATGGATAGGAAAGGTTTAGAGGTATATGGACCAAATGTGGGCAGGTTGGACTAGTATAAATGGGATATCTTAGTCAGCATGGGCAAGTTGGGCTGATGGGTCTGTTTCTGTGCTCTACGACTCTGAGAGGTTATTTTAACACTAAATAAAATGTCAAATCCTAGGAGGAAAGAAGATGAGATTTTATTGGCTTCCATGTAGATGTGGGTCTTGTTGCTTTTTTGGTCTGACTGCACGGCAAACCCAACTCCTCGTATGCTGCAGAACATACTTGGCTAATAAGTTAGAATTATGATTATTACTGTCACTGTGACATGACCACAGGTTATACCATGGAAATTAGCTGCATTACAGTGAATTTGTAATTTTACTTCAGAGTCACGTGAGTGACTACGTGAAGAAGCCCCGCCAGGCGCATGTGCGTCATTACGTCCGCACATGTCGCACTGAACGGGCTGGAGGGCACAGCTCCACCAGCGGGTAAGTAGAAACTTTGCAGGTAAGTGTTAAACAACTTTTCCTGCAGGGTATTTAGCTCCTTAAAGCTGGCTCGCGAAGTCAGTTGGAGTTGGAGAGATCAGTGGTACACCGCGACGTTTCGGGTCGAGAGACTCAGTCCGGACGGAGTGTGCGTTCTAAGCGTGTGTCTTGCGAAGAGTCGCATTCTCGATCAGGTCAGGAGATAACAACGGGACCTCTGGTTCCGATACCGAGTGCCGTTTCACTGGTAGCACCTGTTGAAAGTGGTTCCAGGACAGTGCCTGAAACTGAACAGGCTGAGGCTGCTGAGAGCCACAGGAAGGCCAAAAGGAAAACCAACAGGCCAGTATTGTCTGATGACTCTGATGACGGTGGTGATTCTCCCCCAGTTAATAAAAAGACGTGGGGCAGAATGCAGCAAATGGAAAATATGCTCCAGGTTCTAATACAGCAAGGGGCCAAGGCCACAGTGATTCCTCAGGCAGTTGAGCAGCAGGGACCTTATGAAGAGGATTACCTTGAATACCGCCATGCGGAATTCCTTCCAGCGCCTATTATAGGACTGGGGGATGCCTCCCTTGATTATCAAATGGGAGATGCGGGGCAGGATGCAGCTGTCCCTATGCCTGGTGTCCCTGCTTATGTGCAAACACCAGAGCACAAGAGCCTTGCTCCGGGTGTACCGGACATAGCAATGACTTTTGCTATTCCGGAGGGAACTGGTGAGGCCATGGAGGACTACCTAGCAACTAATATCAATTACTTAGTTTCTCACCAGCTACAACAATCGGTCATGCAAGAGCCAAGTAATAAATATAAAACACCTGTAAACTGTGCATCATTAAAAGTGCCAATGGTGAACCCAGCTATATGGGCATCCATGAGTCCTTCCATGAGGGGGCAGGAGGTTCGTTATCAGCACGCCCTCAAATTGGTGGCGGCTACGATCACTGCATTTGGCACCATGGTCCGAGGGACCGTGTTAACTCAGTTACATAAAGACATGTCGGGTATGATGTGTAACGTCTTTTTCGAGATCAACTGCATTCGGAAAATTGTCATCAGGCCAACCCTGAACCAAAAATTTGCTGCGCTCTGTAAGGCGACCAACATCCAATCGCCTGAACTCCTCTTTGGTTCCGATCTCGTAAAACAAATTTGGGATATTGACGAGGAGGCGAAAACCATGGGTCTAATGAAGCCGGCCACAGCTCGCCTGTTTATTCGGAAGCCGGGGGTGTTTATCGGAGGTCCGATCCGGGTGCTGGGCCCAGCAGAGGGAGGCCAGGGTGGCAACGAGGGTATCCACCTCGTCACGTTGCCTATAACTCCAACACGGCCAGACAACAGTTTTCCAAACCACCGGCAGAGTTACAGGGACTTTGTGTTCAGGTTATAAATTCTGGTGTGCAACCTCCTATTCGAGGTCGATTACAATTGTTTTATCAGGAATGGTGCTGTATAACGTCTGATATGTTTATTCTAAATACTGTGTCGGGGTCCACCATTGAGTTTATCTCAGGGATAGATCCACCTCACCAGCATAAGCCTTGTAAAGTGTTGGTGTTTTCTGTTCACGAGACTGAGCAAGTCAATGTGGAGATTCAGAATTTGTCCCGTAAAGGTGTGATTGAAAAAGCAGTTCATCATCCTCAACAATTTGTGTCTAATATTTTTCCCAGACCCAAAAAAGATGGTGATTGTAGAGTAATTCTGGATCTCACTCAATTGAATACTTCAGTTCTCTATAGGCATTTTAAAATGGACACATTCGTTACTGCAAAACAGCTGATGTCCCAGAGTTGTTATATGGCCACCATTGATTTACAAGATGCTTATTATTCGGTGCCAATTCATGTTGATTATCGCAGGCACTTGAAATTTAATTGGATGGGACAGCTGTGGCAATATAGAGCATTGCCTAATGGATTAAGTTCTGCACCTAGGTTATTTACTAAATTGGTGAAACCTGTGCTGGGGCAATTGAGGGCCCACAATCACATTGTTATGGCCTATTTAGATGGCATCTTAATTGTCAGCAACACTAAAGAGTCAGCTGCAGACCCTGTTACAGCAACCAAGAATCTCTTTGAATCAATGGGATTTTTGGTCCATCCACTTAAGTCCAAGTTACAGCCAACCTAACAGATTGAGTATTTGGGTTTTCTTCTTGATTCAGTTCATATGACAGTTACATTACCAGCAGCCAAGGTAGTAAATATTGTTAATGTCTCTTATTGGTATTACACAAAACCATTATCCTTCCATCCGAGATGTTGCAAAGGTCATTGCGAAATTGGTAGCAGCCTTTCCTGCAGAATAGTTCGGGCCTTTGCATTATCAACATTTGCAAAGAGCAAGAGAACAAGCATTGAAACACAATGCAGGCCATTTTGATCGGCTTATGCAGTACCCACCACGGCTCTGGCAGAATTGCAGTGGTGGATTGTTAATGTTAGCCAAGCCACCAATCACATTTTGGTGGACAAACCTTCAGTGATTTTACAGACTGATGCTAGCGCTCTCGTATGGGGGGGCTACGGACACAGAGTCTAGCTGTGGGGGTAGATGGACTGAGCAAGAGGACTTGCTTCTTCACACACCTGGTATTAATTATCTGGAATTATTGGGGGGCTTTTTATGGGTTAAAAGCATATTGCTCCACAATGTCTGATTTCCACGTTCAAATCCAGGTTGATAACACCACAGCTGTGGCATATATTAATCATATGGGAGGAGCTAGATCTGTGTTATGTGATAATTTGGCTAATACTATCTGGGATTGGTGTATTTCACGCAACATCTGGGTTTCAGCCATCTACCTACCAGGTATAGATAATGTAGCAGACCTTAGGTCGAGAAAGTTTAATGACAATATAGACTGGATGTTGAATGTCAGCATATTCCAAACCATTGTTGCTAGATTTGGATTGCCAGATATTGAACTCTTTGCATCCAGACTGAATCACCAGTTGCCTAAATATGTCTCCTGGGAGCCAGATCCAGGTGCAGTAGCTGTGGATGCATTCTCGTTACACTGGGGACACTCATTCTTTGATGCGTTTCCTCCATTCTGCCTGATTGCGAAATGTCTCACCAAAATAGAGCGTGACTTCGCCACAGGTGTTTTGGTGGTCCCAGATTGGCCAACACAATCATGGTTCCCATTGTTACTGAGAATGATGGCACAGCCATTCATGAGGATTCCCAGCGGCAGTCATTTGTTGGTGCATCCGGTTACAGGAGAAAGTCACCCATTACATGACCGTATCAATTTGTTGGTCTGCAGGTTCTGACCAGACCATTCCAAGGGCTTGGATTATGGAACAGGACCATGGAGGTTATGACTGCAGGCTGGAGAACTAGCACTGAAAAACAATACCTTGTGCACATTAAGAAATGGGAACTTTTGTGTGTACAATCTAATATATCGTATGATACTGCTACTATACGTGATGTGTTGGAGTTCCTTGCTACTTTACATTTTGATGAGCACCTTAGTTATAGTGCTAATAACACTGCTCGCAGTGCTTTGTCCTCTTATTTAGGGCAGTCTTCAGCATGACAGCCTATCGGGTCTCATCCATTGGTATCGAGGTTTATGAGAGGAAGTTTTAACAAAAACCCTCCTCAATCCAGATACAAACCAATCTGGGATATCAGTATAGTTCTCACACTGCTTCGGCAATGGGCTCCAATTGCGTCATTATCTTCGCAAAAATTGACTCTTAAAGTGGTTATACTAATGGCGCTGGTTTCAGCACAACGTGTACAAACATTGCACTTTTTAAGAATAGATTATATGCATTTCTCTCAAGATGATATTACATTTTATGTCTATGATTTAATCAAACAAAGTAGACCAGGAAGGTCAGGAATCAAGGTGACGTTTAAAGCATATCCTGTTGACCAACTGTTATGTGTAGTTAAACACTTAACCCCATATATTGCGTTAACAAGGAGTCTGAGAGGTTCTGAGACAGGACTGGTCCTTAGTCACAAAAAGCCATATAAGCAAGTGTCAGTACAAACTATTTCTAGATGGTTGAAACAGGTTCTAAGTTCTGCGGGAATCGACACGGATGTGTTTAAATCTCACTCCACCAGGGCGGCGTCTACATCCGCGGCGAAGGCTCAGGACGTGCCGCTAGACCAGTGACCAGTGGGGTGCCTCAGGGATCTGTGTTGGGTCCATTGTTGTTTGTCATGTACATCAATGATCTGGATGATGGGGTGGAAAATTGGATAAGTAAGTATGCAGATGATACGAAGATAGGTGGTGTTGTGGATAATGAAGTAGATTTTCAAAGTCTACAGAGAGATTTGGGCCATTTGGAAAAGTGGGCTGAAAGATGGCAGATGGAGTTTAATGCTGTTAAGTGTGAAGTGCTACATCTTGGCAGGAGAAATCAAAATAGGACGTACATGGTAAATGGTAGGGAATTGAGGAATGCCGTGGAACAGAGGGATCTAGGAATAACTGTGCATAGTTCCCTGAAGGTGGAATCGCATGTAGATAGGGTGGTAAAGAATGCCTTTGGTGTGCTGGCCTTTATAAATCAGAACATTGAATATAGGAGTAGGGAAGTAATGTTAAAATTGTACAAGGCATTGGTAAGACCAATTCTGGAGTATGGTGTACAATTTTGGTCGCCTAGTTATAGGAAGGATGTCAACAAAATAGAGAGAGTACAGAGGAGATTTACTAGAATGTTGCCAGGGTTCCAGCAACTCTGTTACAGAGAAAGGTTGAACAAGTTAGGTCTTTATTCTTTGGAGCGCAGAAGGTTAAGGGGGACTTGATTGAGGTCTTTAAAATGATGAAAGGGATAAACAGAGTTGACGTGGATACATTTTTCCCATTGAGGGTAGGGAATATTCAAACAAGAGGGCATGACATGAGAATTAAGGGACAGAAGTTTAGGGGTAACGTGAGGGGGAACTTCTTTACTCAGAGGGTGGTGGCTGTGTGGAATGAGCTTCCAGCAGAAGTGGTGGAGGCAGGATCGATTTTAACATTTAAAAGTAAAGTGGATAGGTATATGGACGTTAAGGGAATGGAGGGGTATGGAGGGAATGGAGCAGGTAGATGGGACTAGGGGAAAACAAATGGTCGGCACGGACTGGAAGGGCCGAGAGGGCCTGTTTCCGTGCTGTAATTGTTATATGGTTTATATGGTTTATATGGTTTATATGGTTAGACCAAATCCTCGCGGCTGCAGGATGGTCTAGAGTGTCAACTTTTTCTCGTTTTTATGATAAACCTGTTCAGGCAATGCCACGGTTTGGGCCTGCTGTTTTGGGTTCCATTTAATTTTATTGCTTTGTTTATATCAATTATTGTTTGTAAGTTCCCCCTGGGACAGAGGGGTCATTAATCTGTTACTATTAAGATCGTTATTGAATTATTCATGCAATGTTCAATATGTTCTTTATCTTACTACAGTGTCAACCGAAGCAGCTTGTCGTATGGAGTGCATCTGCGGCATGCAAACACAGAGCTTTGAAATCTTCACGTAGTCACTCACGTGACTCCGAATTAAAATCCGAAGGGATTACGTGAAGAAGCCCCGCCAGGCGCATGCGCGTCATACTTCAAAGCAGCGGCGTGAAAACACAGAAAACAAATAGCCTGAAGTAACATAGTAAGGCTCGTAGAAGACTAGAACTACCAGATGATCTCTTAGATTATGAGGAGGGCACGTAATCCCTCAACGTCACTCCTCATAAAATAAGGATCAAACTTCGAACTGGTAAGTTCTTGTTTAATCTTACTATTATTTTTTACAATAAATTACTTCTGGCTCTCCTTAAATTATTGAATTTCTGTGGACTCTGGAACTGTAGTAATTTGCCTAATGATAGCAGTTACAAACACATGGGTTGGGGGCAGAAGTTGGCTGCCCAGCTACTCAATAAAATCATGGCCATCTGAGTGCAATGATAATTGAATTTCAACCCCCCAGCCCTGTAATCCCTTGCCCCCTCGCTTCAAGAATATAGGTTCAGCTTATTGTCACATGTACAGTTACAGTAAAATAGTAAGATTAAACAAGAACTTACCAGTTTGATCTTTATTTTATGAGGAGTTACGATGAGTGATTTGCACTTTACCAATTTATTTATTCATGTGTGTATTTACGTATATAATGGTATATGGACACACTGATCTGTTTTGTAGTCAATGCCTACTATGTTCTGTTGTGCTAAGCAAAGAAAGAATTTCATTGTCCTGTCAGG
Source organism: Okamejei kenojei (assembly GCA_035221665.1). Taxonomy (NCBI): domain Eukaryota; kingdom Metazoa; phylum Chordata; class Chondrichthyes; order Rajiformes; family Rajidae; genus Okamejei; species Okamejei kenojei. The sequence goes on from CM069164.1 coordinate 2,000,565, forward strand.
GACACATGACAATAAACTCTTTTGACTTTTACTTTGAACCCCGCCAATCCGCACGGGTGTCATTCTTCAAAGCAGCGGTGTGAAAACACAGAATAACAGTAATTAAAGTGACATAGTAAGATTTTAAACTTAGAACTACCAGATGAGCTTTGCGATATGAGAGTTGGGAGCGGTGGGCACTTAATCGCTCATCGTAACTACTCATAAAATAAAAATCAAACTTCAAATTGGTAAGTTCTCGTTTAATCTTACTATTTTACTTCGGAGTCATGTGAGTGATTCCGTGAAGATTTCAAAGATCTGTAATTTCACGCCAATCAAAATCCAGGTGTCTCACACTGCATCCCTTTGACTTGGGAGAGGTGAATAATCAAACATGGTACTGATTAACATGTTGTCCTATTCACAAAATAAACAAGAGAAACACAATAGCGACTCCTCTCTCCCATGGAGAAGCTATGAAACAGAACTTAAAATGGAATGGGCGAACACCCCTGGGTTCAATATGTGGTTTCTTATAAAACCTTTGACAGTCAATTCATTTGACCATCCTGCGGCCGCAAGGATATGGTGTAGAAGGACGTCCATTGCCCTCGCTGCTGACGTTGGTGGAGTGAGATTTAAAATTGGCAGTATGAACTGCTCCACAGCCCAGTACTTGTTTCAGCCATCTGCAGTGGATCCATGCTGGATCCACTGCAGTCTGTGGATTTCTCCTTCCCGGGAACCACAGCGTCTGGACGTCACTGACCGTTATCAGTGACTGCGGTCGCGAGCCTGACATTCACCAGCTACCCGCTTCCGCGGTCGGAACCCACAGTTCATAGCCGGTTCCCTCGTCTGAGCGCCAAAATATCATGCAGGAAAACCTCTGTAAAAGAGGTTCCTGGAAGAAAATCAACATCAGGTAAGAAAACAAAACTTACCTGTAGTTTAAACGTACAGCTGGCAGGAGCGACTCGCCTGCCAGTCCGGTGCTTCGCCATGCGAATGACATAATGACTCGAGTGCGGATTGGCGGGATTCACGGAATCACTCACGTGACTCCGAAGTAAAATAGCTTGTTTTGCATGTTATCCTATCAGATTACACCCTGGGGTGGGAGATTGCAACCCTCACCTGGTCCGCGCTGTTTCGATGAATGCAATCAACCTGCCGTGCACAGTCAAATGAGATCAAATAATACAAGTTGTCCTACAATGTTAGGCTGTGCATGCCATACGCAAGAAGAATCAGATTAGACACTCCGTACATAGACACAATCAGTTCAAACTCAAGTACATTAGATAGAGCAAATGGGAAAGATGCAGAGTATAGTTCTCACCATTGTAGCGCATTGTAGCTCATCAGTTCCTTAGATAAAGTCTAATATTCTCAATGGGGTATATGTGAATCAACCAGTTCCCTAGCTTGTGGAAGGACTCTTCAGAAGCCTGATAGTAGAGGGTAAGAAGCTGTTCTAGAGTCTGGTGGTGTATGCTTTCAAGCATCTATGCCTTACGCCAGACATGACTAGGAAACAAAAGGAATGTGGGAGAAGTCTGATTATGTTACCTGCTTTTCCGAGGCAGCGTGAAGTACAAATGGTGGGAAGCCTGGTCAGCGCAATGGACTGGGCTACATCTACAACTCTGCAACTTCTGTGGTCTTGTGCAGAGTTGTTCCCAAACCAAGCTGTAATTCGGTGCGACAGCGTGCTTTCTATGGTGCATCTGTAGAAGTTTGTAAAAGTCACTGGAGACATGCCAAATTTCCTCAGTCTCCTCATACAGTAGAGGCGTTGGTGTTTTGTCTTGGCTGTCGCATCTGTGTGGTTGGCCCACGACAGATCATTGGTAATATTAGTGCCAGGGAACTTGAATCTTTCAACCATTTCTAGATCGGCACCATTGGTATTGATTGGGGCATGTACTCCACCACCCATCCTGGTAACCTTCCCCTTCATCTTGCTGGCAATAACCTTCCCCTTCACCTTGCTGGCATTGAGGGAGAGATTGTGGATATGCAAGTTGGTCTAAAGTTTCCTCTCAAGACAATCACTCCACACCCCACTCCCCCCACCACTCCACACCCCACTCCCCCACCACTCACACACCCCACTCCCCCCACCACTCCACACCCACTCCCCCCACCACTCCACACCCCCCCACTCCCCCCCCACCCCCCACCACCCACACTCCCCCCACCACTCCACACCCACTCCCCCCCACCACTCCCCCCCACCCCACCCCACTCCCCCCCCCCCACCACTCCACACCCCACTCCCCCCACCACTCCACGCCCCCACACCCCACACCCACCCCCACCACTCCACACCCCCACTCCCAACCCCCCACCACTCCACGCCACACCCACCACCCCCCACCACTCCACACCCCACTCCCCCCACCACTCCACACCCCACTCCCCCCACCACTCCACACCCCACTCCCCCCACCACTCCACACCCCACTCCCCCCACCACTCCACACCCCACTCCCCCCACCACTCCACTCCCCCCACCACTCCACACCCCACTCCCCCCCACCACTCCACACCCCACTCCCCCACCACTCCACACCCCACTCCCCCCCACCACTCCACACCCCACTCCCCCCACCACTCCACACACCCCCACCACTCCACACCCCACTCCCCCACCACTCCCACACACTCCCCCCCCACTCCACCCCCCCACCACTCCACATGCCACACTCCCCCCACCACTCCACACCCCACTCCCCCCACCACTCCACACACTCCCCCACCACTCCACACCCACCCCCCACCACTCCACACCCCACTCCCCCCACCACTCCCCACTCCCCCCACCACTCCACACCCCACTCCCCCACCACTCCACACCACTCCCCCCACCACTCCACACCCCACTCCCCCCCACCACTCCACACCCCACTCCCCCCACCACTCCACACTGCCCCACCCCCACCACTCCACACCCCACTCCCCCACCACTCCATGCCACACTCCCCCCCACCACTCCACACCCACTCCCCCCCACCACTCCCACACTCCCCCCACCACTCCACACACTCCCCCCACCACTCCACACCCACACTCCCACCACTCCACACCCCACTCCCCCCACCACTCCATGCCCCACTCCCCCCACCACTCCACACCCCGCTCCCCCCACCACTCCATGCCCCACACCCCCCACCACTCCACGCCACACTCCCCCCACCACTCCACGCCCCACACCCCCCACCACTCCACACCCCGCTCCCCCCACCACTCCATGCCCCACTGCCCCCACCACTCCACAGTCCACACCCCCCACCACTCCACACCCCACACCCCACACCCCACACCACTCCACGCCCCACACCCCCCCCACTCCATTCCCCACTCCCCCCACCACTCCACACCCCACACCCACACACCACACCACTCCATGCCCCACTCCCCCCACCACTCCACACTCCACTCCCCCCACCACTCCACGCCCCACACCCCACCACCACTCCACGCCCCACTCCCCCCACCACTCCACACCCCACACCCCACACACCCACCACTCCACGCCCCACTCCCCCCACCACTCCACACCCCACTCCCCCCACCACTCCCACGCCCCACTCCCCCCACCACTCCACGCCCCACTCCCCCCACCACTCCACACCCCACTCCCCCCACCACTCCACGCCCCACTCCCCCCACCACTCCACGCCCCACTCCCCCCACCACTCCACACCCCACTCCCCCCACCACTCCACGCCCCACAGCCAGTAGCAGCCGAATAAATCTTCTTTCAAATATACCAAAGCATAATATCCTTTCCTAGAGGGACTGACACCGTATTTCAGATGTGATTTTAGGTTTAGTTTTAGAGATGCAGTGCAGAAACAGGCCCTTTAGCTCACCGAGTTCACAATGACCAGTGATCCCTGCACATTAATGGTATCCAGTTCGGTTCAATTCAGTTCCTGTGCATTAGGGATAATTTACAATTTTACCTAAGCCAATTAGCCTACAAACCTGTATGTCTTTGGAGTGTGGGAGGAAACCGGAGAACCCACAAGTCACGGGGAGCACGTACAAACTCCGTACAGATAGCACCCATAATCAGGATCGAACCCGGGTCTCTGGCGATGTGAGGCACCAACTCTACCGCTGTGCCACCGTGCCGCTCAATGGACTTCTCCAAAGTATCAGGCAATTGAAGCTCATCTTAGTATTCATTTTCTCTAGAATAACTCTCAGTTATTCTGTGAGCTTTCCTGATTACTTGTTGCAGCTGAATATTGTCCTTTCTGTATCATATAGAGCTGCACTCAAATTCCTCATACCGGGTCAACAATCTCTCGCCATTTAGGTAACCTTCATTATCCCACAAAATACTACAACCTCATCTTAACCAGCCATTTGACCTCATTCAAAGATAGACACAAAAAGCTGGAGTAACTCAGCGGGGCAGGCAGCATCTCTGGTGAGAAGGAATAGGTGACGTTTTGTGTTGAGAGCCTTCTTCAGACTGAGAGTCAGGGGAAAGTGAAACAAGAGATATTGATGGTAATATAGAGAGATAAAGAACAATTAATGAAAAATATGCAAAAAAGTAACGAACGATAGGCCATTATTGGCTGTGGCCTAGGTGAAAACGAGTTGCATACAATGAGACTGAACAAGATGACTGAGGCTGATACAATGACTTTGGTGGGGAAGGGTCTGTGAGAGAGGGGTGCAAGAATTACTTCAAATTAGAGAAATCAATATTTATACTGCTGGGGGTTACACAAAAAGCTGGAGAAACTCAGCGGGTGCAGCAGCATCTAAGGAGCGAAGGAGATAGGCGACGTTTCGGGTCGAGACCCTTCTTCAGACTGCTGGGTTGTATCCTAATTCATATCTCTTGTGGCCTCCCTCCTGAAGTGTTTGTCACAAATTGTGAGTGGCACGGTGGCGCAGCGGTGGAGTTGCCTCCTTACAGCCCCAGAGACCCGGGTTCCATCCTTACTATGGGTGCTGTCTGAAAGGAGTTTGTACGTTCTCATGTGACCTGCGTAGGTTATCTCCGGGTGCTCCGGTTTCCTCCCACATTCCAAGGTTCTACGGGTTTGTGGGCTAATTGGCTTGATAAAAATTGTAAATTGTCCCTAGTGTGTGTAGGATAGTGTTAGTGAGCGGGGATCACTGTCGGCGCAGACTCGGTGGGCTGAAGGGCTGGTTCTAAATCTAAACCTGTATCTCTAAATGAAACTAAACTAAACTTGTTTCACCACCCATATTTGTGTCATCGCACTCGTTTAGTTTAGTGAAACACCATGGAAACAGGCCCACCGAGTCTGCACCGACCAGCGATCCCTGCACACTAACACTATCCTACACACACTAGGGACAATTTACAATTTTTACCAAGCCAATTAGCCCACAAACCTGTAGATCGTCGGAATGTAGGAGCAAACCTGAGCACCCGGAGATAACCCACGCAGGTCACATGGGAATGTACAAACTCCATTCAGACAGCATCCATAATCAGGATGGAACCCGGGTCACTGGGCTGTAAGGAAGTAACCCCCCCCCCCCTTCGGCTTTACATTTATACCAAGCCAATTAAACTGCAAACCTGCTCGTCTTTGGGGTGTGGGAGGAAACCATCTCGGAGAAAACTCACACGGTTATGGAGAAAACGTGCAAACTCCGTACAGACAGTGCTCGTCGTCGGGATCGAACCCGGGTCTCTGGTGCTGCAAGCGCAGTAAGGCAGCAACTCCTCCACTCTGCCAGCATGACGCTCTCCATTCAAGTAATTTCTATAAGTTGTAAAAGGTTGAGGCACCAGTACTGATCCATGTGGCACTTCAATTGCAAGGCATTGTTTTTCTGGTTGGCAAGAGATATTTATGCATAATCTTGGTTTCCTGTTAAGCAGCAGTCCTTTATCCACATCAGAATGTTGCCTGTTACACCAATGCCTTGCATTTTGCACCATCTTTGATTGCAGCACCTTATCAAATGCCTTCTGGAAAACTATGTATCAAACATTCACCAGGTTATCCACAGCACATTATTTCTTCACCAAATTCCGATACCCTGGACATTTATGGATCAGCTTCTGCCTCAGATTTACATTGAACAGCTGCACATCTATATTGGCCTGTGCTGTCAAATGCAATCTGCATGCTGCATGCTGTAGTTGCACTGGCAGCAGGTGATGTGAAGGGCAACACAAGCTACCAGTTGATTTAGTGGCCTCACTCTTCTGCACTTGACTTGATCCATTTCTCAGTTACCAGACATTGTCAGTGGGGCTATTTGCTAATTCCTACCAACCCCACAAACACAGAGAAATTTAAACAATTATATCCCACATTAGCAATTCATTAAACTCTGTACCTTTCGAAAATTGATTTTCGCTCAGCTCCTGACCTCTGCGTTTACTGAATCGCCCTCTGTCACTGGGAACATGACGCATAAAATTCAGGGATTTGAAAATGGAACCAATTAATCAATAGGGGAAAGATGAATTTCATAATTAATATAGAAGGACTGACCACATTCAGAAACTGTTGATCTCTTGCAGCCTACACGCGTCATTGTGGTATTACTAGTGTGTATGTATGTGGAACTACTTTGGGAATTTTGGGAATTGATACAATATTAGCAGCAGGTATTTTTGTGTATGAACGATAAGCCGTAGGACTTGCTGTCGGCTGTATGGTACCTTGGTTCTTTGCTGACGTGGTACCAGACATCCAAAAGCAGCAGATGCTGGAAAAACAAGCAAGTTAGACAGCTTCTGTGGAGGGAGGAAACTAGATGTTTCAGGTTGATGAATGAAAAGTTAAAAAACAAATAGATTTTCAGTTGCAGAGAAGTTGGGAATGGTGGAGAGGGCAAAGGAAATTATTCTGATTAGACAGAGACCAAGAGGGTCTCAGTAAAACCAAAAGTGGGGAGAGGGAGACAGGGAGAGACATTCTTTGCAACTTAGAACATGTTTGGTTTGATTTGTTCGAAATGTTCTCGATTTGATTGAAAGTTCATCAAACTAAAACAGAAATTCTATTTCTGCAGCAAAGATTTAATGGCCCAACCAGCCTCCTTCATGTATGAGGAAATATAAAAAAATAACCAGTGGTGTTTAGTTTAGACATGCAGCATGGAAACAGGCCCTTTGGCCCACCAAGTCCACATTAACCATCAATCACCCGTTCACACTAATTCTATGTTATCCCTCTTTCTCATCCACTCTCTACAAACTAGGGCAATTTACTGAGGGCAAATTAACCTACAAACCCTCACGTCTTTGGGATCCACTCGAGAGGACATGCAAACTCCATACAGGCAGCATCCGAGGTCACTCGAATTAGGTCCCTGGTGACGTGAGGCAGTAGCTCTACCAACTCCGCCATTCCTCTGTCTGAGTTACTTCCAGCATTATCATGATATTTCCCCTAATTCGTCAAATTAACATTGATCTGCTCTTGGCCTCAACTCCCCACTCTTCCTTCCTGTTCCTCGTAACCCTTCACTTCCCTATAGACGATCCATGCCCTTATTTGCAGTGGGAACCTATAGTGTAGGAAAGCTCTCCTGCAACAGGGGTAATAACAGTTTAACATTAATTTAGTTACAGCAAAGTGCTTTGCAATGCCTTTAGGATGCTGAATATGCTTTATGAATGCAGAAGGGAATTGTATTGTGGCATCTCAAACACAGAAGAAGTACATTTATTGTTAATGCTCAAGCTCCTTGAAATAAATCAGATTAGTCTCACACTTTGTCATTTACTAACCTGGGGTTTCATCAAATTATCATCGATAGTTACACTTGAATGCCCTTTCACTAACATTTCAGGCAGTGTATTCCACATTAGAATAACTTGCAGCAAAAACAACATTTTCATCATGCCTTGACTGCTGCTAAATACTTTGAATTTGAATGTTTTAAATGTAATTTGGGATCTTGATTTCGCTGGCAAGGCTGAGGTGTATTGTCCATCCCCAACAGAGTCTTTGAGCCACTGCACATCTTCAGGAGATGCCACTACTCCAAGGCTTTTGGGCAAAAGTTACCAGAGTTACAAAGGTCTGGATAGATTCTATGTGGAGAGGATGTTTCCATTAGTATTCTCCTTAGAATATAGGGGAGGTCATTTAAGAGGTGAGAAAAATCTTTTTCACCCAGAGAGTTGTGAATTTATGGAATTCCCTGCCACAGAGGCCAAGTCACTGGATGGATTTAAGAGAGAGTTAGATACTCTAGGGGCTAGTGGAGTCAAGGGATATGGGGAGAAGGCAGGCACGGGTTATTGATAGGGGACGATCAGCCATGATCACAATGAATGGCCGTGCTGGCTCGAAGGGCCAAATGGCCTCCACCTGCACCTATTTTCTATGTTTTCTATGAAAGTTTAGAACTAGAGGCCGCAACCTCATAATAAAAGGACGTACCTTTAGAACGGTGATGAGGAGGAATTTCTTCAGTCAGAGGGCGGTGAATCACAGATGGTTGTGGAGGCCAAGTCAATGAGTAAATTTAAAAGCAGAGATTGCTAGATTCTTGATTAGTAAGGGTATCAGTTATTATTGGGAGAAGGCAGGAGAATGGGTTTGAGAGGGAAAGATAGATCAACCATGATTGAATGGTGGAGTAGACTTGATGGGCTGAATGGCCTAATTCTGCTCCGTGAACTTATGAACATGATGAAGATACAGTAAAGATGAAAGAACAACAGTATTTGTTCAAGTCAGGATGGTGTGTATTTGGAGGGATCTTGCTGGAGGTGGTGTTCCCATGTCCCTTGTCCTGTGTGGTTGGGGTCAGGGGGTTAGAGGTGTGGTTTGGACCAGCCTAGATGAGTACAGGCAGTGTGGGTTGGAGTTTAGAAAGTTTGTTACAGAATGCCCTTCATTTCTTGCTGCATGCTGGGATTTTAAGCAAGGTCAATTTATTTTTTTGAAGGCTACAAAATTGCCCTGATTGTACTGCTGCCTGATCTTTTAGATATTGTTTATTTAAATGCATTCTTGCTGCTAGCTGAACTATAGGCATCTCTGATGTAACACATAATGACACTAATGGGAGTTATCTACAGGCCCCCAAACAGTAGCCTGGATATAGGGTGCAAGTTGCGGCAGGAGTTAAAATCGGCATGTAACAAAGGTAATGCCACTGTGGTTATGGGAGATTTCAATATGCAGACTGGGAAAATCAGGTTGGTTCTGAACTACAAGAAAGGGAGTTTGTAGATTGCTTCCGGATGGATTCTTGGAGTAGCTTGTAGTGGAGCCTACCAGAGAGAAGGCAAATCTGGATTTAGTGTTGTCTAATGAACCAGATTTAATAAGGGAACTCAAGATAAAGGAACCGCTAGGAGGTAATGACCATAATATGATAAGTTTTAATCTGCAATTTGAGAGGGAGAAGGTTAAATCAGAAGTGTCAATGTTGCAGTTGAACGAAGGGGACTATGAAGGCATGAGAGACAAGCTGGCCAAGGTTGACTGGAAAAGGATCCTAGTAGGAATGACAGTGAAACAGCAATGGCAGGAATATCTGGGCATAATCCAGAAGATGCAGGAACATTTCATTCCAAAGAGGAAGAAAGATTCTAAGCGGAGTAAAAGGCAACCGTGGCTGACAAGGGAAGTTATGGATGGAATAAAACTAAAAGAAAAGGTGTATAACATAACAAAGAGTAGCGGGAAGCCAGAGGATTGGGTAACTTTGGGTGCCTTGAATGCAGAAACAGGTGAAATTATTATGGGGAACAAGGAAATGGCAGAAGAGATGAACAGGTACTTGATTATGTCTTCACTAAGGAAGACACAAACAATCTCACAGATGTACTAGAGGACAGAGGACCTGTCTGCATCCCAGGGTACTCAAGGAAGTGGCTCCAGAAATCGTGGATGCATTGGTGATCATTTTCCTATGTTCTATAGATTCAGGAACAGTTCCTGTGGATTGGAGGGTAGCTAATGTTATCCCATTTTTCAAGAAAGGAGCGAGAGGAAAAATAGGGAATTATAGATCAGTTAGCCTGACATCAGTGGTTGGAAAGATGCTGGAGTCAATTATTAAATAAGTAATAACGGCGCATTTTGATAGCAGTAAAATGATTGGTCCAAGTTGGCATGGATTTATGAAGGGGAAATTCTGCTTGACTAATCTTTTGGATTTTTTTGAGGATGTGACAAGTAAAATGGATGAAGGAGAGCCAGTGGATATAGTGTAACTGGACTTTCAGAAAGCCTTTGATAAGATCCCACACAGGAGATTAGTGGGCAAAATTAGACCACATGGTATTGGGGGTAAGGTATTGACATGGATAGAAAATTGGTTGGCAGACAGGAAACAGAGAGTAGGAATAAACGGGTCCCTCTCAGAATGGCAGGCAGTGGCGAGTGGAATGCCGCAAGGCTCGGTGCTGGGGCCGCAACTATTTACAATATGTATTAATGATTTAGATGATGGAATTAAAAGTAACACTAGGATATTTGCAGGTAACACAAATCTGGGTGGCAGTGTGAACTGTGAAGAGGATGCTAGGAGGTTGCAGGGTGACATGGACAGGTTGAGTGAGTGGGAAGATGCATGGCAGATGCAGTATAATGTAATAAATGTGAAGTTATCCACTTTGGCAGCAAGAACAAGGAGGTAGATTATTATCTCAATGGTGTCGGATTAGGAGAAAGGGAAGTGCAACAAGACCTGGATGTCCTTGCACACTAGTCACTGAAAGTACACATGCAGGTACAGCAGGCAGTGGCATGTTGGCCTTCATAACGAGAGGATTTGAGTATAGGAGTAAAGAGATCCTTCTGCAGTTGTACAGGGCCCCGGTGAGACAACATCTGGAGTATTGTATGCAGTTTTGGTCTCCTGATTTGAGGAAGGACATCCTTGCTGTTGAGGCAGTGTAGCGGAGGTTCATGAGGTTAATCCCAGGGATGGCGGCACTGTCATATGAGGAAAGGTTGGAAAGTGGGCTAGTATTCACTGGAATTTAGAAGGATGAGAGGGGATCTTATAGAAACATATAAAACTATAAAGGACAAGTTAGATGCAGGAAACATGTTCCCAATGTTGGGGGAGTCCAGAACCAGGGGCCACAGACCGAGAATCAAGGGGAGGCCATTTAAAGTTGAGATGAGAAAAAACTTTATCACCCAGAGAATTGTGAATTTATGGAATTCTCTGCCACAGAATGCAGTAGAGGCCAATTCACTGGACGAATTAAAAAGAGAGTTAGATAGAGCTCTAGGGGCTAGCGGAATCAAGGTATACAATATGGGGAGAAGGCAGGCACGGGTTACTGATTGTGGACGATCAGCCATGTTCACAATAAATAGTGGTGCTGGCTCAAAGGGCCAAATGGCCTCTTCCTGCACCTATTTTCTATGTTTCTATGTTTCTATAAAGGTACCTCAGCCCTGTTCATTTGCCCAGTAAATCCTTCCTCTTCTCTCTCCATCTGCCTTTAACCCTGTGACTATGAATTGAAAGTTTTGCTTAGTCTAATTTAGTTTAGAGATACAGCACGGAAACAGGCCCTTCACTCCACTGAGTCTGCGCTAACTATGATCACCCATACACTAGTTCTATCCTACACACTTGGTTGATTAACCTACAAACTTACACGTCTTTGTAACGTGGGAGGAAACGGGAGGACCTGGAGAAAACCCAAGCGGCCACAGGGAGAACATGCAAACTCGTACAGACAGCACCCATAGTCAGGATCAAACCCGGGTCTCCGGCGCTGTAAGGCAGCAACTCTACTGCCTACATTCATATTTTTCATGTGTTTCTGTTTCTCAATCCATATTTAGTTAATTCCTCTCAAAATATGATTTATCTGCCCATTTCACAGCTCTGCCTCTGTCCTCTCAGTTTGGTATTCTTTATCCACTAAATGCCCAGATTTTGAGCCATTTATTATCATCAGAATGCAGTCTGTGCATCCAATTAAAGCCATTAATATGGGCCATAGTAACAATCCTCATATGCTGATGGTGCTAAGTCCACTGTGCTTTCCTATGGTTAAGAAACACTTACTTCCCACTGTTAGGCATCTTGTTCAATTTCAAGGAAAGACACAAAATACCGGAGTAACTCAGCGGGTCACACAGCATCTCAGTCTGAAGAATGTGTCCCGGCCCAAAATGTCACCTATAATTTTTCTCCAGTAATGACAGCTGACCCGCTGAGTTACTCCAGCACTTTTCGTCTATCCCTGGAGAACATGGATTGGTGACGTTTCAGGTCAGGACCCATCTTCGGACTGATTGAAGGGTCCTGACCTGAAACGTCACCAATCCATGTTCTCCAGGGATACTGCTAGACCTACTGAGTTACTCCAGCATTTTGTATCTTTCCTTGGTAAACCAGCACCTGCAGTTCCTTGTTTCTACATTCATACTCAATTGAAATTATGTGTCACACACCCATTGCCCCTTTAATGTCGCAGACTGCAATTTTGCTAAAAGTCTATTATGAGGCGTTTTATCAAATGTAATTTGAAAGTCCATATGCATAACATCAGTGGCTGTATCGATTCTCCCTCTACTTCAGAGAAGCATTAAATCAAATCTGTCAGACACAATTTGCCTCTGCTGTTTCGCTTGGCTGTCATCTATTAACCCTCGTTATTCAAAGTGAAATTAATTCTGTTGCAGTTTATGGAATTTTGGAGATCATACACACTCCCCACCCTGAGGTTTGGCTGCACTGTAGTTACCAGGTCTTGTGCTGCTCAGCATCTTTGAGCAGGGGTGAAGCCCTGTAGTTGGGAGTCTTTCCTTCTGAATTCCCTGCGGACATGAGCCTTGAGACTTCTGTACAGCAGCTGGGAATGTTTACTAGCCGATAGCAAACATTGCCTTCAGGCACTGTGGGTCTGTTGGTTTTGTTAGTTTTTATATTGCCATTGGGCTGGGCTTTGATCAATCAGCAAGATATTGCTGTTACAAAAAACGTCCAACTCTCATCTCCATTGATTTTGACTGAGTTGTAACAGTCGGGTTATCTGTGAACATTATTGAAATGCCAATCTACAATGTGTCAAGCAGTAGAGTAAATACAAAGATAGACACCAAATGCTGGAGTAACTCAGTGAGTCAGACAGCATCTCTGGAAAAGTGGAATAGGTGACGTTTCAGCTTGGGACCCATCTTCAGACTGAAGAAGTGTCTTGACCCGAAATATCACCTATTCCTTTTCTCCAAAGATGCTGCCTGTCCCGCTGAGTTACTCCAGCATTTTGTGTCTATCTTGGATATAAACCAGCATCTGCCGTTCCTTCCTACACAGTAGAGTAGGTATGTTTGCCTTTATCATTAATCCAAGTGCACATGGCAGCCAGCCATCAGTTGCTTGCCTTTTTCTTTCTTTTCCCACTTTTAATTTAATTTTAATTTCAAGTTTTCGTCTACCTTGTTGTGTGTTGTGACTGTTGGCAGACCAATTTCCCTCTGGGGGTGAATAAAGCTTTATCGTATCGTATCGTAGAGTGATCAAAGTTTTTGATGTGAAATAATAACCTGGGCCAAAGGTTGGCATTCAGGATGCGGAGTCCACTCGGAGTCGGGCTGGCGGAGCAGCTGGTGGAGCCCGCAGAGCCCGTGGCTGGGGCCCAGGTCAGCACCACGGAGGGGTGGTGGGATGTCGACAGCGATGAGGCCTCTGGATGATGGAGCCTCGGTGGTGGAGAAGCCTCGTGGCGGCGGCGATGCCTCGCTCGCGGGTCGACTTGCGGTCGATCACAGCGTGGATGATCACCGCGAGGGGGAGGGGAAGAACAATGGAGGACCTGGCACGGGGGGGGGGGGGGGGGGGGTGGGCAGGGGCTGCCGTGAGGGAAGTGGGGGGGAACAATAGACAATAGGGGGGAAGGGACAAATGACAATGGGGACCCGGCATGGGGGAACCGCTGGGGGGTAGAGGACAAGAGCAGGAGCCGGTGTGCTTTGTAACTTTGTCAGCACTGTAGGTGGCTGCTTTTTGTATACATTGTGTTTGTAAGCAAAGAATCTCACTGTGCCTTGTCACATGTGACAATAACATGTTCCTATTCCTCCTATTCCTATTACATTCTGACCGGGTTCCTGGTGCTATGTTGCAGGGAATCGCCAGTACGTGGTCCTGACAGGACGAGTCCATCCGGGGGAGAGCAATGCCAGTTGGGTCATGAAAGGGACCCTGGAATTTCTCATCAGTAACAACCCCATTGCTCGCTGCCTAAGGGATGCCTACATCTTCAAAATCATTCCCATGCTGAACCCAGACGGGGTCATCAATGGCTGGTGAGTAGAACAACTGGAGACAGATCTGATGTCTATGTTTGTGTTGTATCTACATTCTCTATAACATAAGAATGAGATGCAGTGTCATGGAAACAAGATTATGATGGGCTTGAGAGGTTGGGTACTAAGTGGACAGACGTCTCGATTGATGGCATAATAGTCTAAGGAAAGCCTATTGAAACAGTAAGGCTGGTATGAAGAGGGATTTCCTATAGACTTTGGAGTTCTCCATTTCAGAGATCTGTGGATGTTGATTCATTGGATAGTTCAAACCTGGCATTGACAGATTATTGAATCCGTATTGGTCACTGAGGTTCATGGGGATCAATAATTGTGATCAGTGATCAGTTCAACCATGATCCAATTCAATTCAATATTTATTCCATGTCATTGAAACGTCAGTGAGGCTCAAACAAAACTCCGTTTCTACAGCCATACAAACAAAACAATTCCTACAAGACACACAAACAATTCAATTCACACAAACATCCATCACAGTGAATCTCCTCCTCACTGTGATGGAAGGCAAAGTCTTTTCTCTGCCCTGTGCACCATTTTTCTCCCGATGTTGAAGCCCCAGGCGGGCGTTGATAACTCCCACGGCCAATTAAGGTCACGCCGGGCGATATATGGCCCCGCTCCAGGTTTAAATGTCACAAAGTTGGAGCCCCCGGCGGGCGTTGGAATGTCCCAGGACCATTAAAGCCAGGTCGTTCCAACCTCGCGACACGGGCTGGAGAAGTTGCGTTGCGGGAGCTCCGAAAAGCATGGTTACGGACGTTGACGCACGATGACACATAATAAATTAGCATAGGCAATGTTTGTCAGTATGCAAGCGATACGTCACGCAGGTGCGGCGTGAGGA
This sequence comes from Okamejei kenojei, assembly GCA_035221665.1. Lineage (NCBI taxonomy): Eukaryota > Metazoa > Chordata > Chondrichthyes > Rajiformes > Rajidae > Okamejei > Okamejei kenojei. The sequence goes on from CM069164.1 coordinate 2,015,679, forward strand.
TTTTGAGCATTCCAAAATCCTGATCCGCCGCACGTTACCGCGCGTCACTGAATACGCCACCACGCCTCACCGTGCGCCACGCGGCGTCACCACCCGCCAAACAATTTTTAGGATATTGCGTAAATGACGCGCAAATGCAGCCTGTGGGACAAGCCCTTTAATCGCAACAGCTTCATTGCTATAAACTGTGAAACGGATGCTAACTAGGTATGTGACGGACCCAGTACTGGAACAGAAACTGGCAATTCACATTCATCTGAACCAGCCAAACCTGTGGGCAATCAACCACATTTGGGATTGGGGAATATGCAGGCGGGCACATGTCAGTAATCATGTCTCGGATGTTTAAACGCACTGTGCTACATTTGGTTAAAACAGCGCATTCACGGCTTTCTTTCATCTCCACCATGTGGAATCTCTCGAGTGGAAAATAAGTCCACATCGAGTTATTCTCAGCACAAAGGCTGCGAACAGTGACGTCTGTGTAATGGAAATATTGATGAAGGTTAATCAAGTTGATAAACTGGTTAATACTTTAACTTTGTGAGAGTGAGCAACAGAAAAAAACCCAAGATGAACACTGACAAATTTAAGCATCATGGTGTCTGCAGATTTGTTCCTGAGAAGGATGGGAAGTTCCCAGGCTGGTTATCTCAGTCAGTGAATTTCATGATTCTGTTCTCACCATATTCATTCATGCTGCCTAGTGTTTCACAGTCCACATTCTAAAACTACAAACCTTGTGTCAGTCAGTATTGCTCACAGAGACGGGAACGTGAGGCACCAAAGGGGAGCATAATGCGCGGTGTGTGCTCTGGCCAAGTGGCTACTTCAGGACTGCCTGTGCCGATGTGCAAGAATGTGTTCACCACCACGTTTTTGGTCGACAGTGGCATGGCATGAGGGCGGCCCGGTGGCACAGCGGTAGTTACTACCTTACAGCACCAGAGACCCAGGTTCTATGGGTGATGGCAGCTTTTTCAGTTCAGTTTAGTTTATTGTCACGTGCACATTGAAAAGCTTTTTGTTGCATGCTAACCAGTCAGCAGAAAGACAATACATGAGTACAATCAAGCTATCTACAGTGTATAGATACATGATAAGGGAATAACGTTTTGTGCAAGGTAAAGCCAGCAAAGACCGATCAAGGATAGTCCGAGGGTCAACAGCAAGGTAGATAGTAGCTCAGCACTGCTCTCTGGATGTGGTAGGATGATTCAGTTGTCTGATAACAGCTGGGAAGAAACTGTCCCTGAATCTGGAGGTGTGCCTTTTCACACTTCTATACTTTTTGCCTGATGGAAGAAGGGAGAAGTGGGAATGGCCAGTGTGCGACTCACCCTTGATTATGCTGCTGGCCTTGCCGAGGCAGCGTGAGGTATAAATGGAATCAACAGAAGGGAGGTTGGTTTGTGTGATGGCCTGGGCTGCGTCCACAAATCGCTGCAATATCTTACGGACCTGGATGGAGCGGTTCCCAAACCAATATGTGATGCATCCTGATCAAACGCTTTCTATGGTACATCTGTTGAAGTTTGTGAGAGTTGTAAGGGACATGCCAAACTAACTAATCCTTCTAAGGAAGTAGAGGCGTTGGTGTGCCTTCTTGATCCGTGTCTTCTTGGTTGTTTGTACGGAGTTTGTAAGTTCTTCCTGTGACCTGTGTGTGTTTTCTCCAGGAGCTCCGATTTCCTAGCACACTTTGAAGAATGTACAGGTTTGTAGGCTAATTGGCTTGGTATAGATGTAAATTGTCCCTAGAGTGTGTAGGATAGTGCTAGTGTACAGGGTGATCGCTGGTCAACAAAGACCCGATGGGCTGAAGGGCCTGCTTCCGCGCTGTATCTCTAAACTAACCTAAACCAAGCTAAACCACTCCAAACATTAAATGAGAATACCTCAGTTGTAATCAATTTTAGCAAGAAATGCTTTGATGACTGTGTTCTAATACAGACAATTAGAGTCTATCTGAACCAGAACTTATCAATGAACAGGGAGATTCATTCTTTCTCTGCTAAAGTCCATATCCAAGGCTTTCAAGAAGAATGATCCTGCACAGGACAAGAGGGTGAAGTATGATCTCCAAGCAGAATATGAGGTGCTGTTCCACAGGTTTGTGTGTGGCCTCACTCTGGCAACAACGGAGGCCCAGGACAGGAAGGTCAGTGTGGGAGTGGGAAGAGGAGTTGGCAACTGGGAGATCCCGTTTTGGCTGATCGAGCACAGATTTTCAGCTAAACAATCTGTGTTCCAGTCTACATTTGGTCTTGCCAATGTGCAGGAGACCACATTGGGAACAATTCCACTTCCCATTCCTGCACTGACCTTTCTGTCCAGGCCATCTCTGTTGCAAGAGTGAGGCCACACAAAACTGGAGGAACAGCTCCTCCTATTTTGTTTGGGTGGCTTCTTCTTCTTCTTGCGTTTGAGGCAACAGAAGTCCGCAGCAGGGTGATGCCATCCGGTTCGACATCCGTAGGTGCCCGCCCTAAAAAGGGCGCATGCTTCGGGTTGGCGCCAAGCTACGGCGCTGATGCTGTCTCCGTTTGTTGTCGTTCGCCTGACTGAAGTCAGTTGACAGGGCTCACCACGGGGAGGTCGACAACATGAGCCCCTTTGGGTGGCTTACAACTCAATGATGGAGAAAGAGGGAAAGCAAGAATTATTTGGTTAGCAAAATCACTATTTCACTATTAGGTTGTAAACTGCCCAAGCTGCCCGATGCATTGTATCTCGGTTTGCTTTGTTGTCACCATCTCCCAGCTAACAATGGTCTATTCTACATTCTCCTTGATCCCCATCTCTTTTGATCTCTTACACTTCCTTTTCTCTCCCTCTCTCTCCCCTGATGCTCAGTCTGAAGAAGGATCTCTACCCGAAACGTCACCCATTCCTTCTATCCAGAAATGCTGCCTGTCCCGCAGATTACTCCAGCATTTTCGCTGTAAACCAGCATCTGCAGTTCCTTCCTACTCTTAATTCTACCTCATGAATTCTATTCATGAATCCTCTTTTGCACTACTTTGATTTTGACTATAATCTTGCAACGTTCTGCCTCTTTGCATTGGTGATTGTATCTATGTTTTTATTAGTTGTTATTTTCCGTGTATTGTAATACTGTGAGCTTTATCTGAGCAAAGTATTTCATTGCACCGTGGTGTATATAAACTAATCTGAAATCCCACTGCACCACTGGAGTTGACGAACATATTATCTTTCATTTGTGAAACTGGATTTCCTATAAATCTGTAAATCCTTCAGCTAATGATTAAATGTGGCATTGGCATTGAATCATAGACTAATTATGTCACAGGAAGCCCTCGGGTCTGTTGAGGAGTTTATAGAAGCAAGTTGTTGAAAGCACGGAAACTGGCCATTTGTCTCCTCGAGGAGCTACGATACATTGATATTCATGATGTGAATTAAAACTATCGATGAGGTCCCTGAAGACAGACACAAAATGCAGGAGTAAGTCAAAGGATCAGGCAGCATCTCTGGAGAGAAGGAATAGGTGACGTTTTGGATCGAGACGCTTCTACCGACTGTGTTTCTCCAAGCTCAGACTTAGAAACAGCCCTATAATTTGTGCCTTCCCAATGCATTTTCAATTTGAATGTTTCCTCAAAGTTATAAACTATTTGCTTATGATTCAAGACAATAATCTTTTGGAGAAAAACCCTCCCCTCCCCCTCCCCCCCTCCCCCCCTCCCCTCCCCCCCCTCCCCCCCCCTCCCCCCCCCCCTCCCCCTCCCCTTCCTCTCCTCTTGAATTTCTTCCTCTCCTCCTCCCCCTCCCCCTGATCCTCTCCCTCTCCCCCCCTCACTCCTTCTGTCCCCCTCCTCCTTTCCCAGCTCCCCCCCTCCACTCCTCCACTCCTCATCTCCTCGTCTCCTCATCTCCCTGTCTACCCCCGTATCTCCTCCTCTCCCTCCCCCAACTAATTATAACCTTCCAGTAATGTTAGGGACTTTTTACTGACAAGCAATTACAACGCAGCCAATTAATCAATTAATTGCAATAATTTCTGCAATTGGTTTTGTTTAGCATTTTCATTAATTTGTCAGAGAAAGCTCACATTTATAACATGCTTGAACAATTCTGAAAAACGAAGACAAAATAATGACATTTGTATTTTAGTGCGCAAGAAATTTCTCTCAATTCAGTTCGCCCTACTGCAAGGAATTTGGGAACTGGGGTATTGTATTACAAGCATCGCCAGACATATTTTGTCACCAGGGGACAGAGAAATAAGCAATGTACACGATTTCCTTATGTAGGATGAGATATCGCGCAGTGTTGTTGGGAAAATCAAATGCCACAAGAATTGGTGGAACGGTGGCGCAGCGGTAGAGTTGCTGCCTCACAGTGCCGGAGACCCTGGTTCGATCCTGACTACCGGTGCTGTCTGTGTGTAGTTTGTACATTCTCCCTGTAACCGCATGGGTTTTCTCAAGGTGCTCTGGTTTACTCCCACACTCCAAAGACATAAAGTTTTGTGTCTGAAGAAGGGTCTCGACCCGAAACGTCGCCTATCTCCTTCGCTCCTTAGATGCTGCTGCACCCGCTGAGTTTCTCCAGCTTTTTGTGTACCCTCGATTCTCCAGCATCTGCAGTTCCTTCTTTTCAAAAAAAAAAAGGTTTGTAGATTAATTGCCTTCAGTAAAATTTTTAATTGTCCCTAGTGTGTGTAGGATAGTGTGAGTGTGCAGGGATCGCTGGTTGGCGCGGACTTGGTGGTCCAAAGGACCACTGACCCTTGCTGTATCTCAAAACAAAACTAAACTAAATTGACGGAAAACTGGGAGGGGAGAGTTTTTCCAGGAGTTGTATGTTCTCCACATGTGAAGAGCATTCTGGTTTACACTTTAAAGGACAACGTTAAAGGAGCAAAATTTCATGTTTTAGTGATTTATTTGATTGTCATGAAACAAAAATACCAAACTTTGCTGTTTTGCTTATGAAGAAGATATTGTGAGTCACAAAGGGAGTTTCCTACATACTTGAATCAGTTCACTTGCTTATGCACTGCTTTAGGAACTGTTTTTAGACATTGGCCCTCGTAAGCCATCCATCCACACATCACCACATTGCTTTATCAATGATGAATGAAGATGTCTCATTGCCCACTTCAGCGGAAATACTTGCTTCACTTTTGAAGCCACCTCTTCACCTGGGACTACAGGGAAAAGAGTAATAATACTCTCAACAAAAGGGGGAAAATGGCAGGTAGTGTGAAAGAACACACCAGGCAACAGAAAACAAAGATGGAATGAAGGGGGCCCTTTCCAGTTGGCTACTGGTGAGCAATGGGGTGCTGTAGGGGTCTGTGTTGGCTCTGCTATTTTTCACAGTATGTGTTAATAACCTAAAATAATAATGCAATTAATGGCTTTGTGGCCAAATTTGCAGATAATATGTAGATAAGTGGAGGGGCAGGGAGTCTGCAGAAGGACTTGGACGGGTTGGGAGTGGGCAAAGAAGTGGCAAATGGAATACAGCGTAACTATGTGTATGGCCATGCATTTTGGTAGAAGGAGTAAAGGCGAAGACTATTCTTTAAATTCTCGTTTCAAAAGTTCAGCATTTCTGGCGAATCTGTGGAATTCATTGCCACAAATGTATGTGGAGGCCAGCACTTTGGGTATTTTAAAAGTGAAGATTGGGAGGTTCTTGAATAGTATGTGCATCAAAGGTTTGGGGAGAAGGCAGGAAAATGAATTTGAGAGGGTAAAGTAGATCAGGCATGATGGAATGGTGGAGCAGACTTAGTCACCGAGTCATAGAGTGATACAGTGTGGAAACAGGCCCTTCGACCTAACTTGCCCACACCGGCCAACAATGTCCCAACTACACTAGTGCCACTCGCCAGCGCTTGGTCCATATCGCTCCAAACTTGTCCTATCCATGTACCTGTCTAACTCTCTCTTAAACAATGGGATATTCCCAGCCTCAACTATGTCCTCTGGCAGCTTGTTCGATTCCCCCACAACCCATTGTGTAAAAAAGTTACCCCTCGGATTCCTATTAAATCTTTTCCCCTTCACCTTGAACCTATGTCCTGTGGCCCTCGATTCAGCTTCTCTGGGCAAGAGACTCTGTGCATCTACACAATCTATTCCTCTCATGATTTTGTACACCTCTATAAGATCCCCTCTCATCCTCCTGCGCTCCATGGAATAGGGACTCAGCCTACTCAATCTCTCCCCATAGCTCACAGCCTTTAGTCCTGGCAACATCCTCGTAAACATTTTGTGAACTCTTTCTAGCTTGACAATATTTTTCATAAAAACATGGTGCCCAGAACTGAACACAGTATTCTAACTGTGGTCTCCCCAACATCTTATACAACTGCAACATGACCTCCCAACTTCTATACTCAATACTCTGACTGATGAAGGCCAAAATTCCAAAAGGCTTTTTGATCACCTTATCTACCTGCGACTCGACCTTCAAGGAACCATGCACCTGTACTCCTAGATCCCTCTGCCCTACAACACTACCCAGAGGCCGACCATTTACTGTGTAGGTCCTGCCCTGGTTGAATGTCCCAAAATGCAACACCTCACACTTCTCTGTATTAAATTCCATCAACCATTCCTCCGCCCACTTGGCCAATTGATCAACATCCTGCTGCAATCTTTCACAACCATCTTCACTATCTGCAAAACCACTCACTTTTGTATCATCAGCAAGATTGCTAATCTTGCCCTGTATGGTCTCATCCAAATAATTGATGTAGATGACAAACAGTAATGGGCCCAACACCGAACCCTGAGGCACACCACTAGTCACAGGCCTCCGGTCTGAAAACTAACCTCCACCATCACCCTCTGCTTCCTTCCATGGAGCCAATTTGCTTTCCATTCAGCTATCTCTCCTTGGATCCCATGCGATCTAACCCTCCAGAGCGGCCATCATGCAGAACCTTGTTGAAAGCCTAAACTGAAATCCATGTACACAACATCTACAGCTCTGCCCTCATTGATCTTTCTGCTCACATCTTCAAAAAAATCAATCACATTTGTGACACAACCTCCCGGGGACAAAACCATGCTGACATGGAAGCACTACTTCAGGGAAGAATATCAATTACAACTGCTGTTGAGACCAATGCCAGACCAGTTTATGCTCCAGTCCAGATTTGGCAGATCACATCCGTTCAATTCACATCCTAATCAGCACTAAATGCCTGTATAACCTCAGAATACTCTCTAGTAACTTTCCAACTACAGATGTTAAGTTCACCGTCCAATAGTTCCCAGCATTTTCCTTGCAGCCCTTCTTGAAAAGAGACACAACATTTGCCACCCTCCAGGCTTCCAGCACCTCTCCTGTATTTAAGGACGACTGGTAAATTTCAACCAGGGCTCCCGCAATTTCCTCTCTAGTTCCCCGCGATGTCCTCAGATATATCTGATCAGGGCCTGGAGATTTGTCTTCCTTCATACATGACGGTAACACTGACTGCTCTCAAGATACTTCCATTGACTGCCCCAAGATCATCCATCCTGCTGTCTTTCTTCTCAGTAAATACAGAGGAGAAATATTAATTTAGGACCATGCCCATCTCCTGTGGCTCCACCCAGAGGTGACCACTTTAATTCCTAAGAGGTCCCACTCTCTCTCTAGTTACCCTTTTTCCCCTTATGTATTTATAGCATATTTTGTTGTTATCCTTAATGCTACCCACCAGAGCTATCTCCTGGCCCCTTTTTGCCCTTCTGTTCTCCTTTTTCAGTATACTCCTTAGTCTCAAAACTCCTCCAGGGATGCACTTCATCACAACCACCTATACCTGTCCCATGCATCATTCTTGTTTTTGACCAACGCCTCAATTCCCCTCGTCAGCAAAGCTTCGTTATGTTTGCCTGCTTTGCCCTTTAACGGGAACATACATATGCTGAACTTTCGTCAGCACACTTTTAAAAACATCTCACTTGGCCGATGTTCCTTTCCCTCAAATAACCTCAAATAACCTCAACTTGAGCGAGACCTACTCTCATACCCTCAATGTTGACCTTACCCCAGTTGAGCATTTTAAAACGTGGATAGGGACCCGCTAAGTCCCTATCCATAACCTAATCAAACTGTGGTTGCTGGCCCCAAAGGGCTCCTCCACAAACACTTGATTGGTGGAATGGCCTACATGTCTCATGTCTTATGATCTAACTAGTTCTTAAATACTTGGAATTTGGAAAATGTTGCACATTTATTGTGTAATGCAAAATTTAAAAAACAGGTGCTGTAATCCAAAAAATCTGGATCCGATATTTTAGAACAGAGAACATGGAACAAAGTTTCATGAATTATAATATTTTTGCATTTTACCCACATCAGACAGCCTAGACACAGGTAATATGCAATCAACTATATATCGGTGAGACCAAGCACAGACTGGGCGATCGTTTCTCTGAACACCTACGCTCAGTCCATCTTGGCGTACGCCATCTCCCAGTTGCCAAACATTTTTACTCCCCTTCCCATTCCGATAACACTGACCTTTCACTGTCAGAGTGGAGGAACAGCACCTCATATTTTGCCTGGGCAGCTTACAACCCAGCGGTATGAATATTGATTTCTCTAATTTCAATTAGGCCTTGCATTGCCGCTCTCTCCATCTCCACACCACTGTAAGCCTTGCATTACTGCTCTCTCCATTCCTACACCACCATAGTGGTCCTGCTAGTTTCACTGTTCCTATCCCTTTGTTATCACCTCTTCCACAACCAACAATGGACCAATGTGGGCTCCACTTTTTCTTGGTCGTCAGTGCCAGCTCTGATTTATTATATACTTTTTCATACCAGAGGTTTCCCTCTCCCCTGACTCTCAGTCTGAAGAAGGGTCTTGACCTGAAACATCACCTATTCCTTTTCCCCTGTGATGCTGCCTGGCCCATTGGGTTACTCCAGCATTTTGTGTCTGTCTTCAGTGTAAACCAGCATCTGCAATTCCTTCCTATGGAACTGATGACATTATTCATAATTGCCACATATGTCTTCATAACAAGAGTGAGTGGGAATGCTGATGATGAATTGGGCAGAAGCACTTTGGGGTTTCCATGACATCAGGTGGTGTGTAAAATGCACTTTATTGCAATACGATATGATCCTCCCTGTGGCTATCAAACTATACAGCTGTATCAAACTGTCCAACTTTCTGTTATTTGTGTGAAGTCTAATGCTCCAGTACCAGTGAGCTCTCCCATGCATTCAGCTAGTCAGTGCACTGGAGCCTCAAGAGGTACACAGTGGAGATGAAATGCATCAAACTGCATAACTGAGGGTGTGACCTAAAAAACACTATTTGCAAACCGATTGCAGGAATTGTCAGTGAAGAAACTTATTATAGACGTGTTTGGAAAATTGTAGTAAAGCTCTCAGGAATTGTACTTCCAACGCTGCTGGTGCTTGTGAAAGTTTGATCGAGGAAGCGTAGAAGATGTTTCTCAGTTTCCTCATTGCAGCGTGGCTGCACGCGGTGACATTCAATCACTCCAGCCTTCAGTAATTAGTAGTGCAGAGAGCCCCGATCTAGGCAGCGCTTAGAGTCTAATCAAATCTTAAATTACGTGCATTTCATTAATTGGTCTTCAGTATTGTTCATGTTACTATTGATGTAAAATCATTTTAAGGTGAATTATAGAAATTGAAATTAGATCCCTGACATTATCCTAAGGCTGAAGGCTCCATTTCATCGTACCAGTATTAATTTTGAAATGATTTCACCCTTATTATGAACAGCTAATGGTGTAGCATCCATCCCACCAGGGAGATGATCTGCGATCTGTAACCTTTAATTTAGTTTAGAGACTCAGCGCGGAAACAGGCCCTTCGGCCCACTGAGTCCACACCAATCAGCGATCCCCGCACACTAACAATATCCTACATGCACTAGGGACTTGGTATAAATTTACATTTACATTAACCTCCAAACCTATAGGTTTTTGCCGATTTACACCGAAGATAGACACAAAATACTGGAGTAACTCAGCGGGTCAGGCAGCATCTCTGGAGAAAAGGAATAGGTGACATTTCCGGTCGAGACTCAAACTCAGGGGAGAAGGAAAAGAGAGATATAACCATATAACCATATAACAATTACAGCACGGAAACAGGCCCTCTCGGCCCTTCCAGTCCATGCCGACCATTTGTTTTCCCCTAGTCCCATCTACCTGCACTCAGACCATACCCCTCCATTCCCTTCCCGTCCATATACCTATCTAGTAGATATGAAAAGGAACGTCGAACACATAAATGAAAGGTATGTAAAGGACAAATCAAAGCCAGCAATGGTGACCAAGGAAAGGTGGAGCCCACAATGGTCCATTGTTGGCTGTATGGAAGGTGAATTTGACCATTTTATGCTTCCTAAAACCCAATTGCATCATCATTTATAGCAGGTTGCCACTGACATAACCGTAGCCTATAATTTTGAAATTCTTTCACTAAACTGATATTTAATCCCTTTATAATCATGTATGTAGTTTATTAACATTCATCTTCTGAACCACAAGACTGTTGCAGGATGTTTTTTCAACAGGGTGTAAACAATTTGATCAGTGAGTGTTTGGTTGGTGGGGGGATGGGGAGGGCGTGACTACAGACACTTGTCTCCAAAACTAACAGCAAAGTGTGCAAATGAATGCCAATAACAATTACTTTGTGCTCAGCATTGCAATCCTCAGTGTAGGCTGGCCTGTTTATTTATATAATGATAGATTACATCAAAGCAGGGTGGGCTGTATATTTTAACTGTAGAAGGTGGAGATGTTTTTGTCCACGGAGATGTCTTCAGTAGATGCCTCTGCCTGAGATCCCTTCACTTCAGAGCTGTTGAGTAAAACTGCAAGGTAAAGCTACTCTGACTGACAAGGGAGGGCAATACGTATCTGGGCAGTTTGCTTCTTAGTTATGGACCAGAAGAGTTGAAGGTGCTGGAATCTGGCCAGAAAAAGGAGTATAACTGCAGGGACTAAATGAGGAGGCATGGAGGCAAATGGGAATAACAGAAGGGAGGGGTGTGGGTAGTGTGTGGTAGAAACAGAAACATAGACAATAGGTGCAGGAGTAGGCCATTCGGCCTTTCGAGCCAGCACCGCCATTCAATATGATCATGGCTGATCATTCAGAATCAATACCCCGTTCCTGCCTTCTCCCCATTTCCCTTGATTCTGTTAGCCCTAAGAGCTACATCCAATTCCACAGATTCACAACTCTCTGGGTGAAAAAGTTTTTCCTCATCTCAGTCCTAAATGGCCTACCCCTTATTCTTAAATAAGGTTGGGAGGGGATCCATTTGGAGTTGTGAAGGGTGGGAGGGGAAACAGGCTGACAGGAAGTTGGGAGTGAGGGCTAGGGTGAGAAAAGGTGTGTGAAAGTTCCAGGGTAGACAGGAAATGAGAGAAAATGGACAGAGAGCAGTGCCATCTCGCTCCTTATTCACTTCCACTCTACACCTCCCCTTCCTATCAGATTACAGAATCGGCAACCTTTTGTTCTCCACAATATCTAATCAGAGTATTGAGTATAGTAATTGTGAGGTCATGCTGCAGTCATAGAAGAAATTGGTGAAGCCACATTTAGAGTAGTGTGTTCAGTTTGGTCACCATTATACAGGAAAGATATTATCAAACTGGAAAAGGTGCAGAGATTTACAGTGCATTCAGAAAGTATTCAGACCCCTTCACTTTTTCCACATTTTTTTACCTTACAGCATTATTTTAAAATGGATTAAATTCATTTTTTTTAAATCATCGGTTTACACTCATTACCCCAGAATGAAGAAGCAAAAACAGAAATAACTGATATATTACATTTACATAAGTATTCAGACCCTTTGCTACGACACCCAAAATTGAGCTTGGGTTCATCCTGTTTCCATTGATTATCCTTGAGATGTTTCTACAACTTGATTGGAGTCCACCAGTGGTTAAGTTGGACATGATTTAGAAAGTCACACACTTGTCTATATAAGGTCCCACAGTTGACAGTGCATGTCAGAGCAAAAACCAAGCCATGAAAACGAAGGAATTGTCCGTAGACCACCGAGACAGGATTGTATCGAGACACATAGATCTGGGGATGAAATATAAAACAATTTCTGCAGCATCGCAGGTCTAGAAGAGAACAGTGGCCTCCGTCATTCTTTAATGGAAGAACTCTGGAACCACCAGGACTCTTCATTGAGCTGGCTGCTCGGCCAAATTGAGCAATCGGGGGAGAAGGGCCTTGGTCAGGGAGGTGACCAGGAACTCAATGGTCACTCTGACAGAGCTCCAGAGTTCCTCTGTGGAGATGGCAGAACCTTCCTGAAGAACAACTATATCTGCAGCTCTCCACCAATCAGGCCTTTATGGTAGCGTGGTCAGACGGAAGCCACTCCTCAGTAAAAGGCACATGACAGTCCACTTGGAGTTTGCCGAAAGGCATGAGAAACAAGATTCTCTGGTCTGATGAAACCAAGATTGAACTCTTTGGCCTGAATGCCAAGCGTCACGTCTGGAGGAAACCAGGCACCGCTCAACACCTGGCCAATACCATACCTACGGTGAAGCATGGTGGTGGCAGCACCATGCTGTGGGGATGTTTTTCACTAGCAGGAACTGGGGGACCAGTCAGGATCGAGGGAAAGATGAACGGAGCAAAGTACAGAGAGATCCTTAATGAAAACCTGCTCCAGAGCATTCTGGACCTCAGACTAGGGCGCAGTTTACCTTCCAACAGGACAATGACCTTAACCACACAGCCAAGACAACACAGGAGTGGCTTTGTGACAAGTCTGTGAGTGTCATTTAGTGGCCCAGCTAGAGCCCAGACATGAACCCAATCGAACATCTCGTCAAGTCAAGAGTCAAGAGTGTTTTATTGTTATATGTCCCGGATGGGACAATGAAATTCTTACTTGCTGCAGCACAACAGAATATGTGAATGTGTAAACATAGTACATAACGAGGGAAGAGAAAAGAAATAGTTCAATAAATAACAAATATAGTGCAATAATAATAGTCTTTTGCAGTTCCGAGCTCAGAGCTTATATGTTGTTGTGTTTAATAGCCTGATGGCTGTAGGGAAGAAGATGTTCCTGAACCTGGACATTACAGTTCTAAGGCTCCTGTACCTTCTTCTCGATGGCAGTGGTGAGATGAGTGTGTGGCCAGGATGGTGTGGGTCTTTGATGATTTTGGCTGCCTTTTTGAGGCAGCAGATATGATTGATCCCTTTGACAGTGGGGAGGTTAAAGCCAGCGATGGACTGGGCAGTGGTCACAACTTTTTGTAGTCTTTTTCGCTCCTGGAGGGACTTGAAAATAGCTGTGCACCGACACTCCCCGTCCAACCTGACCAGCTTGAGAGGAGAAGAATGGAAGAAATTAGCCAAATACATGTGTGCCAAGCTTGTAGTGTCATACCCAAGAACACTTGAGGCTATAATCGCTGCCAAAGGTGCCCCAAGTGCTGAGTAAAGGGTCTGAATACTTATATAAATGTGATATTTCAGTTATTTATTTTTAATTACTTTGCAAAAATTTCTAAACACCTGTTTTCATTTTTTTTTATTATGGGGTATTGTGTGTAGATTGATAGTTTAAAAAAAAATAATCCATTTTAGAATAAGGCTGTAACGTATCAAAATGTGGAAAAAGTGAAGGGGTCTGAATACTTTCTGAATGCACTGTATGAGGATGTTGTCAGGACTCAAGGGCCTGAGCTGTTGGAAGAGGTTGAGCAGGATCGGACTTTGTTCCTTGCAGCAAAGGAGTTTGAGGGATGATGTTATAGAGGTGTATAAAATCATGAGAGGAATAGATCGGGTAAACACACTCTTTTGCCCAGAATTGGGGAATCGAAAAACAGAGAACATTGGTTTAAGGTGAGGGGGGAACAATTTAATAGGAACAGGGTAACTTTATTACGCAAAGAATGGTGGGTGTATGGAACGAGCTGCCAGAGGAGGTAGATAAGGCAGATACTACCACAATATTGAAGAAACATTTAGACAGGTACATGGATAGGATAGGTTTAGAGGTATATGGAACAAATGAAGGCAGGTGGGACGAGTATTAATAGGACATGTTAGTGGGCATGGGAAAGTTGGGCTGAAGGGCCTGATTCCGCACTGTATGACTATGACTCTATCACCTCCCAGCCTCTGCTAACATCTCCACCCGTCCTGCCCCACTACACCATCTGTCCATCAACTCCTCCACATCTAGATCCACCTCATGCTTGCTGTCATTTGCCCCACGATTCCTGCCCTCCTCTTTCCACCAGCTACTTCCAATACAATACAATACCGTTTATTGTCATTTGAAGCTCAAATGAAGTTCAAATGAAATTTGGTTTCTGCAGTCATACAACAAGAAAAGAACCAAGACACACACCAACACAATTTACACAAACATCCATCACAGTCAATCTCCTCCTCACTGTGATGGAAGGCAAAGTCTTGTCTCTTCCCTGCTCTCCATTCTTCTCCCGATGTCAAAGCCCCCGGTGGGTGATGTAAGGCCCCGCTCCGGGTCTTGACGTTGGAGCCTCTGGCGGCGTTAGCAAGTCCTGCGCCGGGCGATGTAAGGCCCCGCTCCGGGTCATTTTCAACCCCGCAACTCGGGCGGGAGAAGTTACCGTTGCTGGAGCTCCGAAAAGCGGTCTCCCACCAGGGATCCGCGAGCTCCCACCAGGCCTGCGGCTGGAGCCTCCGAAGCTCTGAAGTCGGGCCGCAGCAGCAGCCTGACCTCTGAGCTCTCCACGCACCGAAGCCAGCCAGCTCCACGATGGTCAGTCTGCAGGCTCCGCGACTGGAGCCCCCAGGTCATTGCGGTTGGAGGCCGCTCCACGGTGCTAGGCCCCAATGACTACGGAGACCCGACAGGGACCCGCCCCCCCACACATACACAGTTAAAAACAATTTAAAAATAAATTTAAAAAAACACTACAAACTATACCCTCAACGGGACAAAAAAAAAAGACAGATGGTCTACAGAGGCCACTGCAACGTCGGTCGTGCCGCCCACATTCTCTGTTCTTTCAGCCATTGATGGGCCTTAGCATGCGACGCATTTGTCCATTTCCCTACACAGATGCTGCCTGACCTGCTGAGTTCCTCCAGCTGCTCTCATTCTATCTCTCGGTTACCTTTCCCTTGACTCTCAGTCTGAAGAAGAGTCTCAACCCAAAACGTCACCTATTCCTTTTCTCCAGTGATGCTGCCTGACCTTAGTTGAGTTTGATTTAGTTTATTTTCACATGTACAGTGAAAAGCTTTTGTTGCGTGCTAACCAGTCAGCGGAAAGACAATACATGATTATATTCGAGCCATTCACAGTGTACATATACATGATAAAGGGAATAACATGAATAATGTTTACTGCAAGGTAAAGTCTGATCAAAGATGGTCAATGGTCTCCAATGCAGTAGATACGAGCTCAGGACTGCTCTATAGTTGTTGGTAGGATGGTTCAGTTGCCTGAAAACTGCTGAGAAGAAACAGCCCCTGAATCTGGAGGCACGTGTATTCATACTTCTATACCTTTAGCCTGATGGGAGTGGGGAGAAGAGAGAGTGACTGGGGTGCAACACGTCCTTGATTATGCTGCTGGCCTTGCTGAGGTATAAATGGAATCAATGGGAGGATTGTGTGATGGTCTCTGCTGAGTCCACAATTCTCCCCGTCATATTTCTTAATGGTAGATCAGAAGGAGGTTGGAATGCCTGGTAGTTTATAAAGTAAAGAGTATTCGTGTGATGTAGAACTTAGAACCACAGAAATAAAACTCTCAGCCATCAGTTACTTGCTACGTTAGTAAGTTGGTAAGAAACCGTATGTGGCATCTTAGAACAGAAGATGAAAGGAGAGGGGTTCCATAATCAGGGGGCCATCATGACAGCCTTTGTAAGCATCACTGAGTGTCCTGTGTGGTGCGTCAACCACATCTTGACCCACACCTTGAACTGGCCTGAAAAGATGCTAAGATGGAGAGGGGCTAGATCAAGCCAATGACTCCGATGACTTACAAACTTCTACAGATGCAGCATAGGAAGCACACGGCATCTCAGCTTGGTTTGGGAACACTCTGGCCAAGATTGTAAGAAATTGCCGAGAGTTGTAGATGCAGGCCAGTCCATCACACAGACCAGACACCTCATCAATGACTCCATCTAGATTTCATGCAGCCTCAGGAAATTAGCCAACATAATCATGGACCTCTTCCCCTCCACACATGCTCTCTTCTCCCTGCTCCCGTCAAGCTGAAGATACAGAAGTTTGAAAGCACACACCACCAGACTCAGGGAGATCTTCTTCCTCGCTGTTATCAGATTTCTAAATTATATTCCATAATGTTTTATGTGTCATTCCTAAGTGTCACTGTATGTCATGTTGTCACTTGTGGGTTGAGCACCGAGGCAAATTCCTTGTATGTCAATCCTTGGCCAATAAACGTATTCATTCATTCAAGCTAGGGCACAGTTTCCAACCTTCCTCTTTGGAGGCTTTGGACTCGGGAACTGTTATACTACACTGCTGAGAAGCTATATTCTGCACTCTGGTATTTTTCTCTGCACATGTGTTTACCTGATTGTATTAATGTATAGTATTATCTGATTTGATAGGATAAAATGCAAACTAAACATTTTTACTGCACCTTGGTACACATGACAATAATAAACATACCTTCCAAAACCTAAACTATTGGTCCATTCTGGACCCAAAAGGAAAGATCTTCTTGCAGAGAAACTTCCAGCAGATGTCAAGGGTATTAATGTTTTGATAATGTCTGAGAGAGTTGCTGCCTCACAGCACCAGAGACCCGGGTTCCATCCTGACCTTGGGTGCTGTCTGTGTGACGTTTGCATGCTCTTCTTGTGACCACATGGGTTTTCTCCGGGTGCTCTGGTTTCCTCCCTCATTCAAAAGACGCATGGGTTTGTAGGTAATTGGCCCTTGTAAACTGCCCCTTATGTTAAGGAGTCGATGAAATAATGAGTTAACTTAAAGCTAGCTTGCATAGAACATTACAGCACAGGAACAGGCCCCATCGGCCCACAATGTCTGTGTCGAACACGATGCCTAGACCAAAGTTAGACAGAAAAAGCTGTAGAAACTCAGTGGGACAGGCAGCGTCTCTGGAGAGAAGGAATGGGTGACGTTTCGGGTCGAGACCCTTTTTGCATTCTGAAGAAGTGTCTCGACCCGAAACGTCACCCATTCCTTCTCTCCAGAGATGCTGCCTGTCACGCTGAGTTACTCCAGCTTTTGGGGTCTATCTTCGGTTAAAACCAGCATCTGCAGTTCCTTCTTACACATGACCATCTTTTTTCTGCCTGCTCATAGAAACATAGAAAATAGGTGCAGGAGTAGGCCATTCGCCCCTTAGAGTCAGCACCACCATACAATATGATCATCCAAAATCAGTTCCTGCTTTCTCCCCATATCCCTTGATTCCGTTAACCCAAAGAGCTATATCTAACTCTCTTTTGAAAACATCCAGTGAATTGGCCTCCACTGCATTCTGTGGCAGGGAATTCCACAGATTCACTACACTGAGTGAAAAGGTGTTTCCTCCTCTATAATCCATATCCCTCCATTCCCTGCATATCTGTGTGCTTATCCAAGGTATCTTAAACACCGCTATCATATCTTCTCACAACCTTCTGTGTAAAAAAACTTGGCCTGCATATCACCTTTAAACATTGCCCTTCTCACCTTAAAGCTACTCCCTGCAGAATTTGATTTTTCTATCAAAGGAAAAAAAAGTTCTGTCAACCTTATCTGTGCCTCTAATAATTTTATACACTTCTATCAGGTCTCCCCTCAACATCTGGCATTCCAGAGAAAACATTCCAAGTCTGCCCAACCTCTCCCTGTAGCTAATACCTCCCATTTCAGGCATCATTCTGATGAACTCCTTGCACGCATTCCAAATCGTCCATGTTCTTCTATATTTGAGTGCTCAGAACTCCAAATGTGTTCTAACCAAAGTCCTATAAAGCTGCATTATGACTTCCTGACTTCTGACTTATGACTCAATGGCCCTACCAATGAAGGCAAACATACCATATGCATCCCAGGGTACTTAAGGAAGTGGCTCTAGAAATCGTGGATGCATTGGTGATAATTTTATATGTTCTGTAGACTCAGGATCAGTTCCTGTGGATTGGAGTGTAGCTAATGTTATCCCACTTTTTAAGAGTAGCGGGAGAGAGAAAACAGGGAATTATAGACCAGTTAGCCTGACATCGATGGTGGGGAAGATGCTGGAGTTAATTATAAAATATGAGATAACCGAACATTTGGATAGCAATTACAGGATCAGTCCGAGTCAGCATGGATTTACGAAGGCGAAGTCATGCTTGACTAATCTTCTGGAATTTTTTGAAGATGTAACTAGGAAAATGGATAAGCGAGAGCCAGTGGATGTAGTGTACCTGGACTTTCAGGAAGCATTTGATAAGGTCCCACATAGGAGATTAGTGGGTAAAATAAGGGCAGATGGTATTGGGGGTAGAGTGCTGACATGGACAGAGAAGTGCTTGGCAGACAGGAAACAAAGAGTAGGGATTAACGGGTCCCTTTCAGAATGGCAGGCAGTGACTAGTGGTGTACCGCAAGGATTGGTGCTGGGACCACGGCTATTTACAATATACATCAATGATTTGGATGAAGGGATTCAATGCTGTTAAGGCTTTTGCTATGAATTATATGTCTTCTCCTTGCATTGGACTGCTGAAAGTGCATCACCTCACACTACATCTGCCATTTCTCCACCCATTTCTGTTGCTGAAGTGTTTCCCGCTGGTAGCGACAAAATGTTGGAGTAACTCAGTGGATCAGGCATCATCTCTGGAGAGGAATGGGTGACGTTTCCTTCTTGTAATTTGACAGCCTGATCACTGAAACCAAATGGAACCAAGTTGCTGATTGAAAGGCCAAGTCATGCTTTCACAATGACTGAGGCTGCTTGGGGTGGAGTGCAGATGGTGGAAGGGCTGAGAGGGAAGACATGATAACGATTCTCAAAGAAATGGAAGAGTTTAGGTTACTGTTCAGAATTGTTTTGCCAATTAAAGGGAAAACTACGGGATGCAAAGTAGTTAAAGCAGGAGGTAGAGAACACAGCATGGAGCTGGTACTGACAGAAATTTCACAACCAAACCATGATTTTCTGTGGTAACTTCAACAATCAGAAAATGATAGGTTTGTCATGTAACATTTTCCTTTAAATTGAAAATAGGAATGTCTTTTATTGAAATAGCAGGTATTATTAACAATAGCAGCATGTGCTTGTGAAGGGCCCAAAGTTCAGCTTTGATGTTCCCTCTTGTAGAACACTTGGAGTCTTTCTCCAGAAACGAGTGATGAACAGCAGAACCCGATGTTGTCAGTGTCCCTGTCCATAGTCCCTTCACTGGGTGTAGAGGTGCACAGTTTTGTCTGGGAAGGCCATGAATGGCTATTGATGTCAACCTATGGGAAGCGCATGTTTCACATTAACATTGAAAAAATAACGTTAATAGACACAAAAAGCTGTTGTAACTCAGCGGGACAGGCAGCATCTCTGGTTAGAAGGAATGGTGACGTTTTGGGCCAAGACGCTTCTTCAGGCCGAGAGTCAGGGGAGAGGGAGATACACGGATAAGGAAGTGTAAGGTGTGGAAACAAGACATGAAAGGGGCTGGAGATCAAGGAAAATATAGAATCGATCATTGTTAGCTAGGAGAATGCAGGGTGACTTGGCAACAGGTTAAGGAAGTGGGCAGATGCATGGCAGATTAAGTTTAATGTGGATAAATGTGATGTTATCCACTTTGGTAGAAACAGGAAGGCAGATTACTATCTAAATGGCCTCAAGTTGGGAAAAGGGGAAGTACAACGGGATCTGGGGGTCCTTGTTCATCAGTCTGTGAAAGTAAGCATGCAGGTACAGCAGGCAGTGAAGAAAGCAAATGGCATGTTGGCCTTTACAAGAAGAGGAGTTGAGTATAGGAGCAAAGAGGTCCTTCTGCAGTTGCACAGGGCCCTAGTGAGACCACACCTGGAGTATTGTGTGCAGTTTTGGTCACTTAATTTGACGAAGGACATTCTTGCTATTGAGGGAGTGCAATGTAGGTTTACAAGGTTAATTCCCGGGATGGCAGGATTGTCATATGCTGAAAGAATGGAGCGGCTGGGCTTGTACACTCTGGAGTTTAGAAGGATGAGAGAGGATCTTATTGAAACATATTTGATTGTTAAGGGTTTGGCATGCTAGAGGCAGGAAACATGTTCCCCATGTTGGAGGAGTCCAGAACCAGAGGCCACAGTTTAAGAATAAATGGTAAACCATTTAGAACGGAGACGAGGAAACACTTTTTCTCACAGAGAGTTGTGAGTCTGTGGAATTCTCTGCCTCAGAGAGTGGTGGAGGACAGTTCTCTGGATACTTTCAAGAGAGAGCTAGATAGGGCTCTTAAAGATAGCGGAGTCAGGGGATATGGGGAGAAGGCAGGAACGGGGTACTGATTGGGGATGATCAGCCATGATCACGTTCAATGGCTCGAAGGGCAGAATGGCCTACTCCTGTTCCTATTGTCTATTGACAAGGTAACAACAAAGCAGAGATAAAATGTAATCGGAGCCAGTCAGACTGGTCGGAGAACTGGGAAGGGGGAGGTATGGAAACGGAGGGAAAGCTAGCTTACTTGTAGTTAGATAAATCAATATTCATACTGCTGGCGTGTAAGCTGTCCAAGTGAAATATGAGGTGTTGTTCTTCCAATTTGCGTTTGGCCTCACCTAGACAATGGAGGAGGCCCAGGGCAGAAAGGTCAGTGTGGGAGTGGGAGTTAAAGTGTTTAGCAACTTGGAGATCAGGTAGATTTAGGCAGACTGTGCAAAGGTGTTCAGTGAAACGATTGCTGATTCTACGCTTGTTCTCGCCGATATATAGTCCACACCTGGAACAGCAGATACAGTACATGAGGTGGGAAGAGGTGCAAGTGAACCTCTGCCTCATCTGAAAATACTCTTGGGGTCCTTGGACGGAATTGAGGGGGGAGGAATAGGGACAGGTGTGACTTCTCCTGCGGTTGCTGGGGAAAGTACCTGGGAGGGTTAGACAGCTCCAGAAGCAGTTGACCATCTCCTCAAGCATGGATCATAAAGTCTCCCACAGAAAACCACTGGTCAGATGATGCCACTAAGATTCATAGAGTCATAGCTTCATAGACTTCAAACAGGCCCTTGTGCCCAACTTGCCCACACTGACCAACGTCCCAGCTACACTAGTCCCACCTGCCTGTGTTTGACCCATATCCCTCTGAACCTGTCATATCCATGTACCTGACTGTGTTTCTAAATCATTGTGATAGTACATGCCTCAACTACCTCCTCCAGCAGCGCGTTCCATACACCTACCACCTTTTGTGTAAAAAAGTTACCCCTCAGGTTCCCCTTAGCTTCCCATTAAATCTTTCCCCATCTAACCTTAAACCTATGTCCTCTGGTTCTTGATTCCCCTACTGTGGGCATGATACTCTGTGCATCTACCCGATCTATTCCTCCCATGATTTTGCACACCTCTATATGATCACTCCACATCCTTCTGCCTTCCGAGGCATAGAGTCCTAGCCTGCGCAACCTATCCCTATAGCTCAGGCCCCTGTCCTGGCAACATCCTCATACTTCCGTCCCTCTCTGTACCCTTGCCAGCTTGTCAACATCTTAACACCATAACATGGTGCCCAGAACTGAACGCAATGAACGATAAACTGAACACAATGCGGCCTTACCAATCTCTTATACAACTCTAACTTGGCCTCACAACTTCTATACTCAATACCCTGACTAATCAAGGCCAATGTGCCAAAAGCCTTTTTGCAGTTACAGTTTAGTTTATTGTCACGTATATCAAGGTACAGTGCAAAGCTTTTGTTAAATGCTATCCAGTCTTGGCTTTTCCTATATCTTACTGACACTGAGAGAAAGGTTATGTCTCAATTCCAGGATGCGAGGTTGTCAATCTCCTTCCTGTACTCCTTCTACCCTATCTACCTGTGATGCCACTTTCAATGAACTACGTAATTGCTCTCTCTGGATGGACATTGACTGCCTTGGTGCATCCACCAGTGACCACATCTTTTTCCCATAATGAGCAATAGTTCTTCAGAGGGGTAAGTGGAAGCTCCTATGTCCAGTGATAGGTCAAGGAATTACAAGCTTCCCCCCACCCCACTCCCACGCCCCTCCCCCCTCTCCCCCCCCCCCCCCCTTCCCCCCTCCACCCTCCCCCCCCCCCGGCCCCATTGGGCACAGACATTATGGAAGCTTCTTCAGTGATGGCAGGAAATGGCTCAGTTGATGCTTCACCCTCTGCTCTTCAACCTATTGTGTTACAGGTGTGGCCTTTGTGTGAGCATCTGTCCGTGTGCCACAAGGGGGATTCAGCTCATGGGGATCTAGCACAGATACTGAAGAAAGCGCAAATTGTTCCTCTCAGATGGGAGCAATCAAATACTAACTCTGCCTTTGAACTACATGTGGTGGGGAGTTTGCAGGACCCGTGGCACCGTTTTAGTGCGTGACTGGATTTCCACTCCATGAGTTACTGTGCATAAAGCACTAGCCGGAGGTTGGAAGAGAGGCAGCACCTGACCCAGTCATTGCATAGAAGGGACCAGACCCAAAGCATCAACTATCCGTGTCCTCCAGAGATGCTGCCTGACCCACTGAGTTACTGCAGTATTTGTGTGTTTTATCCCCCCATAAATCAGCATCTGCAGTTCCCTGTGTCTGCCATATTGCACTCTATCTTTGCAAAAACCTTAATTGAAACAAGCTATTGAAACAGTAACCATGGCTTCAGGTTTTGCTGAAGTAGAAAGAAAAATATCAGAAACCAGAGGCAGAAGCGTAGATTCATCCTCCCATAATTATGATCTTCAGAAAAAGTGTCTGTGGATGAGAAGTGTTAGTGCCGCTGCATGAGTCCAATTAATTCATGTCAATCTTCAGCAAGGGTTTGGTTTTCCTGCTGCCATTTCAAATCTATAATTTGTTATTTATGTTGATGTTTTTTCTTGTGAAAAATCCCATATTCCTCGAGGCCTCTTATCACTGAATCATCGTGTGGAGAAGTTAATCACATACTTCTTAGAGGATGGTCCCTGGGCTACAGGAATAATTCCTGCACCTTAACTATTAAAGGTCTCCTGAACCTCCAATGCATGATGTGTGGGAAAGAACTGCAGATGCTGGTTTAAACCTGGAATAACTTAGTGGGTCAGGCAGCATCTCTGGAGAAAAGGAACAGGTGACTTTTAGGGTCGACACCCTCCTTCAGACTGAGAGGAGGGGAAAGAGAAACGAGAGATATAGATGGTGATATAGAGAGATATATGCGGTATAAATATTGATTTCTCAAACCTCAAGTAACCGTTGCATCCCCACTCTCTGCACCCCTCCCCCTCCCAAATCGTACTCACTTCAAAGTTGTCTTGTTGACTCTCATTGTCTGTAACTCGTTTTCACCCAGCCCCTAGCTACCGATGGCCTGTTTCCTTTATCATTGTTTCATTTTTTCATATTTTTCATTCATTTGTTCGATATCTCCACATCACCATCTATATTTATTGTTTGCCTTTCCCGACTCTCAGTCTGAAGAAGGGTCTCAACTCAAATCGTCACCAATTCCTTATCTCCAGAGATGCTGCCTGATCCAGCTTTTTGTGTCTATCTCCAATGCATGAATCTGCCAACAACTAAAGAACAGCCGGGTCATTTAAATCCTGTCTTTGTGAGTAATTCTGGGTCTTTTGGATGTCCACTCCAATCAATGAACAGTAAATTAAATCACCTTTTGCATAAAAGGCCAATGTACTAAGTTGTCCAGGAAAGATTTTGACCTGCAGACATTGTACAGTTCAGGTCGCTCATTACAGGAGTGGGGGCAGAAGAATGGAATGTTGACTGGATTAGGGCGTATTGGCTGATTTGAAAGGTTGGATTGTTTTGTCTGGAACATTGAAGGTGGAGGGGAATCCTGATATATAAAATTATGAGATGCAAAGATAAGGTAGACTCAAACCTTTTTCCCAGGGTGGAAATTATAAAGATTAGAGGGCATAACTTTAAGGTGAAAGGAGCAAAATTTTAAAGAGGTGCTGTTTTGCACACAGTTGGTGGGACATGTAAAACCTTACATACACTACATTTTTTGTTTTGACCAAATTTACAACTTCTTTGGTTATCCAAGGTTCCCTTACCCTGCCATCCTTATCCCTCCTCTTTTACAGGAACATGCAAGTTCTGAAATTTGATCATAAGTTCATGAGTTCATAAGTTATAGCAGCAGAATTAGGCCATTCGGCCCATCAAGTCTACTCTGCCATTCAATCATGGCTGATCTATCTATCCCTCTCAAACCCATTCTCCTGCCTTCTCCCCGTAACCCCTGACACCCATGCTATTCAAGAATCTGTCAATCTTCACTTTAAAATATCCATTGACCTGGCCTCCACAGCCACCTGTGGCAATGAATTCCACAGAACCCTCTTAAACCTTCTCTGGATCCTCTCTAATGCTAACACATCCTCCCTCCGATGTGGCCCAAAACTCCTCATTTTACTCCAAATATGGTCTGACCAGTGCCTTATAAAGTCTTAGCATTACATATCTGTTTAAATAAAATGTTGTCCTTTCGAAAGAAATGTTAGCATGTTAGCAGTTAGCAGTTAGCACCTTCCTAACTACCGATTCGACTTGCAAATTAACTTTTTGGGAAACCCGCACCAGCACTCCCAAGTCCATTTGCTCCTCCGATTTCTGGATTCTCTCCCCACTTAGAAAATAGTCTACACCTTTATTCCTACTACTAAAATGCATGACTCCACACTTTGCTACGCTGTATTCCATCTGCCACTTCTCAGCCCACTCACCCAACCTGTCCATGTCCTTCTGCTGAGTCCTTGCTTTCACTACACTACTGGCCCCTCCACCTATCTCTGTATCATCTGCAGAGTTGGCCACAAGGACTCAGTGGTCGAATGGCCTGTTTCCAAGTGTAGTGACTAAACGTCCATAGTAAAGATGAGGGAATGGGGGCCTGGAAGTCATCGAAGAGTTGTATGGCTGTATCACTAAACTAAATATAAATAAGTGAGTGAAAGGTTGCTCCTCCAATTTCTGCTACATTTAACTCCTCTCACACTAAGCCTATGCCCTTGAGATCTTAATTTCCCTCCCCTGGTGGGGGAAGGGGCTATTCCTGTGCTGTTCTGTGTTCTATGTAAGCTCAAATGAACTGGGAACACCAATACAGTGAATATTATGTTTGTGTTGTCTACGATCCTATCTTGTCCATTGATGAATATTGCGATGAACAACAATTTCTTCCATTCAATAATTGGGCAGACCAAATTTATTTGGTCTTAAACCTTATACACTAATTTCCTGCTGAAAAAAAGTTGGGGTCAATTATGATATATTGAAATAATAACAAAAATCTCAAGCGCTCTTCACTCCCAGTTTCAGCAGAGGAGGGGGGGCAGGTGTAATCAATCTGCTTACAGCAGAGTCACGTGTAAATGTTCCACTTAGCCAGTACCTGCCACCTTTTTCTTTAAACCAGACGATCAATTGGCAATTCAGTTCAGTTGAGTTTAGTTTATTGTCACGTGTACTGAGGTACAGTGAAAAGCTTTTGTTGCGTGCTAACCAGTCAGCGGAAAGACAATCCATGATTACAATCGAGCCATTCGCAGTGTACAGATACACGATAAGGAACTAACATTCAGTGCAAGGTAAAGCCAGTAAGGTCCAATCAAAGATAGTCCGAGGGTCACCAATGAGGTAGATAGTAGTTCAGGACTGCTCGCTAGTTGTGGTAGGATAGTTCACTTGCAGTCAGCGAAAAACATGGGAATAGCTGGGTTTTCAAAGCTTCAGGAAACATAATATCTAAAGGGAGGTTAATACTACCTGTGGGCAAAACAGGTAGGGATCATTTCCCCCAAAACCTGTTTCCCACTCCACCTATCTGAACCTCCTGTAACTGCCACACTGTTATCAGAGGACACCCCCTCCAAACTCACCGCCTCCTGCTCTTCCTCCGCACCCCTGTGATTTGATTTATTTTCTCCCACTATTGAGATTACTCCCTGTTATAGAGTCATACAACACTTAAACAGGCCTTTCAGCCCAAACTGACCAAGCGACCCCATCTAAGCTAGTCACATTTGTCCGCTTTTGGCCTATGGCCCTCTAAATGTTTCCTATCCAAGTTATTTTAAATGTTGATATAGTATCTGCCTCAACAACCTCATCTGGCAACTTGAACCTTATACCCACTACAGTGAAAAGGTTGCCCCTAAGGTTCCTATTAAATCTTGTCCCGCTCATCGTAAACCTATGCCCTCTGGTTCTTGATTTACCCTGGGTAAAGGACTATACATTCACCCTATCTAGTCCCCTCATGATTTTATATACCTCTTTATCACAACTCAGCTTTCTGTGCTCCAAGTCATAATGTCCCAGCCTGCACAACCTCTCTCCCTATAACTCAGGCCCTCCAGCATCTTCAATGATGGGTCTCAACCCTGACACTCCCTCTTCTTGCCTCTTCTATCACGCAAGAGGCATAGAAGTATGAAAACACACACCTCCACATTCAGGCACAGTTTTTCCCAGTTGTTATCAGACAACTGAATCATCCTTCTACCAACTAGAAAGTAGTCCTGAGCTACCATCTACCTCATTGGAGATCCTCGGACTATCTTCAATTCGTAGACATTATTTTGCACTAAAAGTTATTCCTTTTATTGCGTATCTGTACAATGTGATTGTACAGAGCTTGATTGCAATCATATGCACATATACAGTCTTTCCACTGCCTACGGATAGGATGCAACAAAAAAGTTTTTCACTGTTTCACGGTACATGTGACAATAAACTAAACTAAACTAATCTAAATCTTCACTGCGCTCTTTCCAGTGTAATGGCATCTTTCCTGTAGCACGGGAACCAAAACTGAACACCACACTCCAGCAGAAGACACAACGTGCACTGTAATTTCAGCTCTGAAGAAGGGTCCCGACCCAAAATGTTACCTATCCATGTTCTTCACAAATGCTGCCTGACCTGCTGATTTATACCAGCACTTTGTGTCTTTTATTGGAAACCAGTTCCTTGTTTCTAGAATACTTCAAACCAGGCCTCAACTCTTGATTCAATCTGTTGGAAGTCATGGGAACCTGATTGAGCCTGAGCCCACTAGTTCTCCACATATCAGCCGTGACACCGCCCGTGACCCCGCCCGTGACCCCGCCCGTGACCCCGCCCGTGACCCCGCCCGTGACCCCGCCCGTGACCCCACCCGTGACCCCGCCTGTTACCTGTCCATTACCCCATCCATGACCCCCTCCGTGATCCCGTCGTTTACCTGTCCATGACCCCTTCCGTGACCCCGCCCGTGACCCCGCCCGTGACCCCGTCTGTTACCTGTCCATGACCCCATCTGTGACCCCGTCCGTGACCCAGTCGTTTACCTGTCCATGACCCCTGTCCGTGACCCTGTCCGTGACCCTGTCCGTGACCCTGTCCGTGACCCTGTCCATGACCCTGTCCGTGACCCAGTCCGTGACCCTATCTTTGGTCTGTCCATGACTGGTCCACTCACCTGTTGCTGAGGCTGGGCCGGGTTCAACTCTCGCTCCAGATATTTCACAGTACAACCTCCAGTGTGTTGCGGTAGTGGTGCAGTCCAGTAGGCGTGCAGACCTGTGGGTGGTGAAGGAACAGGGAGTTCCCAGTATTATCCCGCAATCCACACCACTGAAGGAAATCGTTCTGGTCATTATCAATTTGCTGTTTGTCAAACCTTACATGCACTGGATGTTATGTTTCCAACATTGGAACACTGTCTGCATTTCAAAGTTACCTATCAGCTTGTGCGAGTGAGATTATTGAAGCCTTTCTTTCACCATCAGCATCATCACAGTGACGGCACCTCCCCGGGATTAAATGTCCATTTCCGCTCCTACATCTGGCTATCTATTAAATTGGATCGCAAGAGGATGAGGGGTGATCTTATGGAGGTGTATAAAATCATGAGAGGAATAAATTGGATAGATACACAAAATCTCTTGCCCAGAGTGGGGGAATCGAGGACCAGAGGAGAGGTTTAAGGTGAAGGGGAAAAGATTTAATAGGAACAAGAGGGATATTTTTTTCACATGGAAATGGTAGGTGTATGGAACAAGCTTCTAGAGGAGGTAATTGAGGCTGGGACTATCCCAACGTTTAAGAAACAGTTAGACAGGTACATGGATCAGACAAGTTTGGAGGAATATGGACCAGACGCAGACAAGTGGGACTAGTGTAGCTGGGACATTGTTGTGTGGACAAGATGGGCCGAAGGGCCTGTTTCCACAATGCATAATCTAAATCTCTTTTCCTCCAATGTCTGCAATACACAGACTAGTCACACGATGGCAGCAAGCATCAATAATTTAATTTCCACTATCTATTTTGACAAAACATTTATTGTTTCTGTCAGTGGAGATTTTGCCAGAATCTACATTGTACGATGTAGTCGCCAAAATGACCATGTCTCAATGATGATAGCTGAAGGGTTAATTCTGATTGTAACTGGTACCTTGATGTCTGAAGAAGGGTCTCGACCCAAAATTTCACCCATTCCTTCTCTCCAGAGGTGTTGCCTGTCCCGTTGAGTTACTCAAGCTTTTTGTGTCTATCCTTGATGCTGGAGATGCCTGTGGCAGGACTCATGGTCCGGGGATCTAGTGGCTGTATATAAAGATAAAGCCAACACTGAGACTGTTACAAAACACAAGCTCTGGAGGAACCCGGTGTCTCGGAGGTGCCTCTGCTTCTCGGGCCACACTCGTGGAGGCTGAGTGGTGCTCGATGTTATGGCTGGACACCCAGCATCACCACTCTGCTGTCCATACCGGGTTTGTACGTGGGTTTCTCCTGGGTGCTCCGGTTTTCAACCCAAAGATGTACAGGGTCGTAGCGTAATTGGCTTTGGTTGTAAATTGTCCATAGTGTTTAGGACAATGCTGGTGTAGGGGAATCATTGGTTGCTGCAGACACGGTGGGCCGAAGGGTCTGTTACCGCATTGTATCTCTAAACTAAACTAAACTACATTTTTAGATTTTTGTCTGAGCTCCATCTGAGTATTTTTTGTAAAGATTGAAATGCACACAATGTAAATATAAACAGAGATTTTGTGCATTAATCTGATCCCCAAACAATTGAAAATAGGCATTCATAAATTTAGCAGATTGCTGCCCAAAATGGCTGAACTGAACATGATGTGAAGATAAACTACTCGTCTCTGTCTGCACTTGATCCATATCCCACCATTCCCTGCATTTCCAGGTGCCTTTCTGAAAGCCTCTTAAACACACCTATCATACAGTATCTGCTTCCACCACCACCCCTGGCAGCAAGTTCCTGGCACTCTCTGCTCTCTATGTAATAAACTTGCCCTGACATCTATCTATATATTACTAAAACTCTCATCTTGTTTGTTTCTATGTGTGCGTGTGTGGATGTCTGTTGGATGTGTGTGTATCTGATCCCAGAACTGTGCCAAAACGGTAAACAATAGTGCTACAATCTTTGGACCACCTTACAAACAATTGCCTTGTGGTATCTTTTTTATCACATTTCGTTCACATTGATATATTTTACAAGTTATTCACATTTTTAACTTTACAAAATCCCACTTAGCGAAAGAAGTAATCCATCTGCACTGAGTGGTGGAATATTGCATTGAGGGACGGGTTGCGTTGGGGGACCAGGCCTACCATGTGACTGGGACCCAACAGGTCCCACTTGGTCTAGTTATCTTTAAACTTTGCTCCTCTCATCTTAAAGCTATGCCCTCTAGTCTTTGACAGTCGGAAAATGATTCTGACTGTCTACACTATCTATGCCTCTCATCATTTGATATACCTCTCAGATCTCAACCTCCAGTTTTCTAGAGAAAACAATGCAAGTTTGTCCAACCCCCTTGCAGCCTAATCCAGGCAAGTCTGAAGAAGGGTCTCGACCCGAAACGTCGCCTATCTCCTTCGCTCCTTAGATGCTGCTGCACCCGCTGAGTTTCTCCAGCTTTTTGTGTACCCATAATTCTGGTAAACCTCCTCCATACCCTCACCAAAGCCTCCACATCTTCCGTTAACGGGGCAACCAAAACTGCCCACAAACTCCAAATGCAGCCTAACCAAAGTTTATGGAGCTGTATCAGACTTCCTGATGCTTATTCTCAATGCCCCAACCAATAATGACGAGCATACCCAAATGCCTTCTTTACCACTTTATCTATTTACCTCGCCTCTTTCAGGGATGCATGGAGCACAAGGTTCCTCCATACTTCAATCATGTTCAGGGTCTTGCCACCAATGTATACCTTCCACTTACATTTAACCCCTCAGAATGCAACACCTCACACTTGCTCAGATTAAACTCTATCTGCCTTTTCACTGCACATTTCTGTCCATTGCTTATCTATAGTGCACTGTATACATTGATAGCCTTCCTCACTGTTCCCATTCCAGCAATCCTGGTGTAATCTGCAAACTTAATAACCAACCCATTTACATTTGTCCAAGTCATTTGTACATATCACAAACACCAGAGATCCCACCACAGATCCCTGTGTAAGTCCACTGGTCACAGACCTCCAGCTAGAATAACACCTTCCACCACAATCCTCCGTCTTTCATGAATAAGCCAGCTCTGAATCAATACGACAAAGTCACTGTGAATCCAGCACATCTTAATCTTCTGGATCTGTCTATATCAAATGCCATTACCTCTGTTGATTTCTACCTGGGAAGTGAAAGCCCTACGGAGAGTGAGATAGATACCCTTTAAAATATTCCACTCATTATATCTTCTAACTCCCTCTAGTCCAGCAATCAAGAACTTTTCCAAGATCCACTGAAAATAGAATTACCCAAAACATCTAATTATCTGCTTTTGCCTCTGCATTTGAACCCTTAATATTTCTGCATCCACATGTTGGTGTTCAATCTGGAATTTAGAAGATTGAGGGGGGAAAACTTATTAAATTCTTAAAGGGTTGGACAGGCTAGATGAAGGAAGATTGTTCCTGATGTTGGGGATGTTTCCTGAAGGGGTCACAGTTTAAGGATAAGGGGGAAATCTTTTAGGACCGAGATGAGCAAAACATTTTTCACACAGAGAGTGGTGAATCTCTGGAATTCTCTGCCACAGAGGTAGTTGAGACCAGTTCATTGGCTATATTTAAGAGGGAGTTAGATGTTTCCCTTGTGGCTAAAGGGATCAGTGGGTATGGAGAGAAGCAGGTACGGGATACTGAGTTGGATGATCAGCCATGATCATATTGAATGGCGGTGCAGGTTCGAAGGGCCGAATGGCCTACTGCACCTATTTTCTATGTTTCTATGTCTAAGCCCATTCCGTGGCCACCACCATTAGCGAATCTATCACCTTTTAAAAAACACCCTGCTCTTCCTGCTTTATGTAGCAAAATGGACAACTTCACAGTCTCTACATTGTATTATATCTGCCCTGTTCTTGCGCAGTCATTCAGCTTGTCAGCTGGAAGCCTCGCTACGTTTTTCCCTGTTCACCATTTGATCATGTTTTGTCGCCACAGGAGTCCTTGAAAAAGGACATTCAGTCCATTCAGTGAAATTGTTGAAATGGATTGTGTTTTGCTTCCCTTCATTTCTCCACTAATCACAGGAAAAGCAATCTATCCTTCATCATGTTTTATCATCCAAGCAGTGTGAGTGTCTCTTGGAAGGCTAGTGCTGGGTTCCCATCACAAATTGGTCTTGAGAAACTGAGACCAGAGATACAGCGTGAAAACAGGCCCTTCGGCCCACGAAGGTCCGTGCCTACTAGCGATTACCCATACACTAGCACTATCGTACACATTAGGAACAATTTACAATTTTACCAAAGCTAATTAACCTACAAACAATACATATATATGTGCATATATATGCATACAGTGCATTCAGAAAGTATTCAGACCACTTCACTTTTTCCAAGTTTTGTTAAGTTACAGCCTTATTTTAAAATGGATTAAATTCATTTTTCTATCATCATTCTACACACAATACCCCGGAATGAAGAAGCAAAAACAGGTGTTTAGAAATTTTTGCAAAGTAATTAAAAAGAAATAACTGAAATATCACATTTACATATGTATTCAGACCCTTTACTCAGTACTTTGTTGAGGCACCTTTGGCAGCAATTGCAGCCTCAAGTCTACTTGGGTATGACACTACAAGCTTGGCACACCTGTATTTGGGTCATTTCTCCCATTTTTCTCTACAGCTCCTCTTGAGCTCTGTCAGGTTGGATGGGGAGCATCAATGCACAGGTATTTTCAGGTCCCTCCAGAGATGTTCGAATGTGTTCCAGTCCGGACTCTGGCTGGGCCACTAAATGACATTCACAGACTTGTCACAAAGCCAATACTATGTTGCAACCGCAAGAAATGCAACACTTGCCCCTTCACCTCCCCCCTCCACTCCTTTCAGGGACCCAAGCAGTCCTTCCAGGTCCAACAGAGGTTCACCTGCACCTCCTCCAACCTCATCTACTGCATCCGCTGCTCCAGATGCCAGATGATCTATATCGGTGAGACCAAGCGGAGGCTTGGCGATCGCTTCGCCGAACACCTCCGCTCGTCCGCAATAACCAACCCGACCTCCCGGTGGCTCAGCACTTCAACTCCCCCTCCCTTTCCACATCCGACCTCTCGGTCCTGGGCCTCCTCCACGGCCAGAGTGAGCAACACCGCAAGCTGGAGGAACAGCACCTCATATTCCGCTTGGGGAGTCTGCATCCTTTGGGCTTGAATATTGAATTTTCTCAATTCTGTTAACCCTTGCTGTCTCCTCCCCTTCCCACCTCTCCCTCAGCCCTCGGGCCCTGGCATTCCCTCTATCTCTATCTCCCTCCCCCACCCCAGTCGCACCAGCTTCTCATTTTCACACCACAAACAGCTTACAATGGCTTGTTCCCTTTATCACCGATACTTTTTTGCATATCTTTCACTCATTGTTCCTTATCTCTCCACATCACCGTCTATATCTCTCGTTTCCCTGATCCCTGACCAGTCTGAAGAAGGGTCTCGACCCGAAACGTCGCCTATCTCCTTCGCTCCTTAGATGCTGCTGCACCCGCTGAGTTTCTCCAGCTTTTTGTGTACCCACTGTGTTGTCTTGAGTGTGCTTAGGGTCGTTGTCCTGTTGGAAGGTGAACCTCCACCACAGTCTGAGGTCCAGAATGCTCTGGAGCAGGTTTTCATCAAGAATCTCTCTGTGTTTTGCTCCCTCGATCCAGACCAGTCTCCCAGTGCCTGCTGCTGAAAAACATCCCCACAGCAAAATGCTGCCACCACCATGCTTCACCGTGATGAGTGGTGTCTGGTTTCCTCCAGACATGACCTTTAGCATTCAGGCCAAAGAGTTCAATCTTTGCTTTCATCAGACCAGAGAATTTTGGTCTGATGAAAGCAATTTCTCATGGTCTGGTTATTTCTTAGGTGCCTTTTGGCAAACTCCAAGCAGTCTGTCATGTGCTTTTACTGAGGAGTGGTTTCCGTCTGGTCACTCTACTATAAAGGCTTGATTGGTGGAGTGCCGCAGATATAGTTGTCCTTCTGGAAGGTTCTCCCATCTCCACAGAGGAACTCTGGAGCTCTGCCACAGTGACCATCGGGTTGTTGTTCTCCTCCCTGACCAAGGCCAGCTCCATGAAGAGTCCTGGTGGTTCCAAATGTTCTTCCATTTAAGAATGACGGAGGCCTCTGTGCTCTTCAGGACCTGCAATGCTGCAGAAATTGTTTATACCCTTCCCCAGATCTGTGTCTCAACACAATTATGTCTCGGAGGTCTACGGACAATTCCTTCATCTTCATGGCTTGGTTTTTGTTCTGACATGCACTATCAACTGTGGGACCTCATATAGACAGGTGTGTGCCTTTCCAAATCATGTCAAATCAATTTCATTTACCACTGGTGGACTCCAATCAAGTTGTAGAAGCTCAAGGATGAACCTAAGCTGAATTTTGAGTGTCATCGCAAAGAGTCTGAATACTTATGTAAATGTGATATTTCAGTTATTTATTTTTCATTACTTTGCAAAAATTTCTAAACACCTGTTTTCTCTTCTTCATTCAGGGGTATTGTGTGTAGATTGATGATAAAAAAAATAAGGCTGCAACGTAACAAAATGTTGGAAAAGTGAAGGGGTCTGAATGCACTCTAAATAAAGAACCAAACAATAATAGTGGCAGGAGAGAAATGAGTACGTGGCCAGGGTGGTGTGGGTCTCTGATGATGCTGGCTGCCTTTTTGAGGCAGCGATTCATGTAGATCCTTTTGATAGTGGGGAGGTCAGAATCTATGATGGACTAGGCAGTGTTCCTCACATTTTTGTAATCTTCCTGTGCGTTTCAGTTGTCTAACTGGTCCGTGATGCAAATAGTCAATATGCTCTCTACTGTACAGCTGTAGAAGCTCAGGAGAGTGTTAGTTGACATACCAAATCTCCTCAATTTTCAAAGGAAGTAAAGGTGTTGATGGAGTTTCTTTAAGATTGCATCAATGTGCTGGGTCTGGGACAGATCTTCAGAGATATGCCCACCCAGCGATGTTGAGCTTTGAACTCTCTCTACCACTGTCCCATCGATGAAGACAGATTTGTGGATGTAGAGAACAAGGTTGTTGTGCTGGCACCATATGGTCAGTCGATCGATCTCCCCCCGATACTCTGACTCATCATCATCTGTAACTCGTCCAACAAGGGTGATGGAGTTGGAATTGTTTTCAGATACACAGTCATGAGTATAGTGAGTGGAGCAGGGGGCTGGGCACACAGCCTTGAGGTGCTCTTGTACTGATGGTTATAGAGGAGGAAGTATTACTGCCAATTCATATAGATTGTGGTTGAGGAAGTCGAGGATTAAAATTGCAGGAGGATGCGCAGAGACCCAGTTCCATGAGCTTGGTAACCTGCTTTATTTTTAATTAAAAATTGTATTCAATTATTAAAAATAATATTTACAATATAATATAACAAAACAGAACCCCGCCACTATAATACAAGGCAAACAAATATACTAAATAAATTACTATCCAACTATGTTACAATCCTTATTGAGGATGGATTCAACCCCCCGCGGTGCTCAGCGGTCCCAGAAATCCCCCAGGGTGCCTGAGGACCGGGCGTAGTTCCTTTCTAACATCACCCGGGTGCAGGCGTAACGCCAGAAAAGAGGCAGGTAGCCGGCTCGGACAGAGCCCTCTTCAGCCATGCGCCGTGACCCGCAGATGGCCAGCTTGGCCAAGCCCAGGAGCAACGGAACCAGGATATCTTCAGCCTTACCCTCTCCCCTATGCACAAGGTGTCCAAAGATGAGGATGGTGGGTGAGAAGTGCAGCCAGCAGGCAAGGAGCAGCCCCTTTAGATATTGGAACAGTGGCTGCAGCCTCACATACTCCATGTACACATGGTACACAGACTCTTCCAGTTGCTAACCAGCTTGAACGCCGGGCTGTAGTCTATAAACAACAGCCGAACGTAAATGTTTTTGCTGCCCAAATGGTCCAGTGCAGAGTGGAGAGTCAGTGAGATCACATCCTCCATTAACCCGGTGTGGCAGCAGGCAAACTGTAGTGGGTCCAGATTCTTGTTGAGGTCGGAGTTGATATGTGCCATAACCAGCCTCTCAGAGCACTTAATCACCACAGACATCAGTGTCAGCGGTCAATAGTTGCACCGGTATTATTGATGCCCTCTTAAACCTCAGACCTCAGTAATCAAATGTTGAAATTGTCTGCAGCCAGTTGGTCTGCACAGGTTTTGAGAACCCGACCGGTTATACCATCAGGTCCCGACGCTTTCCGAGGGTTCACCGCCATGAAGGATCTTGTGACGTCGGCCTCTGTGACAGTGACTGTAATATGGGGCTCGGGAAGGCACATTAGTGTTCTCCCTCTCAAAGCGTGCATGCACTTGAGCTGCCTCCTAATTTCACCTTGTAAGAAGTGATGGCATTCAAACCCTGCCACTGCTGCTGAACATCCGCATCATCCTCCAGCTTAGAGCAAAAGCCCCTTTTTGATGGCGTTATGAAGGTCATATCTGGACTATGTTTCTCTCTGCGTCTGCATACTTGAACACCTGAGATCTGGTCCTCAGAAGAATGTGGATCTCTTTTTTCATTCAAGGTTTCTGGTTGGGAAAGACTCGGATGATTTTCATAGGAACACACTCCCACACAAGTTGGAAAACAACTGTGGTGTATTCATCTAGGCCCGCTGCAGAGTCCTTGAACATCAATCATGACTTGAATCAGTCCCGCAGCCGTTCCTCCACCTCCCCTGACCGGCTCTGTGCAGTCCTCACTGCTGGAGGTGCAATCTTCAGTCACTGCCTACATGCAGGAGGATGGAGCACAACTGAGTGGCGCATTTCCCAAAGTGAAGGCGAGGGATGGAGCGGTAAGTATCTCTGATGGTGGTGTCGCAGTGGTCGAGGGTGTTTGCTCCTCTGGTGCTGCAGGGTGTGCTGGCGGTAGTTAGAGGGTGATTTCTTCAGGCTGGCTTTGTTGAAGTCCACGGCTGTGACAGTAAAGTCCTCAGGTTATGCCAACTGGTGATTGTTGAGCACGGCGCGCAGCACCTCCAGTTCTGGATGAAGCTCTGCCTGGGGTGGGATGTGAATTTGCGCACAGGTGCGCAGATGCTGAGCTGAGTTCATGCAGACATGATGAGACTGGTTGTGCTACTGGGGATTGGGATGTGCTGTACAATCCTTTAAGAATTTTATATGTTTCCATAAGATCCCCTCTCATCCTAAATTCCAGTGAATACAAGCCCAGTCAACCCATTCTTTCATCATATGTCACTCCCGCCATCCCAGGAATTAACCTGGTGAACCTACGCTGCACTCCCTCAATAGCAATAATGTCCTTCCTCAAATTAGTACTGCTACACGAGTAGTTTTAAACTGAATTAGGGGGGTGGGGTGTCAAATGGGATAGTCGAGGATGGAGTTAAAGGGAAAGAGAGTAAAGGGATAGTTAATTACCCCAGAATTAACGGGAAAGGAAGCTCACAAAGGGATAGGAGAGTATGGCCAAGTGCAATAGGGATCGATGTGAAAGTGAGATGCCTAAGGAATTAAAAGTATTGTATATGAATGCGCGGAATATAAGAAGTAAAGTAGTTGAGCCTGAGGCTCAGTTAGAGGTTGGTAGATATGACTGTGGGGATTACTGAGACGTGGCTGGGATCGAGCCTGGGAACTTAATATTCAGGGTTATGCATCCTATAGAAAGGACAGGCAGGTGGGCAGAGGATGGGGGTAGCTCTGCTGGTGAGGGATGGAATTCAGTCCCTTGCGAGGGAAGACATAGGGACTGACGAGGTAGAGTCACTGTGGATTGAGTTGAGGAATTGTAAAGGCAAGTAGACACAAATTGGTGTTATCTACAGACCCCCAAATAGTAGCCCGGATATAGGGTGTAAGTTGCAGCAGGGGTTAAAACTGGCATGTAACAAAGGTAGTGCCACTGTGGTGATGGGGGATTTCAATCTGCAGGTAGACTGGGAAAATCAGGTTTGGTTCAGGACCCCAAGAAAGAGAGTTTGTAGAATGCCTCTGAGATGGATTCTTAGAGCAGCTTGTAATGGAGCCGACCAGAGAAAAGGCAATTCTGGATTTGGTGTTGTCCAATGATCAGATATGATAAGAGAACTCGAGGTAAAGGAACCGCTTGGAGGTGGTGATCATAATATAGTGGATGCATTGGTTATCATTTTACAATGTTCAATAGATTCAGGATCAGTTCCTGTAGATTGGAGGATAGCTAATGTTATCCCACTTTACAAGAAAGGAGCGAGAGAGAAATGTGGAATTACAGACCAGTTAGCCTGACTTCGGCGGTGGGAAAGATGCTGGAGTCAATTAATAAATAGGTAATAATGGAGCATTTAGATCACAAAAAATGATTAGTCCAAGTCAACGTTTTCACCCAGAGAGTTGTGAATTTATGAAAAGGAAGTCATCCTTGACCAATCTTCTGGAATTTTTTGAGGATGTGACAAGTAAAATGGATGAAGGGGTGCCAGTGGATGTAGTGACATGGCACCCCTACACCGGTCACTGAAAGTTGACTTACAGGTACAGCAGGCAGTGAAGAAAGCTAATGGAATGTTGGCCTTCATAACAAGAGGATTTCAGTATTGGTGTAAAGAGGTTCTTCTGCGGTAGTATAGAACTCTGGTGAGACCATATCTGGAGTATTGTGTACAGTTTTGGTCACCTAATTTGGGGAAGGACATCCTTGTGATTGAGGCAGTGCAGCGTAGGTTCACGAGATTGATCCCTGGGATTGCGGAACAGTCATATGAGGAAAGATTGAAAAAACTATGCTTGTATTCACTGGAGTTTAGAAGGATGAGGGGGGATCTTATAGAAACAGTCGCCTATCTCCTTCGCTCCTTAGATGCTGCTGCACCCGCTGAGTTTCTCCAGCTTTTTGTGTACCCTCGATTCTCCAGCATCTGCAGTTCCTTCTTTAAAACTTTGTCTACTCCACTGCGATATCTCCTCAAGGTATGCATACTTTGAAGAAGTTCTCCCTGATCCCTGACCAGTCTGAAGAAGGGTCTCGACCCGAAACGTCGCCTATCTCCTTCGCTCCTTAGATGCTGCTGCACCCGCTGAGTTTCTCCAGCTTTTTGTGTACCCTCGATTCTCCAGCATATGCAGTTCCTTCTTTAATACAATTATAAAATGACTGGACAAGCTAGATGCAGGAAAAATGTTCCCAATGTGGGGCGAGTCCAAAACCAGGGGCCACAGTCTTAGAATAAAGGGGAGATCATTTAAGACTGAGGTAAGAAAGAAACCTTTTCACCCAGAGAGTTGTGAATTTATGGAATTCCCTGCCAAACAGGGCAGGGGAGGCCAAGTCACTGGATGGATTTAAGAGAGAGTTAGATAGAGCTCTAGGGGCTAGTGGAGTCAAGGGATATGGGGAGAAGGCAGGCACGGGTTATTGATAGGGGACGATCAGCCATGATCACAATGAATGGTGGTGCTGGCTCGAAGGGTCAAATGGCCTCCTCATGCACCTATTTTCTATGTCTATGTCTATCTATGTAGTAGACCAACATTGCACACAATACTCCAGGTGCGGTCTCACCAGGGCCCTGTACAACTGCAGTTGGTCCTCCTTGCTCCAAAACTCAAATCCTCTTGCAATGAAGGCCAACATGCCATTAGCTTTATTTGCTGCCTGATGTACCTGTATGCTTACTTTCAGTGACTGATGCACTAGCACACACCTTTTTCCTAATCTGACACCATTCAGATAATAATCTGTTCGTTCCACTAAAGTGGATGACCTCACAGTTATCCTCATTATACTGCATCTGCCATGCATCTGCCCACTCACCAAACCTATCCAAGTCACCCTGTAGCCTCATAGCATCTTCATCACAGCTCACACTGCCACCCAACTTTGTGTCTTTCACAGACTTGGAGATGTTACATTTAATTCCCTCATCTAAATAGTTTATATATGTTGTAAACAACTGGGGGGTCCCAGCACCGAGCCTTGCGGCACCCCAAGAGTCACTGCATGTAATTCTGAAAAGGACCCGTTAATTCCTTCTCTGCTTCCTGTCTGCCAACCAGTTCTCTATCCATGTCAATACCCTGCCCCCATTACCATGTGCTCTAATTTTGCGCACTTGTGTGGGACCTTGTCAAAGGCTTTTTGAATGTCCAGATACACCACATCCACTGGCTCTCCCTTATCCATTCTGCTTGTTACATCCTGAAAGAATTTCAAAAGATTAGTCAAGCATGATTTCTCCATAAATCCATGCTCACTTTGACCGAAACTGTCACTGTTTTCCAAATGCGCTGCTATGACATATTTAACAATCAACTCAAGCATCTTCCCCACTACCGATGTAAAGCCCCAGTCCCACTTAGGAGACCTCCACAGCAACCTCTGGAGACCTTGCCCATCTTAAAAGGTGGGGTTACATTGACTACCTCCAGTCCACAGGAGAGAACATTGGAAAATGATCACCAATGCATCCACGATATTTACAGCCACCTCCTAGAGTACTCTGGGATGCAGACCATCAGTGTGGAAACCGGCCCTTCAGCCCAACAAGTCCGCACCAAGCAGCAACCCCTACACATTAACATTATCGTACACACATTCGGGACAATTTGCAATTTTACCAAAGTCAATGAACCTACAAACCTGTACGTCAATGGAGTGTGGGAGGAAACCGGAGCACCTGGAGAAAACCCACACAGGTCACGGGGGAGAATGTACACACTTCGTACAGACAGCACCCGTAGTCAGGATCAAACCCAGCGAACTGAATCGGTAAGGCAGCAACTCTATTGCTGCCGCCCCTTACCGCTCTTATCGCTGGAAGCAATGTGGAGTAGACGGGTCCTACAACCGGCACACTGACGGTGCTGAGTACATGCTTCTCAATAACACCGCTGGCAACTCTCCATCTTTGTCCTAAAGACTGAGTGTGCCAGTTTGGGTGAAAATCAGCTGGAGTGGGGTTTGTGTACACTCTAGGGCAATGTTCCACATTGTTGACAGGTGCCAGTGCTGCTGGCTACAAGGGGACTTCTTGGCTGCAGATCCTGGTGCAGTGGAATGTTGCCCTGGCCAGCGAGCTGCACTGCATCTCAATATTACTCAATATTTTATTCTTCAGTTTAGTGTAGTTTTGAGACACAGCACAGAAACAGGCCCTTCGGCCCGCCAAGTCTACGCCGACCAGTGATCCCTGCACACTTACACTATCCTATACACACGAGGGACAATTTACAATTATAAAAGCCAATTAACCTACAAACCTGCACGTCTTTGGAGTGTAAACTGCAGATCCCGGAGAAAACCCCACAGGTCACGGGGAGAATGTAAACCTCTGTACGGACGGCCCCTTTAGTCAGGATCGAACCCGGGTCTCCGGCGTTCTCAGGCAGCAACTCTACCGCTGTGCCACCGGGCCACACACGGTTTCCTGATGTCAGTACAAGTGGACAAATTGATTCTAGTCTTTCCTTTCTGACCCCAACATTCACTCTGTATCTCTGGTTTAAGATGGTTGCAATCTCTCTTACCTTATCCATTCGGGCCAGTGGCAATGTGTATCATACTACCTCCCCTCAGTAGTTGTCCACCATCACTCACCGCGGGCTCGAGGGCATTGATGTAACCTGTTCACTTTGCATCAGTGAGGTGGTTGCATTCTGTTCTCAGTGTTTAGCATCATGGGGACCGGAGTTGCATCGTTATAGTTTGTCCCCTCATTGCCAGTTGGCCACACCCTACAACTCCTGGCATCACCACCAAGCTCACCATTGTGATCTGGCCAGATGGTATTGCTTGAACGGTGGGCACATTGAATGATATGTTTGCAGGTGGTGAACAGACCCAGTCCTGCTGCTGATGGCGCAAAGACCCCCTTGAATGCCCAAGTTTCAACTGCCAGATCTGTGTCAAACCTAGCCCATTTGGCACACTGGTAATGGTGTAGGTCTTGGTATTGTCACCTGCGTGATCAAAAATGTTATTTTGTGAGTTATCCAGGAAACTCAGTCCGTACATGAATGTGTCAGTTCAAAAGACCAAATAAGTAGTGTGCAAAATATAGTGTTACAGCCACAGGGCATCGTGGTGGCACAGCAGTAGAGTTGCTGCATTACAGCACCAGAGACCAGGGTTCGATCCTGACTATGGGTGCTATTTGTACAGAGTTTGTACGTTCTAATTATATGTGTACGTCCTAATTATAGGAAGGATGTCAACACAATAGAGAGAATACAGAGGAGATTTACTAGAATGTTGCCTGGGTTCCAGCAACTAAGTTACAGAGAAAGGTTGAACAAGTTTGGAGCGCAGATGGTTAAGGGGGGACTTGATTGAGTTCTTTAAAATGATGAAAGGGATAGACAGAGTTGACATGGATAAGCTTTTCCCATTGAGGGTAGGGAAGATTCAAACAAGAGGACATGGCATGAGAATTAAGGGACAGAAGTTTAGGGGTAACATGAGGGGGAA
Source organism: Okamejei kenojei (assembly GCA_035221665.1). Taxonomy (NCBI): domain Eukaryota; kingdom Metazoa; phylum Chordata; class Chondrichthyes; order Rajiformes; family Rajidae; genus Okamejei; species Okamejei kenojei. The sequence goes on from CM069164.1 coordinate 2,057,812, forward strand.
CTGCTTTACTCAGAGTGGTGGCTGTGTGGAATGAGCTTCCAGCAGAAGGCAGGCAGGATCGATTTTAACATTTAAAAGGAAAGTGGATAGGTATAAGGTGGAGGCAGGATCGATTTTAACATTTAAAAGTAAAGTGGATAGGTATATGGACGGGAAGGGAATGGAGGGGTATGGTCTGAGTGGAAACAGGAAATTAGAAATGCGTGCGACAAAGGCAAAACAGTTATAATGGGTGACTTCAATCTACATATAGATTGGGTTAATCAAATTGGCAGGGGTGCTGAGGAAGAGGATTTTTTGGAATGTATGCGGGATAGTTATCTAAATCAACATGTAGAGGAACCAACGAGAGAGCAGGCTATTTTAGACTGGGTTTTGAGTAATGAGGAAGGGGTAATTAGCCGTCTTGTTGTACGTGCCCCCTTGGGCAAGAGTGACCATAATATGGTTGAGTTCTTCATTAGGATGGAGAGTGACATTGTTAATTCAGAAACAATGGTTCTGAACTTAAAGAAAGGTAACTTTGAGGGTATGAGACGTGAATTGGCCAAGATTGACTGGCAATTAATTCTAAAAGGGTTGACGGTGGATATACAATGGAAGACATTTAAAGACTGCATGGATGAACTACAAAAATGTTCATCCCAGTTTGGCAAAAGAATACATCGGGGAAGGTAGTATCCGTGGATAACAAGGGAAATCAGGGATAGTATCAAAGCAAAGGATGATGCGTACAAAGTAGCCAGAAAAAGCAGCATACCAGAGGACTGGAGAAATTCAGAGACCAGCAAGACAAAGGGCTTAATTAGGAAAGGAAAAATAGATTATGAAAGAAAACTGGCAGGGAACATAAAAAACTGACTGCAGGTCCCTTGCAGTCAGAAACAGGTGAGTTGATCATGGGGAACAAGGATATGGCGGACCAAGAATAACTACTTTGGTTCCGTCTTCACTAAGGAAGACATAAATAATCTGCCTGAAATAGCAGGGGACTGTGGGTCAAAGGAGGAATTGAGTGAAATCCAGGTCAGTCGGGAAGTGGTGTTGGGTAAATTGAATAGATTAAAGGCCGATAAGTCCCCAGGGCCAGATAGGCTGCATCCCAGAACTTAAGGAAGTAGCTCAGGAAATAGTGGATGCATTAGTGATATCTTTCAAAACTCTTTAGATTCTGGAGTGGTTCCTGAGGATTGGCGGGTAGCAAATGTAACCCCTCTTTTTAAGAAGGAGGGAGAGAGAAAACGGGGAATTTAGACAGTTAGTCTAACATCGGTAGTGGGGAAACTGCTAGAGTCAGTTATTAAAGATGGGATAGCAGCACATTTGGAAAGTGGTGAAATCATTGGACAAAGTCAGCATGGATTTACAAAAGGTAAATCATGTCTGACGAATCTTGTGGAATTTTCGAGGATGTAACTAGTAGCGTGGATAAGGGAGAACCAGTGGATGTGGTATATCTGGACTTCCAGAAGGCTTTCGACAAGGTCCCACATAAGAGATTAGTATACAAACTTAAAGCATACGGTATTAGGTTCAGTATTGATGTGGATAGAGAACTGGCTGGCAACAGGAACAAAGAGTAGGAGTAACGGGTCCTTTTCACAATGGCAGGCAGTAACTAGTGGGTACCGCAGGGCTCAGTGCTGGGACCCCAGCTATTTACAATATATATTAATGATCTGGATGAGGGAATTGAAGCAATATCTCCAAGTTTGCGGATGACACTAAGCTGGGGGGCAGTGTTCGCTGTGGGAGGATGCTAGGAGACTGCAAGGTGACTTGGATAGGCTGGGTGAGTGGGCAATTGTTTGGCAGATGCAGTATAATGTGGATAAATGTGAGGTTATCCACTTTGGTGGCAAAAACAGGAAAACAGACTATTATTTAAATGGTGGCCGATTAGGAAAAGGGGAGATGCAGCGAGACTGGGTGTCATGGTACACCAGTCATTGAAAGTAGCATGCAGGTGCAGCAGGCAGTGAAAAAAGCGAATGGTATGTTAGCTTTCATAGCAAAAGGATTTGAGTACAGGAGCAGGAGGTTCTACTTCAGTTGTACAGGGTCTTGGTGAGACCACACCTGAGTATTGCGTGCAGTTTTGGTCCCAAATCTGGAGGAAGGACATTATTGCCATAGAGGGAGTGCAGAGAAGGTTCACCAGACTGATTCCTGGGATGTCAGGATTATAAGAAAGACTGGATAGACTTGGTTTATACTCTCTGGAATTTAGGAGATTAAGAGGGGATCTTATAGAAACTTACAAAATTCTTAAGGGGTTGGACAGGCTAGATGCAGGAAGATTGTTCCCGATGTTGGGGAAGTCCAGGACAAGGGGTCACAGCTTAAGGATAAGGGGGAAATCCTTTAAGACCGAGATGAGAAAGACTTTCTTCACACAGAGAGTGGTGAGTCTCTGGAACTCTCTGCCACAGAGGGTAGTTGAGGCCAGTTCATTGGCTATATTTAAGAATGAGTTGGATGTGGCCCTTGTGGCTAAGGGGATCAGAGGGTATGGAGAGAAGGCAGGTACGGGATACTGAGTTGGATGATCAGCCATGATCATATTGAATGGCGGTGCAGGCTCGAAGGGCTGAATGGCCTACTCCTGCACCTAGTTTCTATGTTTCTATGTTTCTATGAGTGCAGGTAGATGGGACTAGGGGAAAATAAATGGTTGGCACGGACTGGAAGGGCCGAGAGGGCCTGTTTCCGTGCTGTAATTGTTATATGGTTATATTGTTATATGGTTCTCCCTATTTGCGTGGGTTTTCTCCAGGTGCTCTGGTTCTCTCCACACTCCAAAGACATACAGATTTGTGGGTTAATTGCCTTTGGTAGAATTTTAAATCGGTGGTCGTTTGTAGGATAGTGTTAATGACTCGGTGGGCTGAAGGGTCTGTTTCTGTATCTCTAAAGTAAAGTCTAAAGATACAGAGTAAGTGTCACATTTATAAAAGTTAGAGTGGAAGATTGGAAACTCATCCCCAAGGCTCTATCAGGAGTATTGCGTGTGGTCCTGGTCACACCAGTTCAGGAAGGATGTGGAGACTGGAGAGGGTGCAGAGGAGGTTCACCGGAATGCTGCATTACATGGTTTCAACTACAAGGGCAGGTTGAATAAACTTGGGTTGTTTTCTTTGCAATGTCAGAGATTGAGAGGAGACTTGATAGAAGTATATAAAACTATGAGAGACATAAGGAGGGCAGACAGTCAGAACTTTTTCCCCCATGGTGGAAATATTCAACAGTAGAGAGCATAGCTATAAGGTGAGAGGGAGAAAGTTTAATGGAGATGTGTGGGGCGTTTTTTACACAGAGGGCGATGGGGGCCTGGAACGAATTGCCAGGGGTGGTGGTGGAGGCAGATATGATAGTGGTGTTTGGGAAGCTTTTAGATAGGCACATGGAAGTGCAGGGGATAAAGCGATATGGATCATGTACAGGCAGCAAGATCAGTTTAACTTGGCATCATGTTCACACAAACATTATGGGCTTTAGGACTCGCTCCTGTGCTGTTGTATGTACTGTGGTATCAAATATGTTGTTTCTGAATCCTCAGTGATGACTGGTCCAGTGGCAAACCCCCCACATTACCAAGCCCTGAATGCTGCAACCCCCTTCCAGACTACCTTTGGCTGTTGAGTCCTTTCAGTTTCATTCTCAACAACACAGTTTAACGAGTCTCATGAGCTCCCCTTTATGCTGATATTCAAAAATACACCATTATTATACATTCTTCCTCCGTTTCTCTCATGGTAACTGGAATGTTAACCTTCACTTCAACACATAGCTCGCAATCAGCTATTCAACAAATTCTGATAAGTACGATTTAATAAAAGAATTGTTGCCAGTTAGCTAACCTTTGAATAGTAGGGAGGTAAGTTCAGTCGGAGGAGAATTGTTCATGCAGTGTATATAAATTGTGAATCAGGCGACTGCCAGAGTAAACACACTGCAAGGTTACTCACTAATCTTCAACTCCATGAGCAAGGGAGTTGAAATGTTTGGGGAACAGTCTATAAAACAGCTACCTGGGAATATATCTCTGATGTTGTCAAGCTGGAAAGGGTACAGAGAAGATGTACAAGGATGTTGCCAGGACTTGAGGGCCTGAGCTAGAGAGAGGTTGAGTAGGCTGGGACACTATTCCTTGGAGCACAGGAGGATGAGGGGTGATCTTATTGAGATGTATAAGATCATGAGAGGAATAGATCGGGTAGATGCACTTGTCCAGAGTAGGTGAATTCAGGACCAGAGGATATAGGTTTAAGGTGAAGGGGAAAATATTTAATAGGAATCTGAGGGGTAATATTTTCACACAGAGGATGGTGAGCGTATGGATCTATTAATTACCTGCAAAGCCAGTAATCGTTGATAGTGGGCTACAGTTTTCAGATGAAAGTAATGCCCCCATGTTGCTAAACAGGGAATATTGGATCCAGCACTGATGAAGGGCTGGTGATATTTTTTCCCCTGGCTTTGAGAGGTGCTATCAGAGTGGACTGTGTAAGTGCAGTGTACTTTGTAGATTATACACTGTATGCTGATAGTGGAGGAAACAAAGGGTTAGAGTGGTTGATTAGGGGACATACTAGCAGAATGGGTTGAGGAGGGAGAGACAGATAAGCTACCATTGAATGGCGGCGTAGACTTGATGGGCCAAATGGCCTAATTATGATCCTATGACATGAATAATTTTTCCAGGATGTTGTTGAGCTTCTTGACCCCCAGGGTATTGGTGTCAGAGGACCAAGTGATGGTAATGCCATTGAGTGCCAGCAGTTGTTAGGTATCTCCTCGTTGGACATGACCATTGTCTGTCTCCGATGGGGTCTCATGTTTTACCAGTTACTCATCAGCCCTTGCCTCAATATAATCTAGATCTGGCAGAGGAGCTGCTAAAACAACTGAATATTACACAATCAACAGCAAACTGTAGGGTAGAGAAGCAAGAGCTAGAGGGTATAAGCTTAAGAAAAGAAGGGAAAGATTTAAGAGGAACCCGAGGGGAAATCTTTTCATAGTGAGCATGTTGGATTTAGTGAGCAAGCTGCCAGAGGAGGCAGGTATAAAACAGCATATACAGTGGCTTGCAAAAGTATTCATACCCCTTGAACTTTTCCACATTTTGTCACGTTACAACCACAAATGTAATTTTTTTTAAATTGGGATTTTATGTGATAGACCAACGCAAAGTGGCGCATAATTGTGAACTGGAAGGAAAATGATACATGATTTTCACATTTTTTTACAAATAAAAAACTGAAAAGTGTGGTGTGCAAAAGTATTCAGCCCCCCTTTACTCTGATACCTCTAAATAAAATCCAGTGCATCCAATTGCCTTCAGAAGTCACCTAATTAGTAAATGGAGTCAACTTGTATGTAATCTAATCTCAGTATAAATACAGCTGTTCTGTGATGGCCTCAGAGGTTTGTTAGAGAACATTAGTGAACAAGCAGCATCATGAAGCCCAAGGAACACACCAGACAGGTTGGGGATAAAGTTGTGGAGAAGTTTAAAGCAGGGTTAGGTTATAAAAAATATCCCAAGCTTTGAACATCTCACGGAACACTGTTCAATCCATCTTCCGAAAATGGAAAGAGTATGGCACAACTGCAAACCTACGAAGACAAGGCCGTCCACCTAAACTGACAGGCAAGGAGAGCATTCATCAGAGAAGCAGCCAAGAGGCAACTCTGGAGGAGCTGCAGAGATCCACAGCTCAGGTGGGAGAATCTGTCCACAGGACAACTATTAGTCGTGCACTCCACAAATTGGGCCTTTATGGAAGAGTGGCAAGAAGAAAGCCATTGTTGAAACAAAGCCATAAGAAGTCCCGTTTGCAGTTTGCCACAAGCCATGTGGGGGACACAGCAAACATGTGGAGGAAGGTGCTCTGGTCTGATGAGACCAACTTTGAAGTTTTTGGCCTAAATACAAAACGCTATGTGTGGCGGAAAACTAACACTGCACCACCGTGAGCACACCATCCCCACTATGAAACATGGTGGTGGCAGCATCATGCTGTTGGGATGCTTTTCTTCAGCAGGGACAGGGAAGCTGGTCAGAGTTGATGGGAAGATGGATGGAGCCAAATACAGGGCAATCTTGGAAGAAAACCTGTTAGAGTCAGCAAAAGACTTGAGGCTGGGGCAAGGTTCACCTTCCAGCAGGACAATGACCCTAAACATACAGCCAGAACTACAATGGAATGTTTTAGATCAAAGCATATTCATGTGTTAGAATGGCCCAGTCAAAGTCCAGATCTAAATCCAATTCAGAATCTCTGGTAAGACTTGAAAATTGCTGTTCACAGACGCTCTCCATCCAATCTGACTGAGCTTGAGCTATTATGCAAAGAAGAATGGGCAAAAATGTCAGTCTCTAGATGTGCAAAGCTGGTAGAGACATACTCCAAAAGACTTGCAGCTGTAATTGCAGCAAAAGGTGGTTCAATAAAGTATTGACTCAGGGGGGCTGAATACTTTTGCATGCCACACTTTTCAGTTTTTTATTTGTAATAAAATTTGGAAACCATGTATCATTTTCCTTCCATTTCACAATTATGCACCACTTTGTGTTGGTCTATCACATAAAATCCCAATAAAATGCATTTACATTTGTGGTTGTAACGCGACTAAATGTGGAAAAGTTCAAGGGGTATGAATACTTTTGCAAGCCACTGTAAAATACATTTGCACAAATACACGGATAGAAGGATATGAGCTTAGTTGGCTTGGCCAGGATTACAAGTTGGTCAAAGGACCTGTTGCCGTGCTGCATGACTCCATAAATTGATGAATGTAAGTGATGAAGCAGCTGAAGAAGTCTATCTCTCGGACATGATCCTGGGGATCTCTTCCCGAGATGTCCTGGTGCTGGGGTGAATGACTTCCATTGACCACAACCAGTGGAGATGAGTGATGGTTTGTGAGGTACCATTCTGACCATTGGAATGTTCTCCACTTGATGCCCATTAGGTTTTGTTTGATTAGGGTGGCTGGATTGTTGCACCCTGTCAAACGCTGTCTTGGTTTCAAAGCCTCTCACTGTCCCCCACCTTCAGAATCCAACTGTGGACTACGTTTGGACCGAGGTTCTGATCTACCCACCTTCAAAATCCAACTGTATGTACATCTGGACCGAGGCTCTGATGGAGCCTGCAGCTGAGAAAAACTCAAAACTGTGCGTTGATGAGCAAGTTATGAGCATGTGCCTCACAGCACCAGAGACCCAGCTTCAATCCTGACTAAGGGTGCTGTCTGTACAGAGTTTGTATGTTCTCCCTGCGAGACCATGGGTTTTCTCCAGCTGCTCCGGTTTCCTCCCACATCTACAGGTTTGTTGGTTAATTGGCTTCAGCAAAATTGTAAATTGTCCCTAGTATGTAGGATAGTGCTAGTGTACGGAGTATACAGGGCTACAGTTTATGCATATGGGACAGGCCATTTAGAACGGAGATGAGGAAAAGCTTTTTCACACAGAGGGTTGTGGATCTGTGGAATTCTCTGCCTTGGAAGGCAGTGGAGGCCAATTCTGGATTCCACTGACATCCAAGAGAGAGTTAGATAGAGTTTTTAAAGATAGCGGAAGTCAAGGGATAGGGGGAGAAGGCAGGAACGGGGCACTGCTTGTGAATGTTCAGCCATGATCACATTGAATGGCAGTGCTGGCTCGAAGGGCTGAATTGGCCTACTCCTGCACCTATTGTCTATTGTCTACTGTGATCGCAGGTTGGTATGGACTCGATGGGCCGAAGGGCTTGTTTCCCTGCTTCTCTAAACTAAACGAAACTTATTGAGCCAACTTGGGGGCACCATCGATAATGACTTCCAGCACTTTGCTGATGACTGAGAGTGGACTGGATGAGTCGGTAATTAAAAGGCTTAGATCTGTTCGGCTTTATGTGAAGGCAATATACCCCGGCTATTTATCATCTTGTTGTGTAGAACAGCTACAGGTGCAGCAGGTTCTGCAGCTTTGGTCTTCAGTACCACCGCTTGGATATTGTACGGACCTGTAGCCTTCCATTCATTCCATGCTATCTGCCAACTCATGCTCTAACAGATAGTGAGTCAAACTAACTGCAGATTGGTTCTGTGATGGAGGTGATATCATGGAGCCATAGAGTCTTACAGTGTGGAAACAAGCCCTTCAGTCTAACTTGCCCACACTGACCAACATGTCCCATCTACACCAGTCCCACCTACCTGTATTTGGCCCATATCTCTCCAAACCTGTCCTATCCATGTACCTGTCCAAATGTTTCTTAAACATTGTGATAGTCCCTGCCTCAATTACCTCCTCTGGCAGCTTCTTCCATACACCCACCACCCTTTGTATAAAATAGTTCCCCATCAGGTTCCTATTAAATCTTTACCCACTCATCTTAAACCGATGTCTTTTGATTCTCAATTCCTCTACTATGGCCAATTGACGGTGCATTTACTCGATCTATTCATCTCATAATTTTGTATACCTCTATAAGATTTCCACTCATTCACACGCGCTCCTAGGAATAGTGTCCTAGACTGCTCAACTCCCTATAGCTCAGGCCCTTGAGTCCTGGCAACATCATCGTAAATCTTCTCTGCTCCCTTTCCAGCTTGACAACCTCTTATAACATGATGACCAAAACTGAACACAATGCTAAATGTGTTCTAAATGTGGCCTCAGAATGTCATTGTGACTTGGTGACTTTTGAACAAAAAGCTGCAGGTGCTGGAATTCAGAGCAAAGGACAAAGTGATGGAGGAACGCAATGGGTCAGAGAGTATAGCAGAGCAAGTGGATAGATGATATCTTGGGTCGGGACCCTTTTTTGAAGAAAGGTCCCGACCCGAAACATCATCTATCCTTTATCCTCCACAGATGCTGCCTGACCCAATTAATTCCTCCATGGTGAATTGACCAGTAAGTAAAATTTGTGCCTCAAATATTTCTGCAGCTATCTACAGTAAGTGTGAGTTGGCTCAAGTGGAGAATGATACTTCAATACATTACTCCAATTATACTGCACAAGGAGGAAGCTTATTGTTGCTCTTTGTATGAAGCTGAACTTTTACACTGGGACTTGCAGCCCAAAGGACAATGAGTCTCCACTCACTCCCTCTGCACTGAATTCAGTAGGATGGACCTGTGTTATCTCTTGACCTCACCCTTTGTCTTTCTCACAGCAGAGTTTATTTCACCAATTTGTAGAGAAGCTGCCAGGATTGAGCAACCTTCCCTCAGAGTGCTGCAGCTTTGCTGACAAGTTCTGCTTGAGCTTAACGTTCAGCTCCACATTTCCTTGCACCCAGGATTCTGTACAATTGAGAGAAAGGCTCTTGTGGTAATCCACACCACAGCACGCCCTCCCCGCCCTGGTGTGGGTGGGCTCGACAGGGCTGACATCCAAACTCCCAGTTGGCAGTGCCACGTTTCTGAGGCACATATGTCAAATTTGCTTTTGTCAATAAAGCACCAACTGTCTCTTTAGCACATTGCATAGTTTAGGCCATGTCACTGTTTTAATGAGGCTTCTACTCCATCCCTGCACAAGCATTTGCCACTCCAATCTCTCACAGTTCACAGCAGGAGAGTGCCATTTGTTCTTAAGTCGACCTGAGCTGAGGGTTTAACAGGAGTTTGCTCTCAAAGCCTTGGAACGGAAAGGAATTACCATAATAAATTTGAATACTTGATTTGGATGCTTGGCTTGTGCGCTCGATCCTCATTATGAAGGAAGTATTCAAGCAGCAAGCACGGAGAACACAGATGTGGCATTGTAGCGAGAACCAGGAGGGAGCAGGGAAAGGATCCCACGTGCTGATGGTGGGAGAAAAGCTGGGACTAGATGACACAACTCTGCAAGACCTCTACTCTGGTTCCCATCCGGATGCTGTGATCACAGGGAATGCCGTTGGCTAATTACAGGTTGCAAGGAATGTTTCACGAAGCCTCCCTCCCGATCCAAAGTGGAAATAAGTTTAACTTTGACTCCATACACTGAGACTGTGTTATTGTTGAGATCATTCTGGGGCACTGCTGGAGATGCGATGGTTTTACTGATTAATGTACAGCCGACATCTGTTCAAGAGTTTGTCAGTGGATTTGCCACTTGCAATTTCTCAAATAAATTGTCAGCAGTTTCTCAGCAGAGTCTCAAAGGTAAAGGAAGTGGTCTTTTAAATGCTGGCAGGCGTGGTAAATGAACAAAAGGACACTTTAATTCTCCTTCCCATTCCCACACTGACCTTTCTGTCCTCGGTCTCCTCCATTGTCAGAGTGAGGCTAAACACAAATTGAGGAACAGCATATGAGGAACAGCATCTCATATTTTGCTTGGGCAGCTTACAGCCCAGTGGTATGAATATTAATTTATCTCACTTCAGGTAACCCCAGCATTCCCTCTCTCTTTATCCCTCCCCCACCCAAGTCGCACCAGCTTCTCCTTTTCACCCAATAAAACAGGGTAACAATGGCCTGTTTCCTTGATCATTCTTACCTTTTTGCATATCTTTCATTCATTGTTCTTTATATCCCTACATCATCGTCTATATCTCTTGATTCCCTAATCCCTGACGAGTGTGAAGAAGGGTATCAACCCGAAACGTCATCCATTTCTTCTCTCCACAGATACTGCCTGTCTCACCGAGTTACTCTAGCTTTTTGTGTGTATCTTCAGCATCTGCAGTTCCTTCCTACACAAAGAATAGGAGGGATGGGTCCACACTCCTTGAGTCTTCTCTGTCATTCAGTTAGATTGTGGTGGAACAGGGCCATTTCACTTCTTTGTGTAAAAAGGAACATTTAATCCAGAGATGCTGCCTGTCCCACTGAGTTACTCCAGCATTTTGTGTCTATAATTTCTCTTCATTGCTCACCACCATCCCATGATCCCTATATAGTCCAAAACGCCATCAATCTTAGCTTTACTCCCTGGTTACGGAATCTCTGGTTACTCTCCAACTCTTTGCTTAAAGAATCTTAAACATTCCTAAAGCTCTGATTAGAATAATAGATTCATGGTCATGCAGCTCAGAAACAGGCCCTTGGGGCCAACTCGTCAGGTTCCTATTAAATCGTTAAACCTATACTGTCACTTTATGCTTTTCCCTACCGTGAGTAAAAGTCTATGTGCATTCACCCATGCCCCTCATAATGTTATATTGCTCCTAAGAGCAAAAGATAGGCTTGGCCTTTGACTGACATTGACTGAAAGGCCAAATGACCTCGTACCACTTGGCAGGTTTTGTGTGATTATCTTGGTTATTCCTGCAGTCACCTAATGATTTTATTTTCATTTGTTGACAGATGAATAGTACAATGAGTGTACACTTTCCTGTGATATTTGCTTCACTCAGGATCAGAGTTGCTGATGCAAGGCTTATCCTCCTCTTTCTCATTTGGAGTCTTGCATGCAATTCTGGTTTCCCCATTACTAGAATGGTGGGGACTTTGGAGAGGATGCAGAAGAGGTTTACTAGAATGATGCCTGGATTAAGGGCTACTGGCTACAAGGAGAGGTTGGACAAGCTTGGATTGATTTTTCTGGAACATCAGAGGCTGATGGGAGATCTGATAGAAGTATAGAAGATTATGAGAGGCATCGATAGGCTAGAAATCAGACTGACACTTTAACCCAGAGTAGAAATGTCCAAATATGAGTGCATATAAGAGGCTTTTAGATAGGTGTGGAGATATGCAGAGAATGGAGGGATATGGGTTTGGTGCAGGCAGAGGAGAGTGTCTTGACATGATGACCGGCACAGATATCGTGGGCTGAAGGGCCTGTTCCTGTGCTGTATTGTTCTATGTCCTACGTTTTTCCCTCTGTCCTTATTGCCCTAAGTAATGTTTTCTATTCTGCTTTAGAGTGGTGGAATGGGAGACTGCAATTCAACTCACTGTGTCTGTGGCAACTCTGAAATCAACCTGTCCTGGTACTTGGCCTCTTATCCAGCATCTCTTATCCAGCACCTCATGTTGGGTATCTTCGGTAGCTTACAACCCAGGGGTATGAATGTTGAATTCTCTAAATTGAAGTAACTGTCACCTACCCTCCTCTACAATATCTTTACAAAGATTATATCTTTGTTATAAACCAGCGTCTGAAGCTCTTTGTTTCTACATGAAAACAGGCCCTTTGGCTCGACTCAATCATGCCAACCATATCTCTCTAAGCCGTTCCGGTCCATGTACCTATCCAAGTGTCTTTTAAATGTTGTTATTATACCTGCCTAAACTACTTCCACTCGCATTGCATTCCTTATACCCAACACTGTTAAAAAAGTGACCCCCGGGTTCTATTGAATCATTCTCCTCTCACCTTCCACCTATGTCTTATGATTCTTGAATTTCCCTACTCTGGGTAAAAGACATTCAACCGATTGATTTTATACAACTCAGTAAGATTACCCCTTGCTCCTGCTTTCCAAGTAATAAAGCTGCGCAGTCATTTCCTATAGGTCAGGCCCTCGAGTCCTGGCAACATTGTCGTAAATCTTGTCTGCATTCGTTTCAGCTTAAAGACATCCTTCCAATAGTAAGGTGCCCAAAATCGAACACAATTCTGCAATTACTGTCTCACCAACATCTTGTACAACTGTTACATAACAATACAACTTCTATACTCAATATATAATAAAAAGGAACTGCAAATGCTGGTGTATAACAAAGATAGCTTCAAAATGCTGGAGTAAATCAGCGGGTCGGGCAGCTTCTATGGAGAAAATGGCCAGGCGACGTTTCTGGTCTGAAGAATGGTCTTGACCCAAAACATTTTCTGTCCATTAACTCCTCAGATTCTCCCGCTGAGTTGCTTCAGCATTTTGTATTTATTTTCTATACTCAATAACCTGACTGATGAAGGCCAATGTACTAAAAGCATTCTTGGCCACCCTGTCTACCTTTGACATCACTGTACAAACTGGACACTTTACTCCTAGATCCCTCTACTCTACAATTTCCCTGGGGCCCTGCATTCACTGTGAAGGTCCTGCCTTGGTTTGACTTCCAAATGGCTACACCTCACACATATCTGTATGTAACTCCATTAGCCATTCTTCAGCCCCCTTATCCAGCTGATCAAGACCCTGCTATAATTGGTGTTAACCTTCGTTATTGTCTACACCTCCTTTAATGTAATCCCCAAATTTAATAATCATGCCTTGTACATGTATATTACTAAAAGTCTGATCTTGACCGCTTTTGGCTCACTGTGGTGTGATTTCCGAGAGAACGCCGCCACCTACGTCCCACATTTTTGGCCACCTCGCTCAGAGCCCCCCTCCGCCTTCCTGGACCAGAGGATTTTTCCCATCGATGACAAATCAGAAAGATATTAATGTTTTAAAAATAATCGCCATTTTCTCTGCTGCCCCTGCTGGAGAGAGGGGGAGGGACTATAAAACCAGGAAGTGGTGTGCCTCACTCAGTCTCTGCAAGATGGAGGAAGCCAGAGGGCCGTGTCTCTCTGAGCTCTGAATAGCACTAAACACATGTCTATTCAACAATGAGTGCCCTAAATGTGGTTCTAAAATATTTGCAAAAAGTGTCTAGTGGTTCTAAAATGCTTGCAAAAAGTGTCTATTGGTCCTAAAATTGTTGCAAAAAGTGCCTCGATTGAGTCTAAAATGGTTGCAAAAAGTGTCTCCATTGATTCTAAAATGGTTGCAGAAAGTGTCTCTATTGGGTCTAAAATGGTTGCTGAAAGTGTCTCTATTGAGTCTAAAATGGTTGCTGAAAGTGTCTCTATTGGGTCTAAAATGCTTGCAAAAAGTGTCTCCAGTGGTTCTACAATGCTTGCAAAAAGTGTCTCTATTGGTTCTAAAATGCTTGCAAAAAGTGCCTCTCTTGGTTCTCAAATGCTTGCAAAAAGTGTCTCTATTGGTTCTCAAATGCTTGCAAAAAGTGTCTCCATTGGTTCTAAAATGCTTGCAAAAAGTGTCTCTATTGGTTCTAAAATGCTGCCTGGCCAGACAGCTGCCAGCCAAATAATCCATTCGGCCCACAATGTCCATACTAGCCCTCGGGAAACCAGTCCCTTTGACCCACAACACACATACTAGTGCTCCAGAAAGCCCCCCTCCCCACACTGGCCAGCAATATTGGAAATGGTGGAGAGGTGGAATATTGCATTGTGGGACCAGCCCTCCAATGTGAAGCTGGGACCCAAAGGGTCCCACTTAGTCTAGTTCTTATCTAAATCCTTAATATAAACCACAAACAGCAATGGGCCCAGTACCTGAGGTGCACCACTAGTCTCAGGCCTCCAGTCTGAATTACAACCTTCCACCATCACCCTCTGCTTCCTTCCATTAAGCCAATTCTGTATCTAGGCAGCTAGCTCTCTCTGGATGCCATGCAATCTAACTTCCAGAGCAGCTTACCATGCAGAATCCTATCAAACGCTTTGGTGAAGACCACATAGTCTACGGCTTTGCCCTTGTCGACCTTTGAGATTACTTCCTCAAAATGCTCAGTCAGGTTCATGAGACACATCTCCCATGTACTAAACCATGCTATCACTATTTGGCCTTGTCTATCGAATTCCATATATATCTTATCCCGCAGAATCCTCTCTGATACCTGATCCACCACAGATGTTAGGCTCACTAATCTTAAATAGAAGCACATTATTAGTCACCCATCAGTCACTCGGCGCCTCAGCCGTATCTAACAATGATTCCTTTATCTCTATCAGGGCTCCTGCAAATCCATCTCTAGCTTCCCACACTGTCCTCGGGTATATCTGATCAGGCCCAGTAGATTTTTCTATCTTCATATGCCTTAGAACATCCCACACCTCCCTGACTGTAATAAGACTGTACTCAAAACATCCCAAATATATGTACAGGCTTGTAGGTTAATTGGCCACTATAAATTGCCCTTAGTGAGTTGGATATGAAAGTGGGATGATCTAGACCCAGTGTGAATGGATGATCAAAGGTCGGTATGGACTGAGTGGGCCGAAGGGCCTGTTTCCCTGCTGTATCTTTCAATCAATTAACCAATCAAAGAGACTCTGGATGCAGGATTGAATAAATTCCTCTTTTTGGCAGACTTGCCGTGGGCCACTCCTTGCCCTGACACCATGGCTCCAAGATCAGTACCTCGTACGTTTGAATATCACCACTCACTCTTCTAAATTCTGGAGAATTGAGATCCATTCTTCTCAATCTTCCCACTTAAGGGAACTCCTTCATCCCAGTGATCAATTCCACTGTCTTTTACATCACTGCTGGACAGAGGGCTCCTCTTATGCCAGTTCTAGAGGAGCAGAAGGTGATCAGGAAGGGAGTTGGTCTGTTGATCTTGATTGTGAGGGAGCTAGAGGACAAAAACAAGGAAGTCTTGCTATGATTAGCAAGGGTTAGAATTAGAACAGGATTAGAAGGGAGAGATAGATCAACCATGATTGAATGGCAGAGTAGACTTGATGGGCCGAATGACCTTATGATTATATATGATTATATAGTTTGTTGCTGAAATGTCTTATCGAATTATATTGAAGTTTTGATACAATGGATCAGTGGTTCATTGGCGTGCCACATGTACATGTACAGTAAAATGCCTTTCCTCCATGTGGTATAGCAACAAGCTAACTATATATAGGCACAATCATACTTACATACAACAATGTAGAATGTAGGAATCGTAGTTTACACAGAGGGTACACAAGAGTCGACCATGTTGTACACCAACGTGTATACTTCAATTTCAGATTTGTTAAAAATGTAGAGTCTTAACTTGGCCATCAAGTCCCATTGTTGTGGCGATGGCGCTGGGTGGGAGTTGCAGGGATCGGCAATGTTGTCGATATCCTTCACCACTTCTCCGCAAAGGTCGCATCCGATCCACGCATTAGGCCTCTTAGGAATGGTACCCAATCTAATCAAACCCTAGAGCACCTCCCTCAGCCAATCTCAGAACACACAGAACACCTCTGAGGGTGTGGGAGGTGAGCAACACGCCCTCCTTCCACCACTGCACCATGACAATGAACCCTGTTATGCGGCATTGTCATGTGAAGAGCAATTAAGTATAATTGACCGTTTATCAGAGTGGAAGACTCATAGTTTTGAGAGGTTTAGTTCTGAGAGGCCACTTTCTTGACATGGAGACTGGAACCAGGGATAAGGTTTCAGGTTGAAGGGGGGAAGGTTATTTGGACAAAATGTCTTTGGACATCCTTGGTGCAGGGAGCTGTCGATGCTGTGGACAGTTTCAGGGCTGGAGCGGTAATAGATTGACTCTCAGGGAATTGGACGACATGGGATGGTACAGCAGAGCGGTTTAGATATTAATTGTTTTCGTTTTTGAGATACAGCGTGAATTATTACAAAAGCCAATGAACCTCCAAACCCGCACATCTTTGGGAAGTTGGGGGAAACTGGAACACCTGGAGAAAACCCACACGGTCACAGGAAGAACGTAAAACTCCACACAGACAGCACTCGTAGTCCAGATCGAATCCGGGTCTCTGCTGTTGTACGCCAGAAAGTTTACCGCTGTTGCCACCATGCCGTCTTTCTTGAGGCAGCTGTGAGAGGCAGAGGGAGACCATGGGGCTGTATCATTTACTCTTGCTCCCATCCATTCTGATCTGACTTTGGGAAGATGTTGGATTGTTTCAGTGGTTAAATTAAAATAAGGTATCTCATCCCAATTCCAGCTCCCACAAAGGAAAACCGGCCTTGAAATGCTGACCAGCCACAGGTTTAATGAGCTGAATGGTCGATTGAAGAAGGATGCCAACCCAGAACAGTCACTTCCATTTTCTCCAGAGATGCTGCCTGACCTGCTGAGTTATTCCAGCATTTTGTGTCCATCCTTGATCTCAACCAGCATCTGCAGTTCAGGGTAGCACGGTGGTGCAGCTGTAGAGTTGCTGCCTTACAGAGCTGGAGACCCAGGTTCGATCCTGATAACGGTTTCTGTCTGTATGGAGTTTTATATTCTCCCTGTGACCTACGTGGGTTTCCTCCTGGAGCTCCGATATCCCTCTACACTCCAAAGACATGTGAGTTTGTAGGTTAATTGGCTTCTTTAAATTGAATATTGTCCCTGGTGCGTAGGGTGGTGCTAGCGTATGGAGTGATCATTGGTCGGCACCGATCCAGTGGGCCTGTTTCCACACTGTATCTCTAAAGCCTAAAGTGTAAAGTTCCTTTGTATTCCACTATTCCTGTGTAACATTATCAGTGAGATGTGACATATGGGTTCTAGCTGCAGTTTCTTCCTCTTGTCCGACCATCTTCTATATCACGTCTTTCCGGTCAGTTAGTGATGGTTGACGGTCTGTGGTTGCAGAATTGGCTACTTCAGTCGGTCACTGTGGTACAGTTTCTGTTGTCAGCATTGCCCGGGATGCGCCACGTGGAGCTTCTGCTTGCATCCCTAGCTGCAGTGACCCAGTTAGAGATCCCCAGGGAAGGTACAGGTTTCTACATATGTCTAATAATATTTGTGTAAAAAGAGTTTGTGTTCAAATGTTTAAGGTCTAGATCCTTGTCGACACCCTCGCATGGCCCCTGTTACTGCCAGCTACATCACCTGGTCTCATTCACCATAAAAAGCAACAAGCATCAAGGCTCACAAAGCTTTCTGGTGAAAGGGTTATGATGTACTCCTGCCGTTGCCTGTTGCATTCCCTAATGTCTGTGCTAATCCAAGCCTTTGCACAGTTTCCGCATGTTGCAAGTAAATCCCTTTGGTTATGGTCGAAATCTGGGAAACGGCTGCTTTATTCATGGGCATTAATTCAGCACGGAAACATGTTTGAAGGAGTGAGGCCAGACCACATTCACCAATTCCTGGGTTCTCAATATTGGAAGCACATGGTTTAAATGTGGCATAATCTGGAGGACAACCTGGTTTAATGGTTTAGTTTATTGTCACATGTAGTACCAATGAACAGTGAAGCGATATTTGTTGCATTCTATTCAGTCAGCGGAAAGACTATACATCGAGCGTCGACACTGTAGAGATAGAGGTTTAAAAAAGTGGAGAGATTGTAATGAATGATTGCAGAACTCACTTCTGTGACCATCACCCAGAGAGACGCAGGGCTTGTGTGTGAGTATGTGTATGTGTGTGAGTGTGTGTGCGTGTGAGTGTGTGTGCGTGTGTGTGCGTGTGTGTTTGATTTGATTTGATTTTATTACTTGTCATTCGAACCTCAGAGAGGCTCGAACGAAACTCCGTTTCTACAAGCCATACAAACAAACAAACAGAACAATTCATAAAAATACGCAAACAATTAAATTCACACAAACATCCATCACAGTGGATCTCCTCCTCACTGTGATGGAAGGCAAAGTTCTTCTCTCTCCCCCGCACCATCTCTCTCCCGATGTCGAAGCCCCAGGCGGGCGGTGTTAAGTCCCATGTCCATTGAGGCCGCGCTGGGTGATGTACGGCCCCGCTCCAGGCCCAAAGTCACAAAGTTGGAGCCCCCGGCGGGCGCTGGAATGTCCCGCAGCCATTAAAGCCGCGCCGGGCGATGCTCGGCCCCGCCCCGGGTCGTTCCAACCCCGCGACACGGGCTGGAGAAGTTGTGTTGCGGAGCCCCGGAGAGCGGTCTCCCACCCGGACCCGCGAGCTCCCGACACCCCAACAGTCCACCGTCAGCAATCTGCAGCTGGAGCTGGAGCCCCGGAGTCAGGCCGGAGCTGAAGCCGGAGCTGGAGCCGGAGCCGGAGCCCCGGAGTCAGGCCGGAGCTGGAGCCTCGGAGTCAGGCCGGAGCTGAAGCCGGAGCTGGAGCTCTGGAGTCGGGCTGGAGCCCCGGAGTCGGGCCGGAGCTGGAGCCGGAGCTGGAGCTGGAGCCCCGTAGTCAGGCCGGAGCTGGAGCCTCGGAGTCAGGCCGGAGCTGAGCCGAGCTGGAGCTCGGAGTCGGGCCGCAGCCGGAGCCGGAGCTGGAGCCCCGGAGTCGGGCCGGAGCTGGAGCCGGAGCCGGAGCCGGAGCTGGAGCTGGAGCCGGAGCTGGAGCCCCGGAGTCGGGCCGGAGCCGGAGTCGGAGCTGGAGCTGGAGCCCCGGAGTCGGGCCGGAGCCCCGGAGTCGGGCCGGAGCCGGAGCCTGAGCTGGAGCCCCGGAGTCGGGCCGGAGCTGGAGCCGGAGCTGGAGCCCCGGAGTCGGGCCGGAGCCGGAGCTGGAGCCCCGGAGTCGGGCCGGAGCTGGAGTCGGAGCTGGAGCCCCGGAGTCGGGCCGGAGCCGGAGCCCCGGAGTCGGGCCGGAGCCGGAACCGGAGCACCGAAGTTGGGCCGCAGCGGCCATCCACCACCGCTCCCCACGCTCCGAGGCCGGCCAGCCTCACAATGGTAAATCCGCAGCTCCGCAACTGGAGCCCCCAGGTCGTCCCGGTCGGAAGCCGCTCCACGGCACCAGGCCCCAACGACAACGGAGACCTGACAGGGAAAAAGTCAGGTCTCCCGTGCAGTGAAGAGATTAAAAATGTTTCCCCCTCCCCCCCCCCCACCCCCCACATATACACAGTTAGAAAACAATACAAAAAAAAACACAAACAACTACATTTAACTAGACAAAAAACAAAAAAAGACAGACAGGCTGTAGGGGCCGCTGCAACGTGAGTCGCGCTCGCCCACAATTCTACATGAGTGTGAGTGTGTGTGTGTGTGTGTGTGTGCTAGTGTGTGTGCATATGTGTGTGTGTGTGCATGTGTGTGAGTACGTGTGTGTGTGTGCTTGTGTGTGTGTGTGTGTGTGTGCGTGTGTGTGTGTGTGTGTGTATGTGTGCGTGTGTGTGTGTGTGTGTGTGTGCATTTGCGTGTGCATGTGTATGTGAGGGGTTGATACAGTGTGTGTGAGGGACAAGTCCCCCAGTGAGGGTCAGTATGTGTGTGTGCGCATGGGTATGTGTGTGTGTGTGTGTGTATGTGTGTGTGTGTGTCTGTGTGTAAGTGTGTAACTGTGTGTAACCATTGGGTACATTAATAGTGACTTAATTTTATTGTAAACATAATTTGTGTTTTTTGTTTGAAACAGCAAGAACTTGCTAAATGTTCCAAAGTTGTGATTTTTTTGGTACGTAAGTTTGAGCAATGTACAAACTTTCAGTCAGAACAATTAATTACTTATTTGCTGAGGACCCAATATTCCAACCCCCAAATGGAAATCTGGACTTTTATATTCTGGACGGTTTTGAGTTGGAATCCAATTTAATCCCATTTGCATTAAAGATTTTGATGTTCAACAAAGAGCCTGTTCGTTAATTAAGCATTGCAGTAACATGGCCTTAGTTGGCTCAGAAACTCTACACTTCAGTAACTGGCTATCCAAAAAGACAGGAAAATAAGGAAACTTCAATGAACTTGAATCAGAGCCAGAACTAATTATTAATTCCAGAAATCGCCACCGGTGCATATTCTTACACAAGCACGGGACAAATGAATGTTGTCACAAGAAACTTAAGCTAAACATGTGCTGGAGTAACTCAGCAGGTCAGGCAGCATCCATGGACAGGCAACGTTTTGGCTGATTGCAGTAGAGGGGAGAGTGGGATTAAAATTACCTATCCATTCCCTCCACAGAGACTGTCTTATCTGCTAGTTACTCCAGCACTTTGTGTTCTGTAAATGAATCCTGTGCTTTTTATTAAAAAAAGCAAGTTTGGGAATGTTTGAGTAATTACTGGATCCAGAGAGCTGGACAGATGGTGGAGTTGCTGCCTCACAGACGCAGGTTCAATCCTGATCTTGGGTGCCGTCATGTCGAATTTGCACAATCTCCCTGTGACTGCATGGTTTTCCTCCAGGTGCTCCAGTTTCCTCCCACATCCCGAAGACATGTGGGCTTCTGGGTTTATTAACCCTCTGTAAATTGCCCTAAGTTTGTAGCGAATGAATGTGAAAGTGGGATAACAGAACTGATGTGAACAGCTGATCAGCATGGAGTTTTCATGCAGTATCTTTCAATCAAGAGATCTCTGAGGCTCGGTATTTGAAGATAAACTTTCAGCTATATAACTTACAGCCCTTCCATATGTTCAGCAACAAGGAATAAAACTTGGATTCCTATCACCTGCAGAAGTTTTCGGGTGACTCTGTAATTGTGAGCTGCATCAGTGAGAGGAGGGAAGCTTAATACAGAGTGTTAACGAAGAAACTGCAGATGCTGGAGAATGAGAAACTCGCGGCGCAGCAGCATCTAAGGAGCTAGGCTAATACAGAGTGTAGTCAGCGACTTTGTTGAGTGGTGTGGACCGAATCACCTGCAGCTCAACACTGACAAGACTAAGGAGTTAGTGGTGGAATTTAGGAGGAGAGGAACACCCCTGTCCCGTCTCCATCAATGGTGAGGGTGTGCAGTTTACCAGGGTGTACAAATACCTAGGAGTGTACCTGAACTGGTCCAGGAACGCTCAGGCCCTGTACAAGAAGGGACAGAGCCATTTCTACTTTCAGAGGAGGCTCCGCTCTTTCAACGTCAGCAGTAAGATGCTGCAGATGTTCTACCAATTGGTGGTGGACAGTGCCATCATCTTCGCTGTGGTGTGCTGGGCCAGTGGACGCCAACAGTGGACAGCGGAGGCCGTGGACACCAATAGGATTAACAAGCTCATCAGGAAGGCTGGCTCTGTCCTGGGGTGGTTGGATTCACTAGAGATGGTTTTGGAGGGGAGGATGCTCCTCAACCTGTGGAGCATCTTGGACAATATAGCTCACCCCCTCAATGACACACTGGTCAACCTGAGGAGTACCAGCAACAGACTACTTCCACCAAGATGCAGCACAGAACGCCACAGGAAGATCCTTTTTACCTGTGGCTATCAAACTGTACAACTCCTCCCCCTTCTGTCGAGACTGACTCTCCTCCCCCCCTCTTGCCCCCCCAATATTTGCACATCCCCAATCCTGGACTTTCTACTCATCATTTTCATTTCATTTTTCATGTATCTTGTGTTTTATGACGGTTAGCAGATCAATATCCCTCGTGGGATAAATAAAGTCCTGTCGTATCATATCATATCGTATCGTGATCATATAAAGCCTGCATTTCCATAACCCAGGGCACACACAGAGCACGAAACAGCAGAGATGACCTTGGCCACTAGCATAGCCGAGACCCACACACCGTCTGCTGCCAATCCCACCAACGTTTTTGAAACATGCGCATGCCTTGAAACACAGAAATAGTTGAAAATAATTAAAAATTAATAATCCAATAAAATTCTTGAAAATTTAAAGTTGTCGTACTTCAAAAATGCTTAGACTTTTTAAAAATATGTTTTTGTGTTCAAACTCGCTTGAAATAATGTGAATGTACTAAACTAGCTTTCTCCCTCATGACCATTGCTCTCTATTGAAGCAGAGAGATGAGTGTGGAGTTAGCATGAACTGCTGGGTGATTCTGACAATTGAGACTGAGGAAAGCTTCAGTCTATAAAGGTGGAAGTTATGGGCAATACAGGACCATGGACAGCAATGTGCTGCTCCAGAATAGTCCTCATCTGGAACTTGAGCAAAGTTAAACAGACTTCACCTTTGTTCCACCATGCTATTGGAAGAGATGGATTCGACCTCTGTTTGTCTGTGTTTGATCCAAATGTTTCAATGGACCCAACTTCCACAGTCTCCTGGTGAGAGAGTTTCTGATTCCTTTAATTATGCACAGCTCCCGGATTTCATTCCTGAATGGCCTAACTATTGTTTAGAAACAGAAACATAGAAAATAGGTGCAGGAGTAGGCCATTCGGCCCTTCGAGCCTGCACCGCCATTCAATATGATCATGGCTGATAATCCAACTCAGTATCCTGTACCTGCTTCTCTCCATACTCCCCGATCCCTTTAGCCACAAGGGCCACATCTAATTCCCTCTTAAATATAGCCAATGAACTGACCTCAACTACCTTCTGTTGCAGAGAATTCCACAGATTCACCACTCTCTGTGTGAAAAATGTTTTTCTCATCTCAGTCCTAAAAGTCTTCCCCCTTATCCTTAAACTGTGACCCCTTGTTCTGGACTTCCCCAACATCGGGAACAATCTTCCTGCATCTAGCCTTTAAGAATTTCAAGATTTTTTAAGAATTCAACCCCTTAAGAATTTTTTAAGTTTCTATAAGATTCCCCCCTCAATCTTTACATGAATTGTTTTCACCCCCTGCTCTGGATAGTCCAGCATTTGTTATCCATTTGAACCTACATGTACACCTTGATTTATGATTGTTCGTATCAAGAATTCAATTGAGTCAAATCTAATCTTCACAAAATGCTGAACTCAGTAGGAATGGGTGACGTTTCGGGTCGAGATCCTCCTTCAATATGAAGAAGGGTCTCATCCCGAAACGTCTCCCATTCCTTCTTTCCAGAGATGCTGCCTGTCCCGCTGAGTTACGCCAGCAGTTTGCGTCTATGTTTGGTGTAAACCAGCATCTGCAGTTCCTTCCTACACTAATCTTCACACTCAGGTTAACTACATATTCTTTAATCCCACATAGATTACAATAATCTAAATAACCTCCCCCAGCAATATTACGAAAGTGTAACTTTCTGCCCCTCAGTGTTGATAAGTTGAGGCCAATATTCAATGAGCTTTTTACTGATCTACGGGCTAATAGGGGATGACAGAGAAAGAGGTTGAGGTTGGTTGAAGAATAGCATATTGTAGTTAATAAGGATAGACCCAGTGACCCTGGACAGATAATGTTGAAATGCGAGTGAGATAAGATCAATGTTGGAACTGGCTAATCAGACCAGAAGACCTTCAGAAGAGGAAAAGCCTTATGACTGGGTTGGGCATGTTTGAGTTTACTTTGTCAGGTGAACTGAGGTACAGTGAAAAGCTTTCGTTGCAAACTAACCAGTCAGTGGAAATACATTATGTGATTACAATCGAGCGATTCTCTATGTACAGATACATGATAAAGAGAATAACATGAATAATGTTTTGGGCAAGATAAAGTCTGCTCATAGTAGGTCAGGACTGCTCTCTAGTTGTTGATAGGATGGTGCAGTTGCCTGATAGCAGCTGGGAAGGAACTGCCCCATAATCTGAAGGTGTGCGTTTTCACGCTTCCATTTCTCTTGCCTGAATGGAGAAGGAGTGAACGAGGTACGACTTGTCCTTGAGTATTCCAGTGGTCTTGCAGAGACAGTGTGAAGTATAATTGAAGTCAATGGAAGGGAGGTTGGATATGTCATAGTCTGGGCTGCATTCACAATTGTGGTCTTGGATGGAGCTGTGATGCATCCTGGTAAATTGCTTTCTATGGTGCATCTGTAGACATTGGTGAGAGTTGTTGGGACATGCCAAACTAACAAAGCCCTCTAAGGAAATAGAGGTGTTGGTGTGCCTTCGTGGCGATTGTTTCAGCATGGGTTGTCCAGGACAAGTTGTTGGTGATATTAACTCCTGGCAATGTGCAGCTACAAACCATCCCTACTTTGGCACCATCAATGCAAACTGAGGTATGTGTACCGTTTCGCTTCCTGAAGTCGATCACTATCTCCTTTGTCTTGCTGACATTGAGATAAAGGCTGTTGTCTCGATGCCAAATCATGAGGTTCTCAATCTCCTTCCTGTACTCCGTCTCATCATTTACAGACGACACCACCATTGTGAGCCGGATATCAAATAATGATGAGACGTAGTGATCGACTTCAGGAACATCTCTGGAGAGAAAGAATGGGTGACGTTTCGGGTCGAGACCCTTCTTCAGACTGAAAGACGTTTCGGGTCAAGTCCCTTCTTCAAACTGAAAGTGTGAAAGACTAATGTATCCACTGGATGCATTACTCCGATTCTAGCCAAACCAATGTATTCCTGTTTTATTTTCACTGTAATAAGAGTTTATACAACAGCTATCTCTGTATTAATCATGGTATGCAATGAATATTATGAAAGGATATTATAAAGGAGGTCTTTATTCATATTATATTGGGAAACGTTACTGCACACATCGTAAATTGCATGTGTGAGGAAAGAAAGGCTTAATTGGAATCTGCATAATTGCCCAAATTTCATTGTGAAGCCCCTGCAATCTCTGCACTCAGCCTGTGAGTGGGTTTGTCTCCAGGGGTGTCACTAGGGTTCAGGGCACTGTCGCTACATATTGTGGGTGCTTTGAAGATGCATTCACTCTCGCTTTCACCTATGGCACTGCGCCACATGGGAAGAACTCCATTAAAACCCTTTTATTAAATGTTTAAAACCCTCTAATTATCAATTTAAATTGGTTCGAAGTGTAGAAATAATTTAATTAGAAAGTCAGATTTCTCAAAGCGAGAATTCTATTAACAATTTTGTCTGGGGAACTTTGCTACTTGCTTCATATATTTGTAAACAGAAAGCAATCTGCACAAAGATACAAATCTTTTTCCGACAACTGGATTCAAAAGAGTTATGAATATAGATTTTACACAAATTAAGAAATATTCTGAACATTCAGCTGGTGGTAAGTGCAGAAGCCAGAAGCTCAGAGTGCAGAGTTAGTGCAGAAGCCAGACAGACTGCAAACCTCTCGCATTTAACATTGGGACAGAGGCTGGAGTTCCACTGAGAATGGACCAGGTAGTACCGGCCACATTGAGCCCCAGATCAGGACTGGTGCATACACAACCCCACTAGTGAGTCGGACCCGGCTCAGTACCTCCATTCTACAGTTCATGAGGGGTCTGTGCTTTTACCAATCCCTCCATTTTAACCATTCTTCAGAGAAGGGGCTTGACCCGAAACATCACCGTCTGCAGAGATGTTGCCTGTTCCGCTGAGTTCCTCCAGCTTTTTGTGTCTATCTTCAGTTTAATCCAGCATCTGCAGCTCCTTCTTACACAATCCTCATATGTTCACTGGCCGAACACCCTCTGGATTAAACTCAGCAACACAACTGAACCAGCCTGTGTCATAAGGTCACAAGTGATAGTAGCAGAATTGGGCCATTTGGCCCAGCACATCTACACTGCCATTCAATCATGGCTGATCTATCTCTCCCTCCTATCCCAATTCTCCTGCCTTCACCCCATAACTCCTGAAACCCATCTCTGTATGAATCTGCATAGATTTAGCACTCTGCCTTATATCCATTACCTCATACATTTTATACTGGAGACTAGGATAGTTACTAACTGGTAAATCTCATGGGTCTATTAGGGGGAAAGCATGCCCTTATTTTCATCCACACATTCTCTGAAGGCATTTACTGGGCATGGAAGAATTAATAATATTGTTGGCCTTTTATCTGATACTGAGAAGTGTATCACACCAGGATAGACCACAGACCTAATGTATAGACCATCACAAAGTACTGGTTAGGAACAGACCTTTTGGCCCTCAATGTCTATGCTGAATATGATGCCAAGCTTTGCTATTTCAATCTGCCTGCTATTGTTTCACATTCTTCCATTCCCTGCATATCCCTATGCCCATCAAAAGGCCTCTCAAACACCACTATCATATTTGGCTCAAACTGCAAATGACCAGGAACGGAATACAGGTTGGAATTATCTTGGTAACACTGCATGCAGTCAGCATGGTGTCCTGTCCAACTGAAGATTGTAAAATACATCTATTTGAGGAAGGACTTGGAGGCTTTGGAAAGGGTGCAGAAGGTTTGGATTGTTTTCTCAAGAACACCAGAGTTGTGAAAGGCATAGATGGGGTAGACAGTCAGAATTATTTCCCCAGGGTGAAAATGTCAAAGGCAAGGGGCCAGGCTGTAAGTGGGAGAGGGAGGTTTAAAGGATTTGTGTGAAACAATGTTTTACCTTGAGTGTGGTAGGTGTTTGTAACATGGCCAAAGGTGGTGGTGGAAACAGATAAGACAGTGGCATTTAAGAGGGTTTTAGATTGGTGTGTGAAAATGCAGGGATATGGATCACATGCAGGTAGAGGGGACTAGTTTAAGGAGGCATGGACATCATCAGTTGAAGCATGGGCGGAAATCCTGGGGAAGGGGGGAGACACGTCCCTGCCATGTTTTGAGAGGTGGGGGACAATCTCCCCTATATTTTGTAATCCGGATTTTGAAGTTCGGTGAAAAAAAATCTATTCAAATCTCCGCTTTCCTAGAGGCAGTTGGGGTGTCACTGTTAAGCGCTTGTGTAAATGTCTCTATTAACATCGTATTAACACGATGTGTCACCAATTGTGTTTTGACCTTCAAGTGCTACTGTAGGTATTCACGGAAAATTTCATAAAGCTGTCTGATGCGGGTACAATTACCATTTGAACTAATTGGATGTATTGGTGGATAGGAAAGATTTAAACGTGTATTGGATTTAAACGGGTTAGGTCATTAAGGGCTCCGGTCGAACGGGTGTCCTGGCTGGCTTGCAGGTAAGTCCCTCATTCACGGTCACTCACGTTATTTAGTATTTTTTTCCCATCTCTCTCTCTCTCCCAAGGTTGGTTCTTCTGTTTGCCTTTATTTGCTTCCGTTTTATTTGTTTAAGTATTATTTATCAGATTGTAGCTTTTGAAAGACTCAAGAGGGTATCAGATGTTTTCTAAGGGGTGAATCGGCCTGTTCTCGGGGCCTTTCATCGCCCGGCACCGCTTAAAATTAAAAACTGCTGCATCAAGGTGATCGAGGCTCCCAATGTGAAACTCCCGCCGGCTGATTTTAAGCGGTGCCAGGCGATGAAAGGGCCTGCGAACAGGCCGATTCAAGCTCCACGATTCAGGGCGGATGAAGCTGCTGTTGCTGGAGTTCGGAGTCGTTCACCAACCAGGTCAGCTCCCGATGTTACCGTCCACAGGGCCCACGGCCGAAGCCTCTGAAGCCTCGCGTGTGTGTGTGTGCGCGTGTGCGTGGCCACCAATAAATTGTGTCCCCCCGAATTGTGACCCCCATGTTTTGATAGCCACTTCTGAAGGGCCTGTTCATTTGCTGCTGTTGTATGTTCCATGCTCCATGTTAGAATACAGGCTGCCTATGAACAATGTTGATATTGTTGGACAATTATCTTTTTGGTAGTCTTTCTCTATTTCACGGGATTGAATGGCTTTACAAACGTTGATGCTTTTTTCATTGGTTTATGTTTTTTAGCTGCCGTTGTTCTTTGAGCGGAGAAGATCTGAACAGACAGTGGTCAGAGCCAAGTCCTGACCTCCAGCCAACTATTTATCACACAAAGGGACTCCTGAGCTACATGAAGAGCATTGGCAAAACCCCACTGGTGAGTGTCAGACTCTCAGGGGAAGAGTCTGAGAAACCAATAGGTTGAGAAGCTCAGAATTCACTGGAACTAACGTGTTCCATCTATATCTGTGAAACACAAAGTTCAAATCATTGTGTCACACAGCAGAGAAAATACCAAGTTATCTATGTTTGAAATTGTAGGAAATTGCAACAACCATCTCGGTTCAATTGACTTTGAACATGATTTGCTGCACTGTCCCATTCCAGCGATACAGTAAACCCTTGTTTTTATCGACCTCTTTAGAATGGATTTTGGTTACAGCGGATGGACCTACTGACCTTGTACTGACCATTGCCAGGCTGGGCAGCCAACCCCACCCCTGCCCGTGCTGCCTATAGGACCACATGACAGGGTACTGACCCTGGCAACTGCCACCCACACTACTACCCCCACCCCCACCCCCTAACCACACCCCACCCCCCCCACCACCCATCACTCCCACCCACACCACCACCCTCATTCCCATCCCAACCCCCACCCCCACCGCCATCCCCACCCCCACCCCCACCGCCACCGCCCCTCCCACCCCCACCCATACCCCTACCCCCACCCCTAACCCCACCCCCACTGCCACTCCCACCCACACCCACACCCACCCACACCCCCATCCTCACCCACACCCACCCTCACCCTCACCCACACCGCCATCCCCACCCCACCCCACACCCCACCCACCCACCCCCACCCCACACCCACCCACACCCCACACCCACACCCACCCCCACCCACACCCACCCACACCCCACCCCCACCCACACCCACCCACACCCACCCCCACCCCACCCCCACCCCCACACCCCACCCCACCCACACCCACACCCATCCACACCCACACCCCACCCCCACCCCACCCACACCCACCCACACCCACCCCACACCCACCCCCACCCCCACACCCACCCTCACCCACACCCACACCCACACCCACACCCACACCCACCCCACACCCACACCCACACCCACACCCACACCCACCCACACCCACACCCACACCCCACCCACCCCCACCCCCACACCCACCCACACACACCCACACCCCACCCACACCCACCACCCACACACCCACACCCACCCACACCCACACCCCACCCACACCCACCCACACCACACCCCACCCCACCCACACCCACCCCACCCCACACCCACACCCCCACCCACACCCACCCACACCCACCCACACCCACACCCACCACCCCACACCCACACCCAC
The DNA here is from genome assembly GCA_035221665.1 of Okamejei kenojei. Classification (NCBI taxonomy): domain Eukaryota; kingdom Metazoa; phylum Chordata; class Chondrichthyes; order Rajiformes; family Rajidae; genus Okamejei; species Okamejei kenojei. Next base: position 2,087,169 of record CM069164.1, read on the forward strand.
CCACACCCACACACCCACACCCACACCCACACCCACACCCACACCCACACACCCACACCCACACCCACACCCACACCCACCCACACCCACACCCACACCCACACCCACCCCCACCCCCCACCCCACCCACACCCCACCACCCACACCCACACACCCACACCCCCACCCCACCCCACCCCACCCACACCCACACCGCCACCCCCACCACCCACTGTGCCGACCCTCGCCTCTCCCCCACCATCAACTCACCTGCTTCATTATAACGAGGGTTTTCTGTATTAAAAAAACACAATCTTTCCAGTACACTGTGTGGATATTTACATAAAACCTCTTAATTTTTGTTTTAATTTGGTTTGCACCAGGTTTTCTGTGACTACCATGGACATTCAAGGAAGAAGAATTCGTTCATGTATGGGTGCAGTGTGAAAGAGACACTGTGGCAATCTGAGTCCAGCATTGACACAGCAACTCTGAAGGAAGACATTGGCTATCGAGTGAGTGCCACCCTGATATATTCCTGAACAGTGAGCTAGCTCCAACTTTCCCACTTTGTGGTCAATACTTTACCCTTCTCAAGAAATGTCCATCTGTGTGAAGATACAGAATCATTGCTATTCATTCTTAAACTCACACGACTATTGAGTTTAGTTTATTGTCATGTTTACTGAGGTACAGTGTTTTGTTGCATGCTAACCAGTCAGCGGAAAGACAATACATGATTGCAATTGAGCCATTCACAGTGTACAGCTACATGACAAGGGGAATAATGTTGAGTGCAAGATAAACCCATTAGAGGCCAATGAAAATTTCAGTGTCTCCAATGAGATACAGTAGCTAATAGTTCAAGACCACCCACAAAAACGTTCAAGAGAGTTATCTTAAGCAGTATGTGGAGGCCCCCACACATGAGAGGGCAACGCTGGATTGGGAAATTGTGAAGGGCAAGTTAATGAAGTGTGTGTGGAGGAGCCTTTTGTGAACAGTGACCACAGTTCGATTAGGTTTAAAATAGTTATGGATAGGGACGGAGAGGGTCCACGTGTTAAAATGCTCAACTGGGTTAAAGCCAACTTTGAGGGTATGAGAGAAGGCTCGCTCAAGTTGACTGGAGCAGGTTATTAGAGGGGAAAGGAACATCGGCCAAATGGGATGTTTTAAAAGTGTACTGAAGAAAGCTCAGCATATGTAAGTCCCCGTTACAGTGAATGGCAAAGCAGGCAAACATAAGGAAGCTTGGCTGACAAGAGAAATTGAGACGTTAGTCAAAAATAAGATGGATGCATTGGACAGGTATGGGCAGCTGGGGTCAAATGCATCCCTGGAGTAGTTTCGGGAACTAAGGAGTAAACTAAAAAAGGAAATCAGAAGAGCAAAAAGGGGCCAGGAGATAGCTCTGGCGGGCAGCATTAAGGACAATCCCAAAAAATTTGATAAATACATAAGTGGGAAAAGGATAACTAGAGAGAGAGTGGGACCTCTCAGGAATCAAAGCGGTCACCTCTGTGGATCCACAGGAGATGGGCAAGGTCCTAAATGAGTATTTCTGTTCTGTATTTACCGAGGAGAAAGACATTAAGACGGAGGAAATTTGAGCAGTCACTGGAAGTGTCTTGAGAGCAGTCAGGGTTACCCTCGAAAAAGTACTGAAGGTACTGTCGTGTTTGAAGGTAGACAAATCTCCGGGGCCTGATCAGATATATCCGAGGACATTTCGGGAGCCCTGGTTGAAATTTACGAATTGTCTTTAAATACAGGAGAGGTGGCGGAAGGAGTTCGACAAGGTTCTGCATGATAGGCTGCTCTGGAAGGTTATATCGCATGGGATCCAAGGAGAGATAGCCGAATGAATAGCAAATTGGCTCCATGGAAGGAATGCAGAGGGTTATGGTGGAAGGTTGCTTCTCGGACTGGAGGCTTGTGACTAAAGGTGTGCCTCAGGGTTCGGTGCTGGGGCCATTACTGTTTGTCATCTACATCAATGATTTGGATGAGAACATACAGGGTAACATTAGCAAGTTTGCTGTTGATACAAAGGTTAGTGGTTTTGCAGATAATGAAGATGGTTGTGAACGATTGCAGCAGGATCTGGATCGATTGGCCACGTGGGCGGAGGAATGGTTGATGGAATTTAATACAGAGAAGTGTGAGGTATTGCAATTTGGGATGTCGAACAAGGGCAGGACCTACACAGCGAATGGTAGGCCTCTGGGTAGTGTTGTAGAGCAGAGGGATCTAGGAGTATAAGTGCATGGTTCTTTGAAGGTCGAGTCGCAGGTACAGTAGATAAGGTGGTTAAAAAGGCTTTTGGCACATTGGCCTTCATCAGTCAGAGTATTCACTATAGAGGTTGGGAGATCCTGTTGCAGTTATAAAAGACGTTGGTGAGGCCGCATTTAGAAGATTGTGTTCAGTTCTGGGCACCATGCTATAGGAAAGATATTGTCAAGCTTGAAAGGGTTCAGAAAAGATTTATGAGGATGTTGGCAGGACTAGAGGGTGTGAGCCATAGGGAGAGGTTGAGCAGGCTGGGTCTCTATTCCATGGAGCACAGGAGGATGAGGGGAGATATTGAGGTGTACAAAATCATGAGAGGAATAGATCGGATAGATGCACAGAGTCTTTTGCCCAGAATAGGGGAATCGAGGACCAGCGGACATAGGTTCAAGGTGAAGGGGAAAAGATTTAATAGGAATCTGAAGGGTAACTTTTTCACACAAAGGGTGGTGGGTGTATGGAACAAGCTGCCAGAGGAGGTAGTTGAGGCTGGGACTAGCCCATCGTTTAATAAACAATTAGACAGGTACATGGATAGGAGAGGTTTGGAGGGATATGGACCAAGCGCAGGCAAGTGGGACTAATGTAGCTGGGGCATGTTGCCGGTGTCGGTGAGTTTTGCTGAAGGGCCTATTTCCACACTGTATCACTTTATGACTATGACTCTAGTTGGGGTTGGGTGGTTCAATTGCCTGATAACAGCTGGGAAGAATCTGTCCCTGAATCTGGAGGTGTGTACTTTTTATGTTCTGTACCTGTACTTTTTACCCAATGGGAGAGGGGTGAAGAGGGTGTGGCCAGGGACCTTCACATCAGTCACATGGTGAGAGAGGGCTGTGCTTGTCAGTCAAGTATAAGAGAGGGCAGTGATACCTGGCCATGGTTGGGACCTGATCATTTTGTTCACCTTTACTGTTATGATGCGGATTAAAGTACAAACCATTCCGTGACTACAACACCCCTGCATCACTGCAGCTCCACCCCTTGACTATTTGCCAGCTGGAGACCTGGCACCAAGGCTCTACTTGTTAACTTGATCTTTCTGCAATGCGGTTGTGAAAGTTTCAAAATATCTTGCACTGACTCTACAAATCAAGGCCATTCATGAGATGCGGCCAGTGCTTGCTGATTCCTGTTCCAAGCAGTGATTAAAATGAGAATTCAATATATTCTGCAATGGGTGTGCTGTGGTCTCAACACATATCTCTCATCTGCCCTCTCCCACGCATGACTGATGGCAACGTTCCTCTCCCACACGCATGACTGATGGGCACTGCCCTCTCACACGCGTGACCAATGGGCACTGCCCTCTCACACGCATGACTGTTGGGTATTGCCCTCTTACATTCCTGACTGGTGGGCACTGCCCTCCGTCACCACATGACTGCCCCTGCGCTGCCCCTTCTCGATACTGGGCTGGTGAACACACACACCTTCTCACTACTTGACGATTGGGACATTCTCCCCGCTCTTCACTCTGTTTTGATGCACTATCTCCTTGCTGGTGCTGCAGCCCTCTCATTGTCAAACATGAGCTTCCCTGGTGTTTTACTGCAAGTACTGAACCCCCGTAGTTCCAGTGTCCGACATGGTCCACTCAGGCTGTTGTGCTGTCTCCACTTGCCTCCATGGTCCTGTTGACTTCATTTCCCTCTCTTGTTCATCCATTGACAACAGCTAACCTTTCACACCCTGACTGTCAAAGATGTAAATGCTGATGGAAATTCTGCATCATGAAGTCATGCTTTGAGAACAGTGTTTATGAAATACCTCTGTGCCAAGCCATTAGAGCAAGTGAGCGGAAATCCTTATTAAACCATCTCACTCATTCTTCACGATGAATGCAAACTGTAAATTGACCCCGTGCCTGCTCGTTCAATGCTGAATTAAATCAGAACATTACTTTAATTTAGTTTAGAGATACAGCATGGTAACAGGCCCTTTGGCCCATCGAGTCTGCGCTCACCCCTTCACTAGTTCTATTCAACACACTAGGGCCAATTTGCAGAAGCCAATTAACTTACAAAACTTTAGAGTGTGGGAGGAAACTGGAGACAACTCACACGGTCACAGGCAGAATGTACAAACTCCGTACAGACAGCACCCATAGTCAGGATCGAACCTTGGTCTCTGGCGCTGTAAGGGAGCAACTCTACCATTGTGCCACCGTGCCTCCCTATTTTTAATAATATTCTATACAATTTTTTTCTGTAGGCCATCCCCAGAATTCTGGAGAAGATTTGCCCAACGTTCGCCATCAATCGTTGCTGTTTCTTGGTGCAGAAATCACGGGAAGCCACGGCTCGGGTGGTGGTGTGGAGAGAGATCGGCGTTCTCCGCAGTTACACCATGGAGAGCACCTACTGCGGCTGTGATCAGGGCCAGTACAATGTGAGTGAACCTTCCTGGCCGCTTATCCCACTCGCATTAAAGCTGTCGGTCACTTACTCATCCGATGTAGTTTCAGCTGTTTCATGGAATGTGTTGAAGAATGAGCAGAACAAAGCAAAAAAAGTGGAGGGACATTAGCGAGAAGAATCGGACAAATAGAAAGGGAAACGGTGGGGATGAGGCATGTTAATGGTTAAGAATTATATTAGAATTAAGGTTGTAAGGCACAGAAACAATTCATCCAACTCGTCCAAGACGACCGAGATGCCACATCTAACTTAGTCCCATTTGTCTGTGCTTAGCCAAAATCACACTAAACCTTTCCTATCCTCATACCTGTCTATGTGTCTTTTACATGCTGCTATAGTACCTGTCTCAACAACCTCTCTGGCAGCTTATTCCATAGACCCACTAACCTCTGAGAGAAAACGTTGCCCCTCAAGGTCATATTAAATCTGTCCCCACTCATCTTAAAACTGTGTCCTTTGGTCCTTGATTTTCTAACCCTTGGAACATGACTGTGTGCATTCACCCTGTATCTGCCACTCATGATCGTACACACCTCTATTATAACACAGTCTGCTGTGCTTCAGGTTCTAGCCTGCTCTACCACTCCTTACAGGTCAGGCCCTCGTGTCTTGGCAACATTTTTGTAAATCTCTGCACTCTTTCCAGCGTAATAACATCATTCCTATAGCAGGTGGCCAATACTGAACACAAAACTCTAAATGCAGTCTCACCAACATGTTGTGCTACTGTAACACAACAGCCCAACTTCCACACTCAATACGCTCTAACTGATGAAGCACAATGTACCAAAAGCTTTCTTTATCCCCTCTCTATATGTGATACCATTTTCTGAGAACTATACACTTGTACTTCAAGATCCCTCAGCTCCACAACAGAGGGCCTGTGGACAGGGCAAGTACAATGTGAGTGAACAGGTGTCACAGTGGTGCAGCGGGAGAGTTGCTGCTTGCAGCGCCGGAGACCCGGGTTCGATCCCAACTATGGGTGCTGTCAGTGTGGAGTTTGTATGTTTTTCCCGTGATCATGTGAGTTTTCTCCAAGATCTTCGATTTCCTCCCACACTCCAAAAATGTACAGGTTTGTAGGTTAATTGGCTTGGTAAATGTAAATGTAATAATTGGTTCTTGTGGGTGTAGGATAGTGTCAATATGCGAGGATCGCTGGTCGGCGCTGACCCGGTCTTAATTTATTTGTAATGTTATTAAATAGAGCAATAATCTACTCTATTTGGTTGTGGTCAAAGGATAGACAACACTAATCCAATCACTTCGTGATGGCCATGAGGAACTCATGTTCTGGACTGGAAAGCTCATTTTAGAGATTTTAGCAGAAAATTAATGCGTGAACATGCTGACTTAGTGGTGCTATATTTGAGAATCATTAGATTTAGGGTCCTTCCGTTTATTTAAAATAACTTGTTGGATTATTGCAAGGAAGAGCAGGGGAAATATCCCCAAGGTCCTATGCAAATTACCTGTTGCATGTTTTAAGACTTTTACGAATTATTTCACTTGGTGTAAAACTGAGGCTTTGAAAAAAGGTTTGTCAATGCTTTTCTTTAGTTTTGATCAAACTCAGTGCAAGGGACATATTTGAACCTGGAGGAAGGACAGAGAGAAGCTAGGATATCGAGCACTCAGTCAAATGTTTGGAAATTGTGTGGAAAGGTTGGATGGAATAACTTGCTTTTCAGCTTTGGAAGAAATTAACCCAAGAGCTACTGTACAGGAGGATGAGGGATGATCTTATCGAGGTGTATAAAATCATGAGAGAAATAGATCGAGTAGACCAATCGATGACCAGAGGACATATGTTTAAGGTGAATGGGAAAAGATTTAAAAAGAATCAGAGGATTTTCATTCCTTTTTTCCAGAGATGCTGCCTCTCCCACTGAGTTACTCCAGCATCTTGTGTCTATCTTCAGTGTAAACCAGCATCTGCAGTTCCTTCCTACACATTTTGTCTGTTCAGCATAACTCTGGATTTCTGACGAGGGTGTCCATGATTCTCTTTCTCGTTCCACAGATGCTGCCTGACCTGCCAAGTGTTTCAGTTTTATTTCAGATTTCCTCCATCTGCGGGTTTTGAAAAATATTTTTCTCAATAAATTTAGATCCAAAGTAGACCACTTTTTCACAAAGGTGAAGGGCTTTAGATGGTTGTTGGGAATGCCCATGGAGACAGAGCAGTTTGCAGCAGAAAAGCAGACCATTCGGCCCACTGAGTCGATGTTGACCATCAAGTTACCGTTTTTACATTAATACTACTTTAATCAATTTTATTCTTCCCATCAGCACCCCACCAGAAGTTAGTCCATTACATTAGTCCATTAGCCTCCTGACCTGCATATTTTTGGGATGTGGAAGGGACCCGTGCACAATGTGGGAATGGAAGCATGACAAAGGCCACATAGACAGCGCCCAAGGCTGCGATTGAGCCATTAGCCCAAGAGCCACATGTGGCCAAGTCTGCACATCACTGAGGCCTATCTCATAAGCTGTTTATTTCAACAGTTGTAATGTTTAGTTTGTTGGACAGATACGTGACTGTGGAATGTCTTTGCATTCATTTCGAGAGGACCAGAACATAAAAAACAGGGATGTAATGCTGAGGCCTTTATAAGACTGCATTTGGAATATTGTGAGCAGTTTTGCGCCCCATATCTGAGGAGAGATGTGCTGGCACTGGAGAGGGTCCAGAGGAGGTTTATGAGAATGATTCCAGGAATGAGTGGGTTAATATATGATGAGCACTGGGCCACTACTCACTGGAGTTTAGAAGGATGAAATGAATGAGAAGTCATTGAAACTTACCGAGTAGTGAAAGGCTGGATAGAGTGGACAGAGTCTCGGACCAGAGGGCGCAGCCTCAGAATAAAAGGAGATGAGGAGGAATTTCTTCAGTCAGAGGGTGGTGAATCTATGGAATTCATTACCACAGACGGCAGTGGAGGCTTAGTGTTTGGGTATATTTAAAGTGGAGATTGACAGGTTTTATGATTAGTACAGGGTGTCAAAGGTTACGGGGAGAAAACAGGAGAATGGGGTTGAGAGGGAAATATAGATCAGCCATAATTGAATGGCAGAACCAACTTGATGGTTGAATGGCCTAATTCTGCTCCTTTGTCTTATGGCCTAACAGGTTTTTAAAATACGCAGTTTGGGCAAATGTTGCAAATTTGGAATGCAAATTAAAAAAAAACAATTATCCAAAAGATCTGCTTTGATATTTTCTTCAGACTGAAGAAGGATCTCGACCCGAAACGTCACCCATGCCTTCTCCCCGGAGATGCTGCCTGTCCCACTGAGTCACTCCAGCCATTTGTGTCTATCTTTGGTAATTGTAGGGGTGGGGTCAACATTATCTCTTGTCAACAGAGGGTGGCCCTCCTTGGCATGTGGACTGAGGATCCTGTGGGATTGCAGTCCGGGGAAAACTCACAGTTTGTGGAATCCGATCACATAATCCCTGAAGCTCGCTTTGGCGTTACGTAGCCTCCATCCCTTTCACTGCCGGATCTATCTCAAAGTTCCCGCTGCATCCTCCAGGCATTTCCTGAGCACAGAATTTGGAGACCAGATGAATTATAGAAACATGGAAAATAGGAACAGGAGTAGGCCATTCGGCCCATCGAGCCAGCATCGCCATTCAATAAGATCATGGCTGATCATACAAAATCAGTACCCCGTTCCTGCTGTCTCCCCATCCCTTGATTCTGTTAGCCCTAAGAGCTAAATCTAACTCTTGAAAACATCCTGTGAATTGGCTTCCCCTGCCTTCTGTGTCCAGAATTCACAGATTCACAACTCTGTGGGTGAAATTATTTTTCCCTTATTTTAGTCCTCAATGGCCTATCCCTTATTCTTAAACTGTGACCCCTGGTTCTGGACTTCCTGAAACTGGGAACATTTTTCCTGCATCTAGCATGTCCAATCCCTTAAGAATTTTATATGTTTCTATAAGATTGCCTCTCATCCTCCTAAATTCCAGTGAAAATAAGCGGTCGATCCATTCTTTCATTCCACCTTCATGGGACGAGGCCATGCTGCAGACTGCTGGGGCAATTGAATATTAACAACTTGCTTCGCCGGACTTGATTTTCATGCCCATTTACATTTTTGTAGTGTTGTTCAAGTTTCGATCACCAGCAAAAGCAGCTTGATTCTGCACCCTTATTTTATCAGCTGCATCTGAACGTATTCTTCCAATAGTGCTGTTAGATAATGTGCCAGTGTTTACTAACAGCTTCCAGTATTCACAATTATAATTGTGGTTTGATTAACTAGGCTAACAGCCACTGAGTTGTTGGCAACAGTATTTGGCAGAGCTATCGGCTCCGGAGGTGGGAACTCTGGGAGCTGTTGGGAACCATGGAACCATGATATGTCTTGGAGCAGAAAATAATCTCTTTGACAAGGCTGCTGCTGCCTTTTCCCACTGGATTGCCTTTCCAACTATTTAAGCAAATCTGGGTTGCTTTCTCTCAAACTTGGATTGTTTTCTCTGGTTGCGGAGGGTGAGAGGAGACCCGATAGAAGTGTATAACATTATTGATAGTGGAGACAGAACTGTTTTCCGAGAGTGGAAATGGCAATGACTGGAGGGCATATCTTTAAGGTGAGAGAGTCAAAACTTAAAGGAGATGTGCGGGGGAAGTTTCTTTGCACGGAATGTGGTGGATGTCCGTAACTCGCTGCCGGGGTGGTGGTTAAGGCAGATATGATAGTGGCATTTAAGAACCTTTTAGATAGGAACATAGTGTATAGAACAGAGCAGAGAACAGGAGATGTGGATCAGTTGTAGGAAAAGGAGACATCATTTTTGGCATGGACATTGTGGGCCGAGTGGCCTATACCTGTGCTTGACTTTTCAATGTTCTATGTTCAACAAATTTAAGGCCAAAACTTGTGCTCTTCATCTAATGTTTAAAATCTTCAGCATTTCACTCTCAAGCCCACAACCCCCTTTTCTTCCAAAGAACAGAATTGTTTAAATTACAACCTCACAAAAACAGAGGAGATTTGCTTGATGCGTTTCCATTACAAGATACATTGACATAAAACTGGACTTGACACCAGGGTGCTCTAGGTCAAAACCAACTTCATCTTCTCATCAAGGTGTTTCTATTGGCCTGCTACATTACCACATCCACCACTCCCTCTCGACATAAAGTGCTGGAGCACTTCAACGGGTCAGATGTTGTTTCAGGTCGAGACCCTTCTTCAGTTTCGACTCGAAACATCACCAATTCCTTTTCTCCAGAGACGCTGCCTGATCCACTGAGTTACTCCAGCTTTGTATATTTATCTTAGCTATAAACCAGCATCTGCAGTTCCTTCCTACGCCTCCTACATATATTGTGATTAAGTAGGAAATAAATACGATTTAGTTCTTGCTCATTAAATTCAGACTAAAATTCCTCAAATCACACAAATGGTTTTTCACCTCATTATTCTCAAAAGCCCCTCTCACATTCAAAGGGTTAACACCATGTTTGGGCTCTCACTATCAATTTATTGCATGTCTTTGTTATTTAAGAGAGAGTTACATTTAGCTCAGTGCTAACGGAATCAAGGGATATGGGGAGAAAGCAGGAACAGGATACTGATTTTGGATGATCAGCCATGATCACATTGATTGGCGGTGCTGGCTCGAAGGGCCGAATGGCCTATTCCTGCACCTATTTTCCATGTTAACAAACGTGAAAGGAAATCCCCTACAAGGCTGTTTGCTTCTTTCTGTGGGCACACAAGTAAAATTATAGAAAAAGCATAAAATGCAGGACTGATCTTTGGCCTGGGAGCCTCAACACAAGAGTTATCATCACTCTCTCCATCTAGATGGCTTGCTCCAGACTCACCACATTCATTGTTCTCAACAGCCACTGCTGAGGAGGTGGTCTACTCACACCTGCTGACTGAGGCTGTTGGGGAAGCAGCTCCACAAGTGAAACCCGCAACTAACCTGTCTTCACATCACAGTTTGCAGATCATTCATAGAGTCATAGGGTGATACAATGTGGAAACAAGTCCTTCGGCCCAACTTGCCCTCACTGGCCAACAATGTCCCACCTACCTGCGCTTGTCCATATTCCTCCAAACCTGTCCTCTCCATGTTTCTTCAACGTTGGGATAGTCCCAGCCTCAACTACCTCCTCTGGCAGCTTGTTCCATACACACACCACCTTTGTGTGAAAAAGTTACTCCTCAGATTAAATCTTTTCCCCTTCACGAACCTGTCCTCTGGTCCTCGATTCCTCCATTCATAGTCATAGTCATATGACACAGAAACAGGCCCATTGGTACAATTCATTCCTGCCAATGAAAATGCCCCATCTAAGCTCATCCCATTTGCCCACATTTGGTTGGTCTGTCTGTCTGTCTGTCTGTCTGTCTGTCTGTCTGTCTGTCTGTCTGTCTGTCTGTCTGTCTGTCTGTCTGTCTGTCTGTCTGTCTGTCTGTCTGTCTGCCTGCCTGCCTGTCTGTTCTATTCTATTCTATACATAACTAAAACTCTGATCTTGTTATCTTTCGGTTTGGTGGTCTTTCTATTTGCGCAAAAATGGTTTGCGATAACGTTACAATTTTTCACCAGTTCACTCACCGTTCTCCTGTGCTGCGAGTGCACCAAGTTTTGTTCCGATTGGTTGTAAAAGTTAGCGAGGTTTAAAAATCTTTAAAACCGCGCGTGCGCAGTTCGAACTCTTACCCCTGCCAGTCGGCGCCGTGCGGATTAGTCTCTTCTGCTGTCCGCCCCTTCCTGCGCAATTGCATCTTTACTGGAGCTGAGGGTGGCCGGCGGAAGTTTCCAACCGGACTTTCGGAGGGACCGAAAGCAGCCCGCCCCCAGCAGCAACCCAGCATCTGAAACCCGACCCAGCCCAGAGTCGGAGACCCAGCCCAGTCGGAGATGTCACCGATGTCGACAAACGGAATGCGGAGACTCTGATCCCGGTAGAGAGAACAACCAGGACTAGCACCTCCCCCCCCACCATGATGCCCCCCTCTCCCCATGGCTCTTCCCCCGTCTTTTCTCCAAGCTCACTCCCCCCCCCCAGCCACACATCCCCCCACACAAATACCCCCACCCACACTCCCCCACTCACCATCCCGCCCACACCCCCCTGCCCTCAAAATTTCCCCCTACCCCACAACCCCCCTTACCCCACAACCCCCCCGGCACACAACCCCCTGCCCGCACTGCCCTGCCTCCACAAATCCTCCCGCTCCCACAACCCCCCCACCCCCACAACCCCTCTGCCCCCACAATGAGCCGCACCTGCGCAGTTAGGGGCTAGGGTGAGTGGTGGAATATTGGGTTGGGGAATGGGTTGCGTTGGGGGACCACACCTCCCATGTGACTGGGACCCAACGGGTTCCACTTGGCCTAGTATCCCATTAAACCTATCCTAATCATGTACCTGTCCAAATGTCTTTCAAATGCTGTTATTGGACCTGCTTCAACCACATCTGGCTGTATCATCATGACGTGATACTCATCTTTGTGTATTTTTAAAGTAGGGATTGATAGGTCCTTGATTAATAGCGGTGTCAAAACCTACGGCTACAAGGCAAGTGAATGGGGTTGAGAGAGAAAGATAGATCAGCCATGACTGAATGGAGGAGCAGACTCGACGGGTTGAATGGCCCAATTCTGCTCCTACGTCTTATGAACTTTATATCCACCATTCTCTAAAAAGTTGTGCCTCAGGTTCATCTAAACCTTTCCCCTCTCACCTTGCATCTGTCTGTTTTTTTGATTCCCCTATCCCAGGCATTCACCCGAGCTATTCCTCTTACCTGAAAGACTGTTTAATGAAACGGGATGTAATTAGGGTTGTCGTTTTAGTTTCCATGTCTAACCATTTGATCCTGTGTGTATCAATTTGTTCAATGTGGCTGGCGGAACTGATTCTATTTGATGGCTTACAAGTAACAGTGATTTTGCTTAATCAATACAAGGTTGCATGTACATGTGAATTAGTGCTTATATGTAGTTAATGGTCAATATTTTAAATTGAAACTTTTGGCTGGTTCAACGACTCTAGTTAGAAGGTAGAATATAGAACAGAACAGCAAAGGAACAGGCCCTTCAACCCTTCAACCCACAATGTCTGGGCTAAACATGTTGCCAAGTTAAACTAATCTCCTCAGTCTGCACATAATCCATATCTCTCCATTCCCTGCATATCCATGTGCCCATCCAAAAGCCACTTAAATGCCAGCCTCCAGCTCCACCCTTGGCACCACGTTCTGGAGACTCACCACCCTCTGCGTGTAAAAAACATGTTTAGATGCAGCATGAGTCAACAATCAGTCGTCTGCACACTAGTTCTATGTTATCTCACATACTACACAATAGTGGCAATTTACAAAAATCAATTCACCTACAAACCTGCACGTAATTGCAATGTGGGAGGAAACTAGTGCACCCGGAGAATACCGACGCGTTCACAGGGAGAACGTGTAACTCGATGCAGACAACACCCATAGTCAGGATCGAACCCAGGTCTCTGGTGCTGTAAGGCATCAACTCTACCGCTGCGCCACCGTGCCGCCCCTAGCAGAGTCTGAAGACGTGTCCCGACCCAAATATTCATGCTCTCCAACAATGCTGCCTGACTCACTGAGTTACTCTAGTACTTTGTGTCTCTTTTTGCCAAAGGAGGTAGATAAGGGACAGAGGTTTCGGGGTAACGTGAGGGGGAACTTCTTTACTCAGAGGGTGGTGGCTGTGTGGAATGAGCTTCCAGCAGAAGTGGTGGAGGCAGGATCGATTTTAACATTTAAGAGTAAAGTGGATAGGTATATGGACGTGAAGGGAATGGAGGGGTATGGTCTGAGTGCAGGTAGATGGGACTAGGGGAAAACAAATGGTCGGCACGGACTGGAAGGGCCGAGAGGGCCTGTTTCCGTGCTGTAATTTTTATATGTTATATATGTTATATGGCAGGTACCGTAACAACATTTAAAATAAATATGGATACATGGATTGGAAAGAGTGATATAGACCAAATGTGGTACTAGCTTAGATGAAGCACCTTGGTCGGCATGGACAAGTTAGGCCAAAAGGCCCGTTTGACTCAATGATTCTTCTTATAGTTAATACCTGGTAATCCAGGCTGATAGACCTTTTGGTAAACCTCCTCTGCACAATCTCCAAAGCCCCCAAATCCTTCTTGCAATGGGGCAACCAGAACTGCACACAATGCGAACTAAGCAAAGTCCTATAAAGCTGCAACTTGACTTCCTGACTGTAATTCAATGCCCTGACCAATGAAGGCAAGTATACCGTATCTCTTCTTTAATATTCTAATCAACTTGTATTGCTGCTTTCAGAGAGCTATGGACTTGGAAAGGTCAGGTTTGAGTTTAGTTACATGTGCCGAGGTACAGTGAAAAGCTTTTGTTGCATGCTACCCAGCCAGCAGAAAGATAATACATGATTACATTTACAGTGTATCGATACATGATAACCATATAACCATATAACATATAACAATTACAGCACGGAAACAGGCCCTCTCGGCCCTTCCAGTCCGTGCCGACCATTTGTTTTCCCCTAGTCCCATCTACCTGCACTCAGACCATACCCCTCCATTCCCTTCACGTCCATATACCTATTCACTTTACTCTTAAATGTTAAAATCGATCCTGCCTCCACCAATTCTGCTGGAAGCTGATTCCACACAGCCACCACCCTCTGAGTAAAGAAGTTCCCCCTCACGTTACCCCGAAACCTCTGTCCCTTAATTCTCATGTCATGCCCTCTTGTTTGAATCTTCCCTACCCTCAATGGGAAAAACGTATCCACGTCAACTCTGTCTATCCCTTTCATCATTTTAAAGACCTCAATCAAGTCCCCCCTTAACATTCTGCGCTCCAAAGAATAAAGACCTAACTTGTTCAACCTTTCTCTGTAACATAGTTGCTGGAACCCTGGCAACATTCTAGTAAATCTCCTCTGTACTCTCTCTATTTTATTGACATCCTTCCTATAACTAGGCGACCAAAATTGTACACCATACTCCAGAATTGGTCTTACCAATGCCTTGTACAATTTTAACATTACTTCCCTACTCCTATATTCAATGCTCTGATTTATAAAGGCCAGCACACCAAAGGCTTTCTTTACCACCCTATCTACATGCGATTCCACCTTCAGGGAACTATGCACAGTTATTCCTAGATCCCTCTGTTCCACAACATTCCTCAATTCCCTACCATTTACCATGTACGTCCTATTTTGATTTGTCCTGCCAAGATGTAGCACTTCACACTTAACAGCATTAAACTCCATCTGCCATCTTTCAGCCCACTTTTCCAAATGGCCCAAATCTCTCTGTAGACTTTGAAAATCTACCTCATTATCCACAACACCACCTATCTTAGTATCATCTGCATACTTACTTATCCAATTTTCCACCCCATCATCCAGATCATTGATGTACATGACAAACAACAGTGGACCCAACACAGATCCCTGAGGCACCCCACTGGTCACCGGCTTCCAACCTGACAAACAGCCATCCACCATTACTCTCTGACATCTCCCATTCAGCCACTGTTGAATCCATCTTGCTACTCCGCCATTAACACCCAAAGATTGAACCTTCTTAACCAACCTTCCATGGGGAACCTTGTCAAAGGCCTTACTGAAATCCATATAGGCAACATCCACTGCTTTACCCTCATCAATTTCCCTAGTTACCGCTTCAAAAAATTCAAGAAGGTTTGTCAAACATGACCTTCCAGGCACAAATCCATGTTGACTGTTCCTGATCAGGCCCTGTTTATCCAGATGCTTATATATATAATCTCTAAGTATCCTTTCCATTAATTTGCCCACCACTGACGTCAAACTAATAGGTCTATAATTGCTAGGTTTTTTCTTTGAACCCTTTTTAAACAATGGAACAACATGCGCAGTACGCCAATCCTCCGGCACTTTTCCCGTTTCTAATGACATTTGAAATATTTCTGTCATAGCTCCTGCTATCTCTACACTAACTTCCCTCAATGTCCTAGGGAATATCCTGTCAGGACCTGGAGACTTATCCACTTTTATATTTTTCAAAAGTGTCAGTACTTCCTCCTCTTTGAATCTCATAGTTTCCATAGCTACTCTACTTTTTCCCCTTAACTCACCGAGTTCAATATCCTTCTCCTTGGTGAATACCGAAGAAAAGAAATTGTTCAATATCTCCCCCATCTCTTTTGGCTCTGCAGATAGCTGTCCATTCTGGTTCTCTAATGGTCCAATTTTATCCCTCGTTATCCTTTTGCTATTAATATAGCCGTAGAAACCCTTTGGGTTTACTTTCACCTTTCTTGCCAAAGCAACCTCATATCTTCTTTTAGCCTTCCTAATTTCTTTCTTAAGATTCTTTTTACATTCGTTATACTCCTCTAGCACCTCATTTACTCCATACCTCCTATAATTATTGTAGATATCTCTCTTTTTTCGAAACAAGTGTCCAATTTCCCTTGAAAACCATGGCTCTTTCCAATTTTTACTATTTCCTGTTGAACCTAACAGGGACATAAAGATAAAGGGAATATCACGAATAAGGTTTAGTGCAAGATAAAGTCCAGTAAAGTCCAATCAATGATAGTCTGAGGGTCTCTAATGAAGAAGATGGTAGGTCAGGACAGCTCTCTAGTTGTTGGTAGGATGGTACAGTTGCCTGATAACAGTTGTGAAGAAACTGTCCGTGAATCTGAAGGTGTGCGTTTTCACACATCTATACTTTTTGCCCGATGGGGGAGGGAGTGGCCAGGGTGTGACTCGTCCTTGATTATGCTGCTGGCCTTGCTGAGGCAGCATGCAGTGTAAATGGAGTCATTGGAAGAGATGTTGGTTTGTGCGCTGGTCTGGGCTGCGTCCACAATTCTCTGCAATTTCTTTCGGTCCTGCGAACTGTTCCTAAACCACGCCATGATGCATCCCAAAAGTGCTGTGGTAACTACTATGACATACCCTCAGTGGTCAGCTAGTGCTCTTCAGCATAACCCAACAAGTATTTCCAGCACAGAACAGTTTTTTTCACATTTCTAGCATTTATAGATTTTTTTGCCTAACTCATGTTTTGCACGTTCGCAGAATTTGTAAAAGTTACCACAGCAGTTTGAATCTGACACATTCTTTAACGCCTACACCTTATTAGAGAACTTATGGAGAAACTGAAGTGTCAACATATGGAGAGATGACTTAATAAACAGCTTGGCACATTTCAACATGAAACAGATAAATTAACTGATACACTTTGACAGAATTTTTTTTTAAAAGATAAATAAAGTGGAAGTGATTATTCTTCAGTATCAAATAACCTTGATAACCTGATTATTATTTTTTATGAAATCAGCACAATTGGAGCCAGTTGGATCTACTTTAATCCTGAGTATTGGATTTTGGGAATAAAGTCAACATATGGACACTGTGCTATTAGCAAGTTACAGTGGTATGACAAAAATAAAGATCAACACAAAATACTGGAGTAGATGAGTGGGTCAAGCAGCGTCTCTGGACAGAAGGAATGGGTGATATTTTGGGTCGAGACCCTTCTTCAGACAGTCTCAGACCAAGATGTCACCCATTCCTACTGTCCAGAGATACTGCCTGTCCCACTGAATTACTCCAGTATTTTGTATCTATCAAGTCAAGTCAAGTCACATTTATTTATATAGCACATTTAAAAAACAACTCTCGTTGACCAAAGTGCTTTACATTTGTTATAAGAATAGTATACACAAGCAAACTACTCGCTCAGAGGACGTCAGGAAAGGCTTGGGAGACCAGATAAGTTTTTAATCTAGACTTAAGGGAGTCGATGGAGGGGGCAGTTCTGAGGGGGATGGTGTTCCACAGTCTAGGAGCGGCGACCGCAAAGGCGCGGTTGCCCCTGTGCTTATCTATCTTTGGTGTAAACTAGCATCTACAGTTCCATTATACATATGAAAAAAGGATGAAGTTTTGTCTCAATTATGGCTTTATTGGCTTCTGTCCACACACAATGCAGCTGTAGGTACAGCTCCCTTTGACTCAATCACAGTGATACGCCCGATGGCATGTCTTCAGTTCAAATGTGCAATCTAAAGGAATTTTCTTCCTGAATCCGAGCACTTCCTGTATATAAATAGTGAAAATTGTTGTCAGTACAAAGTTGTTATGAAAGTTTCTGTTTCATTTTCTTGCATAGCTTTCTGAAAATAGAAGAAATGTTCTCTTCTGTTTTAGAGGAGGTAGTGGATCTTTTCCTTATTTGGCACATGGACCACACGCTGGAACTCAAAGCAATTCTATTAGTTCCTTTCCCCCGCTCAGCCTGTAATCTCTTCTCCCCAACATACCCAACAACTCTCTCGACCTATTCACATGATGAGTAGGTTATAGTGACCGTTTAATTCAGCTCATCATCGGTCTGTGGGAGTAAACGGGAGAACACAGGGAAAGTCACAGAGAACGTGGGAACTCCACACTGACAGCTGTTGACTTTAGAGAGTTTAGACTTTAGAGTTACAGCGCAGAAACAGGTCCTTCAGCCCATCAAGTCCGTACCTACCAGCAATCCCCACAAACTATCACTGGGGACAATTTACAGAAGCCATAAAACTTACAAACCTGTACATCTTTGGAGTGTGGGAGGAAACCGGAGCAGCCGGAAAAAACCCCACTGTGCCACTGTGCCACTCCAGACCTCAGGACAAAATCAACATCACTGGAACATATCACTGTCATGCCAGTGTGCTTCCTGGCAGAAATCTTTGGAATTATGGAAGGGTTTGACAAGATAGATATGTAGAAAATGTTTCCAATGGCAGGTGAGTTCATGGCTCCAGTAACCCAGGTTTGGTACTGACCTCCAGCGCTGTTGTTACAAAGGTTGCACAATATCTCACTGATTGCACGGGTTCCCCTGGGCACCCTGGTCTCATCCCGAGTCCCAGAGTTGTGCTGATTGTTGGGTTAGCTGACCACTGTAAACTGCTTCACATAGAGAGTGTAAGACCCAGATGGGTGTCATGGGCAGGTGTGGGGAAATAGTTTATGGGGAACTCAGTGGAAGAATGGGAGACAGCATGGACACCAAGCTGAACATCTCAAAGCTATTAGTTCATAAGTTCAACATTGAAGATGGACACAAAATGATGGAGATACTCAGCGGGACAGGCAGCATCTCTGGAGAGAAGGAATAGGTAACATTTCAGGTTTCTTCAGACCCATTCCTGTTACTCCAGCATGTTGTGTCTATCTTGGGTGCAAACCAGCTTCGGCAGTTCCTGCCTACACAGTTTATATGTTCATAAGTAGCAGGAGCAGAATTAGGCCATTTGGCCCATCATGTCTACTTTGCCATTCAATCTTGGCCGATCTTTTCCCCTCTCAACACTGTTCTTCTGCCTTCTCCCCATTATAATGGAATATAAAATATGTGAGGAGAACCATTGGATACAAATGCCAGATGGGGCCTCAAAGACAGACTGGAATTTAGGAGAAACATTCTTACTTGGAGGAAACGATATATGAGCACCATCGCAAGAGTCACCAGGAATAACTAGTGTTGTCACATTAAACATCATCTGCTTTCTTGCACATAATGAAATCAGTATGCCCATTAAAGCCATGAGTAATACATTACAGGTGGTATATTAAAGAGAGTAGGGCCAGCACAGTGGTGCAGTGGTGGAGCTGCTGCCTTACAGCGCCAGGGACCAAGGTTTGAACTTGACTACGGGTGCTGTCTATACAGAGTTTGTACGTTCTCCCTGTGACCTGCGTGGGTTTTCCCCAGGTGCTCCGGATTATTCCCACACTACAAAGACGTACAGGTTTGTAGGTTAATTGGGTTTGGTAAAATTGTAAATTGTTCCTATTATGTGTAGGATTGTGCTGGTGTACGGGGTATTCGCTGGTTGGCATGGATCGATGGGCTGATGGTCCTGTTTCCATGCTGTATGTCTAATGCCTAAAGTAAAATGGAAATCAATAGCTTAATAATTAGTACAATGTACTTTGATTTTGCAGTATTTACAAAAGGGTACATTCTATGTGATTCTACAATGGAATTAATTATGAACCAGAATTCAAGTAATTCTATTGCGTGACCCATATCTCTCTCAGGGAGATACTCTGGCTCTCCTGGTATATTGACCTTTTACTA
This sequence comes from Okamejei kenojei, assembly GCA_035221665.1. Taxonomy (NCBI): domain Eukaryota; kingdom Metazoa; phylum Chordata; class Chondrichthyes; order Rajiformes; family Rajidae; genus Okamejei; species Okamejei kenojei. Next base: position 2,107,024 of record CM069164.1, read on the forward strand.
CTGAGTGAATCGGTTGCTTTGAATGAAGTGTTAATTAGGATGTCGTGTATAGCTATATGAAACGGTGTCTCTTGTTTCTGTTAAATGCGAGTCTGACTGCTCTGGAAACAGCAATCTGATGTGTACCTTGAAAGGAAATCTGCCCATCACCTTAAACCACCAAGCTGCAGTTTGCACAGGATGATTGAAGGCATCTGAGTGGTTATTGATCACAACCGTGTCTTGTATTTGGATTAAAAAGCTGTAAAATTGAACATTTCACAAGCTACTAGGCTTTGAGTTTTAAAGTTAATTCCTACGCCTGAATAGAATATATAAATAGGCAAAGGACAAAAACTACACCCGGAGATCAAATATGTTAATCCGGGGGAACCTGTGATGGGGCCAGCACAATGACTTCAGGTTTCTGCAACTTTGTTGAGCGCAAAGCTTTGGAATGTGGACTGGAGTTTTATGTATGTGGGAAGCACAAAACTGTCTACAGCTCATTGTATTCCATGCCCAGTTTTCTGTCTTTGTCAGGAAAAATCATATCTGGTGTAAAATGGATTGTCAGTTTATAATGAAGTAATGTTGTTCTCCTGCTATTCATCAGTTTCACCCCCATGGCCTTTATTCCTGGGGTTGGCATACAGTTGGAGACTGAGTCCATTGTCATCTGGTTGTGAGCCTGGAAAATGTGGCATTGTTGCTGCGTTTGTTATCAGCAAAGTCTTCATTCAGCTCTAGTTCGAACCTGCATCCCTAATGAGAAACAACAGCAAGTGCAGCTGGTTTACCGACCACCTGGAATAGAATGTGTGATTGAATAATATGGAACTGATCACATGAAACATGGATTTAGTTCCGAGCATCACCAATATTCTGCATTCCAGCAGAGAATGAGAAGCAATATCTGTTTTTAACTGAATCAGTGCTCACTTGTTGCGCACGTTTCTACACAGTTGACGTTAGAGGTAATTGAGCCGTGTTTTCAGTCCATTCATGGATAGTTATTTTATTTTTGCATTTGCATTTTCCACAGTGGCGCAGCGGTAGAGTTGCTGCCTCACAGTGCCTGAGTCACAGGTTCAATCCTGACTAAGGGGGCCTTCTTCAGACGAAGGGTGTCGACCCAAAACGTCAGCCAATCCTTCTATCCAGAGATACTGCCTGTCCTGTTGAATTACTCCAGCTCTTTGTGTCTATCTTAAGTTATTGGGCAAGTAATCTGAGGCATGAATTCAAATCCCATGATGGAAGCTCAGGAAGCTAATTCAAGTAAATAAATAAATAAGACATTTAACGGAAAAGCACTTCACCATAAGCAGGAAATGGTCAGATGGTTGTAAAACCCTGTTTGCTGCCAGAGTGTTGTTGTCAAGCTGGAAAGGGTACAGAGAAGATTTAAGAGGATGTTGCCAGGACTCGAGGGCCTGAGCTATAGGGAAAGGTTGAGTAGGCTAGGTATCTATTCTTGGAGTGCAGGAGGATGAGGGGTGATCGTATAAAACCATGAGAGGAATAGGCCGGGTAGATGCACAGAATCTCTTGCCCAGAGTCGGGGAATCGAAGACCAGAGGATATAGGTTTGAGGTGAAGGGGAAAATATTTAATAGGAATCTGAGAGGTAACTTTTTCACACAAAGAGTGGTGGGTGTATGGAACAAGCTGCCAGAGGAGGAAGTTGAGGCTGGGACTATCCCAATGTTTAAGAAACAGTTAGACAGGTTTGGATGAATATGGACCAAATACAGGCAGGTGGGACTACTGTAACTGGGACATGTTGGCCATTGTGGGCAAGTTGTGCTGAGGTGCCTGTTTCCATGCTGTGTCACTTTATGACTCTATGTCAGGTAAGGTTGATTTGTAACTTTAGACTGAACAGTTGTAGGGACCTGGGACTGGACAATAGGTGGCAGATTTAGCAGGGATGACCTCATGCTATTAAAAAGGAATGTTCAGCAGATAAAGGGGCATCTCTGGAAAAGGTAGAGTTTAGTTTAGAGCATGGAAATGGGCCCTTCGGTCTAACAAGTCTCGGTTGACCATCGATCCGTTCACACTAGTTCTCTGTCATCCCACTTTCGCATCCACTCCCTACACACTAGCGGCAATTTACCAATCAACCAAAACAAAACCCGCTCGTCTTTGGGATGTGGGAGGAAACCGGAGCACCTGGAGGCAACCCTCATGGTCGCAAGGAGAACGTGCAAACTCCACACTAACAACACTAACGAGGATTGAACCAAGGTCTCTGGTGCTATGAGACAGCAGCTCTACCAGCTGCATCATTGTGCCACAATAAAGGCAGACATAGCGTTATACAATATGGAGACAATTTGCCCATGCCAACCATGATGCCTCATCTACACTAGTGCCACGGGACACAGCGGCACAGCAGTGGAGTTGCTGCTTTACAGCGGCAGAGACCTGGGTTCAATCTTATCTACGGGTGCTGTCTGTACAGAGTTTGCACGTTCTCCCTGTGACTGCTTTTCTCAAGGTGATCCAGTTTCCTCCCATATTCCAAAAATATGCAGTTTGTAGGTTAATTGGCTTCTGTAAATTGTCCCTCGTGTGTAGGATAGAACTATCCTACAACGGTAGTATAGTGTATGGGTGATCAATGACCAATGAATTTAGTGGGCCGAAGGGCCTGTCTACACTCAGTTGAAAGTGTGTTAAAAACATAGACAAGGGATGCGCACAGTCACAAGGAACTGCTAGAGTAATTCAACGGGACAGGCAGCATCTCTGGAGGACATGGATAGGCAGGGTTTCAGAACGGGACAACTTCTTCAGATGTCTTCATAGATTGCACGTCCTTGCACTAATGTCCGTTGTTTGTGAAGTTGACATCATCCTGTGGCACAAACTATGAGGAATCTCACTCATTCTGAGGTAGAAGTCATTCTAACTTCTCTAATCTCTAGATTGGTGGAACATCAACTAGGGTGACATGGTGACACAGCGGTAGAGTTGCTGCCTTACAGCGCCAGAGACCCGGGTTTGATCCTGACCACCAGTGCTGTCTGCATGGAGTTTGCACGTTCATCATGACTGCGTAGTGTTTTCTCTGGGTGCTCCGGTTTCCTCCAACACTCCAAAGATGTGCGGGTTTGTAGGTTAATTGGCATCAGGAAGTTGTAAAATTGTGCCTAGCGTGTAGGATAGTATTACTGTACGGGGTGATCGCTAGTTGGTACGGATCGGTGGGCCGAAGGGCCTATGTTTCTGCGGTACATCTCTAAAATCTAAAGTAAAGTCTAAATCACGTTTCATACGAGCAAAATGATTCTCATGCAGACTTTGGCACAAACAATAGGTGCAAATGAATCCAATTTCTCGGGATAACTGCAAGGTTTTATATCTGTGATCTGCTGCCCCTTTGTTTCTTTGTATCTTGTGCTCTGGAATAGGAATTGAATTTTAAACATAAAAGTCTTGTGAAATTTTCCATTTTGCTGCTTTTTATTAGAAGGTGCACTGGATGAGCAGTAAACACATTAACGGATCTGTAAAGGGATGCTGTTACTGGGGGAAACAATTCACTGAACTGTCAGTGCAGCAACACAACAGTAAAACAAAGTGACAGATCTTTAAAAATAAATAGAAAATGAGAAGACAGTGAGAACAGCATCGGAGCAAACATTAACCACCCTCGTTAACACCGTCAATGGTTGGCATAATTCCAAATAATCACCACATTCCAAATGTAGGTTCAAGAATCTGAACAAAACGTTTCACCAGACAGGGACAAAAATCAATCTGTATTTTCAGCCGATGCAAGAAGAAATAACAATATCAAATGTGTAGGAAGGAAGTGCAGATGCTGGTTTAAGCTGAAGGTTGACACAAAAAGCTGGAGTAACTCAGCGGGACTGGCAGCATCTCTGGAGAAAAGGAATAGGTGATGTTTCAGGTCGAGATCTTTCTTCAGACTGAGAGACAGGGGAAAGGAAAACTAGAGATGCAGACAGTGATGTAGAGAGATATAGAACAAATGAATGAAAGATATGCAAAAAAGTAACAATGACAAAGGAAACAGGCGATTGTTAGCTCAGGGCTAGGTGAAAACGAGTGCAGACAATGAGACTCAACAAGATGACTTGAAGTTAGTGCGACTTGGGTGGGGGAGGGATGGAGAGAGAGGGGATGCAAGGGTTACAATAGGAAATAACAGTCCTGCTGCTCAAATGTTTACAATGCAGTGACTCCAACTATCCCGCTGAAAGGGCATTTTTGCAAAATCTCCCGCTCTCCCGCTTGAGATATAATTTCTCCCGCCCGGGAGGGAGAAATTATATCTCAAGCGGGAGAGCGGGAGATTTTGCGAAAATGCCCTTTCAGCTGGCGATCTCCCGCCGAAAGCGGGAGAGTTGGAGTCACTGACAATGCATTTTCGAAACTCAAAGTTGCACTAGGCAGATCAACCTCTGCTGTGGCAACAGTTCTGTGGATGCACATTGTACCTTATATCTTGTGGTCATCACTTCCGAGTAGTCCACCAGGGACGATACTGGATGTTGGACAATTTATACTGGACAATCTTTACATTTACCAAGCCAATTAACCTACAAACCTGTACGTCTTTAGAATGTGGGAGGAAACCGAAGATCTTGGAGAAAACCCACGCAGGTCACGGGGAGAACGTACAAACTCCGTACAGACAGCGTCCGTAGTCGGGATCGAACCCGGGTCTCCGGCGCTGCATTTTTGGCGTAATGCAGCAACTCTACCGCTGTGCCACCGTAACTGTAAATACGTGCTTACTGATGACATGGTTTTCACTGTGCTTTGATGCACGTGACAATAAGTAAACTAAATTAAAAGGTGATGGATGCACTTCATATCTGGCCCCTCCACCTATTGCCACCCTTGCCTGGTGTACCAGCATTGTACCTGGATGGGCTGCTGACCTAGTAAAAGGGTCAATTCTGGTCATATTTTCATTTGTTTTTTTTTTAATTTTGCATTTTATTTGCTTTTAATTATTTTACAATGGGTTAAAGTTTAACAATTTATTATTGTTTCCTTTTTAACAATTTTATAGGATAGCGTAACTGGTAGAGCTGCTGCCTCACAGTGCCTGGGGTCCAGGTCCTGACCTCGAGTGCTGTCTGTGTGGAGTTTGTACGTTCTCCCCGTGACCACGTGGGATTCCACTGTGTGCTCTGGTTTCCTCCCACATCCCAAAGACGTGTGCATCTGTCGGTTAATTGGCCTTTGTAAATTCCCCCCAGTGTGTAGGAAGTGGATGAGAAAGTGGGATCACATAGAACTTGTGTGGATGGTTGGCATGGACTCAGTGGGCTGAAGGGCCTGTTTACCTTCTGTATCTCTAAACTCTAAACTAAACTAAACTCTTATCTCTTCTAAACAATAGTCTTGTTTTTAATGTATTTAAATCCATTTTAAGGCAGGGAAGGACAAGGATTTATGATGAGGGGGGAAGATTTAATAGGAATCTGAGGGGTAACCGTCTTGGTGGTGGGTGTATGGAACGAGCTGCCTGGACGAGGTAGCTGAAGCAGGGACTATCGCAACGTTTAAGAAACATTTAGACAGGTACATGGATAGGACAGGTTTAGACAATACACAATCAACAATAGACAATAGGTACAGGAGTAGGCCATTCAGCCCTTCGAGCCTGCACTACCATTCAATGTGAACATGACTGATCATCCACAATCAGTACCCCATTCCTGCCTTCTCCCCATATCCCCTGACTCGGCTATCTTTAAGAGTTTTATTTAACTCTCTTGAAAGCATCCAGACAACCGGCCTCCACCGCCTTCTGACGCAGATAATTCCACAGACTTACAGCTCTCTGTGTGAAAATGTTTTTTCCTCATCTCCATTCAAAATGGCTTACCCCTTATTCTTAAACTGTGGCCCCTGGTTCTGAGGAATATGGGCCAAATGCAGGCAGGTGGGTCGAGTGTGGATGGGACATGAGGGCTGGTGAGGACAAGTTGGGCCGAAGGGTCTGTTTCCACGCTGTATCACTCTATGACTCACGAGGGTGTCACATGTTATGGAAGAAAGGCAGGAGAATGGGGTTAGGAGAGCTAGATCAGCCATGATGGGCCAAATGGCCTTTCTACTCCTATCACTTATGATCTTATGACTCAATGACTCTGTGCCTCTGTCAGCAGTAGGGTGGGGGGGGGGCAGGGAGCATCAACTGAACTTCCTGGGTCCTGAGGCCAGACTGCCACTTGGCCCCTTGAGGAGAGGGAGGGCAGTGGAGACCCTAGTATAGTGGATGGGGTCATGTCATGACAGTGCAGTCATGTGCGACCTGGCATGGAAAGGGCTGGTGGACTGTTAGACCCACCCTGACCCAAACCATGAAACCCTCTCTCAGAGCGTGCGGGCTGGTGGCACTGGGCGATACCAGCCTCACCAGCGATGCCCACTGCATCACTGGATCCAGTAAGGAGATGCAAGCAGCATTAAAACTGCTGAACCATGCTGCAAAGATCCACGCGAGTCATTGATCATTTCTTTGTCTTGAGCAGGGTCTGCAGATCGGAACCAGGGAGCTGGAGGAGATGGGAGGCAAGTTCTGCACGGCACTGCTGAAGTTGTCACCCAACATGCCACTGACGTGCCAGGATGCTGCCCTACTCAATCTGGATAGCGAGCTGAACAATGACAAGATCTTATCACGCAAGTAAGTCAGGGTTGTTCATTGTACAGTTATGGAATGATTTATAATGTTCATTGTCAGTGAAGGACTCATAGAGCTGTACAGCACAGAAACAGATAAATCAGCCAACCTTGACCATGTTGACCCAGTTAGCACACGGTGCTGCTCCCGTTTGCTTGCATTAAGCCCATAGCTCACAAAACCCTATATTCTATAAACCCTCAATCTCCATTCCAGTTCACATTTATTTTAAAAGTTGAAATTTTATCTACTTATAATGTTTCATTTGTCATCTCGGACCAGATGTGGACTACCCTCTTAATGCAAAGGTTGCCCCTGAGGTCCCTCTCACTCCCCTCACCTTGAACCTATATCCTCTAGTTTTCGAATTCACCACCTAAATCGTATATGTGATTTTCCTGGTAACTGATGGTACATATTCAATATTTGAGAAACATATCCAGTACCCACTAGGACAGGATGGAGGGGGAGAGAAGATGATGTACAGCAGTGAGTGGACCCAGTCAGACCTCGTGTTTGGATTGTAAAGGAGGTCCACCATTGTGAGAGAATGGTAGATGTAGCACAGAGACTGATGGGATGGAAGCCCCAAGCCCAGGCACCCCCAGAATCAACCAAACCCAAACTCAGTCACAAACTCAGACCCAGACAATCTCAGACGCAATCTCAGACAGTCCCAGACTCAATCCCAGACTCTCTTTTGGGCCTGTCTCACTTAGGCGATTTTTCAGTTGACTGCCGCGGCTGTCTGAGTGAAATTCACATGGTACAATGACAATGTGGTACAGACACACACCACGATGAACAGGATGGCATTGTAAGCACAGTGTATGGTAAGTCTTTTAAAAGAGGGAGGGAGAGGGGGGATAAGGTGGAGAAGAGGGGAGAAGGAGCGGAGACAACTTTTAAGAAGCCAGAGATACACGGCTGTGAAGATCGGCGGACATTAATATTACTGGTCGGTTCTCCTTGGATCTGAAAACTACGTTTTATGGGTGTTTTTCCCAATGAGCCAATGAAGTTCACCGGTCAGCACCGGCCACAACCTACGAGAACCTTTGACCTCCTGGCAACCCACTAGGACCTCGTGGCGACTCACCTACGGCACGAGAATTCTCGCTACTCTTGTGAAATTCTAGACCATAATGCGGCCGCGACTAGTTCCCAGAATGCGGGAATTCCTCACGACCATGAAGGCGACTCCCCGGCAACCACCCGTGAACATGTGACGACCATATGACGACGCATAGTCTCCTAAACGGTCGCCTAAGTGGGACAGGCCCATAAGTCTCAGACTCAGTGCCAGATGAAGTTCCAGACACAATCGCAGAATCAATCTCACTCAGACTCAGACTTTGTCTCAGACCCAGACTCAGACAGCCCCAGACTTAGACACTCAGACCCAGACTCAGACAGTTCCAGACTTAATCTCAGTCCCAGACTCAGTCCGAGACTCAGTCCCAGACTCAGACAGTCCCGATTTCAGTCACCATCTTTAGGTGCATAGAAGTGTTTATTTTCCGTAGAACCGTCATTGCAAAATACAAGCGTACACAAAAGGCTGGAGAAACTCAGCGGGTGCAGCAGCATCTAAGGAGCGAAGGAGATAGGTGACGTTTCGGGTCGAGACCCTTCTTCAGACTGGTCAGGGATCATGGAAACGAGAGATATAGACGGTGATGTGGAGAGATAAAGAACAATGAATGAAAGATATGCAAAAAAGTATCGATGATAAAGGGAACAAGCCATTGTAAGCTGTTTGTGGTGTGAAAATGAGAAGCTAGTGCGACTAGGGTGGGGGAGAGAGATAGAGAGAGAGTGAATGCCAGAGCCCGAGGGCTGAGGGAGAGGTGGGAAGGGGAGGAGACAGCAAGGGTTAACAGAATTGAGAAAATTCAATGTTCAACAGAATTGAGAAAAATTGATTGCAAAATACAACCTGTCTCTCCCTCCAGAAACCAGAAATGAATCTGAGTTTTGTTTAGTAGGTAAACTGGCATAATGAGCTGGCAGTTGAATCTTGTATTCAGCATTGTTGCCAATACTGTGTCCTCCTGACCTATTCAACACTTAAAGCAGAGTTTTCTGTAAATTCACTTTGCACTAACGTAGGTGACCCACTCACCTACAGACCTTGCACTGTCTACCTACCAGAGATGTTGGTTGTGTACAGCAGAGCCCAGCCAGCTCTTGCAACATGTGGTGGACCATGTAACCTGCTCCACACAATGCACTGTCGATAGCTTGTGTATCTGTACAATTGCCTCAGCTATTACAGTAGCTATGAGACACATGTGCCTCATTCAAATGTGTCTAATTAGATTTTTGATTAGAAAATAAAAGTGAAGTAGGAGATGTCTTTGGAGGGCCATTGATATAATGTGCATGCTCGCTAATTCAGTGTCTGTTGTAAAACAATTGGACGGTAGATTTTTTATTGTTCTGTTGTGATTTTTTCTTTCCTTTGGTTCTAGTTATTGACGGTTTGCTTAAATAATGTAATAATGTGCAGAGTGGGTGAAAATCACAGCCCTCCCGCCCACGGGACTAACGTTGGTCCAGCGGTCTGAATGGCCACTCAGGGTCAACATGGACCAATGACCCAGTTACTGGAGGGAGGCAGCACAGCACGGTGGCGCAGCGGTAGAGTTGCTGCCTTACAGCGCCAGACACCCTGGTTCCATCCTGACCACGGGTGCTGTCTGTACGCAGTTTGTTCCTTCTCCCCGCGACCACGTGGGTTGTGTCCGGGTGCTCCGGTTTCTTCCCACACTCCAAAGACGTGCAGGTTTGCAGGTTAATTGGCTTTTGTAACATAAAATTGTCCCTAGTGTGTGTAGGGTAGTGTTAGTGTGCGGGGATCGCTGGTCGGCATAGACTCGGTGGGCCGAAGGGTCTGTTTCTGAGCTGTATCTCTAAACTAAACTAAATTAAACTAAGCAGCAGCTGGCCAGCTGGGCACGGGCCCAGTAACGTCCGGCCGTGTTGTCCGTGATGATGGAGGCTTGGGTCTGAGTGAATGGAGAGCGGTCACAGTGCAAGTGTGATACCAAAACAAAGACACAAAGTGCTGGAGGTCAAGCGGTGAACATGGAGAGGTAAAATTTCCGGTCAGGACCCTTCACAGACAGCCTGACCCGCTGAGCATTTTGTGTCTTTTTTTCTAAACCAGCATCTGCAGTTCCTTGTTTCTACACGTTGCCCAATGTCTGCTTCATTGACCAGGAATGAGTGGGTTAACATATGATGAGCGTTTGACAGCTTGAGTTTAGAAGGATGAGGGGACACCTCATTGAAACTTAGCGAATATTGAAAGGCCTCGATACAATGGATGTGGAGAGGATGTTTCCACTAGTGGGAGAGTCCAGGACCAGACCTCACAGTCTCAGAATTAAAGGACATTCCTTTTTGGATGAGGAGGAATTCCTGTAGTCAGAGGGCGGTGAATCTGTGGAATAATTAGCCACAGAAGGCCGTGGAGGCCGTCAATGGATATTTTTAAGGCGGAGATAGATAGATAGATTCTTGATTAGTATAGGTGTCTGGGGTAAATGGGAAAACGTAGGACAAAGGGCAAAGGACATTTATTGTCACATACACCAATTGGTGCAGTGAAATCTGAGTATACAACAGTAGTATAACAACATTATAGAATTTAACATTAAGCATAAAAACATAAAAACATCCCCCACGGTGGAATCAACGTTTCCCACAATGGTGAGGGAAGGCAACAAAGTCCAGTTGCCATTCCAAAGTCCAGTCCTCTTCCTCTTGTTCACCCATGGTCGGGCCAATGGAAGCCTCCACAGTCGCCGCAATGGCGGCCCGATGTTAGAGGCCCTCTCACTGGATGATGGAACTCCGGCGTCGGAAGAACACTCTCAGCGGCTTGGAGTTTCCAAATCAGCTGGTTCTTACAGAGACCGTGGCTCCCGGGGTCCACAGACCGAGCTGGGTGGAGCTCAAACACAGGCAACCTCGGTGAAAGATCCCAGGGCTCCGCAATGTTAAAGTCAGCCGCTGGAAACTCCGCAGACCACAGCTCCATGGTGTTCAAGTTGCAGTCCCAGCACGCCGGAGCTTCCAACACGGCGACTCCGGAAAGGCATCGACCGCTCCGTGATGGTACTTCAGTGCTGCGCCGCCGCTGAAGCTGAAGCCCTGGCCGGTCTCCGGCAGGAAAGGCCGCGCCAATCCAGGTGGTGGGCCGCGGGGAGGGGGGCGAAGATGCGGCTCGGAGGAAAGACGCATCCTCGACCATGTAATGACTGTGAAAAACAGTTTTTCACTCCCACCCCCCCCCCCCCCATCTCCCACATAATAGGACCAAAAGACCTCCAAAACAAAAACTTTTTGACAGACTAAAAATGTTAAAAAGCATGACAGGACGAACAGCTGCAGGCGGGGCTGCCACACTCGATGGCGCCCCCACTCGGAAAAGGCAGGAGTTGGGGTTTGGAGGGAGAGATAGATCAGCCATGATTGAATGGCAGAGTAGACTCGATGGGCTGAATGGCCTAATTGATGACTTTATGTATTAGCACCCGATGAGTATCAGTCAGTGACCAGGCTGTGTGAAGGAAGGTACAGTGAGCTGGTGGTATTTCACAGTTAGTTTTTGATCGAGACCCTTCTTCAGACTGACCCGAAACATCACCCATTCCTTCTCTCCAGAGATGCTGCCTGTCCCACTGTGTTACTCCAGCTTTTCGTGTCTATCTTCGGTTTAAGCCAGCATCTGCAGTTCCTTCTTACACAGTTTGTTTCTGATGTTTATTTGTTTACATGGCTGGTGGTACTGCTGCCGATGTTATTGCCTGGTTTACATGGCATTGTGTGGATAACCTGCATGTAGAGCCAGAGACACAGAAACATTGATTTTACTTCGGAGTCACGTGAGTGACTACGTGAAGAAGCCCCGCCAGGCGCATGCGCGTCATTACGTCCGCGCCTGTCGCACTGAACGGGCTGGAGGGCACAGCTCCACCAGCGGGTAAGTAGGAACTTCTAAGGTAAGTGTTTTAAAAACTTTACTTAGAAGTATTTCCACTCCATAAAGCTGGCTCGAGCAGTCAGTAGGAGTGGGGAGTTGGAGCTGTCACTTCCGAAGATCCGTCTTAGCGTGGGTCCAGGGATTCACCAATTTGATCGGGTCGGGAGATAAGCGCGGCAACGCCGGTTCCGATGCCGGGTGCCGTTTTACCGGCAGCAGTTAAAATAGCGTGCTGATTTTCCCCACTAGCTCCATTGACAAAAGGCAGGCCAACTGGAATTTGCTTCAGAATGAGCCTGGGTCCATCTGTTTATTTCCAAGGGTGCTAGCAGACTGAGGCTGCTCCTAGCCATGAAAAGGCAAATACAAAGTCACAGACCTAGGTTCTCTGACAACAATGGTGACTCATCCCCTGATCATACAAGACTGTGGGGGAGGTTGGGAACATGCAGCGGATGCTCCAACCTTCATTACATAAGGGTCCAAGGGCCAGTAATGTCCAAGAGGGCCATACCAAGACCAACATATGGAGGGTCCATATATTGGGGTTCCTTCCAGTGCCTTGTTTAGGACTGGAGGATGCCTCCCTACTATATGATTTGGGAGAAGCGGGCAGATTGCAGCTGACCCTGATGCTGGTGTCCCTGCTTATGTGCAAACACCAGCGAGCACAAGAGCCATGCTCCGGGTGTCTCGGAAATGGCAGTGAGTTGCTATTCCGGAGGGGACTGGTGAATCAATGGAACAATCCCTTGCCAGTGGTATCAATTATGTAGTACCTCACCAGCTCCAGCAAGATATGATGCAAGTGACTGCAAACAAATATGAGACACCTGTGCATTACTGAAAGTGCCTATGGTGACCCAGGTTCTGGGCACCCATGAGTCCTTCTTTGATGGGCCAGGAGGTTCGGTGTTAACACGTCCTCCAACTGGTGGCTGCAGCAATTACTGCATTTGGCACTATGGTCCAAGGGACAATCATTCCTCAAACTCACACAGATATGTTGGGTATTTTATGCAATGCATTTTTCAGGAAATTGCATCAGGGAATATCGCCATCAGGCCAACACTAAACCAAAAATTTGCTGCTCTATGTAGGGCGATTAATGTACAAACACCTGAAATATTGTTTGGAATGGACCTTGTCATGAAAATTCGTGAAATTCATGATGAGGCCAAAGCAATTGGCTTAATGTAGTCAAGCATTTCGAGGCCACCTATTTGCAACCCTGGGTTAATACTGAAGGTCAGATCCAGGTGCTGGGCTCAGCAGGGGCAGGCCAGTGGGGCAACAAGGGTACCCACCAAGACAGACCGGCTACAATCCCAATATGAGCAGACAACAGCTTTACAGGTCAACTGTAGAGGTACAGGGACTTTTCTTAACGATAAAGTTCTGGTGGCCAATCTCCTATTAGAGGTTGATTACAAATGTTTTCTAATGAATGGTGCTGCATAATGTATGATATGTTTATACTAAATACTGTCTCACGTCTCCCATTGAGTTTATCTCAGGGATGGATCCACCTCAACAGCACAAGCCTAATAAAATGTGGGTGTTTTCTGCTTAAGAGCCTGAACAGATAGATAATGGTGATTGATAAAGCCATTAATCATCCTCCACAATTGTGTCTAATATTTCCCCAGATCTCAAAAAGATGGGTGTTGTAGAGTAATTCTCATCCTCAATCACTTAAATTTGTTACTGCTAAACACCTGCTATCACAGGGCTGTTATATGTGGCAACTATTGGTTTGCAAGATGTGTATTATTCACTGCCAATTCATGCTCATTATCGCAGGTACTTGAAATTTAATTGGATGGCACAGCTGTGGCAATACAAAGCATTGACTCCTGGATTAAGTTCAGCACCCAGGCTATGTATTAATTTGTTAAAAACCTGTGCTGGTGATATTCAGCCCATCATCACATTGTAATTGCTTATTTAGCTGATATCTTAATTATCAGCAACACCAATAAGTCAGCTGAAGAATCGGTGCTTGAGTCATTAGGGGTTGCTCCATCCAACTAAGTCCAAGTTACAGGCAACCCAAAATATTGAGTATTTGGGGTTTCTTATTAATTCCGTTGCTATAACAGTAACATTACCAACAGCCAAGGTGGTCGATGATGATGATGTCTGTACTTGCCTCCCACAAAACTTTATCCCCCCATCCGAGAAGACGCTACGGTCATTGGTAAATGGGGAGCATGTTCCTGCAGTACATTCGGGCCTTTGCATTATCAACATTTGCAGAGAGCATGAGAACTAGCACTAAAATCGAATGCAGGCCATTTTCATTGGGTTATCCAGTTACCAACCACAGCTCTCGCAGAATTGCAGTGGTGCATTGATAATGTTAATCTAGCTACCAATAACATTTTGGGTACTAGACTCTTCCCTAATCTTCCAGACTGATGTCAGCGCTCTCGGAAGGGGGGCTACGGACACCGAGTCTAGCTGTGGGGGTAGCTGGCATGAACACGAAGGGTTGATTCGCCACACACACGGGATAAATTATTTCGCATTACTGGGGGCATTTTATGGGTAAAGGCATATTGCTGCTCAATTAAGGATTTAGACATTCAACTGCAGATTCATAACACCACATATATTAATCTTATGGGAGGAGCACGATCAGTATCATGTGTTAACTGGGTGCCGTCATGTGGCATTGGTGTATGTCAAGGCATATCTGCGTTTCAGCCATTTATTCACCACCTATAGCTAATGTGGTGGCCGACTATAGGTCGTGTACGTTTCATGCCAATATAGAGTGGATGTTGAATTCTAAACTTTGTCACACAATTGTCACTTGATTTGGGTTGCCAGCCATTGATCTGTTCCATCCAGATTACATCACCAGTTGCCGAAATATGTTTCATGGAGCCAGATCCGGGTGCAGTTGCCGTGAATGCAGTCTCGTTACATTGGGGGCTCTAAAATTTAATGCAATTCCTCCATTTTTTCATCCTGAACTGTCTCACCACAATAGAGCGAGACTCCGCCATGGGTTTTTTGGTGGTCCCAGATTGGCCAACACAACCATGGTTCCCCTTAGTGTTTTCAATGATGCTTCAGTCATTCATGATGATTCCCAGCTGCAGTAATTTCTTGGTGCACCTGGTTACATGAGAAAGTCACCCTTTACATGACCGTATTAATTGTTGGTCTGCAGGTTCTGACCAGACATTTCCAAGGACTTGGATTGTCGAACAGGGCCATGGTGGTTCTCACTGCAGGCTGGCGAAATAGCACTCAAAAAACAATATATGGTTCACATAAAGAATTGGGAACTGTTTCTGTGTACAATCCTATATGTCTTATCATAATGCAAGCATATGTGATGTGTTGGAGTTCCTTGCTAAGCTGCATTTTGATGAGCACCTGCGTTATAGTGACATTACCAGCACTCGGAGTGCATTGTCCTCTTATTGCGGGCAGTGTTCAGAACAACATCCTATCGGGTCTCATCCGTTAGTATCCCGATTTATGAGGAATTTTTAATAAAAACCCTCCGAAACCTCGCTATACAGAAATCTGGGACATCACTCCTGTTCGCACAATGCTTCGGCAATGGGCTCCAATTACTTCATTATTTACGCAGAGATTAACTCTTACTGTGGTTATGCTAATAGCGGTGGTTCAGCATAACGTGTACAAACATTACAATTCTTACAAACACCTTGTATGTATTTGTCTGTCAATGACATTAACTTCTATGTTTATGATTTAATCAAACAAAGCAGGCCCGGTCTGGCTGGAATCAAGGTGATGTTTAAAGCCTATCTTGTTGACCAAATGTTATATGTAGTTACGTAGTTAACGGAGTCTCAGAGGTTCTGAGACAGGACTGCTCATTAGTCACAAAAAAGACATGTAAAAGAGTGTCAGCACAAACTATTTCTACATGGTTGAAACAGGTTCTCAATTATGCTGGAGTCGACATTCCTGTCTTTAACTCTCACTCCACCAGGGCGGCATCGATCTCCGCAGCGAAAGCTCAGGACGTGCCGCTAGACCAAATCTTTGAGGCCGCAGGATGGTCTCGAGAAGCAACATTTTCTCAATTTTCTGACAAACCTGTACAGACCGTGCCACGGTTTGGGCATGCTGTTTTGGGTCACATTTAATTCATTTGCTTTGTTTTCTATCATTGTTTGTAATTTTCCCTGAGACAGAGGGGTTATTCCTGTGTTCATTATTGTTAACGATATTTATTGAATAATTCTAATCAATGTTCAGTATATTTATTCCCTACTGTGTCAACCGAAGCAGATTGTCGTATAGTGTGCATCTAGGGCATGAAAATACAGAGCTTTGAAATCTTCACGTAGTCACTCACGTGACTCCGAAGTAAAATAGTAAGATTAAATGAGAACTTACCAGTTCGAACTTTGATCCTTATTTTATGAGGAGTGACGTTGAGGGATTACGTGCCCTCCGCTCCCACCCTCAGAATCTAAGAGATCCATCTGGTAGTTCTAGTCTTCTACGAGCCTTACTATGTTACTTCGGCTATTTGTTTTCTGTATTTTCACGCCGCTGCTTTGAAGTATGACGCGCATGCGCCTGGCGGGGCTTCTTCACGTAATCTCTCAACATCACTTCTCATAAAATATGGATCAAACTTCGAACTGGTAAGTTCTCGTTTAATCTTACTATTACTCTCAACCCATCTGACTCAACATGGCAAGTGATATCACAATGCAATTTAAATAGAACACGTTTCATCTCAGCAGCAGCATCGGACTAACTTCA